>JAWHQI010000076.1:7686243-8316421 GCA_033032865.1 Dactylorhiza incarnata | reverse complement strand
TAAGGAAAAAGACAATATATAGGAGTGAAAAGAGAATGTGAAGAAATAGTCATAAAGAAACCACTTGTTGGGGAAAACGTATTCATGATCGAGCATACAAGTAGTAAAGATGTGGAAAGCATGACGAAATATTTTTAGAAGTGAACATCTATATAGGAATTGTGAAGCATAGTAGATAATGAAGAGTTTTAGATATAAGAAAATAGATGTTGTAGCATTTTAAGTACACAAAATAATTTCAGTTTTAACATAGCCATACACTAGTTGAAAGGTATGCAATACAGAGTTCTCATGGCGTAGCGGAAAAAAAATATGTAAGCATGATATAAGTTATCAAGACAAGATAGAAGAATATAATGTTCAAAATTTATAAATCAACTACACTTATAAATTGTAATGATCATGCAAAGCTATCTAGTGCATTTACTTAAGAGTTTAGAGAATACATGTAGATATGCAATAGACTCCAATTCTCATGAGTAGAAGGCTTACAAGTGATAATGATGTGTACAAAATAGTGTTTTTGATAAAAGTATACATATGAGTTAATCAAAACACATGACATGTATAATGAAATAAACACAATATTATTGAAGAAGCACTTTTAGAGTTACTTCTACCCACAAAGCTATATAAAATTTTCAATGCACATAGAAGAATAGTACAACTACCAAGGTGCTCTGCACACACAATGCTTATTAAGACTTATCAGGGTGCAAAGTAGTGCTTGGGGAATCACAGTTATTATTTTGAATTTTAGTTTTTTTTTTTGTGATTCGGTGTACAAGAAGAAGTAGTGTAAAAGAAAAAAATTGTTTGCAACAAGGCACTTTACAATTCTCTCCAAGGTGCTCAACCTCACAATGCTCATTAAGACTTATCAGGAGGGTGAGTAGTGCTTGGTGGAGTTATCTTTGTCAATTATTCAATTTAATTTTTTGCTTAACGACAAAGGTCTCCGAATTCACTTGTATGTGCAAACAAAAAGATTTTTGAAAAGACACACTTCTTCAAAGATAAGTGCATGAAAAAGATTTTAACATGTGGTGAAGGTAAAACTAAGCATGCCTAACAATAATATGACGTTGTTACACTACACAATCATGTAAGACAAGATTAAATGCATATGTAGTTTGTCAAAAAAATGTGAGTGAAACAAAATCATTAGCAAATATAAGCCATTTACCCATACAAGGCACGATATGCAATACTGCACACGATTTCTATCATCAATTTCAAAGCACACATAAGATAATGGTCAAGGCATGATACAAAAACAATGTTATTAAGATACTTGAACTAGAGAACGAAACATTGTATACTAAGCTTGGCAAGATAAACTATATCATCCTTGAAACATAGAAAATCTACATTAGTTTTATAAATTTTAAGTTTTCAAAAACAAAAAGAAAACAAATAGAAAGCATGTTTTTGATGTTGTAATTGGTTTTTCAATTTTGTAGTTTTCTTTGATATATAGAAGAAACAAAGCATGTTTTTGGTTGGATTTTTATTTGATTTGTATAATTTTTTTTTTTTGGAATTTTTAAAAGAAAATAGCAGAAACACAAAAAAAATAAAAATGAAAAAGAGACTGGAAATGTGAGTCAGGTAGAGGCTTGGAAATAACAGACAATAAGTGCATAAAGATAAATAAAAGAAAATAGTAAAAAGGACAAAAAGCACGCTACCGCCGGGCGATAGATTTACTGCGCCGCGGTAACACTTGAAATATAAGGGTTTGACCCAGTCAGATCTCATTTTGTCAAGGGTTTTGGATCTCATTTTTTTTCTCATCGACTTCCGTCGGCGTTAGAAGCTGGTAAGGTTTCTCTTTTGTTGTTTTACTTTCTTTTATGGTGTATTTTGGTGATTCAAGCTAGGATCTAGTTGATTTGAAGGATTTTCATGGTGGTGTGTTCATAGGAGGCTATATGGCAAATTTTTGGATATTTTGGTAGATCTATGAGTTATTGTTTGAGTATTCAAATTAGAGTAGTTGAAATAACTCAGATCTGGAATTTTTGAGTCTTTTCGAAATGATTTTGGAGGATTTTTTGGTGAATTCGAAGGAGGAAGACGAACAGCAATTTCGTCAGTTACCGCGTGGTGGTATATATATACCGCACCGTGGTAACTCTTCTATACCGATTTTCAAGTTATCTCCTGTCCAGATTTTGATGTTTTGCCTTTAATTTTATTTTGGTGCAGATTTGATAATGGCTTCCACCAGTCGTCACGCTCGACGGTCAAATGTGGGTCAGAATCAAGAGGGCGGAGCAATATTCCCCGGTATTGAGGATGCTACCATCGGAGTGGCAATGGCGGTGGGGATAGAGCTACCCGTTCATGAACATATATATGAATATTTGACTGATGCAGGTGTACTCTCAGTGATCATAGATGATAATTTTTCTTCTGTTTTGGTAAGAGAATTTTATATGAGATTGGAGGATCCGGCTCGGACTGATCTTCAAGGAGGAGTACATTCCTATATTCAAGGTCATGAGGTAGTGATAACTCATGAAGATTTACGTGAGCAGTTTGGCCTTGAATGGAGTGATAATCTCTTGGATATTGTAGAGCGGTTCCAAACGCTTCAGGACTGGAGTCGAATAAATGAAGTGTTGCATGGTCGAGAATGTGTGGAGGAATTGATTTCATCAGTTACTACACTAACTCCCGACGCATACATTATCCAAGAGATCCTATGGCATACTATCATGATAAAGGCGGGAGATACACGGATGATCACATCTCAATTAAGTATGGTCACCTATCATATTTTAGGAAGAATTTAGTTTGATATGGCAGATCTCCTATTATCTATGATCTGATATACATATAAGTTGAAAGACCCACGGCGACAGCGATTGAATACTCTTCCATTGGGAGGAATAATTCAACGCATTGTATTCAAGAAATGTCGGTCTCTCAATATGGAAGTTTATCATCTTGACTGTCGTCCAGCCAGATTATCCTCTCTATCTATTCATCCTCCACGTCAGGAGCGAGCTCCAACTCCACAACCTCCAGTTCGATGAGGTGTGTCAGTGAGAGAGACCCAATGAGACCTTCAGGAGCTAGCAGATATCAATAGAAAGGTGACAAGAATGTCGAAAAAGATTTCTGGAATCGAGAAGATGGTACGAAAGATCATGGTGGCCCTAAAATTAGCTCCATCACCGCCTAGAGAGGAGATTCTAGAAGAGGAGCAGCCATGACCATCGGTTTGTCGAAGACGTCGTGGAGGTGATGAAGGAGAAAGCAACAGTATGGGGGCTGGAGAGAAGGAGAATGAAGATCATTTTATTTTTTGTAATTAATGCAGGTTTTCAGAGACACCAAAACAGACTGCTATTACTACGGCGTGGCGCTAGTGCTAGCGTTGGCGTTAGTATCAGCATACTTTCTGGGTTTATTTATTTTAGTTTGGACTAATATCTGGCTTTGTGTAAGTGTTCTATTATGCTTATCTTGCTAACAAGTTTTAAGAATTTCCTGCATGGTTATGAAATTGTTTACTCCATAGTTGATAATTGAAATAAAAACAAAAAAAAAGGAAATTTAGCATATCATGAAGTAGATAATTGATATTTTAAATTTTTTGTTTATTTCTACTTCATGCAAATGATTGGATACTAATGAGTGAGAGATTTAGGTATCCAAAGAGGACCGGATATGATGGTTCCTTTGGGTACCCAAACACAACTTGTTTGCTTTTGGGGAGATAGTGATGAATGGGCCCTTTTGAGTGGAGCTTGTGTTTCTTCTTTAGCTTTGGGTCTCCATTCAAACCTTGGAAAAATGTTATCTTTATTTTTCAAATTTCTATAGTCATTTTCTTGAATGTTTGGATAACGATGACTTTTGAATTTATTTTTTTAAAGGAAATTTGTTTGCGTTTAATTTTAGGTTGTGAGAAACATGATATTGTAAATTATGGTGATTTTGATTTTGATTTACAACTCCTTTATGTTCCATACTCCCATTTTTAAACTTAGGTAAGATGTTCATATTCATATTCAACTTGTTTTTAGATATAGTTTGATATTGTGAATTTGTATTTACCATTTTCAAAAGAAAATTGATTTTTGATTTTAATTCTTCATTCTTAACAATAAGATTATGTCTAGCTTTATTATAAGCGATTGTGCTGTTTTTAAGAATGGAAACAATTGAATCAATATGATTATGATAGTTATTTCTATATTCATCAAATGTTTCATCCATCTCTTTAATTTCAATTTTATAGTCCTTACACTTAGCACAATCATTTTTCAAGGATGAATTTTCTAAGCATAATCTTTCATTTTGTTCTTTTATAAAAACAAGATCTTTTTAAGCTTCTTATGTTTTTCTTTTAATTCATTATATTCTACACATGGTGTAGTGTTTTCAACAATGGAACTAGATAAATTTGAATTTGATTGTTCATTAATTTTTTCCTTTAAATTTTTGTTTTCTAAGCCCAAATGTTTATTAGCATCTTTTAATTTCTTAATCTTGCGCTTGTAGTTTGAAGCAATTGTAATGAAGAGATCGTAGTACAAAAAATGGGATTTGATTTCCTTACGTTGCTTTCGGGAGAGGCATGATTTGAACACATAGTTTCTTTGACATCTTTTTGGCACTCCTCTTCCGAAGACAATACTTCTTCTTCTCTTCCATTTGATGTGTGCTCCATTGATCCGCCATGAGAGGAGCATTCTTGAAGACTTTTGCAAGCTTGCATATTCTCTGGTTCCTGAGATTGTTCCATACCTGTAAAAGGAGAATCATAAGTTCTTTCAAGAAAATTCCATATCTCATATGCGGTAGGTAGAGTGTAAATAAGTTTGAAAATATTTTGGTCTAACGCACAAAATATACTATTCATAGATTTTGCATTTAAAATAATTTCATTTCTAGTTAGTACGCTAGATGGCTTTTCAATAGTAATATTCCAAACTTTTTCATCTAAGGCCTTAAGAAAATTTTTCATTAATGTTTTCCACCCCTTATAATTTTTGCCCACAAATAAAGGTGGTGATAATACGGTGATAATACTTTTTCATTTATATTCA
This sequence comes from Dactylorhiza incarnata, assembly GCA_033032865.1. Classification (NCBI taxonomy): domain Eukaryota; kingdom Viridiplantae; phylum Streptophyta; class Magnoliopsida; order Asparagales; family Orchidaceae; genus Dactylorhiza; species Dactylorhiza incarnata. The sequence goes on along the minus strand of JAWHQI010000076.1, from coordinate 8,311,355 downwards.
AATTTTCCCCACTAGTAGAAGCGAGATCATGATCAAGAGACGGCATTATTCCCAGTTGTTAAGCCGATTTGGAATAACCTGGCTCTGATACCACTTGTTGGATCTGTAGGCACCCTTAGAGGGGGGTGAATAAGGGTTTTAAAAATTCAAAGATTATGAGAGAAAATAATTCTCAGACACTACCGCCAGCGGTAGTGTTAACGCTCGGCGTTAGGCAACGGTGAGAATACTTTTACGTTTGAACAATGAGAATCAAAGAGCACGAATCATAGATGATGAAATAAACATATTTTCATTAATCATCAAATCGAAATACATATGTTTACAAAAGAACTTTTCCAATAACACTTGGAAAGAGGCGACAAATGAAAAACTCTTTTTCATTTTCTATTCCGACCCTTCTCCGAAGGACCAGTTGGCTTTAGCCTGTCTCTCCCCAGACAAGGTCTCAAGCCGCTCTAGCCACTCTATCACCAGAAAGGCCTCGAGCACCCCCTAGATCTACTACCTAGACCTAGTCGCCAACACAAGGCGAATTACTCCCTAAGTCCTACCCAGACCTAATCGCCAACACGAGGCGAATTTTTCTACCGAACAAAAGTTATAAAATAGTACAAATGAAAAATAACAACTAAAGATAAACTCCCTCTTAGGTTGAACTCGAAGATCTTGTCGAAGGTGCGCCGAAGTAATCCTTTGAGTTGATGCATATGACCTTCTCGTAGAATAAGCATGTTGGTTCTTTCTTCGAGTTCCTTGCGTTCACGAACGTCGACGGAGTTGTCTTGGCTGCTTCTGAAGGCTCTCACAAGTGCTCTGAAATAAGGCTTTAATAACTTCTGTAACAGCAGCCTTGATAGAGGAAGCACCGCTCTTTAAATAGATTTGACAGCTACCGCCTGTGCTAGTACTACCACCCCGCGATAGTGACACGACCCGCACATGGATCATGGCAGTTAAGGCAACTTCTGAGCGCAAACGGTTATGACAGCCTAGCGCACCGCGGTAACACTATCGCCCCGCGATAGTGCAATTTCCTTCCTTCATCCAATATCTCTTTCCAAATTTGCCCCTCAATCAACTGCAGACGGGATGTTTCCAAAAGCTACCGCCGTGCGTTAGACCTAACGCGCTGCGATGGTACTTGCCAAACATAGTGACCCGTCGACATTCCCTTTTCTCCACTTTCCTTTCTGTCAATAGTTTCCAAATATGCTAACGCCAGTGTCAGTGCTAACGCACCGCGGTAGATCATTTCGACGGGCGCATCTTCATCAAGCTGAGCTCAGCTTTCGTCGATCTCAATCTGGTTCATCGAACGGCATTATTTTCTTCGAACACCATTTCATCTTTCGGACACTAGCGCCAGTGTTAGTGCTAACACGCTGTGGTAGAGCTGCAGTTCGTCGAACGGGCCTCAACTTTCATCGATCGTCGAACGCCCAGATATGAATTTCGTCGAATGGGCTTCCGCGTTCGTCGTTCGTCGAACGGAGGACCGAGTTCGTCAAACCCAGTTCGTCGAATGGAGCATCCAGTTTGTCGAATGCAGGTTTCCTTCTCAGCGGTTGCTTCTCAGCGGTTGTTAGCGCCATCGGTAGGCTTAACGCTGCGCAGTAGAGCTTTCAGATCTTCTAAGTGGTTTCCTTCTCAGCGGTTTCGTCTCAGCGGTTTCGTCTCAGCAGTTTCTTCTCAGCGGTTTCTTCTCAGCGGTTTGCTAGCGCCAGCTGTAAATTTAACGCGGCGCGGTAGCTACAACAACACAGCACCATGGAGATTTGAAAGCACAGAATCCTGCATACTATAAACACAAAACAAGTATGATCAAATACAATAGGATTTGTAATTATCAAACTAAGAGATGCGGAAAGCATGTTCCAACAAACTGTTCCACAAATACCCGTACTAAAACACCGATCAGAGCGTCCTTCCTGACTAGAATAAATCAAGCAACCTTCGTTAGCATGCCAATGATCACCCATATCGAATCATTTCCAGCATGAGAACGGGGGAGTCCATGTACGAAGTCCATCGCAATATCATCAAACTTCCACTTTGGTACTGCTAGTGGTTGTAGTAATCATGCAGTGCTCTTGCACTCAGCCTTCACTAGTTGTCAAGTCTCATAGTGCATCACGAAGTACCATCTAGAGTGTGCTTTGGTTGAAATATCCTCCCAAATCTGACCTCCTGCCGGCATATACACATTGCCTCTAAAAAGTAAGAGATTGTCCTTCAATGAGTAATCCCATATCGTGCCTGCCTCCAAAGCGATGAATATCAGCTCGAACATTGTATCCTGCCTTTGCCCTCCCTGATGCGATCTCATATATCACTAGTAATGTTCATAGAGGTTAGATACTCCTCGTAGATCTCAGGGTCATCCTTGGACACCAAGGATATCCGAATGTCATCCAGCGTCCGCACCATCTCCTCGTGTATCTAACTTGAGGATTCTTATTTCCTCACATTAAACTTTGACCAATTTCTTGCTCTTCTTAAGAGCAGCAAGGAGAATACCCTATTGTTCTATTAGATCAGTATCGTCCTCATTGTTGAATGATGAGCAGTCTTCTGCCTCACCATCAAATGATGAGCAACCGTCTGATGCACTCTTGGTATTTTTAATTGAAGCAGATAATGAAAATGTGTGAGGAGTGCATACCTGAGAAGTATGAGAGTCATCCTGATCTTCTTCATTATATAGGGCAACAAGCCCATAGAATTCCTCATTCTCTGATTCACTGTCTGAGAAAGTGAGAGGTGTTCTTATCCCACTTCTAGATACAGGACAACCTTCATCTTCAGACTCATTATCTGAAAGAGTAATGGGTTCTCTTATTCCTATTATAGTTAGCCCAATATATGCTTCTTTTTTAGAATATGAGCAGCAGAAGTTGCTTTCACTTAGAGATCTGAAATTCTTGAGTTTAGATCTTCTTTCCTTCTTTATGGAAGTTAATTTTTTTTAGTTTTCTCCAGGAGCCATGGTGATAATTTGATACACCCAAGAGCAGATCTATACAAGTTGTTAAGCTTTCTTTGAACAACTAGGCTTTGATACCACTTGTTAGTTTAGGGTGTTGTCTAATTACCTAGTGGGGGGGGCGTGAATTGGTGCTTTAAAATTGTTTTTGTCTTTTAGAGTTTAAGACTTAATTAGCTTAAGAAGACACAACTAGAAATCACATCACATGTAACATTCCAATTTGAGCTAGACCCCTCTAGAGTGTGTTGTGTTGCTGTGAGTTGACTCAGGCTCGGTAGAAGCCCTTGGACCCTGAGGTGGTCAGGTTTGAGTCACAGTCAACAAGGTTGGGTGTAGCGCCCTCACTCCCTAAAGATAGGAAAAGAAATGTGCCAAGTCAAAAATCAATGGGACAACCCATCAATCGATGGTACCTCCCATCGATCGACATGACCATCCCATCAATCTTTTGCATCAGCTGGGAAAGGTGTTCCCTTAGTCTTTAAGTCAGAATCGATGGGGCTTCCCGTCGATCGACGGGATCATCCCGTCGATCAATGGGAGCTCCCGTCAATCTTTGCCATCAGCTGGGAGGAGGTTTCCCTAGGCTCTACGTTGACATTTATGGGGCTTCCTGTCGATCGATGGGACCGTCCCGTCGATCGACGGGAGTTCCCACCGATTTTTGTTTCTTCATGCAGTTTGTTCCTTTAATGCGCCAGCCTTCAGAAATATGTTGACGGCGATGTGATATCATATCCTTGCTTATTTCAAGGCTGGGAGGTGGCTTAGACCAATAGGATAGTGACACAAGGATGGATTGTCCAATCCAAAGCATGGGAAATGTTTTCACCATCAATTCTAGTCAAATCAGCCTCCATTTTCTCTCTCCTCCCTTAACCTTGAACTTCACCCCTCATCCAAAGGAAGATCATTCTTCTTCTTCCTCTTCCTCACACCTCAAGAAATGAACCAGCAACCTTCTTGAAGGAACAAGACTAGAGGGAAGCCTTGGAGCTTGGCCGACTGCCACCATACCGCCAAGAAGACAAACTCGATCATGGCCGCAAATCAGGTGACTTCCGCCCCCTCTCCCTTGGTGCTAGATCTTTAGATCTGATTTAAGAGAGATGTCATCTCAAAAGAGCTTGATCGTGGTGAGATTAATGGAGATTTCTAGGAAGAGACCACGATAGAAATTCTTTTCTAGGGCGTCGTTCGCCGAGAAAATATCTTCAATCAAATCCTCTCTTCAACACGAAGTTGTAGGAATTGATTTCGTGAAGAACGGTGGTCTAATGAGGGAGTATTGTAGGTGAGAAGGCGAAATAGTATGTAGGAGTGCTGGAGGAAGAAGATGAACAGATGTTGTTCATCTGTCTTGAGATCCGTGCAAATTTAGAAATTGGGTAAAACCTATTTTCTGCATGTGCCTGACTTCAAGCCTATTTTTAGGCATGATCTGGCTACATTCAGGTCTTGTGCTCAACACGAAAGTTATATCCATTAGAATGACCTTTCCAACGAGTCATTGTGGGTTTTCAGGAGAGTTTTGTAGCTCCGACAAAGTAAATTCGAAAATGGCTGTGCAGAAAATGATCTGGTTTATGTACAGGACAGCTTGTTGTCCAGCTTTACTCTGCTGGGTTCAAACCCGATTTTAGATATGTTTGGCTTAGATCTGGACCATGGTCTCGACATGAAAGTTGTAGCCCTTGGCAATACCTTTTCGGAATGGGGTGGCACATTATTTTTGGTGGTCTGGAGCTTCCGGAAATCCTATTTTAGTCAACACTAATTAATATGTACATATTTTAAATGTGTTACTGATTTTCCCCAAAATACTTAACGGATGCTTACGAAACTGGGTAGAGATGTATCTGATGATATTGTGACCACTCCTATGTAATTTCAGAATTTTTAGAAACATATTCGCCATAGATTTGCCTGTCGCATCATTTAATTGTTAATTACTATAAATAAGTATTGTGTAATACAATGAGGCCAAAATTTGGTAGGAATGATTCTAGCATTATTTATTATCTATGGTAGAAGTTTCAGATGATTTGGATTTGAAATGAATTCTGAATTAAATATATCGTTATAATTTATTTTGTTGAAATGAAATGTTAAGTTGATCTTTTAAACAAGGAATTTTGAAACATGCATAAAACCGTACCATATATCACTTAGTAATCTATCATAGAGTTAGATTTGTGATAACCGCTTATTAGAAATTATGATTGATGATCCTTAAAGAGATCGGGTGTGAGATGATTGGTATTGACTAAGCGTTATTGAATGATGCTTATGAATTCAATTGAGTTCAAAGCAAGTCGTGAATCGAGCACGAGGATTGGTATGGTTAATGTGTCTGGGCAGATTTGTATAGTGAACTCAAACTTGGCATTACACGCACAAGTAGTTCTATAGGATCAAAGATAGTATTTCCCTTTCATACATATACCACTGAACAAGAGTTATAATAACTCGGTATGGGTAGCAGTGACGGTCTGGTGTGGATACAACCTGCTTGTATATATACTGATTATATTGCAGTGTTCTCCTCTTTCCTTCCACCCGGTGCCTAAGGGTCACCAGCGGAGAGGATGTGAATCCACTTAGGATTTATGACTAACGGTTGTTACACCACTATTTTTAGTAGCACTCTCAGGTGGAGCAGCAGCATACGACATAGGAAGACAGCCAGGCCAGGGTGACAGGGCCTGCTACTACTATACTTTCACTACGTAGTGACTGATGTGAGCGAGTGTTTGAGATTTAGCCTTAGGGAAATATGTGCTCTGATGTTTTCAGGAGCTTTTGAAGCTACCTGTTATTTTGGACAATTTTACTTATTTGTGAATTATTGCTTCTATTGTTTTAATATTATTGATGGGTGGGCATTATGATATTTGAGAATTGCCGACAGGATAGGCGTCTTGTGGATGGGGCTAGCCCGTGTGCTGGAAATTCCGCAAGACGGTTGTCCTGTGCATAGAACTCCCCTCGACCGTGTTCTGTGTTCGGGGAGGGGAGTCTTACATCATAGGGTGCACACCAATATTTATAGTGGTTCCCTAGTGCGGGAACTTCATAGTCCCCCTTCACCTATCTAGCTGTAAGACCCTCTTTTTTGACAATTCCATTGGGTCTTATGCCCAAAACCACGGCCTTGCGGTGACACCAACTCTCGGGAAGGTCGCCACTACAAGGCGCTGATTCTGCCGGCAAATTCAATATCCAGAATAACAATACATCACAGAGAAATTAAGGAAGAGTATAAAATAATACTAAGCCCACAATCACGATATGATATATAGAATATCACTAATAGTCCATGAGAAGAAATGCTGAATATAAAAGGGCTCCTGCCCAGTACAAAAAGTCCTCACTGCACAGCGCTCGCGGAAGTAAAATCTATTACTAACTTGTTGAGCCTGTAGTTACTGCGGCTCCTCCCGAACTAAGCTGGCTCACCTACTCCTGCATCATACCCTGGTTGCGATGGATCTCTCAGGGCAGCTCCCTGTGTTCCAATCAGATCCCCTGTGGTGTTAGGTCATATCCGACCTTTAGTCAAAAGACTAAGGCAGTATCCCCCACCCCTCCCCCGGTGACTCCTAGTCATCGAGCGGGAGGAATGAAGAGGAGGGACATCAAAGCAAAAAGTACAAGAAGATGGTGGTGGCCTTAATTATCAGGAAGCATATACTAATATTATCTAATCATAGAGCCTACTTACACAATTATAATGTAACAGCAGTAAGGTAGTAGTAAAGAAATGGCAATGAAGAAGTAGTATAAATGGTAATGCAGCTATCAAAGAGAAAGGTAACCTTAACTTCTAAAAATATTCATACAAACTTATAAGTTAAAGGGTCGTTTTGCATGGCTCATCATATAAAGATCCCATAATAATGTATACGAAGGGGGTATAGGTTTTATGCAGTGTTATGTATGATATTAAATGTGATGCAAGATTTTATGTATATGTTTCACACTTGTGCAACTCATCCACACGACTCTGCCCGCATAGACCTTTAGTTCCCCGATTTGGAGTTAGCTAAACCTCAGGTACCTCTCGTAGTGGCAAACGGAGGCAGTGGGTTGGGCCACCCCACTCCAAAGATGGTATTCACACTAGCTAACCTAGGCCTAACGTACTACTCGATATACCTAGTTAGGTCCTACGGAGCATCTTGTACTAATGCTGGCATCAAACCAGTCTTTTCTTGGTTAATTGAATACTCACATGTGCCGAGCCAATGTTCTGACATTGGTGTGAACGACTGCCCAATACCGATGACCCACCAATTATATGCACAAGCATATATGCTACAATTGAACTCCTGAGCCACCGGCTCACTGGACTAACTAGTCCATTTCAACACACACCAAGCCACGGCTTGAAGCACATTCCTTCATTAAACTCACATCCAGCCCACTACTCGCAGGACTAGACCAACCAAACTATCCTCTCATAATAAAGAGGTGTGTGTGTGTGTATGTGTACTTGATAACTTGTTATTAGAATATTCTTTCCTTGTTATATGCCCTATCAGTTTAAGGGTTAGTCTTGGACTTCACTAGGTCTACCCTATGAGGGGATCGCAACGGTACTAGGAGGTATGATGAGATGACACCCCAAACCTCCCTTTCTCAAGACACTTAATTTTATCGTGACTACCCAACACCACTCTCTTATCTTACTCTAGAGTCCTATAATGGATTAAGATTCGCCAGTGGTATTAATGTTCTCTTGAACATCAACACTCCACTTAAGAGTATACGACTCGCACCCACAACTAGGGGAGGTCTTGAAGGTACTTTTTTCCCTCCCACCAATGAATTGACATATATATCCTTTCACTAAATAATTCCTACCCAAGGACTCATGGAAAGACCCAAAACCACTAAATTTCCTTTTAGCTATCCGCAGACCACTACTTTCTTAAGAAGGGGAAAGAATGACACTTGTAAAGGTCGTACATATCCCCAATGTTTTCATATGATGATCTGCACATCCAGAGGTTGGTTATAACCTATATTGAAGAAATATCAGTAATTTATATTTTTCTCCCTAATTATTTCCTTGAAAATCATTATATGATTAATTGAGGTATAACCAAATTTGTGAAGGAACTATAACTTGCTTATACCCAAATGACATGAATCAATTTCTAGGGGTTCTAATAAGTCTAAAAATGCCATCTAGCAAAGATTGACTTATTTGCAAGATTATGAACCCACATAATTTAAATAAACCACAAATGCTACTTTTAACAAATGTATGAAGAAAGTACATTAAGTGTCCTTCCAAAATTTATGATAAAATTACCATGGCTATATATTGACCAGAGAAGCTCACTGCCAATTGTTATATATTTTTAAATCCATTTATCCACATAATTAATTATTGCAAAGGAAGTAGGTTTAAATTAATTTGTGAAGAAACCACTACAAAAACTCATCAAACAATTATAAGAAATATTTGTTAAGCATCACGGTGATCTAAAAGGGTTATTGGCCAAGTACCATATTTTGCACAAGTCATTTTGGTCACATAAATAATTTAAATCATGGAAACTAACTTTTGACACATTTTGAAGGAGCTACCAAATTACCTTATCCAAAAATTATAATAAAATATCCAGAGACTCATTATATCATGAAAAGTTCACTGTCCAAGTTTCATAACTTCCCTAAAATGTATGAGCAAATATTTTGCACTTGAAATGAAGGATACCAAATTAAATATTAAATGTTCAGTGGATGATAATGATGTTGGATCGGTAGGCGCCCTTAGAGGGGGGTGAATAAGAGTTTTAAAAACTTATATTATATTTTGATATACTTGAAAAACTAAGAGATTAAAATAGAGATTTAGAATGAAGATCTAAATTGATTTATAATGAAAGAGAAAAGAATTATCAATTTAGAGAAAAGAAAAGCAAATCAATTTTATTACCCAAAGAGAGACATGATTACTATTTAAAAAATTGATTACAAAACTAGTTTTCTATGACGCTAGAAATCGAAGGAGAATAATAAAATGCTTTTTCTTTTCTATCCCAACTCGTATCCCCACGAACCGGTGGCTTTAGTCTATCCTTCCCGGATATGGCCTCAAGCCGCTCTAGCCAATCTTTCCCCAGATATGGCCTCGAGCACCACCTAGATCTACACCCTAGACCTAGTCGCCAACATGAGGCAAATTTCTTCCCTAAGTCCTACCCAGACCTAGTCGCCGATACGAGGCGAATTCACAAAACGATTTAAAAGAGATGAAACAAATAACAACAATATAAAAACTCCCTATATGGATCTCTAGGATAAGCAGACAAAGACCCGCAAAGTATGATTGTAGTCGATGCGGATTTTCATCACAAAGATGAAGTGTGTTGAAATCTTCTCCAATGATATCCTTAAGCCTTCATGGATTTGTGGGAGTCTCTCTCCCAATCTTACTCTATATGGTGTAGCACGAAGCTCTAGAATTTAGGATCATAAGAGGATGAAGAAGACGGTGTTGGACATGTGTGTCACATCCCTTTGTTTGAGAATAACAAATCCCATATTGTATTTGATATTGCTTGTAGTGTGTTTATAGTGTGCAGGAACTATAGGTGCAATAATCCACAGGTAGAAAGCAGCTTGGAACAACTTTTTGAAAAGAGGAGCGCTACCGCCAGCGCTATCGCTAGCGCCAGCGCTACCGCTACCGCCAGCACTACCGCCAGGCGCTATCTCGAATTCGTGCACACCGCTACCGCTACCGCTACCGCCAGCGCTATCTCCCGCTACCGCCAGCGCTAGCGCTACCACCAGGCCCTATCTCCAGTTCGTGCACACTGCCACGCCGCCGATGGTTACGCAACCGCTCTACACAAACGATACCGCCGGCGCTATCCACTACCGCAGGCGCTAGCTCCAAGGTCTATAAATTGAAGTGTTCTCTCTCGTTTTGGTTAGACCTTCCAGAGATATTACTTGTGCCCAAACTCTCGTGCTGCTACTCTACCAAATCATCATCATCTCCCACTCAAAGCCAAAGAAGAAATTCTGGAGAAGGAAGCCATCACGCTGCATCCGAAGAACGATCGCTTCGACCTCGCTTGTGTTTCAGCGATCCTTCATCCTCATCTCCAGAAATCTCAAGAGGGAGTTTTGCTTGTTATTTAATTATTTCCATTCCACACTTTTTGTATCCGTTGTAGTGAAATCGCATTGTTTTTGGCGACTAGGTCCTTGCGCGGCTTAGGGGGAATTCGCCGCGTGAATTGACGAATAGGTCTTGGGGATTAGATCTAGGGGGTGCTCAAGGCCATATCCGGGGAAGGATTGGCTAGAGCGGCTTGAGGCCATATCCGGTGAAGGATTGGCTAAAGCCAACCGGTTCGTGGGGATACGAGTCGGTATAGAAAAGGAAAAGAAAATCATTTTTGTACGCTTCCGATTTCTAGCGTTATAGAAATCAAATTTTATGTAAACACTTTTTCACATAATATAATCATGTCTCTTTTGTGTTTACTTTGATTTCTATCATTTGGCGTAATCCTTATTATTTTGTGTTTCTAAGTTTTCAATTCTAAATCTAAATTATTTATTTCTAATTTGTCATCATTATTTCCTATTAATCAAAACAACTTAGTAATTTTCTCAAAAATTATAAAAAGAATTTCATTCCCTTATTCACCCCCCTCTAAGGGCGCCGTAAGATCCAACAAGTGGTATCAGAGCTAGGTTATTCCAAACAGTTTAAAAACTAGGAATAATGGCGTCTTATGATCTCGCTTTTTCCGAGGGTCGGGGAATTAGTAGACCTCCACTATTTACTGGGTCGGATTATAATTATTGGAAAAATAGGATGCGTTGTTTTCTAATGACCCTAGATATAGAGGTTTGGAACATGGTAGAAGAAGAATACGCTCCTCCTACATTTGTAGTTGGAGAGGTTATGTTAGAAAAACCCAAAATAAATGGGATGATCGGGATAAACTCAAATGTAAAAATAACGCAAAAGCCATGAATGCTCTATTTTGTGCGTTAGATAGAAATGAATTTAATAGAATTTTTGTTTGTACTACTGCATATGAAATTTGGAATCATTTGTAAGTTACTCATGAAGGTACATCACAGGTTAAAGATTCCAAGATTTTCCAACTGGAGTCGGAATATGAAAAATTCCGAATGGATGAAAGCGAAGATGTTGATGGTATGTACACGCGCTTCACCAAGATCGTCAATGCCTCAAAAGCTCTTGGAAAGACCTTCTCAAATGGCGACTTGGTCCGTAAGATTCTTCATTCTCTTCCTCCAAAATTCAACCCGAAGGTGACGGCTATTTCGGAGTCGCACAACTTAAGGACGCTCCAAGTTGAGAGCCTCATTGGGAATCTCAAAACCCATGAGGTAGAACTCAAAATCCAACATGATGAATACAACAAGGAGCCAAAGAAGAAGGCGTTGGCATTAAAATCAAAGAAGGAGTGCCAAGAGGATGAGGATGAAGATGAAGAGAGTCTTTTGGTAAAGAACTTTCGAAAGTTCATGCGTGATCCGGAAAGGAGAAACACCTTTTGAAAATATTTCCAAAAGGGTGAAAGATGGAAAGGGTCATCTTCAAAGAAAGAAAAAGAGAGCGACAATGAAGAAGAGAGACCTCCACCGGAATGCTATCATTGTAGGAAGACGGGGCACATTCGGAGCCAGTGCCCAAAGTTCTTGAAGGAGAAGAAAGAAAAACGGCACAAAGGGAAGGAGAAGAAGAAAGTACTAAAAGCTAGAACATGGGATGACTCTTCCTCCTCCTCCTCCGAAGAATCAAGTGGGTCTTCATCAAGCGAAGATGAGGAAGCAAACATGTGCCTCATGGGACATGAAAATGACGGCGATGTCACCAGTATTCCTAGCGACACTGAGGTAACTCCTCCCACTTATGATGAATTGTATAATGAATTTCTTGAAACTTGCAAAGCTTTTGATAAAAATATGAAAGATAGTATTTTATTAAATCGTGAGAATGAATCTCTTATTAAAGAAAATCAAAAGCTTTCCAAAAAGGTAATTGTTTTAGAAAAAAGAAAGGTTTCTTACCAAGAATGTGATCACTCCACAAAATTGGCAAAAGATATAGAAGAGTCACTTTCTAAAGCCCTCTCTCATGCCAAAACTCTTACAAAAGAGAAGGGGGAATTAGAAAGGAAATTGGAAGCCTCTCTTTTGCAAATCAAAAATAATAAGAAAGGTTTTGAAAATAGGTGTGTCATGCTTGTGAAAGAAAATTCTTCACTTAAAGCACATGTTCATGATCTCACCATGGCCATTAAAAAATTTGGAATAGGCCAAAAATCACTGGAAATGATTCTAGGGAACCAGTGCCATGGTTCTGGAAAGTTTAGACTCGGATATCGAGGAGAGGGCAGCCGCCCAGTGCTAGACACTAACGCCGGCGCTAGCACCTCATATCAGAAACCAGAAATTTCTTTTTCAAAATGCTTTCCTTCTGTAAATCAAGTTTATTCCAGCAAGAAAATTTTCCAGAAAAGGGTCTCAACCCCCTTTATTTCGTGTGCAAACTGTTATAGATTGGGTCACACAACTAGTTCTTGCAGGAAAATAAAACAAAATACTTTAAAGCAAATCTGGGTACCTAAGGCTTCCACTTATTCTATGGGAGGTTCCACTTGGGTATCCGGATCTTTACTCTCATCTTCATTCTAGATGTGCAGGCAGGCTAAGGACAATGAAGACGTGTGGTACTTGGATTCAGGATGCTCCAAGCACATGACGGGCAATAAAGCTAAGTTCCTTAGCCTAGAAAAGAAGAAGGGAGGGATCGTGATGTTTGGCGACAACGGAAAAGGAAGAATCATGGGAATTGGTACAGTTGGTAACGAATCCTTCACTATATCAAATGTTCTTTATGTAAGAGGGCTAAAACATAATCTGATTTCAATTAGCCAATTATGTGATAAAGGATTAGATGTTTTATTTGAATCTTCTACTAATCTATGCAAAATAACTAATCCTATTACAAACAATATTTTACTAACTGCACCAAGAATACACAATATTTATATTGTTTCATTTCATGATCTTTCAAAATCATCTTTAAAATGTTTTATTACCAAAAATGATGAACTTGAACTTTGGCATAGAAGGATAGGACATGCTAGCACAAAGCTAATTGTAAAACTTGCCAAAAGAGATTTAATTAGAGGATTGCCTAGATTAAATGGAAATTTACCTTCACTTTGTTCACCACGTCAAAAAGGTAAAATTACTAAATCCTCTTTCAAAAGTAAAAATATTATTTCTACTACAAGACCTTTGCAATTAATTCATATGGATCTCTTTGGTCCCGTTAGTACCGCAAGTCTTGGTGGTAGATTGTATACATATGTTTTAATAGATGATTTTTCTAGATATTGTTGGACAATATTTCTCTCATCCAAATCCGAAGCGTTTTGTGAATTTTCAAAATTATGTACTCGTATTCAAAATGAAAGTGATTTAAAAATTAAATGCATTCGCTCGGATCATGGAGGAGAATTTGAAAATGAAAAATTTACATCTTATTGTGATATGTTAGGCATAAAGCATGAGTTCTCCGCACCACGCACACCACAACAAAATGGTGTTGTAGAAAGAAAGAATAGGACACTTCAATAGCTAGCACGCACTATGTTATGTGAATATAAATTACCTAAGTCCTTTGGGCCGAAGCCGTAAACACATCATGTTATGTTATAAATAGAATCATGCTTCGCCCATCTTTAAATCTCACACCATATGAACTTTATTTTCAAAAGAAGCCTAATGTATCTTACTTCAAAGTTTTTGGATGTAAATGCTTCATTTTAAATACAAAAGATAGCTTGGGAAAGTTTGATGAAAAATGTGATGAAGGAACATTTCTTGGATACTCTTCAACTAGTAAAGCTTATAGTGTTTTTAATAAAAGAACTAGAAAAGTTGAAGAGTCAATTAATGTGAAATTTGATGAGCTTGTTCCTTGTATAGAAAGACTTTCCGCAGGTAAAGAGGATGATCTATTACCTCCTTTGGAGCATGGTGATGAAGAACCTTCCAAAGAAGAAGAAGAGGAGGCCAAGAAAGATGAATATGTACCTCCAAGCGTCTTAAAATTCACAAAGGATCATCCACGGGAACTTATAATTGGTGAACCATCCATCGGGGTAAGAACTCGCTCTTCTCTTCATGAATCTTTTTCAAATATTTGCTTTGTTTCCGAAATTGAACCAAAAAATGTTACAACCGCTTTAAATGATGAATTTTGGTTTTTGGCTATGAATGAAGAGTTAGAACAATTTGAGCATCATAATGTTTGGAAATTAGTAGAAAGACCATCTAATCACCCGGTTGTAGGTGTAAAATGGATTTTCAAAAATAAATTAGATGGTGAGTCTAGAATATCTAGAAATAAAGCACGCTTAGTAGCACAAGGATATTCTCAAATCGAGGGGATAGATTTTGATGAATCTTGTGCACCCGTTGCTAGATTGGAGTCTATAAGAATATTTCTAGCATTTGCAAGCTTTAAAAGAATAAAATTGTTTCAAATGGATGTGAAAAGTGCTTTTCTAAACGGGTTTGTAAAAGAAGAAGTTTATGTTGAACAACCCCCCGGTTTTATTAATGAAAAATTTCCAAATCATGTTTATAAATTAGAAAAAGCGCTTTATGGTTTAAAACAAGCGCCCCGTACATGGTATGAAAGACTTACATCATTTTTACTAAAGCACGGTTATATTATGGGAAGTGCGGATAATACTCTCTTCATTAAGCACAATAATGATGATATAATTATTTTACAAATATATGTTGATGATATTATTTTTGGATCTACTAATGAAGAGATGTGTAAAGAAGTTATTTTAGTGATGAAAAATGAATTTGAAATGAGTCTTGTAGGAGAACTTTCTTATTTCCTTGGTTTTCAAATATCACAAAGAATTGACGGTATCTTTGTATGTCAAACTAAATATGTTCATGATATGCTTAAACGTTTTGGATTTGAAAACCTTAAACATGCTTCTACACCAATGAGTGCATCACTAAAATTTGGAAAAGATGAATCTGGAGTTTCTATAGATCAAACTTTATATAGAGGTATGATAGGATCTCTACTTTATCTTAGTGCAACTAGACCCGATATTATGTTTGGCGTATGCTTATGTGCTAGATTTCAAGCCAATCCAAAAGAATCTCATTTAAAAGCGGTAAAACGAATTTTTAGATATCTCATTGGGTCATCTAGATTAGGATTATGGTATCCACATAATGATTCATTTACATTGAATGGCTATTCTGATTCGGATTATGCCGATTGCTCACTTGATAGAAAAAGCACTAGTGGTACTTGTCATTTTCTAGGACCTTCATTAGTTGCATGGTCTAGTAGGAAACAAAATTTGGTTGCACTCTCCACCACGGAGGCCGAATACATTGCATTAGGGAGTTGTTGTGCACAAGCATTATGGATGAGCCAAACTTTAGAGGACTTTGGTTTTCATCTAAGAAATATTGAACTAAAATGTGACAACAAAAGTGCCTTTGATCTCACAAATAATCTGGTACACCACTCTAGATCCAAACATATAGATGTTCGTCATCATTTCATAAGGGATCACATTAAAAAGGAAAATGTAAGGATTAGTTTCATTGGCACGGACTCTCAACTTGCTGATATATTCACTAAACCTCTTCCCGATGCAAGGTTTCAAATGTTAAGGTTGGAATTAGGAGTCTTAGACATCTTAGGATGAAATACATATAAAATGCTAATGTTTTATGCAATTTGAGCAATCAAGACATCTCTGATAATTACAAAACTTCTGCATAAGACTACTCTTAAGACCCTTAAACGATATCAAAAATAAAAAATTTAAAATACCTAAGAAATCGAGTATTGTTTCCCGCGCTAGCGCTAGCGCCGGCGCTAGCGTGAGTGTTCAAATTTTCTGTTTTTTAAATTTTCTAAAAATCAAGAAAAATTTGTTAGTGTATTTGTACTACTTTGATTTGTAGTTCTGACATTTTTTATTTTTTGTTTATTTTATGAAAAATCAACTACAAAAATTCAAAATTCAAAAATTACAAAAATATGTTTTTGTTTTCACTAAAAATTTTCAAAACAACTAAAAACTGTATGATCTTTATTGCCAATATTAAGCATGTATGAATTCTATTATTTAGAATTATTTACAATGTTAAAATTTATTTCTTGAAATTTCTATGAACATTATTTTGATTATCATGCTTTGATATATCTATTTAAGTGCATCAATTGTATTGAAAAATGTGTAGAACCAAGCTTAGCATGCCTCTAAGTATGAGTAAATGTTTTATGATTGATAATGATATATTTCACTCACTTATTTTGGTAATCAACATGTGTGTCTAAATCCAAAATGCTTGCTTGTGTATTGTATTTGTACAATGAATTAAAACTTGCATAAGTTTTTTACCTACACTACATTTGAATTGTACTTATGAAATTTAGAAAAGTGGTTAAAAGTTAAAAAAATTTGGGTTTGCATAACAAGTGTATTCGGAGAATGTTGTCTCACAACTGTGAACAAAAAACATATATGTAGACAAATATAACTCCACCAAGCACTACTTGAACCTCCTGATAAGTCTTCATAAGCATTGTGAGGTTGAGCACCTTGGAAAGAATAGTAAAGTTACTTGTGCAAACCTTGGTTATTACACCACTTTGTTAAAAACTATGTGCATTAAAAAGTGTGTGAAAGTAATTTACTTGTGTTTTATTGTGCACTTTACTTTACATATATCTTGTATTTTGATGATTTAAATCTATTGTTAACATTGCTCAAAAAAATACACTTATGTGCACATCATTATCTTTCATAACACTTCTTCTCATGAGTATTGGATTCTAACGCTTTATCTATACTACTCCTTATATAAAAATGCACTAGATAACCTAGCATGATCTCTACAATGTTTTGGTATTTCTTGAACTTAGAATTAAGTAACATTGTAGCTTAATTTATCTTTGATTTGTTCATTTCATGTTTGGTATGTTTATGAAAAACTTTGAGATTTCAAGAAGATTAAAACATCTTTCAAATTTGAACTAAAACTCATATTTCTACTTATGCTTTTCATGCTTACAAAAAGATGTTTATTATAATCTTCCGCTTGCTTACAACTCTTGTCTTTATATTTGAAATCTCGTATGTATGCTATGCTTAAACTATTTATCATTCTTTATATTTCAAAAAGCTCGATCATGATATATTAATGCCTCCTTACTACCCTCACCCCACCTTCTTTTGATAATACCAAAAGTGGGAGATTAATTGAAGAAATCTATATAGAAGAAATATAGAAGATTAAGGGGAGAATAAATTCATGAAATTTATCTTTTAGGGGGAGTAACACATAAATTGCATTTATGTAGGGGGAGCATTAAGATAGGGGGAGTATGCACATATCATGCATATCATATACTATAGTTGCACGTTTATCTTGCTTATCTTATCTATAAACATTATTGTTGATTACTTAGAGGATTTGTTATTATCAAAAGGGGGAGATTGTTGGACATGTGTGTCACATTTCTTTGTTTGAGAATAACAAATCCCATATTGTATTTGATATTGCTTGTAGTTTGTTTATAGTGTGCAGGAACTATAGGTGCAATACTCCACTGGTAGAAAGCAGCTTGGAATAACTTTTTGAAAGGAGGAGCGCTACCGCTAGCGCTATCGCTAGCGCCAGCGCTACCGCTACCGCCAGCACTACCGCCCGGCGTTATCTCAAATTCGTGCACGCCACTACCGCTACCGCTACCGCCAACGCTATCTCCCGTTACCGCCAACGCTATCTCCCGTTACCGCCAGCGCTAGCGCTACCGCCAGGCGCTATCTCCAGTTCGTGCACACCGCCACACCGCCGACGGTTGTGCAACCGCTCTACACGAACGATACCGCCGGCGCTATCCACTACCGCAGGCGCTAGCTCCAAGGTCTATAAATTGAAGTGTTCTATCTCGTTTTGGTTAGTCCTTCCAGAGATATTACTTGTGCCCAAACTCTCGTGTTACTACTCTACCAAATCATCATCATCTCCCACTCAAAGCCAAAGAAGAAATTCTGGAGAAGGAATCCATCACGCTGCATCCGAAGAACGATCGCTTCGACCTCGCTTGTGTTTCAGCGATCCTTCATCCTCATCTCTAGAAATCTCAAGAGGGAGTTTTGCTTGTTATTTAATTATTTCCATTCCACACTTATTGTATCCGTTGTAGTGAAATCGCCTTGTTTTTGGCGACTAGGTCCTTGCACGGCTTAGGGGGAATTTGCCGCGTGAGTTGGCAACTAGGTCTTGGGGATTAGATCTAGGGGGTGCTCAAGGCCATATCCGTGGAAGGATTGGCTAGAGCGGCTTGAGGCCATATCCGGGGAAGGATTGGCTAAAGCCAACCGGTTCGTGGGGATACGAGTCGGTATAGAAAAGGAAAAGAAAATCATTTTTGTACGCTTCCGATTTCTAGCGTTATAGAAATCAAATTTTATGTAAACACTTATTCACATAATATAATCATGTCTCTTTTGTGTTTACTTTGATTTCTATCATTTGGCGTAATCCTTATTATTTTGTGTCTCTAAGTTTTCAATTCTAAATCAAAATTATTTATTTCTAATTTGTCATCATTATTTCCTATTAATCAAAACAACTTAGTAATTTTCTCAAAAATTATAAAAAGAATTTTATTCCCTTATTCACCCCCCCCCCCCCCCTCTAAGGGCACCGTAAGATCCAACAGACGGATCCATGGGGTCCTTTTTATAGCCTTAGAGCTAGCACCTGCGCTATCGCTATCACCGGTGCTATCCTGGTTTAGGAAATATTCTCCGCGTGAGAATCTTTCATTTTAAGCAATTCAGTCGCCTTCCTCTTGTGCTTTGCGCTATTGCCTGTGCTACTTGATACTGCCAGTGCTAGCTGCTACCGCCTCCGTTAGATGTTATCGCCTGGCGCTAGCACCTTCTATAATTGCTTCCCAAAATTGCTCTAATCAGAGTTAGCGCCTACGCTAGGTGTTACCGCCGGCGCTACTGGACATGTTGGAATTATGGCTTCAAACTTGGTGGCAGCCTTCATATGTTATCCTTGAGTCATATGGATTTACTTCCTGCACACTTAAACACACAAGATCAAATACACATAGGATTTGTTATTCTCAAACCTAGGAGATGCGAAAGACCATGTTATAACAAACTCCCCCTTCTGATAATAACTAATCCATTAATGCTAAATCCGAGCATTAATATATATAAGCATGATGAAACCTACTTGTGCATGTGTGAGAGAGATGACTAGGGTAATTGTCGATTTTAGTATTTAGAATTGCTCCCCCTAAATACATGCTCCCCCTATGTGAATGCTCCCCTAATATGTAAGATATCATCTTAATCATTAGTCATGTTGGTTTCCTATGTGATAGCGATTATTATTTATCATGTTAGTTGTCCCCCTTTTGTTATTAGCAAAAGTGGGTAAGGAAGCAAGAGACATAAAAAGAAGATTTTTGATAAAAAAGATAAGGTATGATCGAGCTTTGTAGAGGAAATGAAATGATAAGGAGTTTTAAGCTAAATAAGGTAATGATTTCCAAGTAACCAATCTACCCAGACAATATGTCTACACGCTATCCCTGTACTAAGTGACAGATGGTCATGAGGAGCTGCATACATATTGTTGTTTATGGGGTGTCTACTAAATCACCTAGAGGGGGGGTGAATAGGTTTTTCTTTCTTTCTCGTTAATAGATCTAAGAAATAAAGAACAAGCCACAGAAAGCACACAACGATCTATAGAGGTTCCTCAAGACCGGGTGTCTTGAGTAGTCCTCTCTCCCTCTGCGCCTACCCAGCAGTCTGGGCTCGACAAACTCTGCCAAAAGCTTTAGGCCCTCAAGCCTTACAACACGGACCCGCAAGTACCAACAGCCTAAGCCCTCAAGCCCTTACTGCCCCCGAGGCCACAAGCTCGACACTCAGGCCCTCAAGCCCTACCACACGGACCCGCAAGTCCCAACTGCCTAGACCCGCAATCCCCTACTGCCTCCGAGCCCGCAAGCTCGACAAGACGCACCCGCAAGTGCACTGCCCTGGCCCTCAAACCTCACAGCTCTCCATCCCTCAAGCTAGACAATTTGGCCCGCAAGCCTTACAAGAAAATACAGTAATAAAATAAACTGTTTCTTCAGCCAGATGAAATCTGGCAACTTAGCCTTGATGAAGATCAGCTTCTTAAGGATGAAGAAGACGCTTCTTGATTTTGAGTTTCAGCTCTGGATCTTCTTCAGCCTCTTCTTCTTTTGCCTGATGTTGAACGGCGACTTCTCAGTCAATGGAGATGACTGATTCTTATGAGAACTCTTGAATCTTGTTCTCTTTCTTCTCCGCTGAAAAATATTGTTCTATTGAAGAGCGGCGGGATTCTTTTCTTTTCTTGCACTCCTAGTTTTTTTTTTCTTAGGGCAACACTGTTCCCTTTTATAGAATGGACAAGCCGTATAACGGTCATATTAACTTTCCTTTCCTGTCAGATGCCCATCCATCATAGCAGTCCCTGATTGGACAATCAGGCGGTGGCATTAATTGCTGACATCACGTCCGCAAGATTTGAATTCTGTCTTGAAGATATCTGCATCATTACGACGACAAGCTGTCTCTGACTTTGTCGTCGCGATCTTCCTTCTGCCACTGATGGAGGTATCTCGACGATACAAGATATCCTGGCGATTCTATATATACGACGATCTTCTTTCTCTGACAGTATTGTCGTGAGCTTCCTTCTTGCATCATGTCGTCGTAATCATATGTTCTCTCGACGACATGAGTTCCACCAGATGATGTACTGTGGCTTCTCTGCGTTCGACGAACAGCATTCTGCGTTTGACGATCTCGCCATGTCTCAGCGGTCGACGAATACTTTGCTTCTCAGCGGCTGCTGCTCAGCCAGTCATTATGATGTCAAGCACGCTTTGTCGACAATGTCGCCTGTTCTTCTCGACGATATAGTACTTGGTAAAATGACTAAATGACATGACAGATTGTCGATTCCTGCAAGCTTGAACTAGATGGTATGTCAAATACAACTTGCATTTATCATTGAGCTGAGCACTTCTTCAAATCAGGAACATTGTAGGGCACTGTTCCCAACAATCTCCCCCTATTTGAAGAAGTCATAACCCACTCAATGATAAGTGCAACTCTCATAACAGATATTAACATTTAAGAAGATAAGCACGTTATGATGACATTTCAGCAAAATTAAGTAAACACAGAATTTTGACAAATATTTCTTCATTTATAATTAGTGTCAAATGTTCAGAAGAGTTTTGACATTTCTATATTTAACCATCTATATATCTGGTGCATTCGTATCAGCAGCTCTCTTTGCTTTCTTGGTACCGACTTCCTGCTCCTTTTTCTCCATCTCTTCCCTGTACTTTCTCTTTCTAATTTCTTCAGTCTCAATTGTTTCTTTCTCCATATCTGTACAGGGACCTACGGTAGGCTCGTCATAACATAGGGAAGGAAGATTCATTGCTTCCCTGATAGTGTTAGAGGTCCAGATGGCATGATCATAGCTGGCCGTTATCATTGATCTCTCCCCCTTTATGATTTCTTCAGATATCCCTTTTGGAGGTTTTCTTCGGAGGCCTATATCTTGTTTTTGAGCATGTGAACTCCAGCTTCCAAGTGATTCTTGGTTTCCAGCAGATGACTATCTAAATCTTTATTTTGTTGATCTAGACTTTCTTTGATGTCAGCTTTGTGTTCAGCCATTCTCTTGGTTGATGCAACATAGGCCTTTTCTATGCTGCCGATAATCGATGACTGATTGATCCCTAGGTTAATTAGAGCTTTTTTAGAGTGGGTATTGTAATCTTGTAGGCTTTTCACATCATTTCTTAGGTTTGCTGTTTCAGCAGACAGTTCCTTTCTTAGATCATTGATGGCAGAGGTGACATGTCTTTCTAGTTTTATCCTTTGCTCTTCCAGGAGCATCTTTATTTGAGATAGAAGGGAGGGCTCTTCTTGTCTATTCTCTGTAGATGATCCCTCTTGATCCTCTTCTTCATCCCCTTCCAGTATTGGAGATAGAGATTTTACTATTGGTGAGTGGCTTAGCTTACTCACCTTTTCAGGACCTTGCTGATCACTGCCAGTTCCATCAGCAGGGATTTCTTGATTGTCCTCTTGCATTGCAGACTCAGAATGTTCAGCATCCTCAGCCCCTATGATCTTTTGGATCACTGTTTCTACTTGAGCAGGGATCTCATTATTTTTCTCCCCCGCAGTTTCATCACTTCTTGGATCTGTGCCTGCAGATATCCTGAATCCTTGACTTAGACCCGAGGTTTGGAGGGCGACACTCCTTGTTTCTGCAGCTGCCTCTGAGCCAGATGGAGGAGAGCTGTTCCCTGACTTACTTTCTTCAGATGAGCTTTCTCACTTCCTCTTTGCATCTTCCGCAGCTTCTGTCTTCGTGGGAGGCTTAGTCAGAGTTTTCTCCCATCTTGCAAGGATTTGATGTCCATTCTTTTCATGTGATATATTTTGACTCCATACTTTTTGTTGAAGCTTTCAGGGTAGGAAAGCAGATGATAAAGTGATAGAAATCTTCCAAGATTCGGGGCCTAAAAGCTTTCTTGGATCCTCTACTACAAGACCTTTGCAATTAATTCATATGGATCTCTTTGGTCCCGTTAGTACCGCAAGTCTTGGTGGTAGATTGTATACATATGTTTTAATAGATGATTTTTCTAGATATTGTTGGACAATATTTCTCTCATCCAAATCCGAAGCGTTTTGTGAATTTTCAAAATTATGTACTCGTATTCAAAATGAAAGTGATTTAAAAATTAAATGCATTCGCTCGGATCATGGAGGAGAATTTGAAAATGAAAAATTTACATCTTATTGTGATATGTTAGGCATAAAGCATGAGTTCTCCGCACCACGCACACCACAACAAAATGGTGTTGTAGAAAGAAAGAATAGGACACTTCAATAGCTAGCACGCACTATGTTATGTGAATATAAATTACCTAAGTCCTTTGGGCCGAAGCCGTAAACACATCATGTTATGTTATAAATAGAATCATGCTTCGCCCATCTTTAAATCTCACACCATATGAACTTTATTTTCAAAAGAAGCCTAATGTATCTTACTTCAAAGTTTTTGGATGTAAATGCTTCATTTTAAATACAAAAGATAGCTTGGGAAAGTTTGATGAAAAATGTGATGAAGGAACATTTCTTGGATACTCTTCAACTAGTAAAGCTTATAGTGTTTTTAATAAAAGAACTAGAAAAGTTGAAGAGTCAATTAATGTGAAATTTGATGAGCTTGTTCCTTGTATAGAAAGACTTTCCGCAGGTAAAGAGGATGATCTATTACCTCCTTTGGAGCATGGTGATGAAGAACCTTCCAAAGAAGAAGAAGAGGAGGCCAAGAAAGATGAATATGTACCTCCATGCGTCTTAAAATTCACAAAGGATCATCCACGGGAACTTATAATTGGTGAACCATCCATCGGGGTAAGAACTCGCTCTTCTCTTCATGAATCTTTTTCAAATATTTGCTTTGTTTCCGAAATTGAACCAAAAAATGTTACAACCGCTTTAAATGATGAATTTTGGTTTTTGGCTATGAATGAAGAGTTAGAACAATTTGAGCATCATAATGTTTGGAAATTAGTAGAAAGACCATCTAATCACCCGGTTGTAGGTGTAAAATGGATTTTCAAAAATAAATTAGATGGTGAGTCTAGAATATCTAGAAATAAAGCACGCTTAGTAGCACAAGGATATTCTCAAATCGAGGGGATAGATTTTGATGAATCTTGTGCACCCGTTGCTAGATTGGAGTCTATAAGAATATTTCTAGCATTTGCAAGCTTTAAAAGAATAAAACTGTTTCAAATGGATGTGAAAAGTGCTTTTCTAAACGGGTTTGTAAAAGAAGAAGTTTATGTTGAACAACCCCCCGGTTTTATTAATGAAAAATTTCCAAATCATGTTTATAAATTAGAAAAAGCGCTTTATGGTTTAAAACAAGCGCCCCGTACATGGTATGAAAGACTTACATCATTTTTACTAAAGCACGGTTATATTATGGGAAGTGCGGATAATACTCTCTTCATTAAGCACAATAATGATGATATAATTATTTTACAAATATATGTTGATGATATTATTTTTGGATCTACTAATGAAGAGATGTGTAAAGAAGTTATTTTAGTGATGAAAAATGAATTTGAAATGAGTCTTGTAGGAGAACTTTCTTATTTCCTTGGTTTTCAAATATCACAAAGAATTGACGGTATCTTTGTATGTCAAACTAAATATGTTCATGATATGCTTAAACGTTTTGGATTTGAAAACCTTAAATATGCTTCTACACCAATGAGTGCATCACTAAAATTTGGAAAAGATGAATCTGGAGTTTCTATAGATCAAACTTTATATAGAGGTATGATAGGATCTCTACTTTATCTTAGTGCAACTAGACCCGATATTATGTTTGGCGTATGCTTATGTGCTAGATTTCAAGCCAATCCAAAAGAATCTCATTTAAAAGCGGTAAAACGAATTTTTAGATATCTCATTGGGTCATCTAGATTAGGATTATGGTATCCACATAATGATTCATTTACATTGAATGGCTATTCTGATTCGGATTATGCCGATTGCTCACTTGATAGAAAAAGCACTAGTGGTACTTGTCATTTTCTAGGACCTTCATTAGTTGCATGGTCTAGTAGGAAACAAAATTCGGTTGCACTCTCCACCATGGAGGCCGAATACATTGCATTAGGGAGTTGTTGTGCACAAGCATTATGGATGAGCCAAACTTTAGAGGACTTTGGTTTTCATCTAAGAAATATTGAACTAAAATGTGACAACAAAAGTGCCTTTGATCTCACAAATAATCCGGTACACCACTCTAGATCCAAACATATAGATGTTCGTCATCATTTCATAAGGGATCACATTAAAAAGGAAAATGTAAGGATTAGTTTCATTGGCACGGACTCTCAACTTGCTGATATATTCACTAAACCTCTTCCCGATGCAAGGTTTCAAATGTTAAGGTTGGAATTAGGAGTCTTAGACATCTTAGGATGAAATACATATAAAATGCTAATGTTTTATGCAATTTGAGCAATCAAGACATCTCTGATAATTACAAAACTTCTGCATAAGACTACTCTTAAGACCCTTAAACGATATCAAAAATAAAAAATTTAAAATACCTAAGAAATCGAGTATTGTTTCCCGCGCTAGCGCTAGCGCCGGCGCTAGCGTGAGTGTTCAAATTTTCTGTTTTTTAAATTTTCTAAAAATCAAGAAAAATTTGTTAGTGTATTTGTACTACTTTGATTTGTAGTTCTGACATTTTTTATTTTTTGTTTATTTTATGAAAAATCAACTACAAAAATTCAAAATTCAAAAATTACAAAAATATGTTTTTGTTTTCACTAAAAATTTTCAAAACAACTAAAAACTGTATGATCTTTATTGCCAATATTAAGCATGTATGAATTCTATTATTTAGAATTATTTACAATGTTAAAATTTATTTCTTGAAATTTCTATGAACATTATTTTGATTATCATGCTTTGATATATCTATTTAAGTGCATCAATTGTATTGAAAAATGTGTAGAACCAAGCTTAGCATGCCTCTAAGTATGAGTAAATGTTTTATGATTGATAATGATATATTTCACTCACTTATTTTGGTAATCAACATGTGTGTCTAAATCCAAAATGCTTGCTTGTGTATTGTATTTGTACAATGAATTAAAACTTGCATAAGTTTTTTACCTACACTACATTTGAATTGTACTTATGAAATTTAGAAAAGTGGTTAAAAGTTAAAAAAATTTGGGTTTGCATAACAAGTGTATTCGGAGAATGTTGTCTCACAACTGTGAACAAAAAACATATATGTAGACAAATATAACTCCACCAAGCACTACTTGAACCTCCTGATAAGTCTTCATAAGCATTGTGAGGTTGAGCACCTTGGAAAGAATAGTAAAGTTACTTGTGCAAACCTTGGTTATTACACCACTTTGTTAAAAACTATGTGCATTAAAAAGTGTGTGAAAGTAATTTACTTGTGTTTTATTGTGCACTTTACTTTACATATATCTTGTATTTTGATGATTTAAATCTATTGTTAACATTGCTCAAAAAAATACACTTATGTGCACATCATTATCTTTCATAACACTTCTTCTCATGAGTATTGGATTCTAACGCTTTATCTATACTACTCCTTATATAAAAATGCACTAGATAACCTAGCATGATCTCTACAATGTTTTGGTATTTCTTGAACTTAGAATTAAGTAACATTGTAGCTTAATTTATCTTTGATTTGTTCATTTCATGTTTGGTATGTTTATGAAAAACTTTGAGATTTCAAGAAGATTAAAACATCTTTCAAATTTGAACTAAAACTCATATTTCTACTTATGCTTTTCATGCTTACAAAAAGATGTTTATTATAATCTTCCGCTTGCTTACAACTCTTGTCTTTATATTTGAAATCTCGTATGTATGCTATGCTTAAACTATTTATCATTCTTTATATTTCAAAAAGCTCGATCATGATATATTAATGCCTCCTTACTACCCTCACCCCACCTTCTTTTGATAATACCAAAAGTGGGAGATTAATTGAAGAAATCTATATAGAAGAAATATAGAAGATTAAGGGGAGAATAAATTCATGAAATTTATCTTTTAGGGGGAGTAACACATAAATTGCATTTATGTAGGGGGAGCATTAAGATAGGGGGAGTATGCACATATCATGCATATCATATACTATAGTTGCACGTTTATCTTGCTTATCTTATCTATAAACATTATTGTTGATTTCTTAGAGGATTTGTTATTATCAAAAGGGGGAGATTGTTGGACATGTGTGTCACATTTCTTTGTTTGAGAATAACAAATCCCATATTGTATTTGATATTGCTTGTAGTTTGTTTATAGTGTGCAGGAACTATAGGTGCAATACTCCACTGGTAGAAAGCAGCTTGGAATAACTTTTTGAAAGGAGGAGCGCTACCGCTAGCGCTATCGCTAGCGCCAGCGCTACCGCTAGCGCTACCGCTACCGCCAGCACTACCGCCAGGCGTTATCTCAAATTCGTGCACGCCACTACCGCTACCGCCAATGCTATCTCCTGTTACCGCCAGCGCTAGCGCTACCGCCAGGCGCTATCTCCAGTTCGTGCACACCGCCACACTGCCGACGGTTGCGCAACCGCTCTACACGAACGATACCGCCGGCGCTATCCACTACCGTAGGCGCTAGCTCCAAGGTCTATAAATTGAAGTGTTCTATCTCGTTTTTGTTAGTCCTTCCAGAGATATTACTTGTGCCCAAACTCTCGTGTTGCTACTCTACCAAATCATCATCATCTCCCACTCAAAGCCAAAGAAGAAATTCTGGAGAAGGAATCCATCACGCTGCATCCGAAGAACGATCGCTTCGACCTCGCTTGTGTTTCAGAGATCCTTCATCCTCATCTCTAGAAATCTCAAGAGGGAGTTTTGCTTGTTATTTAATTATTTCCATTCCACACTTATTGTATCCGTTGTAGTGAAATCGCCTTGTTTTTGGCGACTAGGTCCTTGCACGGCTTAGGGGGAATTTGCCGCGTGAGTTGGCGACTAGGTCTTGGGGATTAGATCTAGGGGGTGCTCAAGGACATATCGGTGGAAGGATTGGCTAGAGCGGCTTGAGGCCATATCCGGGGAAGGATTGGCTAAAGCCAACCGGTTCGTGGGGATACGAGTCGGTATAGAAAAGGAAAAGAAAATCATTTTTGTACGCTTCCGATTTCTAGCGTTATAGAAATCAAATTTTATGTAAACACTTATTCACATAATATAATCATGTCTCTTTTGTGTTTACTTTGATTTCTATCATTTGGCGTAATCCTTATTATTTTGTGTCTCTAAGTTTTCAATTCTAAATCGAAATTATTTATTTCTAATTTGTCATCATTATTTCCTATTAATCAAAACAACTTAGTAATTTTCTCAAAAATTATAAAAAGAATTTTATTCCCTTATTCACCCCCCCCCCCCCCCCTCTAAGGGCACCGTAAGATCCAACAGACGGATCCATGGGGTCCTTTTTATAGCCTTTGAGCTAGCACCTGTGCTATCGCTATCACCGGCGCTATCCTGGTTTAGGAAATATTCTCCGCGTGAGAATCTTTCATTTTAAGCAATTCAGTCGCCTTCCTCTTGTGCTTTGCGCTACTGCCTGTGCTACTTGATACTGCCAGTGCTAGCTGCTACCGCCTCCGTTAGATGTTATCGCCTGGCGCTAGCACCTTCTATAATTGCTTCCCAAAATTGCTCTAATCAGAGTTAGCGCCTACGCTAGGTGTTACCGCCGGCGCTACTGGACATGTTGGAATTATGGCTTCAAACTTGGTGGCAGCCTTCATATGTTATCCTTGAGTCATATGGATT
Source organism: Dactylorhiza incarnata (assembly GCA_033032865.1). Classification (NCBI taxonomy): domain Eukaryota; kingdom Viridiplantae; phylum Streptophyta; class Magnoliopsida; order Asparagales; family Orchidaceae; genus Dactylorhiza; species Dactylorhiza incarnata. Next base: position 8,282,799 of record JAWHQI010000076.1, on the reverse strand, counting down.
TACTTCCTGCACACTTAAACACACAAGATCAAATACACATAGGATTTGTTATTCTCAAACCTAGGAGATGCGAAAGACCATGTTATAACAAACTCCCCCTTCTGATAATAACTAATCCATTAATGCTAAATCCGAGCATTAATATATATAAGCATGATGAAACCTACTTGTGCATGTGTGAGAGAGATGACTAGGGTAATTGTCGATTTTAGTATTTAGAATTGCTCCCCCTAAATACATGCTCCCCCTATGTGAATGCTCCCCTAATATGTAAGATATCATCTTAATCATTAGTCATGTTGGTTTGCTATGTGATAGCGATTATTATTTATCATGTTAGTTGTGCCCCTTTTGTTATTAGCAAAAGTGGGTAAGGAAGCAAGAGACATAAAAAGAAGATTTTTGATAAAAAAGATAAGGTATGATCGAGCTTTGTAGAGGAAATGAAATGATAAGGAGTTTTAAGCTAAATAAGGTAATGATTTCCAAGTAACCAATCTACCCAGACAATATGTCTACACGCTATCCTTGTACTAAGTGACAGATGGTCATGAGGAGCTGCATACATATTGTTGTTTATGGGGTGTCTACTAAATCACCTAGAGGGGGGGTGAATAGGTTTTTCTTTCTTTCTCGTTAATAGATCTAAGAAATAAAGAAAAAGCCACAGAAAGCACACAACGATCTATAGAGGTTCCTCAAGACCGGGTGTCTTGAGTAGTCCTCTCTCCCTCTGCGCCTACCCAGCAGTCTGGGCTCGACAAACTCTGCCAAAAGCTTTAGGCCCTCAAGCCTTACAACACGGACCCGCAAGTACCAACAGCCTAAGCCCTCTAGCCCTTACTGCCCCCGAGGCCACAAGCTCGACACTCAGGCCCTCAAGCCCTACCACACGGACCCGCAAGTCCCAACTGCCTAGACCCGCAATCCCCTACTGCCTCCAAGCCCGCAAGCTCGACAAGACGCACCCGCAAGTGCACTGCCCTGGCCCTCAAACCTCACAGCTCTCCATCCCTCAAGCTAGACAATTTGGCCCGCAAGCCTTACAAGAAAATACAGTAATAAAATAAACTGTTTCTTCAGCCAGATGAAATCTGGCAACTTAGCCTTGATGAAGATCAGCTTCTTAAGGATGAAGAAGACGCTTCTTGATTTTGAGTTTCAGCTCTGGATCTTCTTCAGCCTCTTCTTCTTTTGCCTGATGTTGAACGGCGACTTCTCAGTCAATGGAGATGACTGATTCTTATGAGAACTCTTGAATCTTGTTCTCTTTCTTCTCCGCTGAAAAATATTGTTCTATTGAAGAGCGGCGGGATTCTTTTCTTTTCTTGCACTCCTAGTTTTTTTTTCTTAGGGCAACACTGTTCCCTTTTATAGAATGGACAAGCCGTATAACGGTCATATTAACTTTCCTTTCCTGTCAGATGCCCATCCATCATAGCAGTCCCTGATTGGACAATCAGGCGGCGGCATTAATTGCTGACATCACGTCCGCAAGATTTGAATTCTGTCTTGAAGATATCTGCATCATTACGACGACAAGCTGTCTCTGACTTTGTCGTCGCGATCTTCCTTCTGCCACTGATGGAGGTATCTCGACGATACAAGATATCCTGGCGATTCTATATATACGACGATCTTCTTTCTCTGACAGTATTGTCGTGAGCTTCCTTCTTGCATCATGTCGTCGTAATCATATGTTCTCTTGACGACATGAGTTCCACCCGATGATGTACTGTGGCTTCTCTGCGTTCGACGAACAGCATTCTGCGTTTGACGATCTCGCCATGTCTCAGCGGTCGACGAATACTTTGCTTCTCAGCGGCTGCTGCTCAGCCAGTCATTATGATGTCAAGCACGCTTTGTCGACAATGTCGCCTGTTCTTCTCGACGATATAGTACTTGGTAAAATGACTAAATGACATGACAGATTGTCGATTCCTGCAAGCTTGAACTAGATGGTATGTCAAATACAACTTGCATTTATCATTGAGCTGAGCACTTCTTCAAATCAGGAACATTGTAGGGCACTGTTCCCAACAATCTCCCCCTATTTGAAGAAGTCATAACCCACTCAATGATAAGTGCAACTCTCATAACAGATATTAACATTTAAGAAGATAAGCACGTTATGATGACATTTCAGCAAAATTAAGTAAACACAGAATTTTGACAAATATTTCTTCATTTATAATTAGTGTCAAATGTTCAGAAGAGTTTTGACATTTCTATATTTAACCATCTATATATCTGGTGCATTCGTATCAGCAGCTCTCTTTGCTTTCTTGGTACCGACTTCCTGCTCCTTTTTCTCCATCTCTTCCCTGTACTTTCTCTTTCTAATTTCTTCAGTCTCAATTGTTTCTTTCTCCATATCTGTACAGGGACCTACGGTAGGCTCGTCATAACATAGGGAAGGAAGATTCATTGCTTCCCTGATAGTGTTAGAGGTCCAGATGGCATGATCATAGCTGGCCGTTATCATTGATCTCTCCCCCTTTATGATTTCTTCAGATATCCCTTTTGGAGGTTTTCTTCGGAGGCCTATATCTTGTTTTTGAGCATGTGAACTCCAGCTTCCAAGTGATTCTTGGTTTCCAGCAGATGACTATCTAAATCTTTATTTTGTTGATCTAGACTTTCTTTGATGTCAGCTTTGTGTTCAGCCATTCTCTTGGTTGATGCAACATAGGCCTTTTCTATGCTGCCGATAATCGATGACTGATTGATCCCTAGGTTAATTAGAGCTTTTTTAGAGTGGGTATTGTAATCTTGTAGGCTTTTCACATCATTTCTTAGGTTTGCTGTTTCAGCAGACAGTTCCTTTCTTAGATCATTGATGGCAGAGGTGACATGTCTTTCTAGTTTTATCCTTTGCTCTTCCAGGAGCATCTTTATTTGAGATAGAAGGGAGGGCTCTTCTTGTCTATTCTCTGTAGATGATCCCTCTTGATCCTCTTCTTCATCCCCTTCCAGTATTGGAGATAGAGATTTTACTATTGGTGAGTGGCTTGGCTTACTCACCTTTTCAGGACCTTGCTGATCACTGCCAGTTCCATCAGCAGGGATTTCTTGATTGTCCTCTTGCATTGCAGACTCAGAATGTTCAGCATCCTCAGCCCCTATGATCTTTTGGATCACTGTTTCTACTTGAGCAGGGATCTCATTGTTTTTCTCCCCCGCAGTTTCATCACTTCTTGGATCTGTGCCTGCAGATATCCTGAATCCTTGACTTAGACCCGAGGTTTGGAGGGCGACACTCCTTGTTTCTGCAGCTGCCTCTGAGCCAGATGGAGGAGAGCTGTTCCCTGACTTACTTTCTTCAGATGAGCTTTCTCACTTCCTCTTTGCATCTTCCGCAGCTTCTGTCTTCGTGGGAGGCTTAGTCAGAGTTTTCTCCCATCTTGCAAGGATTTGATGTCCATTCTTTTCATGTGATATATTTTGACTCCATACTTTTTGTTGAAGCTTTCAGGGTAGGAAAGCAGATGATAAAGTGATAGAAATCTTCCAAGATTCGGGGCCTAAAAGCTTTCTTGGATCCTCTTAAAAATTTGCTGACCCCAATTGGTCTTCTTACTCAAAATAATCCTTGCCATTATTTCGAACATGGGCTTGGATATTCTATCATGCGACCCTACTTTGCAGAGGAGGGCCTTTCCCACTATGTCCGCCATCAGCTTTCCTTGCTGATTGAAGCTCTTCCTTTCCTGAGACCCATAGGTCTTGCTGGAGTGTCCACACCATGCCAGAGCCTTGTCAAGGTCTTCCTGGGTGATCTTTTCATCTTCCTCCCCCTTGGCAAAGACCGGCATCCGAAGAGCCGTGTTCAATCTTTTAGGGTTTACCTTGACACTTATCCCGTTGATTACGCTCTTCACATATGTTCCCTTTGAGCCACCCTTGGTATTCGAGTAGAACTCCAGCACTTCTCTTCTTAATATTACTGTGGGCTCAGAGAGGGCGTATTCCAGGCCGATGGTCTCGAGCAGCTTAATGGTGCCCTGGATTTCTTCTGAGCCTTCTGAGAATCCATTCTTCACCACTTCACATCCTTCGAATAGAAGATCTTCCTTCTTTGGCGCCATATTTTTTATTCCAGAGGATTTCAGCTCAATCGACTCGTTCACTCTTAGATGGCGTGGGGAACACGACGGCTTTTTAGGGATAATGTAGAGAGCATTTTAACCTTAAGACATTTAACCTTATTTATAGTGTCCGAGTTGGAAGTTGAAGTGTCATTCGTTAAATGTCTGACAAACTCTTGTTTAGCTGTAATGATTAATCTTAGACCTAATTAAGAGTCCGCTGATGATTGGGTATCGTTGTAATGCAGGTCTTTTGACGATACTAATGGTCATTCCGACGATATGGTTTTTGAAAGATTTCCTTTACAATATTAGATGAAGATGTGTTTATGTGATAAACATTAACACGGTTACCTTCACCTTGGCCTCTAAGTCTCCTTGAGCCAGTTGCTCCCCTTCGACGGAATGTCCACTTATCTTTACTTCCAGCTCCCCCTAGATTAGTGCACCTTAGTATGTGGTGAGTTTTTCTTAGTCTAGAGTTGAGCCTGGAGCACTTATTGTCCATTAGCCTTGTTTACTTTTGATTGGCTAATTGGACTATCCTGCAAAACAGATTTATTATCCCATAGGAACGCAAGGTGACTTGGGCCCTAGGTTCTTGTTAGCATAATAGGGAATCCCTATACTCACCGCAACCAGTCTAGGAGGTCTCTCCTTTGCATTAAGCACACTAGGGTTGTGCCAACAGTCGATGGCAAAGTGTCCCACTTTGCCACAGCACCAACATTCATGGATGTTGTACCTTCTTTTCTGAAAAATTTTTGAAGCATGTTTAGTAGAGAAGGCAGCAACATTCTTCCTATCTCTCTCAGCCAAGAGCTGACTAGCTCCTCTAGTATCATTGTTTCTTCTTGATTTTATCTCTTTGTCAGCAACAGATGTCAGCTTGGTAGCTGACAGGGTGTTGATGGCATCAAATATGTTCAAGTGAGAATTGATCATACTAGGGCTACTAGTCTGCTTCTTATCTGGAAGGGATTGAGAAAATGTTGCACCTTTATCCTTGAGAGTGGGGGCTGGGACACCAAATACAAATGGTCCATGATGCGCCATTTGAATTTCCTCATGGGGAGCCTTTAATGCACTCATCCTCATGCCCTTTCTCTTTCCATAGTCAGGAGCATTTTCATGACTAGTGGAGCATCCATTCATCCAGTGACCATGGACACTGTCCTGATCATACCAGTTTGAGGGAAGCACTACCTTCTGAAAGGTGGTGTGAGGCTTTGCTTTAGTTTTGCCCCTTTCTCCATTCCCAGCATCTGTTTCCCCTTCCTTGTAACCTAACCCCCTCCTATTTCTATAGGATGAGAAGGTGTCAATGATGGGCAGAACAGTTTTGGGCTTAGAGAATTGAGCTACCAAGCTTCTTTCCTTAAGAAGATCACTCTCAAGTTTCTTGATAAGTTCTTCCCTTTGGCTTCTCTCAGCATAAAGTTTGTCTATGATTTTCTTGATATCATGTGGATTGGTGTCCTTACAGTAGGACATACCCAGTTCCCCATCTAACTCAACCCTATAAGGCTTAAGTGATTATAGCTCCCTAGCTTATTTCTCAACAATCCTCTTGCTCTTCCTCAGAGCTTCCAAGAGATCACCAAACTGTTCTAATAGATCAGCATGGTTCTTATTGTTGCATGATGAGCAGTTTTCTGCATCATCTTCAGAAGATAAATAATTCTCTGATGTACTCTTGGTTTTCTTAAATGAAGCAGGTAGTAAAGATGTGTGAGTGGTGCATACCTGATCATGATGCAATTCATCATGATCTTCTTCATCTGATAGAGCCATCAGTCCATGAACCTCTTCATCCTCAGAGTCACAGTCTGTAGGGGACAGGGGGGCTCTTATCCTCTCTTTTGCTCCAGAGCATTCATCATCTTCTGATTCACTGTCTGAAGTAGTCAGTGGTGCTCTGATGCATACCTCTTCATGAGAAGTCTCTTCTTCAGAATCTTCCTCTGACCCTTCCATGAGAACTTCTAAGAAGTCCCACATGTCCTTTGATGATGAGCAATGACTCAGCTTCTGATGTGTTGCCAGAACTACTGCACCAGCTAGAATGCTTCTAGCTTCTTTGTCCAAGCTGGCAAGAAGAGTTTCATCTTTTAACATTGTCATGGAGGGACCATTTTGAACAATCAAAAACATTCTTGGATCCATCGCCTCCATGAATATTCTTGCTCTGACTTTCCAAATGGCAAAGTTCTCTCTGGAGCAGATAGCTATTCTTGACTCCATTCTAATGATGCTTAGACACCCACTGGCAGATCTGTTCAAGCTGTTAAGCTTTTCTTTGAACAACCTCGCTTTGATACCACTTGTTGTTTATAGGGTGTCTACTAAATCACCTAGAGGGGGTGAATAGGTTTTTCTTTCTTTCTGGTTAATAGATCTAAGAAATAAAGAACAAGCCACAAAAAGCACACAACGATCTATAGAGGTTCCTCAAGACCGGGTGTCTTGAGTAGTCCTCTCTCCCTCTGCGCCTACCCAGCAGTGTCCTGGGCTCAGCAAACTCCGCCAAAAGCTTCAGGCCCTCAAGCCTTACAACACGGACCCGCAAGTCCCAACAGCCTAAGCCCTCAAGCCCTTACTGCCCCCGAACCCGCAACCTCGACACTCAGGCCCTCAAGCCCTACCACACGGACCCGTAAGTCCCAACAGCCTAGACCCGCAAGCCCCTACTGCCCACGATCCCGCAAGCTCGATAAGACGCACCCGCAAGTGCACTGCCCAGGCCCTCAAGCCTCACAGCTCTCCAGCCCTCAAGCTAGACAATTTGGCCCGCAAGCCATACAAGAAAATACAGTAATAAAATAAATTGTTTCTTCAGCCAGGTGAAATCTGGCAACTTAGCCTTGATGAAGATCGGCTTCTTAAGGATGAAGAAGACGCATCTTGATTTTGAGTTTCAGCTCTGGATCTTCTTCAGCCTCTTCTTCTTTTGCCTGATGTTGAACGACGATTTCTCAGTCAATGGAGATGACTGATTCTTATGAGAACTCTTGAATCTTGTTCTCTTTCTTCTCCGCTGAAAAATACTGTTCTATTGAAGAGCGGCGTGATTCTTTTTCTTTTCTTTTCTTGCACTCCTAGTTTTTTTTTTCTTAGGGCAACACTGATCCCTTTTATAGAATGGACAAGCCGTAAAACGGTCATATTCACTTTCCTTTCCTGTCAGACGCCCATCCATCATAGCAGGCCCTGATTGGACAATCAGGCGGCGGCATTAATTGCTGACATCACGTCCGCAAGATTTGAATTCTGTCTTGAAGATATCTGCATCATTACGACGATAAGCTGTCTCTGACTTTGTCATCGCGATCTTCCTTCTGCCACTGATGGAGGTATCTCGACGATACAAGATATCCTGGCGATTCTGTATATACAACGATCTTCTTTCTCTGACAGTGTTGTCGTGAGCTTCCTTCTTGCATCACGTCGTCGTAATCATATGTTCTCTCGACGACATGAGTTCCACACGACGATGTCCTGTGGCTTCTCTGCGTTCGATGAACAACATTCTACGTTCGACGATCTCGCCATGTCTCAGCGATCGACGAATACTTTGCTTCTCAGCGACTGCTGCTCGGCCAGTCATTACGACGACAAGCACGCTTTGTCGACGATGTCGCCTGTTCTTCTCGACGATATAGTACTTGGCAAAATGACTAAAGTACATGACATATTGTCGATTCCTGCAAGCATGAACAAGATGGTTTGTCAAATACAACTTGCATTTATCATTGAGCTGAGCACTTCTTCAAATCAGGAACATTGCAGGGCACTGTTCCCAACACATGTCATAGGTTGCGGAGTTAGTCTCATATGCAAACACTAGAAAATACTCAACCAAGCACTCTTTCCCCCCAGTGCCTCGCAAGGCCCCACCGGAACCCTTCTCGGTTGAGGACAAGACATGACTTAGAAATTAGGTTATCTAATTTCTACAATCCTACGCCCCCGCTTTGGTGAGATATGTAATCATGGGATAATAATCATTGGAAACATTAAGCATTTAAATCTAATGATAAGTTCATAGCCTATGTGTTTATATTTTTATTTGAATTTTTTTTTAAAAAAACTCACATAGCTATTTTGAAATCCATTAATGAATCAGAGTTTTTAGCATAAAAATGATAGTCGTGTCAGAACAACCAATATAAATTCTACCAAGCAAGTCTACCACTTATTAAAAAGGGAATTTTGAGATTTAAGACTTTGGTATAAGAATGAAAGCGCAAGGTAAAAAATATATGGTAATGATGCGGAAGATTTATATAAATACAAGAAACATTTTTTCAAATCATGTCTATTCATAAGAAGATATAAGAGTTAAATTCCAAAAAGAATGATGTTTTTTGCAAATCAATTTGCTTTTAAAATCTTTAAATTTGACAATAAAGTAACCAAGCATGAAATAATGTTATCAAAATGAGATTACTACAATGTTATTTTAAGTCATAAATTCAAAACATACAAAATGTTGTAGAGAGCATGCTAGGTTATCTAGTGCATTTATATATAAAGAGTAGTATAAAATTTAGTATTAGGATCCAATACTCAAGAGAAGAAGTGTTATGGAATATAATGATGTGCACATAAGTGTATTTTGAATAGAGTAAACACATAATTTTATCTCAAATACAAGACATATGTAGAGTAAAGTGCACAATATAATACAAATAATTTTACTTCCACACTCTTCAATGCACATATAAAAAATGTACAACTACCAAGGTGCTTTACATACACAATACTCATTAAAACTTATCAGGGTGCAAAGTAGTGCTTGGGGATTACACATTTTATTTTTCAATATTGATTTTTGTAATCCGGTGTACTTAAGAATAAGTGGTTTTTTTAAATGAAGGTTTGCACAAGACACTTTGCTATTCTTTCCAACGTGCTCAACCTCACAACGCTTATTAAGACTTATCAGGAGGTTCAAGTAGTGCATGGTTGAGTTATTTTTGTCAATTTATTTCATGATTTTTTTGTTTTGTACAAAGATCTCTGAATACACTTGTTTTGTAAACCATTGTAATTTGAAAGGAAAACCACTTTTCTTAATGTGTAAGAGTGCAAATAAATGTAGTGTAGGTAAGATACTTGTGCAAAGTTTAATTCATTGTACAGTTACAATACACAAGCAAGCATTCTTAGATTAAAACACATGTAAACTTTGCCAAAATAAGTGAGTGAATGAGTATCATTATCAACCATAAAACAATTACTCATACTTAGAGGCATGCTAAGCTTGGTTCTACACAACTTTTACAATACAATTTGATGCACATGTGATTAGATATATCAAAGCATGATAAAAACAATGTTCAAAGTAGTTTGAAAAGATGAATTGCAATATTATAAAAGTTCTAAATGATAGATTAAATCATGCTTGGTTTTCACAATAAAGTTCATTCAGTTTTTTTGATATTTTGAAAATTAATTATGATTTAATGTTTGAACTCTTATAATTGATTTTGGACTTCCCGAGGTCTACCTTGTGAGGGGTTCGCCCGGTACTAGGAGATGTGATGGGGTGATAGCCCAAATCTCCCTTTCGCAAGATACATGTAAATAGAAAATTTAAGTTCAAGAAATAATTTTTGATAATTCTTTATTTTTTATTTTTTATTTGATTTTGCATATAAAAATAGAAATCAGATAAATAAACAAAGAAGGAAGAGAAAACAAATATTTTTTGTAATTTTGGCTTTTGCAATTTTGTATTTTACTTTTTCAAAAAATTAATTAAAGGCATAAATGCAAAATTAAGTAGTACATATAAGAAAATATATTTTTAGTGATTTTTCAAGGTTTTAAAAATAAAGAAAATTTGACACTCACACTAGCGCCGACTGTAAGACCCCATTTTTTTTTCTACAAAACCAGGTCTTATGCCCTGAACCGCCGCCTTGCGGTGAGACCAACACTCGAGAAGGTCGTCACTACAAAACACCGATCATGCCGGCCATATCGATCACAAAAGAAGAAAAGTATATTTGAACATATAGAGTAGCTCAAGTCCATATCACATTCAATATAAAACCATAAGGGTAAATGTCCATAGATAATAATTGAATAAAAGATAACAAAAATAAAGGGCTCATGCCCTGTACATCATGTCCTCACTACAAGGTCACTCGCGGAAGCAAACTACTAAACACCCACTGATCCTCAAACTGGTGCTCCTGTACTAGACTGGCCTGCCTCCAATTACACCGGCCTCTGATGGTGCTGCGACTCCTGGTACTGCTCCTTGATCCCTTAAAATGATACGGTCCACCAACCATTAGTCAAAAGACCAAGCCTTACGTTCCCCACCCCTCCCCCAATAGCTCCTAGGCACCGAGTGGGAAGGATGAAGCGGAGGACAACAAGGGGTATAAAACAAAGTAGATGACGACGGATCTAGTCTACAGGAAATGTCTACCACTACGCAGTGTATAAATATAATCGAAGCAGTAATTAAAGCATCGTAAAGAGCAAGTAAAGAACAGAAAGTAAAGATAAGTACATAATAGAAAAGTAACCATTGATTTATAAGAATGCCCATACAAACATATAGACCAAGGGGTCGTTTAGCAAGGCCTATCATATGAAAAGTCCCATAACCAATTTATATGATGGGGGTAGGGGTTGAAATGCAATGTTTATGTCATGACATGAAAAGTTATGCAGTTTACGCTATGTTCACACAAGTGCAACTCACAGACTTCGACTCTATGCACATAAACCTTTAGTTCCCCCTTTTTGGAGATAGCAAGACTCCCAGGATACCCCCGTACTGGCAAACGGAAGCGGTGGGTTGGGACTCGCCCACCTCTAGGTTGGTATTCACACTACCTAATCTAGACATATCGTACACCTCAACGCAAAATTGAGGAGCGTCTGCATACTCTTACTGGCTGGACCACCAGACTTTTCATAGCTAAGTGCAAATGCACACTTGCCGAGTCAGTGTATCAACATCGGTCTGAATGACCGTCAATACTAAAGACCGGCCACCTTTATGCACATGCAATTATGATTACCATCTATCTCCGAGCCATATGCTCCTCGGGCTAACCTGCGCGTCACCCTAACCTTTCGAGCCACCGGCTCGCCGGACTAACCCGTTCGCACCTACAACCACCGAGTCTACCGCTCGTAAGACTAAATCGACTAATATACCCGTAACAATGAGGTGTGGTGAGTGTATTATTATGTTAATCTTATACAACATTTTATTATTACAGATTAGGGTTAATCTTGGACTTCCTGAGTTCTACCCTGTAAAAGGCTTGCAGCGGTACTTGGAGGTACGATGGGATGATAGCCCAAACCTCCCTTCCTCAAGACACTTAATGTGATTGGTAAACTACCCATAAGAATACCCTTCTTATCATTACACTTGGATTAACCCTAAGTATTTTATGACCCTCTAAGGGGAAAGACGATCTTTCGTTGATCCCGAGCACAACCATGCCCCTTAGGTTATTGTGCACACTCATCATATGGACTCATGTTGGTGACCTCAAATCTCCTTAATCAGACCAAGTACACCATCTACCTCCCATTCCCACCTAATGGTCTGCAAGGTATTCAAGTTTTACAGTTTTACTATACGCGGACCAAATGAGCTATATGAGGTGCATGAGAGGAGGTACTCCAAATAGTCATCCAAATGACTCAAGATTATTACTGGGAGTCTATCATGACATTATAAGACTAAATCCAGTAGATCATAATTTTCCTACCTTATTTAGTATTTATTATAATTTCTCCAAAATTGGCCAAGTATGAAATTTAACATGAAGTGTAAGATCTTCTTATGATATGGCCTACATCAATATAACAGCATATCACAATTTTTACAGTAAGGTATTGGCCTCTAATTATAATATTGATTAATTATCCAAAATTGGACGCTAATGAAGGAACCACCAATACTACTTATCCAAAAATTATAGTAAAATTTCCAGACCTCTATAATGATCAGAAAAGTTTACTGACTGAGTTTTATAATTTTTCAAAACCATTTAATCACATAAATAAATATTTCGAGAAAATCCAAACTATGGCACATTATGAAGTAACCTACTGATAAATACATCCAAAAACTATACAAAAATTCACAGAGCTTTCTAATGCCCTAAAAGGTACTATTACTAAGTTTCCCAATTTTCCAGAGAGTATTAGATCATTAGTTATTTATCACAATCTTAGGGCAAAATGGTTGACTTGTGAATGATGTACTAATTCAATCAATCCAAAATTCACACAAAAATTACCAGAGATTTATATCATGACCATATGAGCACTACCAAACTTTTATCAACAATCAAGGTAAAATGAGCATGTAAATTCCTCCTTTAAGAAAGTTCCCTAATTGATTCTTAACTAGGTTAGAGGGAAGAAAAGTGCCTAAAAATTCTCTTAAAATTATCTAGGGCTATTCACCACCCTGAAAACTTATCCACCAAGTTCCAAGTCCATCCAAGGACATATGACCCTATGTCCTTCATCAAGCCTAAAGTGCAACCCCAGGGTTTGAACTAGGGTCTTAGTGCATATCCACCCCAAATCATTGGGGGTGGTGTTTTATGTGGTATTAAGTCAGTGGCCAAGGTCTCACATCATTTTGATGAGATTTGACCACTTAACCCAACAAGTGCACTTTTGACCTAAAACACCTTAGTTTGTCCAAACTTGGGTTAATTAATTACCCAACCAAATCAATCCCAATTGGGATGAAATTTTTTCCAGAGTCATTTTATAACCCTAAGGACCACCCACAAAAATTTAGAGGGGTTTGGATGTCATTAGACCTTGAAATTAATTTATATATGAATTATTAAATGATTAAAAAAACCTTAAATAAAGTTTATCCAACAATTTTCATTTTTGGATAGGACTAGGGGGTGGGTCTATTTAGGCTATGCTCCAAATTTTAGGAAATTTGGATGGATGGTTTAGGGGGGCACTCAAATCAAGCTCTGGTTAACCCTTTGTACATATTGCACCATTTTGAGTGTTGAGGTCCGCCCAGTGGTCCAAATTTGATGAAACCAATTTTAAATAAAACTATACTTCATGGCCTACAACTTTGATGTTGGACAGTTTTCCAGTATAGGATATTAAGTATTTTTAGTAATTAATTTAAGGTTTAGCATAAAATGTGACAAAATATCAAAAAATAAAAAAATCATTTCATTAAACAAAAATGATTTGCACGAATCCTGAAGCAGGGATGAACCGCATCCCTTCGTCTTCCTCCTCTAGCTGACATCCAAGATTTCCCAGACCTGGGTGGTTTTGGAAGTGGATTTCTCGGCCACATGAGCGACGCCCCGGCCGACCAATGCCACGACCACCTCCGTTGAGGTGGTGGTCGGCGATTTAGGGTGGTTGGTCGGCCGGAGGAGACCGGAATCGTGCTTTAGGATAGGAAAATAAAGCTCCAAAATGGAGATTTCGGCCAACCCGATTAGGGACCAATTGGCCCCAATCCTTGCCATTTTTTGATGTGTATCTAACCATTGGAGTAGAGGAGAAGAACCAGACCTGTGTGTAGCCTTGAATCCTTGCTGATTGGGTGGTTCTCCATGGCCGGCCTCAAGATTTTGGGTGCCATGTCAATTCCTGTCTTGGGGGCTCGATTTCTTCAGGTAAGGTGTGCAAAATCCTCCTCTCCATCCACTGAAGGAGTTATATGGCTTAATTGGGGAAGGGGGAGAGTCATGGCTTCAATTATAATGAAGGCCATTAATGTCCATTTTCGGCCATGGTGAAAACCTCCCAACTCAGCCCCCATGTGGGCTGGAAAACCCCCTACACTTCTTGTAACAACCAGAGGAGATGAATCCCCATCAATGGGGAGATCAATTGGCCTCCCTTGGCCATGAATGTCATTAATCCCTCTCTTTCTCTCTCCTCCATTTTTGGGGAAAATGAGATTTCTCTCTCCTAGTCATCATTTATAGAAATTTAGTGGCAACTCCTAGTAATTATCAGCCTTCTAAGCTAATGGGCTACTCCAATTAGGCCTAGCCCAAGTGGATTGGGCTTGATTTGGGCAAAATAGGGAATTTTTACCTAAAATAGGGTTGAGTTGACTTTGGTCAAAAAATTGACCAATTGGGTTGACCCCAATGGGTTGTTAGTGACCCATTGGCTTCTCTTAAGGGTTAGGAAGGTCTAGGTAGGGTCAATTTGGCAAGGTGAAGGCCAATTGACCTTCCACAGATCACTTTAACAAAAATAGGGCTAGATTGACTTAGGTCAAATTGGCCAAATTAATGGCCCCATGATGGGGTTGTTTTGTCCATTGGGTCCCTAATATCCTTATGATGGTAGGGGCAAGGTCAATTTGCCATGGTGGAGGTCAATTGATCCTTATTAGGCTACTTTGACCAATCTAGGGTTAATGTTGACTTTGGTCAACTTGACCTCTTTGGTTGACCCCAATGGGACCTTAGAGCTCTAAGGGACACCTAATGGGTTAGGGATGTTATGGTTGGGTCAAATTACCAAGGTGATGCCCTAAATTCTAACCCTAAGCTTGTTAAGTAGAAATTGCTATTTGCAGACCAAGGTGCTCTTCCCCTTCAAGCCTAAGGCCAAGTGGTCTCTTCAAGCTTCCTAGGGTTTTGTCATGACCTAGTCATGACAAAACCACTCTAGGGGTCTAGTTGTTTGGGGGATGTTACAAATCCCAGCAAATAAATAAAAATTTCGTCCACGAAATTGAGGTTAGGCTTGTGGGATTTTCACCGAGAGTGACCGAACGTAACATCCCCTAAGAATTGAAGTTATTTCTGACTCAAAGAGCACTGACAATATATGCTACATAAGTTCTAGTGGATCCCAGGTGTGCTCCTCCTATCCATGATTTTCCTACATGACTTTTACCTATATACGGAACCTTCTTGCGCCGCAAGACTGGCATCTTCATGCCATCTATCCTAATCGGCTCCACACAAACTGATCGGTCAGAAGTTACTGGCCCATACGTAATAGATATCTGCTGCTCCGGTCGTAGTATAGCTCTCCTAAGGGAGGAGATGTGGAAGATGTCATGCAAACCCGCTACCTCTGGCGGTAGCTCTAGTCTATAAGCTAACGGGCCGATCCACTCCAGGATCCTAAAGAGCCCCATTTATCTTAGACAGAGCTTCTTCCACCCGCATACCCATGAGACTCCATGCATCAGACTTATCTTTAGGGACACTCGGTCTCCAACCTGGAACTCTACTGCATGATGTTGCACATTATAATACTTGACCTGCCTATTTTGGGCTTCCAGCATCCTACCTTGAATCAGTCGCACCTGGGCATCCGTGTCCTCCACAAATTCAAAGCCGAGTGTCTTTAAATCCTCATCCGGGGTCCAAGATAGTGGAAACCTATGCCTCCGTCCCTCTGAGGGTGGAAAGTTATGCTGAACGTCAACCAAGAGCCCAGATGAGCCTAGAGTGATCTTCACTTCCTGAGCGTAACTCGTCCATCCCGATCTGACATGATCATCCCGAGCACACCATGATAATGGGCAAATAGCTCAACAAATAATATCAACACCAATGGGAGCATCCTTCCAGCCCGGGGTGACCCTTGCTACATTGGTCAATCTATCCTCGATGTTTCAAATAAACTTGTGCCCGGAGTGGGGATGCGGTAACCTGTATATGAAATCCATAATTACATCCTCGAGCTTCTACTCTAACACGGGAAGTGACTGTGGTAGTTCCCCAAGACTCTTGCACTTGGCCTTCACCAGTCAATAGATCTCACCGTGTGAAAGTGGAGTGTTTTAGTTCTTATTTATCTTATTAAAAGATCTTGCTTGAATTTTTAATTTCAAAATGAGTGATATATATATTTATATATATGTGAGTTTGCTGAGTAATAAACACAAACAGTATAAGTGCAAAAAAAATATAAACACAGCTCAAGAAATAAAAAATAAACATAAAACAAGCAATCCAGAAGACACAAGAAATATAGTAGTTCCCCTCAACTGGGTACGTCTACTCTTCTACCCACTGGTAGGAATCCACTAGGATTTTTTATCAGGTGCCCTTACACCAATGGAGGTTTGATCAGGTGCCCAATTCACCACAGTCAGGTTTTTGCTAAGGTGACCTATCACCAGGAGTTCACTTTTGAAGGGAGTAATAACCCTGTACAAGATGGGGGTAAGGAAATAAAACAGAAATTGAAATGTTCTTCTCTGTATAAGAAGACTCTTGAAGATCCAGATGTGGTGCTGAATGGATCTGATATTGAAGAGCTCCCCCTGTCTGATATAGATTGTTGACAGTTCTGGAGGTCTCTTCTTTCAAACACTTCTTTCCTCTGATGCAATGATAATCCTTAGCAAGTAGTTGTGATTTGTGTCTCAGGATGTTCTTAATCTGCAGGAAGATGTTAGCAACCAAGAGTGTGCTATATTTTGTGTTGTCTCTGTATCTCTGTGTGTGTATATGTTTCTCTCCTTCTCTTTTGTATTTTTAATCCGAGAAGTACTTTTGAATTCTTGCCCGGGAAAATGGAAAGAGATAAAGTCTCTTTAATTTCATTCCTTGGGAAGATAAGTTTGTCGATTTGACACATCAGAAATGGCTATGAACTTTAATGCTGCAACGGCTAGATTAGCAAAAGATATTTCGTCGAACTTAGCTTTGCTTTCGTCGAGCTGAGCTTATCTTCTGATGTGCTAAGCAATTCTCTTTATATATATAAAATATACTTGATTTGATCTGAAAGGATTTCGTCGATCTGCTAAGCCTTGATGATTTCGTCGAGCGCTGAGATTTAGAGAAAGCGTCGAACGTTGAGCGCTGATCGTCGAACGCCGGTAGCCGGTTCGACGAAAGATGTGGCATTCGTCGAGCGCAGAAGACTTATGATAATTTTATCTTTGATTCGATCGCATTATATTTAATTTATGTTTTCATTGGGATAATGTGATTTAAGTTAATAGATAGATGAACTTTAGAAGTTGATCCTAACTCAAATCAACCCTAAGGTTCCAACAATCTCCCCCTATTTGAGTTGGGATCCTAAATCAAATTAAAACTAGTGGCCAGGAGGTCTCCCCCTATTTGGTTTAGGATGCCGACAGTTTTAATCTTTATATTCTCCTTTTCTCTCTCACTTGGTTTTAGTTTTCAATTTTCTTCTGTAGACTCTTAAATCATTTTCCCTACAGATTTACTTAAGCAATTTATTTGGTTTGGATCCATGTTTATCTTGCTAGATTTATGGTTGTATTCTTCCCCTTAAATGATTCTTTTTAGAAGAACATTGCCTGATACCTTCCTTCTATAGAATCTCTTAAACCAGAGGAGACTTCACACTCAGCCATATGATCATTTCTAATCAATATGACTACAGTAGAATGCTCATCATGACTTTAGGGAAATCTGTTAGAGTATGAAGTTATCTGACATTGTTCTTCTAATTTTGGCTTTTTAAAGAGTTTGTTCAACTGGGTTGGAGTTTAATGGTGAAAAACTTTTTAATTGTATTTGAAAATACATGTTTTAAAAATTTTAAAACATTTATTGAAAGTTTTCTTTTATAGTCATTGAAATATATGTTTGATATTATTTTAAAGTTTTCTTGACAATTATTAAGCAATTTATCCTTAATTGATTTATTTTGTGCTTTTAATTTTTCTTCAGTTTTGTTACTTTCAGAAGTTAAATGATTTATCTTTATTAACTTCCTTTTAATTTTTTTGTCTATTGTTATTGAATCTGTGAGAGTTATTTCAAAAACATTTTTAGAGGTAGAGTTATGATTTGATTTTACCTCTTTTACCTTTTCTGAATCAGATTCAGATTTAGATATGTAGTTTGAGCTATAAATTGCCATCATGCAAAACTTTCTGGCTTTTTGTTCTTCCTTGTCTTCTTCTTCAGTTAGAGTAACTGATGGTTCTGCATCAAAAATGATGTTAGTAGAAGAAGAAAAAGATGGTTCATTTACCATCCTAGAGAGGGAGTTCCAGATGGCCTTTGCTGAAGTGCAGTCTTCAAGTTGTTGAAGAATATCTTTTGATACAGACTGAGTCAAGATCTGCATGGCTTTGGCATCTGCATCATGTTTTATTTTGGTAGTTTTCTTTGAAGAAGATATATCAGTGCCAACATGAACGGGTCCTGTCAAAATAGATTTGTAAATCTCTTCATCTATAGCATTCATATATAATCTAATTCTAACTTGCCATAAAGAGATATTATCCAACTTAAATATAGGTGGATCTGAAAACAGAAGGATTTCTTGTGCCATTTTGAAAAATTTTAAGAACTAAAAGTGATCTTTGTGATTTCAGGTGTTAACCTGTGTGACAAATCAATTTCTCTAATACTAATTGAAATAGGAGTTTTAATTTTGAAAGTATTAGATGCTAGAAATTGAAATGGTAAAATCAACACCCTCTGATACCAATTGAAAGTGGAGTGTTTTAGTTCTTATTTATCTTATTAAAAGATCTTGCTTGAATTTTTAATTTCAAAATGAGTGATATATATATTTATATATATGTGAGTTTGCTGAGTAATAAACACAAACAGTATAAGTGCAAAAAAAATATAAACACAGCTCAAGAAATAAAAAATAAACATAAAACAAGCAATCCAGAAGACACGAGAAATATAGTAGTTCCCCTCAACTGGGTACGTCTACTCTTCTACCCACTGGTAGGAATCCACTAGGATTTTTGATCAGGTGCCCTTACACCAATGGAGGTTTGATCAGGTGCCCAATTCACCACAGTCAGGTTTTTGCTAAGGTGACCTGTCACCAGGAGTTCACTTTTGAAGGGAGTAATAACCCTGTACAAGATGGGGGTAAGGAAATAAAACAGAAATTGAAATGTTCTTCTCTGTATAAGAAGACTCTTGAAGATCCAGATGTGGTGCTGAATGGATCTGATATTGAAGAGCTCCCCCTGTCTGATATAGATTGTTGACAGTTCTGGAGGTCTCTTCTTTCAAACACTTCTTTCCTCTGATGCAATGATAATCCTTAGCAAGTAGTTCTGATTTGTGTCTCAGGATGTTCTTAATCTGCAGGAAGATATTAGCAACCAAGAGTGTGCTATATTTTGTGTTGTCTCTGTATCTCTGTGTGTGTATATGTTTCTCTCCTTCTCTTTTGTATTTATAATCCGAGAAGTACTTTTGAATTCTTGCCCGGGAAAATGGAAAGAGATAAAGTCTCTTTAATTTCATTCCTTGGGAAGATAAGTTTGTCGATTTGACACATCAGAAACGGCTATGAACTTTAATGCTGCAACGGCTAGATTAGCAAAAGATATTTCGTCGAACTTAGCTTTGCTTTCATCGAGCTGAGCTTATCTTCTGATGTGCTAAGCAATTCTCTTTATATATATAAAATATACTTGATTTGATCTGAAAGGATTTCGTCGATCTGCTAAGCCTTGATGATTTCGTCGAGCGCTGAGATTTAGAGAAAGCGTCGAACGCTGAGCGCTGATCGTCGAACGTCGGTAGCCGGTTCGACGAAAGATGTGGCATTCGTCGAGCGCAGAAGACTTATGATAATTTTATCTTTGATTCGATCGCATTATATTTAATTTATGTTTTCTTTGGGATAATGTGATTTAAGTTAATAGATAGATGAACTTTAGAAGTTGATCCTAACTCAAATCAACCCTAAGGTTCCAACACCGTGCATCACAAAACCTATGACGTCTTTCAATATTCCAGGGAATTACACGTTCCAGAATATACCATTTTTCGTGTGGCTAAAGCTATCGTTTGTATGGGTAGGCAACTCCTCTATAAAGTTTTCTCTACACGTTCAGATTGTCACTCATTCATGTACGTCTGAGTAATCAACTCAATGTTGGACATGTGTGTCACATCCCTTTGTTTGAGAATAACAAATCCCAAATTTTATTTGATCTTGTATTTTGTGTGTTTAGAGTATGCAGGAACTATAGGTGCAATAATCCATAGGTATAAAATAGATTGGAGATGATTCTCTGGAATATGCGCTAACGCTCGCATTAGTAGTTAACACCCAGCATTATCTACCTGCATTCGACGAACTCTGAATGCACTCGACGAAACCTGAAGGAAGCTGCGTTCGACGAACGAGGAGTTCAGTTCGATGAATTTCCTGTGATCGACGAACTTGCGCTCGACAAGCTGCGTTCGATGAACGAGGAGTTCCGTTCGACGAAATCTCCTGCGCTCGACGAACCTGCGCTCGACGAACCTGCGCTCGACAAGCTGCGTTCGATGACCGAGAAGTTCCGTTCGACGAACTGAGCCTGCGCTCGACGACAATGCGCCCAACAACTGCATTCGACGAACTTGAAGTTCCGTTCGACGAAATTGCTTCCGTTCGACGAAAGTTTGTTCTGTCACACAGCCGACAGTTTTGCAACCGCTCCACACGAACGCTACCGCCAGCGCCAGCGCTACCGCCTGGCGCTATCTCAAGTTCGTGCACAGCCCCACGCCGCTGACGGTTTCTCAACCGCTCCACACGAATGCTACCGCAGGCGCTATGAGCTACCGCAGGCGCTAGTGAGAAGTTCTATAAATTGGAGCTTTGCTTCTCATTTTGGCTATCCATCCTAGAGAGATTGCTTGTGCCATAATTCTATTGTTGTTATGCTGCCAAAGATGGATCTCCCACTAAAAGCTTAAGGAGAATTCTGGAGGAGGGCAACGTCACTCTACATCCGAAGGACGATCGCTTCAACCTTGCTCATACTACAGCAATCCTTCATCTCCGACTTCAGAAGATCTCATATAGTGTGTTTTATTATTATTATCTTTATTTTCATTCCATACTTTTTGTAACCGTTTAGAGAATTCGCCTTGTGTTGGCGACTAGGTCTGGGTAGGACTTAGGGGGGAATTCGCCTTGTGTTGGCGACTAGTTCTAGGTAATTAGATCTAGGGGGCTCGAGGCCATATCCGGGGAAGGATTGGCTAGAGCGGCTTGAGGCCTTATCTGGGGAAGGATAGGCTAAAGCCAACTGGTTTATGGGCATATAAGTCGGTATAGAAAAGGAAAAGATATTTACATTTGTACGCCTCTGATTTCTAGCGATATTGAAATCAAATTTATGTAAACACTTTTTTCATATAATACAATCATGTCTCTTTTAGTGTTTACTTGATTTCTATCTTTTGGCATAATCTCTACTATATTGGTTACAAAGTTTTCAATTCGTATCACTTTATCTAAATTGTGTATTTCAATCTCTTTCATCATAAATCAATTTAGCACTTGTTTCTAAATCTTAAATTGCAAATTACAATATTCTCTTTCTTTAACTAAATTGTTATTTTGCCTTCTCCTATTATAAAACAATTTAGTAATTTTCATAACATTATTACAAACAATTTTATTCCCTTATTCACCCCCCTCTAAGGGCGATGTAAGATCCAACACTCAACTCCACAACTTATCCAGTTCTTACCATTGCTAGAACTGATCAGGTCGTCAAGCGTCCCAATCATTTTCTATGTGGAGTTTGATTCATAAGGTATGAGGGCAAAGTTTTGATTCTCTAAGGTTTTCACAAGTCAATTTCATCAAGGAAATATCATCGTGTTTATTTCTCCAAACTCCTATCACCTAACCTATGTTAGTCTTAGTCACTTTCGTGTTGTCCAAAGTAAGGTAAGAATTAGATCATTCTTACCCTAGTAACCTTAAATTTTTATATTCTAAATCCAATAATTCATCGTTTAAGATCTCTGGTTATTCATCATCATGTCTTCCAAGGTTTGAAGTTTACTATTATAGTTAAAATGACAACCTTATATTTCTAATGCTTCAACTAAGGTTAAGTCGTTGTTCGATCAACGAAGTCTATCTATTGTCCTCGTAATAGTACAAGTCACCATTCCAAATGTTCTTTCACAGAATCCCATCTTCGCCCAAGTAACATAGAAAAAGATCGACTTCAAAATCACTATGTTCGCGAAGCAAAATTTTCTAACTTAGGTCTAAGGGAAACCTAAGTCAGTAACTAGTTTGCCCAATAAACAAAATGTAAGCCCCAATAAACAAAAGATAAGCCACTATATATTTTGGGCTAAGTATCTTTGATATCGCCACGTTATATTTATTTCAAGTATGCAAACAATCCTTAGGGCACATAACCTTAAACTTGGGGTTCTATCTTGAGACATGTTGGTAAACTCCATACTTTAGACTCTTCAAGGTATACTCTATGACAACCTTATTAGGGTCAACATGTGACCCAATCCGAAACGGGTCTCTTCTGAACTTGAATTCTTATCCGACCCTCGGTGTTTGTCGTGGTGGTTGTGTCAATGTAACCATGTCACCGGTACGAGGGTTGAGTATACGAGTCCCCTACCATTCTGCTTATGTGTCAATATCCTTAAGGCTGTCCTATCAGTTTGGATAATCCTTGGTATGTGAAGTATGGACATACGAGTTTATGTCTTAGGTGGTCGTTCTCGCATTAAGCTCCTCCTCTAACCACTTTGGGGTATTCTCATACCTTAATCAACTTTATTCCTGCGGTCTATTTTAGACTAGGGCATGGTATAAATTGTCATGGTAAGTCATGTGTCCTACTGGGGTTGAGTCTAACTAATTGATTAGAGGACTATCTAAAGAAATCTTTGAAGCCCTAGGTGTTCCCTGCTGGGGCAGGGTTCGTCGCAGGTTACAAAAGAAAATTGGTCACTCGTAAGGAGATTTGGCTAAAAATATTAAGTTAAAAGTGGGTTTTTTATGTGATTTCCCCAAATGGGCACACCATTGCTTCCGCTGCTTTGTTTGAACTTAAACTAAACTCATGCGAGGTGGCCTAGGGTTTGTGGACTTCTTTTCTTTGGATCGAGGTTTCCTCTGATACCAGTTTGTAAGACCCCATTTTTTTACTACAAAACTGGGTTTTATTCCCAGAACCACCGTCTTGCGGTGACACCAACACTCAGGAAGGTCATCACTATAAAACGCCGATCCTGTCGGCCATATCGATCACAAAAGAAGAAAACTATATTTGAACATATAGAGGAGCTCAAGTCCATATCACATGAAATATGAAACCATATGGGTAAATGTCCACATATAATAACTGATAAAAGATAACCATAAAAAAGGGCTCATGCCCTGTACATCATGTCCTCACTACAAGGTCACTCGCGGTAGCAAACTACTAATCACCCACTGATCCTGAAACTGGTGCTCATGTACTAGACTGCCCTCCTCCAACTGCACCGGCCTCCGCTGGTGCTGCGACTCCTGGTACTGCTCCTTGATCCCCTAAAATGATTTGGTCCACCGACCGTTAGTCAAAAGACTAAGCCTTATGTTCGCCACCCCTCCCCTAATGGCTCCTGGGCACCGAGCGGGAAGGATGAAGCGGAGAACAGTAAGGGGTATAAAATAAAGCAGATGATGGCAGATCTAGTGTATAAGAAATGTCTACCACTACACAGTGTATAAATATAATCGAAGCAGTAATTAAAACATGGTAAAGAGCAAGTAAAGAACAGAAAGTAAAGATAAGTACATAATAGAAAAGTAACCGTTGATTTATAGGAATGCCCATACAAGCATATAGACCAAGGGGTCGTTTAGCAAGGCCTATCGTATAAAAAGTCTCATAACCGATTTATATGATAGGGGTAGGGGTTGAAATGCACTGCTTATGCCATGACATGCAGAATTATGCAGTTTATGCTATGTTCACACAAGTGCAACTCACACACTTCAACTATATGCGCACAGACCTTTAGTTCCCCCTTTTTGGAGCTAGCAAGAATCCTAGGATACCCCCATATTAGCAAACAGAAGCGGTGGGTTGGGCCTCGCCCACCTCTAGGTTGGTATTCACACTACATAACTTAGACCTATCGTACGCCTCAACGTAAAACCGTGGAGCGCCTGCGTACTCTTACTAGCTGGACCACTAGACTTTCCATGGCTAAGTGCAAATCCACACTTGCCGAGTCAGCATATCGACGTCGGTGTGAATGACCGTCAATACCGAAGACCCTCCACCTTTATGCACAGGCAATTATGATTACCATCTATCTCCAAGCCATAAGATCCCCGGGCTAACCCGCCCGTCACCATAACCTTTCGAGCCACCGGCTCGCCGGACCAACCCGTCTGCATCTACAACCACCGAGCCTACCGCTCGTAAGACCAAACCGACTAATATACCAGTAACAATGGGGTGTGGTGAGTGTATTATTAAGTTAATCTTATACAACAGTTTATTCCTACAGATTAAGGTTAATCTTAGACTTCCCGAGGTCTACCCTGTGAAGAGTTCGCAACGGTACTAGGAGGTATGATGGGATGATAACACAAACCTCCCTTCCTCAAGACAATTAATGTTATTGGTAACTACCCATAAGAATACCCTTCTTATCATTACACTTGGATTAACCTTAAGTATTTTATTACCCTCTAGGGGTAAAGACGATCTTTCGTCGATCCCGAGCACAACCTTGCCCCTAAGGTTATCGGGCACACTCAACATTTAGAATCCTGTTGGTGACCTCAAATCTCCTCAATAAGACCAGGTACACCATCTACCTCCCATTCCCACCTAATGGTCTACAAGGTATTCAAGTTTTACAATTTTACTATACGCAGACCAAATGAGCTATATGAGGTGCATGAGAGGAGGTACTCCATATAGTCATCCAAATGACTCAAGATTATTACTGGGAGTCCATCATGATATTATAAGACTAAATCCAACAGATCATAATTTTCCTACCTTATTAAGTATTTATTATAGTTTCTCCAAAATTGGCCTAGTATGAAATTTAACATGAAGTGTAAGATCTTCTTATGATATGGCCTACACAAACTTATGGAAAATCTATGATATCAAAATAATAGCGATTACAACATATCACGATTTTGGCAGTAAGGCATTGGCCTCTAATTATAATATTGATTAATTATCCCAAATTGGAGGCTAATGAAGGAACCACCAAAAATACTTATCCAAAAATTATGGTAAAATTACCAGACCTTTATAATGATCAGAAAAGTTTACTGGCTGAGTTTTATAATTTTTCAAAACCATTTAGTCACATAAATAAATATTTCAAGAAAATCCAAACTAGGGCACATTGTGAAGTAACCTACTGATAAATACTTCCAAAAATCATACAAAAATTCACAGAGCTTTCTAATGCCCTACAATGTCCTATTACCAAGTTTCACAATTTTCTAAAGAGTATTAGATCCTTATTTATTTATCACCATCTTAGTGCAAAATGGTTGACTTGTGAATGAAGTACTAATTCAATTAATCCAAAATTCACACAAAAATTACCAGAGATTTATATCATGACCATATGAGCACTCCCAAACTCTTATAAAATATCAAGGTAAAATGAGCATGTAAATTCCTCCTTTAATAAAGTTCCCTAATTGATTCTTAATTAGGTTAGAGGGAAGAAAAGTGCCTAAAAATTCTCTTAAAATTATCTAGGGTTATTCACCACCCTGAAAACTTAACCACTAAGTTCCAAGTCCATCCAAGGACATATGACCCTATGTCCTTCATCAAGCCTAAAGTGCAACCCCAGGGTTTGATCTAGGGTCTTAGGGCATATCCACCCCAAATCATTGGGGGAGGTGTTTTATGTGGTATTAAGTCAGTGGCCAAGGTCTCACATCATTTTGATGAGATTTGACCACTTAACCCAACAAGTGCACTTTTGACCTAAAATACTTTAGTTTGACCAAACTTGGGTTAATTAATTACCCAACCAAATCAATCCCAATTGCGATGAAACTTTTACCAGAGTCATGTTATAACCCTAAGGACCACCCACCAAAATTTTGAGGGTTTTGGATGTCATTAAACCTTGAAATTAATTTATATATGAATTATTAAATGTTTACAAATACCTTAAAATAAGTTTATCCAAAAATTCTCATCTGTGGATATGACTAGGGGGTAGGTATAATTAGGCTATGTTCCAAATTTTAGGACATTTGGATTGCTGGTTTAGTGGGGGCACTCAAATCAAGCTCTGGTCAACCCTTTGTACATGTTGCACCATTTTGAGTGCTGAGGTCACCCAGTGGTCCAAATTTGATGAAACCAATATTAAATAAAACTAGACTTCATGGCCTACAACTTTGATGTTGGACATTTTTCTAGTAGAGGGCATTAAGTATTTTTAGTAATTAATTTAAGGTTCAGCATAAAATGTGACAAAATATCAAATAATGAAATAAATCATTTCATTAAACAAAAATGATCTACACGAATACTGAAGCGGGGATGGACGGCATCCCTTCGTCTTCCACCTCTAACCGACGGCCAGGTTTGCCCCAACCTGGGAGGTTTTGGAAGTGGATTTCCAGGTCACCTGAGAGCCGCCCCGATCGGTTCCACCACCACCTCCGTTGAGGAGGTGGCTGGCGATTAGGGGTGGTTGGCCGGCCAGAGGTGGCTGGAATCGGGCTTTAGGCTAGGAAAATAAAGCTCCAAAATGGAGATTTCGGCCAACCCGATTGGGGACCAATTGGCCCCAATCCTTGTCATTTTTTGATGTGGATCTATCCACTGGAGTAGAGTAGAAGAACCAGACCTGTGTGGAGCCTTGAAGCCTTTCCGTTTGGGTGGTCCTCCATGGTCGGTCTCAAGATTTTGGGTGTCATGTCAATTCCTGTCTTGGGGGCTCAATTTCTTCAGGTAAGGTGGGGAAACTCCTCCTCTCCATCCACTGAAGGAGTTATATGGCCTAATTGGGGAAGGGGGAGAGTCATGGCTTCAATTGCCATCAAGGCCATTAATGGTCATTTTTTGCCATGGTGAAAATCTCCCAATTCAGCCCCCATGTGGGCTGGAAAACCCCCTAAACTTCTTATAACAGCCAGATGTTGAAATCGACAACTGGTCTCTTGAGTTCGGACCCATAGGGGGGTGTAGCCCGCGCTTACTTCTCCCTCACTAAACTCTCTTGACTGTGGATGGAAAATCTGGAACTGACCCAAGGCTGTAGAGAGGAGGTCCAGCCACACACCGGGAAGATCTTAGAGAGCTTTCCCTCCCTAACCAATGCTCAGTCGGACACCTTTGAGGGCACTAGGAGCCAACTCCAAAACTAGCCTGAAGGAAAGAGCTCAAAAATCGGATCCTATCCATGGTGCCCTTAAGGGTCTATTTATAGATTCTCTAGTCTGGACTGCAAATAGTGTAAATCTGCCTTTTGGTTTTACTAACCGCACCCAAAATTGGTCTGCTAACAGCCTAACTCCGCTGTTCTTAAGGGCTATTGGTAGCCCACGAAGGTTATCTAGGTAATTTCCCCCTAAAGCCTTCTGGGCGAGTGGTCCGTGAAGGCACCACTCGCCAGGCTCCTTGCCCGTCGTATTCCACCGGGCGAGTGGTCCGTGAGGGCACCACTCGCCAGGCACTCGGCTCCCTCGGCGAGTATAGTCTTGACTACCAACTCTCGCCTGTCCGCTTTGACACCACGCGAGTGCCCCGCGAGTGGGGCCTCACTCGCCCAAAAGCTTTCAAACCCATATTCTGCCTCATGACCCCTGGGGCCTTGGGGACCCACTCGGCGAATATGGAGTTGTACACAATCCCCGCTCTTTGCAAGCAAGTCCTACACTCGGAAAGAAAAGTCCATCCCCCAATATTCGGTGAGTGTCTTGCTTACTTGGAGGGAATCATTCTTATGGGGCCCTCCACTTTGCTATAAATACAACCCCAGTTGTTGTCTTCAGAGCGCCCATTCTCCAGTCATTGTTCCTCTTTTTTCATCTCAGAGCTCTCACTATGACATTCATGAGGCCGAGGCCGAGACCGCTTTTCGCAGGGTATGATGGACCGTCTCGCCGCTGCACAGGGGGAGACCGCTCCCAGGACCACCCGATACGCCCCTAGCTCTCGTCAACGAGGGATCCTTCCAAGCCCTGCCGGCTGAAGATGGCCAAGGTGGTCTGGCTAGACCTATCGGCGAGGGAGTCCGCGTCGGAGACTCCCCTTCTTTCTAACATCCCTCCGGTCAATACTGCTGAGGTAATGCAACCTACCTCGCCTTTAGAGCTGACCTTCATGACGCGATATCTTGGCCACTTTAACCACTCGCAAACCTGCAGGCGACTGAAGGTGCCCCTGAGACCAACCAGGCAAATGTCAATCTTCCCCTGCCTGCTCTTGGGGGAATTCCACCAGCCCAGGAACCCGTCCTACTAACCATTCCTGGCGAGATCCTGTCTGCGCCCGTTAAGCTCTTCACTACATTCTCGCCTGCCTTTTACCTTTCACTCTTTTCCTGACCCTGGGTTTCTGTAGCTCTCACCTTTGGGACCACGGGGTTACCCCCTTCCTCGCGCAAATCTCATTCCCCCGAGACCACTGTCAACTCCCCAGCTTTGGAGCGGGAACTTTCAGCGGATAAAGGCCCCGAGAACAACTCTCCCGCCGCGGATTTGGGCACCACCTCGGGTGTCGCCGACCAAGTCCAATGCCCTGGGAAGGGGAAATCGCTCCACCCTCCCAGCCAACCATTCGTAGGGCAGGTCGGGACCTCTCGTCAATCCCCCGTAGAGCCTTATGTACCTGGTTAGTTGCTATCTTATTAAACTCAAAATTTATATGACCGGGAAAGATTAACTTTTGCTCTTACAGGCTTCCGCCTGATCCCGCCGGTGGATCCTTAAGAGGAGGAGGAGCTGATCTCACCACCTCCCTCTCCATGCGACGTCTCAGATTTTCTCAGCGACCACGAAGATGTCAGGGGCCTGAAGGAGCGAATGACAGAGCTTTTCGGCAAGTTAATCTGGATGCAGCGAGATCTGGCCAATCAGACGGAGGAGCACCGGCCGGCGTTTGAGCGTCGAATAAGTGTCCTCGAGCGAGATTACATGCATCTTATCGGGGAGATGGAGCTTCAGGGGGCGGGTGCGAGGAGACTTCTCCTGGGAGGCATATCGCACGGGCTAGGGACCAGATGCCCCTGGTCCACCAAGACTCACTGCGGTAATCGCATTCCATTACCCGCGCGTGCCTCCGAGGACTGGGAGGCGAGGGTGGGGTCGATGGCAGTGGGTACAATACTAAGCCCACCGGCTCTTACCCCCTGTATTCTCCATCACCCTTGTAATTTCTTTTTCTTCCACGTGTCGAACCAGGACGAGACCTTACATGTCTCGCGAACTATTTATGTCTGTAATATTTATTATCTTATGGTTTCTGCGAATGCTTTTCTTTGTGAGTGCTTTTATTATGGCATGCTTTTTATGTCATGCTTTTTATTACATTCTCCTGAGGGACCTCGCACATCTCCTTTGCCTTTTATCGGTGGCTGGGCATAGATGGGCTGGCACGAATCTCGAGGCGCCATGACAGCGCGGTCGCTATCCTTCATTTTCACTTTTTTCTGTAAATACTTAGCCCAACCACCGCATTTATTACGCTTCCCTCTCTCTCCCCTCTTGCTCTCGTGATACCACTCGCCCTTCTCTCTAGAAAAATTGCGAGACCTCCCCACCCCTCAGCGATGCCGAAATAGGCCGATGGCAGAGCCAACTGTGCCCAAGCTTTCACCAATCGGGATTTCAAGACATGCGATCTCTCAGAAGAAGATTTCACCCAGGCCATCGCTGACTTCATTCCGCCGGGATTCGTTGTGCATAATCCGGAGAACCGAGATCGCATCAACCAGTTCTCACCAGACACTCTCGCGATCCCCCTTGAACATTTCAAGATGGGACTCCGCCTCCCACTGTGGCCAGAGGTGCGTCAAACCTTGCGCTACTTCGGAGTCGTTCCCGCGCAGCTCAACCCAGACTCCATTGCAATGATGGTAGCATTCACCTGCTATCTGTGCGAGGAGGTGATCGAGTTCTAGCTCCCAGTATTCTGCAAATTTTTCAATTTCAGGGCCACCCGCGGAGTGGCGTTCTTTTCCGGGCAGTCCCCCCTCACCGTGACCGGCACAGTGAATACGAACCACGACTGGGTTCGGCGGTTCATCTTTGTCACAGGGAAGTTTGGCAATGTATCTCTCTCGCTAGTGCAGGAGGACGAGTCAACCTTTCGGCATCCCGCGCTCTGGGGTTATGAGGCCAAGCTCCATGCCTTCATTCTGAAGCACGAGGTGGATGTCGAGCATCTGCGGAAGTACGTCGGCTCACTGCCGCCGGTTTCGGCGGGAGAGGGTAAGCTAAAATATTTCTCCCCCAGCTCCCGCTCCTTCTTCTCTCGCTTCCACCTTCTTAACTTATCCTTCTTGAAACGGGAGTTCGAAGCCTTCCCCTCCACCCGCCGAATGCAATCGTGGAGGTCGCTCCAACCGATCCCCTTGCTCTTGCGCAATCCGCCACTATGGCTTGCCTCGAGGGTCCGCCTCCCTCAAAGTCCAGCGGGCAGAAGCAGAAGCCCGATGCCGCCCCTAGCTCTTCCGCCAAGAGGGCGAAACCTTCCTCAATATCGAAGGGAAAAGCGGTCGCGTACGAGACCCCTGGTTCGAGTGCTCCCATGGCCGAGAACTCAGTGATCAAGACCGCGGCCAAGGACTCAGCGATCGAGCCCGTGGTTCATCCGGCAGGGCCCTCCTCGGGACAGTACCAAGAGGTCACCGGAACTTTCCTCTCAACGAGAGGTATGCAGATGTGGCTGGTGGGCCTCTGATTCACTGGGACCGGTGGGCCAACCAAATCTCCCTCTCCACCCCCTTTCATCCTGGAGGGAGAAGGGAACCACCAGTGGCAATGACTATGGTCTTTCCTACATGCTCGACAGCGCGAGGGCGCGTCCATCTACGACACTGAGTCTACCTAGACTCTCGCGATGAGGCGGCGCGAGCCATGATGCACGCCCATGAGTGGACCCATTTGTCACAACTCGTATTTTCCCGAAATAAATTAAGATATCAGAGTAAGGGGAAAATACGCGTCATGATGCCACGTCCTGTAGGGGACAACTACAGACGTTCAGGCAAGCACTCAAACGAACATTTTTACGAGAAGAGTTATGTAAAAATAAAAGGAATTATCTTTTAAGATTACTTTCGTTAGGTTAGGAAGTCATGCCCCTTGGCCCTGTGGTTAACATAGCCACTCAAAAAAAATTCGCGCGCAACGGAAGAAAATAGGTTCATTTTTTAATCCTAAAGGCGCTGAAGACCAGAGATGTCTCCAGGGCGAACGTAGGACTAAATTTAGTATATAATAAGGAAATACCATTTTTGTTTTGGTTTTAGTTTTTCAATATAGGTGATACTTAATAGTAAAGGCAACAAAGCGGCTAAAAGAACAATTTTTTTTTCTTTGCTAAAAGAACCTCATTAATGCCCAGCAAAATAAAGCTTTTCCCAGAGGGATCAAGTACCAAATAACTAAGTAGAAGAAAAAGAGACTAGCAGCAGCATGAGCAAGTAAACTAAACAAAAGCCATACGGGCATCAACAGCTGACACGAACCCGCAGGAAAGAGAGTCCACAGTCCAAAAGTAAGGGGCTACAACAAAAGAAGCTGCAACCTTACCTACAAGAGAGGAAGGCCTCGACAGGGAACTGATCGACCCCGCTCAAACTCCGGCGGCAACTACAAACCTGAACCTGAGGCATCCATAAGAAAAGAATGCCTCAGCCCAAAGGGTGCAAGAAAACAGCAGGAGAAAAGAAGAAACTATAAAGTAACCAGAAGAAGGGACGGGCCAAACCCAGCTGATGCACAACAAGCCAAAAAAACTGAGGTGGGGGCCCCTACGTCCACCCATACTCCAGTCAACAACCCCTGTGGTGGGGGCCTCTGCGTCCACCCACACTCCAGTCAAAAACCACTGTGGTGGGGGCCCCTACGTCCACCCACACACTGGTCAAAAAAACCACTGTGGTGGGGGCCCCTACGTCCACCCACACACCAGTCAACAACCCCTGTGGTGGGGGCCCCTGCATCCACCCACACTCCAGTTCAAATCAAATCCAACAAACTCATTAGCAGCATGCGGGGTTTGACACTCGAAGAGGGACTTATGCTTAATATAGGGGAGTAAATCTGCTACTAGCACATATGCAAACAAACATTATACAATAGCATAGGTATCCTACTGCAAGTGTGAAACCGCCGACATCTAGTACGGATACAAAGTTCAAAGCCGAAATTTATCTACACCCCTTTCAAGTTTAGCGATTAAAGGCTTCGTTAAATCATCGAGAACTAGGCACAGAAATTTAACCTAGCATATAATCAAGTAGGTGCTTAGCCCTTAAATCAAAAAATTCGCGAACCGAGTAATTGACTTAAGTAATAACCAAGGAAACTTTCCTAGCAAATACATGCAGAGTTTTATATAACAAGAGTTAATTATCATAACCCAGGGGAATTTACTAAAACTCCCAACATAATCAATATAATTGCCAAATACCAGGCCAAGAGAGGAGAATCAAGGACTGCCACCCATGAGGCCAAGAGAAACAAAAAAAACAAATACCAAGTAGCTGCCATCACAAATCAAGGGTACATGTTGACTACTAAAACCAGGGGAAAAGCATTAATACCATAGCTGATATGACTATATCCAGGGGTATTTCAGCTGCCATACTAACCCAAGAGAACAACCACAAAAAAAAGAATCACCAGCTCCCATGACCGGTGTGTGGGTGGACGTAGGGGCCCCCACCACAGTGGTTTTTGACTGGAGTGTGGGTGGACGCCGGAGTTTGAGCGGGGTCGATCAGTTCCCTGTCGAGGCCTTCCTCTCTTGTAGGTAAGGTTGCAGCTTCTTTTGTTGTAGCCCCTTACTTTTGGACTGTGGACTCTCTTTCCTGCGGGTTCGTGTCAGCTGTTGATGCTCGTATGGCTTTTGTTTAGTTTACTTGCTCATGCTACTGCTAGTTTCTTTTTCTTCTACTTAGTTATTTGGTACTTGAGCACTCTGGGAAAAGCTTTATTTTGCTGGGCATTAATGAGGTTCTTTTAGCAAAGAAAGAAAAATTTGTTCTTTTAGCCGCTTTGTTGCGCTTACTATTAAGTATCACCTATATTGAAAAACTTAAACCAAAACAAAAAATGGTATTTCCTTGTTATATACTATATTTAGTCCTACGTTCGCCCTGGAGACATATCTGGTCTTCAGCGCCTTTAGGAATAAAAAAATGAACTTATTTTCTTCCGTTGCGCGCGCATTTTTTTTTTGAGTGGCTATGTTAACCACAGGGCCGAGGGGCACGGCTTCCTAACCTAACGAAAGTAATCTTACAAGATAATTCCTTTTATTTTTACATAACTCTTCTCGTAAAAATGTTCGTTTAAGCGCTCGCCTGAACGTCTGTAGTTGTCCCCTACAGGATGTGGCATCATGACGCGTATTTTTCCCTTACTCTGATATCTTAATTTATTTCGGGAAAATACGGGTTGTGACAGTTGGTATCAGAGGAAGGTTGGTTGGATTGCTGGAAATAGTCTGGTTGGCCCGGTTAACCGTCCAGTGAGAATCGTTAATCATCATATACACTCACCGATGGGTCATCGGTAGATCTCGGCTGAAGCACGAACACTACACTCATAAGCATGAAAGAAGTATACGGGGCATATTATGTTGTATGGGATGCATAATATGTGTTTGTATATGGATCCTCATAGGTGACAACATGCGACTGTTATGTAATATGGGATGCATAACGTAGGTCGCATGCGTGTCCATTAGATTTTCTTTTTTGTTGCATGCGATAATATGTAGTATGGGACGCATAAGATCGCATGTGTACGCCGCTCATAGAATGCATTAAGGCCTTTTCTTAGTTTGCATAGCATAACATTGCATAAGCACACGTGCCAAGCTAGAGATCTACACGATGACACATAACACCCATGATTTCAAAGATAAGACACTAAGTTTATATGCATTCGGGTGAGGTGAACGAGAGGTAAAGGATGGTATACCATCCTGAGTATAACGTGATATTATGTATTTACTTTTCCCAGAGAAAAAGCAGTAGCAAAAGCAAGTATTGGTGTGTCTTCCTTTTCCTAGAGGTCTGAGCCCAGTCTTATTTTGTTGTTGTTCCTATTAGGTATGGATTCTAAGCGTCGGCCTACGAAATATGTTCCCCAGTCTGAGGGCGAGACATCGGGTGCGCATAGTGAAGCAGTGATTGAAGAGCTGCGTCTGAATAGCGAGACCTTGACGCGGCAGCTGGTCGCGATGCAGGAGCAGATGCAGGTGTTGTTGACTGCCACTCAGCGGCAGCAGCCCGCGACTAGTTAGGCGGAGGCTTTCCGTCCTGCACCCCTGGTTCCCCCTGCTGCATTGCCGCCAGAAATGAATTTTATCTCGCATTTACAGAGGCTAGGACCCCCGACTTATGATGGGAGGGCGGACTTCATGGCGCTTGATGATTGGATCCTGGCGATGGATGAAATGTTCTCGTACTCTGGCGCGACGGCGGACCAGAGGGTGATTGATGAGTGACAAATATATACACATTTATGGACTCATCTGGGCCGATTTTTTAGTCTATGCACTACACTTTAGGCATGTTTTCGCTCATATTTGTTGTTCCATGCTACGTGCACCTCTAGGCCCGTTTTGGTGTTATTTCTTGTTTATCTTCATTATTAGTTTTCATGCATGGTTAAGTGTCACTTTCAGTGGTTTGATTAGTGTTGTATGCTGGAGCAGGAGTCGTGCAGGTGTTCCCGGTACAAATCTGTACAGGAACACTGCGCACGATCACTGGTTCTATTGCGCATGACCACTGGTCGTGCGCCACTGATCGTGCGCACTTACCCCCTAAAATCTGAGTTCTGTCTTCCTTATCGCACGGCCACTTACGATAGCGCGCACGACCACTGGTCGTGCGCCACTGGTAGTGCGAACATTGTATTTTTATAATTTTCTTACCTTGCAGGCTCCGTCCAGGTAGGCGCACGATCACAGGATGCTAGTGCGCACTACCACTGGTCGTGCGCCAATGACCGTGCGCACTGTTTATTCCAGTGCCTATATATTGACCTGCTCGCGAATTAGGTCGGGATCGACGCATTTCTTCCGACCAGCTCCGCTGTTTTCGCCCCTTTCGCAGGTTTTTCGCCCCTCCATCGCCGCCCACCATATGGAGGTGCTCCGGGCTTGTTCTTCACGCCAATCTTGAGCCGGAGCTTCCTCTCGGCCTCCTCCTTCATCCTAGTGCTCCAAGGGAAGACCTAGCCGCCATTACCATCAAGCAAGAGGAAGTTTGCAACCTCTACCGGATCGTGACACGAAGAAGACGGGCTCATTGGAGAGTAGTGACAGCTTTCTCTACCCCGGACGTAGTTGCGGACCGAGCTTGGACGCGGATTGACAACCAGGCGATTCCAACCGTGAATCTACAACAAGACTTCAGATTCGGTCGATTTCTTGCCTTATTCTTCTCTTATTGATGTGTATGTAGTTAGATCTATGTATTAAGATGAAGTTGCACTTAAAACTAGTTTGTATTTCTATATATTTCATGTCTATGTGAAATGTTTGTTGTTTGAGTTGCTTGAGGTGCGCCCCATTCCATCCTCCATCCCGCCGTCACGTTCGTCGCCGCACTAGCAATTGCTAGTGGCGTGCTTGTTGAAGAGGTGCTTACGACCCTCACTCCGTTAGCCTACTCGTCCATCCGCCTACCGAAGCGTGGCATCGCGGCCCGTGTAATCCACTCGCCCTTCGAAGCAGCGCGCTCAAGTCCTGCATAGTTCGATTTCATCTGCCTACTCGTCCATCCGCCCTTGCGACGCAGCGCGCTCAAGACCTGCCTAGTCTCCATTCCGCCAAGCGAAGCATTGCATAGCGGCATTGCATAGG
Organism: Dactylorhiza incarnata; assembly: GCA_033032865.1. Taxonomy (NCBI): domain Eukaryota; kingdom Viridiplantae; phylum Streptophyta; class Magnoliopsida; order Asparagales; family Orchidaceae; genus Dactylorhiza; species Dactylorhiza incarnata. The sequence continues at coordinate 8,246,907 of JAWHQI010000076.1, read as the reverse complement.
AGTAGTCATAGCATTTTCTCATTATTTTCCACAATCCAAAATCCTCGTTTCCGCATCCATCCGCTCGAAAGGACTTCAATCTCAAGTCCTTCCTCGATAATAAACTCCACTTTACTGTGTTCCTTTGAGATTCGATACTCGGGGATTACTCCTCATTTTATATTACTTGAACGATCGGTACACTGTCGTTTCGTGTCGCAGTCTTACTCCCGCCTATAGCGGAGTGCTAAGATTTGCGCCATCAGTGATGATTGCTGCCTTTCAGAGAAAGGTTTGGCAAAAAGTTGGTGGATCCGGGAGAAGGAGGCTCTTGTAGAAGGGTGCTCGTGGGAGCAGTTGATAAGTAGTATTTTTATATCTTTTTAAAAGAATTTTTTGTAAATATTTAATATGTATTCTTCTTTTTTATGTCAATTTTAGGTCATAATTAGTTATTTTATAATTTTGTCTCTCACTTAGCTTAATTTTAATATTTGCAGAATTTTGGGACAAATTGGAAAAATTGACAAGTACACGCCCTCAGTCACGCCCGAGACCAAGGGCGTGTAGCCTAAAGATCTGCGTTCGATGAAGGTCGAGCTGAGTTCGACGAATCCACCGCAAGTAATGCCCCAGGTCACGCCCGTAACCCCAAATCACGCCCATGACAAACGGCGTGTAAACATAGAATCTTCCTAGCAGGCTGCCGTCGAGACGTGGAGATGCTGTCGAAGAGTTGACCCAAGTCACGCCCGTGACCAAAGTGTCATGCCCGTGACTTCCCGCGTGATCCCTGCCCCCTGCCGCGCCGAATTCAAGCCCACGCTGCATTAATTGAAGCCGCCCAGGTACACGCCCGTGACCCGAAATGTCACGCCCGTGACTTTCTCGCGTCATCCCTGCACGCCGCCGAGCCGCAAGCCATCCCAAGCTGTATTTAACGAAGCCGCCCAGGTACACGCCCATGACCAAAGTTACACGGGCGTGTAATGTCTGATTTTCTGCTGCTGTCACGCAAAGTCCACGCCACTACCAGATCCACTGTCAGCAATGTTTACACACCCTAGGTCACGCCCGAGACCGAGGGCGTGTAACTCGAAAATTTATGCTATAAATTCAGAGACTCTCCTTGAGTCCAGGTGTACAACCCTCGTTCTCCGAGGGTGGACCCCACTCAAGGCCACGTAGGCAGAAGTCAAAGTCAAAGAGGTCAGAGCAGAGACAGGGAGTCAAAGAGACAAGACAAGTCAGCCAGCAGGTGCGGTAGAAGGTTGGCGTGTATTGACTAAATACTCGCCAGGTGGGAGACTGTGGTCGAAGATACGTGCCGAGTATCCCGTAAGTCGCCCTAGGGCAAGTCAAACCGCAGAAGACCTGCGCGAGTATCGGCCCGGCTTGTGCGAGCAGCACCTAATACTCGCCAGATGGGCGACTATGGTCGAGATGCTTTTCAAATATCCATATAGTCGCCAGGCAGGATGGGGGGTATAAACCCCCCCCCCCCCCCCCCTCCCTTTGGTTTGCCTATAACTAGGACCCCAGGGGTACATGGATTGGCACCTGGACTTGAGCTTTTGGACCCCGATTTCCGAATTCTCGAGCCCGTCACCCTTGCTTTCTAGCCAAGTTGGTTCCTTCCTCGTACCCCGCTCGGCCATTTTTGGTCTTGAAGGGGAAGTCTCTTCGGAGCTTCTGGGTACGTGGTGGGACCTCCCTGCCGCAGCGACCTGGGGTCCTGTTGTTGCTCTCATAGCTTCCTCGTAGTCGCCAACTTAGTCATCTCTTCGATCCACTTGGCAAGTAGTCTCCGGCTGCATTTGTCCAAATCTTGGAGTCGGGATTTTCCTGGCATCAACACCAGGGTTCAGAATTTTGGAGTGGGGGAGGTGCTGCTAGAGCTGTTAGTGAGTTTTTCAAGTTCATGTTCATGTTTTTCTTAAGCTTTCATGTTCTCTCTTTTCCTTTCATGCAATGTTTTAATGTAACTTTCATGTACTAGTTTCTCTTAAGCTTGTAATCTTATTTTTTCCCTTGCTTTGTACTCTTTATTTAAGGCTTGCAATCGTTTTGATTTTCAATAAAATTAAGTTTTCTCTCTTTCATGTTCTCTTTCTCTTTAGCAATTTCTCTTTCATGCAATGGTAACTTTTCTTCCCTCTCATGCAATGTTTAATCTCTTCATTTAGCTTGCTTTTTGTCCTTTTTAGTTAAGCAAAGCAAACCTCAAATTTTCGTCAATAAGATAATGGTGACTTTCCTTGAAGTAGAAGTAATCAACGCGCCCCGTGGAATACGACCTTGATATTCCTAAATATCCTATACTATAGACGATAAGGTACACTTGCCTTAATCGGATATAGTTTTGGAGAAAATATTCAACCCTTCATTTAATTTCAAAGCACGGAATTTCTATATCAAGTTTTTGGCGCCGTTGCCGGGGAACTTTGCGTAGATATTTTGAAAAGAGGATAGATATTAATTTTATCATGCTTCTTGTTATTTTATTTTGCTTTTTCTAAATTTCCATTCTTCTCTTTTTAGTGTATAACCCGCGGTAGCACTTCAATTATTCCTTTTGATCCAGAGATCGAGCGAACCTTTTTGAGGCACCGCCGTTTTCGTAATCAGGAAAATCAAGTAGAATCCGAAGAGTCGATCGGGGACACTAACGCAGCGAATATGGATCATAATCTTAATCCTCCTAATCTTAACGAGCCAAATCCTAATGAGGACGCGCAACGGACCATTTCCTATTATGCGCAGCCGAATTTGGAAGGCACACAGTCGAGTATTGTTCGCCCCGCGGTGGCGAACAATAATTTTGAGATCAAGTCCAGCATCATACAAATGGTGCAACAATCGGTGACCTTCGATGGTCAACCGGACGAAGATCCTAATTCGCATATCTCTTACTTTCTTGAAATTTGCGACACTTTTAAGATCAATGGCGTCACTGATGACGCCATTCGATTACGTCTTTTTCTTTGCGGTCTAAGGCCAAGCAGTGGCTGGGCTCCCTACCTAGGGGATCCATCACTACATGGGCCGAAATGGCGGAAAAATCATTTGCGTCGTTCATGCAAATCGACTCAGAGACTCTCTATGACACATGGGAGCGCTTCAAGGAGCTTTTGTGGCGATGCCCTCACCACGCACTTGCCACATGGCAACAAGTGCAAATATTTTATAATGGCTTAAATCTCTAAACGAGGCAAATGATTGATGCGGCCGCCGGGGGGACATTAAATAACAAAACCCCGGTCGCCTCTCAAGAGCTTTTCGAAGAGATGGCCACGAATGCGTACCAATGGAACTTGCCCCGAGCGCGGCCTAATAAGCCGGCCGGAATTTTTGAAATAGATGCTAACGCAAATTTGGCTTTACAAGTTGAGCGCTTAACAAAGCAAGTGGCGGAGATGTCTGCTTCCTCCGCCACTCCTCCTTGGGCTAATAACGTTTTAATTGAAGAACATGTTGACTACATGGGAAATCCGCCTCGGCCTTCCTATAACCCCAACACAGCTCCGTATAACAACACATACAAAGTGGGTTATAGGAATCATCCGAATTTCTCGTGGAGCAACCAAGGAAATGCTCAGCGTCCTATGAATTTAAATAAACCTCCCCCCAATCAACTTCTTAACTTAGCTCCGCCTCCAAATTTGATTTCTCAAAATTTTAATCCACCCGGTTTTCCACCGCAACAGCAAAAACTCTCTCCGCTTGAAGAGATTTTTGCAAAATATGTTGCTACAAATGAAACGAACATCCGGAACCTTGCCAGAACGATCAAAAATTTAGAGAATCAAGTGGGCCAGCTCGCAAAGATGATTTCTGAGCGTCAACAAGGAGCACTTCCGAGGAATACAGAGCAAAATCCAAAGGAGAGCGCGCACGCGATTACACTCTGAAGCGGGAAGGAGGTGGTTTCAAAACAGGACGAACCCAAGGTAATTTCCTCTCCTCCTCCTCCTACTTTTAATTTATCTTCAAATTTGCCCGCCACGTCAGCTCCGCACGCTTCTCTTTCAGCTCCGCACGCTTCTACTTCTAATATTCCATATCCATCTAAATTTAAAAATGAGTGCGCAGAAAAAAATTATAAAAAAATTTTAGATGTTTTAAAATAAATCAATATTAATGTACCTTTCTGCGAGGCTATCTCTCAAATGCCTAAATATGCAAAATAACTTAAGGAGTTGCTCTCCAATAAGAAAAAGTTAGAAGATATTTTGCATATTTCTTTAAACGCAGAATGCTCCGCGGTTGTACTAAACAAATTGCCAAAAAAGGCAAATGACCCGGGACGGTTTTCCATCCCATGTCTATTTGGCAATTCGTTAGTAAAACACGCCTTAGCGGATCTTGGAGCAAGCATCAACCTTATGCCGTTTTCATTGTTCAAAAAGCTAGGTCTAGGAAATCCAAGGCCCACTCGAATGAGTACTCAATTAGCGGATCGTTCTTTAAAATATCCGATAGGAATAGTGGAGGACGTGCTCGTCAAGGTTGACAAATTCATTTTCTCGGTGGATTTTGTCATTCTTGACATCGAAGAGGATGCCGAAGTACCCCTCATACTCGGCCGCCCCTTCCTTGCCACCTCCCGCGCTATTATAGACGTAATTAACGGAAAGCTCCTCCTACGGGTTGGAGACGATGAAGTTACTTTCGGCATAAATTCCTCAATGCGGAACACATTAGAAAACGACGATTCGTGTTTTTTACTTGGAAGAGTGTTGTGAGTTCGATTCATCCCTCGAGTTAGTTTCATCGGCAAGTAGTGATTCCGAGCCCGTAGAGCTCTTTTATGTTGAAGAAGAAGTTTCTCACCCCACACCACCCGAACCGTTATTTCTAGAAAAATTGAAAATTAAAACTTCTTATGAAGAACCACCCGAACTAGAGTTAAAACAACTCCCCCCTCACCTCCAATATTTGTTTTTAGAAAAAGAGTCTAAACTACCCGTCATCGTTTCATCCGATCTTAGCAACTCAGAAATTTCTGAGTTGACTATAGTCTTAAGAAAGCACCGCCACGCAATTGCGTGGCAAATATCGAATATTAAGGGTATAAACCCTTCTTTCTGCACTTATAAAATCTTTCTTGAAGAAAATTCCCGCAACTCAGTCCAGCCTCAACGACGACTAAACCCGAACATGAAAGAAGTTGTTGAGGCCGAAGTTATAAAACTTCTGGACGCGGGAATCATTTACCCGATATCGGACAGTACTTGGGTTAGCCCAGTACAAGTCGTGCCAAAGAAAGGTGGCGTCACGGTAGTTGCTAACGATAATAATTTATTGATCCCAACCCGTACTGTTACGGGTTGGCGGATGTGCATCGACTATCGGAAACTAAATGATGCCACCCGTAAGGATCACTTCCCTCTACCATTTATCGACAAAATTTTAGATCGCCTTTCGGGTCACTCCTACTACTGTTTTCTCGATTGTTTGTCGGGATATTTCCAAATCCCAATTTCGCCCGACGACCAAGAGAAAACCACTTTCACTTGTCCCTTTGGCTGCTTCGCTTATCGAAGGATGCCATTCGGTCTTTGTAACGCGCCAGCTATATTCCAAAGATGTATGCTGGCAATATTTGACGAGTTAGTAGAGGAGGTGATGGAAGTGTTTATGGATGACTTCTCCGTGTATGGAAACTCATTTAAAAACTGTTTAAAAAATCTTGAGCGCGTGTTACAGCGATGTGAGTAAACGAATTTAGCGCTTAATTGGGAGAAATCTCATTTTATGGTCAAAGAAGGATTAGTCCTTGGCCATAAAATTTCGGGCAAGGGGATCGAGGTCGATAGGGCCAAGATCGAAGTAACTGAAAAACTCCCCCCTCCAACAAACGTAAAAGCTATTAGAAGTTTCCTAGGCCACGCGGGGTTCTATCGGCGCTTTATACAAAATTTTTCCAAAATCACAAAGCCGTTAACCCATCTTCTCGAGAAAGAATCATCTTTTCTTTTTAACAATGAATGCCATTTAGTCTTTCAACTTATCAAAGAGAAACTTATAAACTCCCCAATTCTAGTCGCCCCAGATTGGTCGCTCCCTTTTGAAATCATGTGCGACGCGAGTGATATTGCAGTTGGTGCCCTTTTAGGCCAACGGGTGAGTAAGTATTTTCACCCGATCTATTATGCGAGCAAAACACTCACGGCGGCACAAGCAAACTACACCACGACCGAGAAGGAACTTCTAGCAATCGTTTTCGCTTTTGATAAGTTTAGGTCGTATATCACGCTTTCCAAAGTTATCGTCTTCACAGATCACTCCGCGCTTAGGTCTCTCTTAAGTAAATCGGACGCCAAGCCTCGTCTTTTGCGATGGATCCTCCTCTTGCAGGAGTTTGATTTAGAGACCGGGATAAAAGGGGAGCCGAAAACTTGGCGGCCGATCACCTTTCTCGATTAGAACATCCCTCCTCGGAAGCATTAATAGAAGGTGACATTAACGATAAATTTCCCGAAGAGCACCTCCTAGCTCTCGAAAATATTAATTCATCTTCTACCCCCTGGTTTGCGGATTTGGCTAACTATTTAGTAGCCCGGGTCCTGCCAAAAGAATTCTCGAGTCAGCAAAAGAAGAAATTCTTTTCTGATTTAAAGAATTATTTTTGGGAGGACCCCTTTTTATTCCGTGTTTGCGCAGAGATAGTGAGAAGATGCGTCTCAAGTGAGGAAGGTTTTAAAATTTTACGACATTGCCATGAGGGACCCACCGGTGGTCATTATCATTCGAACCGAACCGCGAGGAAGGCGCTGGAGGAGGGCTTTTATTGGCCAACGCTCTTTAAAGATGCTCACACCCTTGTGAGTACTTGCGACAGCTGCCATCGGTCGGGGAACATCTCTCGCCGGGATGAGATGCCCCAAAATATTTTCTTAGAATGCGAAATTTTTGATCTTTGGGGTATTGATTTTGTTGGTCCTCTCCCTCCCTCGTATTCAAACAAATATATTCTCGTTGCGGTCGACTACGTGTCGAGGTGGGCGGAAGCGCAAGCTCTCCCCACCAACGATGCGCGAGTTGTCGTTAATTTCTTAAAAAAAAATTATTTTCTCGATTTGGCACGCCGCGCGCTATTGTGAGTGATCGGGGCACCCATTTTTGCAATAGTCAATTTAGAAAAATCTTAGCAAAATATGGTGTCACGCACAAACTATCCACTGCATATCACCCACAAATGAGCGGCCAAGTCGAAGTTGTTAATCAAAAATTAAAACGGATTTTAGAAAAAACTGTTTCGATTAATCGGAAGGATTGGGCAATAAAGCTCGATGACGCGCTATGGGCCTATCGAACGGTGTACAAGACCGCTATCGGTTGTACACCATATCGAATGGTTTATGGCAAGGCTTGCCACCTTCCGGTCGAATTAGAACACCGCACATTTTGGCGCTTAAATTTTTAAACCTCGATTCCACTTTAGCGGGCGAACAAAGAAAATTCCAAATGAACGAATTAGGTGAGTGGCGAGCGAATGCGTATGAGAGCAATAAATTATATAAGGAGCGAACAAAGTTTTATCATGATAAACATATAAAATTTCCAAAAACTTTTTCATCGGGCGACCTCATCCTCCTTTATAACTCTCGCCTTCTCCTTTTTCCGGGAAAACTAAAATCTCGATGGTTCTGACCCTTTATTGTTAAAGAGGTTAGGTCCTATGGGATAATTTTAATTTCCCACCCGGAAAAAGGTTCCTTCAAAGTTAACGGGCACCGCCTTAAATTATACCTTCCGGGAGACTTAACTAATGAAAAGAGTGACTCGATTTTACTTCCTCCTATAATATGATCGGCAAGTGGGTCAAGCTACGCGACCTTAAACAAAGCGCTTTTGGGAGGCACCCCAAAGTTATCTTTTTATTATTTTCCTTTTTTTTAACATGTTTTGTAGGTAACCGCCGCTACCCCCGCATCTTCATAACCAGGGAAGCCCTCTTAACCTCTCCTTCTTTTCTATTTTTATTTTTTTTTTGTCTTGCACTTTATTTTCTCTTACTTCATACTTAGTTTTAAATATTGGGGACAATGTTTAACTTTAAGTATGGGGGTGTAAATAGTTCTTTGTAAATAGTTCTTTTTAAATTAGAAAATTAAAAAAATATAAAATATGTTTTCTTATTTTTCTTCTTTTTAAGCACTTGTAAAACCCAAAAAAACTCAAAAAAATTATAAAATATATTTTCTTATTTTTCTTCTTTGTAAGCACTTGTAAAACCCAAAAAACTCAAAAAAAATTAGAAAATCGAAAATTTAAATTCTCGAAAAGGACGCTTTGGGCTTGAATTCCCATCACAGCCTCTAGTACCTTGCGAGCCCTTCACCGGGTAGACCTCGGGAAGTCTGAGAATTAACAAAAACATTTTAGTTTTTTTTTTTAAGTTTATGTTTAGTCTTTTTTTATTATTTAGATAATATCAAAAATCCAAAAAAAAAAGATAATATAAAAATTAAAAATATATATATATGAAAAAACTAAAAAAACAACAAAAAAAAACAAAAAACAAAAAAAACAAAAAAAAAACAGAAATCTTCTACCTATCCTATTTGTTGTTTTTGTGATTTCTTAGAAATCTAGTTGAGAATATTTATAAGCATGTTTAGGTTTTTAATTAGCTAAAATTTTGATTATCATAGTTTGTTCATTTTAAATTTGAGGTAATCTTGTTTTAAGAATCATCTTATGATTTTAACTTGATTAGAGAACTTATTTAGCATGACTTCTCTTTTTACTTTTAAATGACTTCATTTTGTAGTGAATTTGCTAAACTTCTTTAGATTTCAATTATATTTTCTTCTAACTTTTTTTAGATCTTAGGAAATTTAATTTTACTAGAATTTGCTCTCAAAATAATTTAAAGCTAGCTAGATTTATTTTCTCCACCCTACCCCTTTGATGGCATAAAAAATTATTTTAAAAGATCATATGTCATGAGAATAAGAGGATAAAATTCATTATTCCCTAAACATATGCACCCAAAATCATTTAAAAGATTATATGGCATGGAGTAAGAGGATAAAATTCATTACTCCTAAACATATACATTTTGGGTTTTTATTAGAAGAGAAAAAAATATTCATGATGAGGATAAATTCCATTTCCTCCTTTCAAAAAGATCTCTTCTTATGCCAAATTTTATGAAAACCCCTTTAGCCAATTATCATTGTTCTAGATTTAGTTTAAGATTATGGAGAGAGCAATATTTAGTAATTTACTTTTCCTTAAGTTTCTTTTAAGGTAGAGTTCTTATAATTTTAATTTAATTTAGTTTTATAATTTCTACAATTTTGTTAAACTAATTAATTTTCTTGAGAAGTCCTTGCCTAAACATTTTTTCCTCTTTTCAAATCATCATCATAATTTAGGACTTAACTCCTTGAATTTACTCTTAACTTAACTTTTGGTTTGAATGAAATTTTAGTTTAAATTAAAAATTTTAAGGATGTCTTATAAATTATGTCTCACACTTTTGCTCTAGAATAGCAAAACCTCAAGTATGGTGGTATTTGATACGTAGTATTTTTATATCTTTTTAATAGAATTTTTTGTAAATATTCAATATGTATTCTTCTTTTTTATGTCAATTTTAGGTCATAATTAGTTATTTTATAATTTTGTCTCTAACTTAGCTTAATTTTAATATTTGCAGAATTTTGGGACAAATTGGAAAAATTGACAAGTACACGCCCTCAGTCACGCCCGTGACCAAGGGCGTGTAGCCTAAAGATCTGCGTTCAACGAAGGTCGAGCTGAGTTCGACGAATCCACCGCCCAAGTCATGCCCCAGGTCACGCCCGTGACCCCAAGTCACGCCCGTGACAAAGGGCGTGCAAACATAGAATCTTCCCAGCGGGCTGCCGTCGAGACGTGGAGATGCTGTCGAATAGATGACCCAAGTCACGCCCGTGACTTCCCGCGTGATCCCTGCCCCCTGCCACGCCGAATTCAAGCCCACGCTGCATTAATTGAAGCAGCCCAGGTACACGCATGTGACCCGAAATGTCACGCCCGTGACTTTCCCGCGTGATCTCTGCATGCCGCCGAGCCGCAAGCCAGCCCTTGCCGCATTTAATGAAGCCGCCCAGGTACACGCCCGTGACCAAAGTTACACGGGCGTGTAATGTCCGATTTTATGCCGCCATCATGCAAAGTCTGCGCCACTTCCAGATCCAATGTCAGCAATGTTTACACGCCCTAGGTCACGCCCGTGACCGAGGGCGTGTAACTCGAAAATTTCTGCTATAAATTCAGAGGCTCTCCTTGAGTCCAGGGTTCAGAATTTTGGAGTGGGGGAGGTGCTGCTAGAGTTGTTAGTGAGTTTTTCAAGTTCATGTTCATGTTTTTCTTAAGCTTTCATGTTCTCTCTTTTCCTTTCATGCAATGTTTTAATGTAACTTTCATGTACTAGTTTCTCTTAAGCTTGTAATCTTATTTTTTCCCTTGCTTTGTACTCTTTATTTAAGGCTTGCAATCGTTTTGATTTTCAATAAAATTAAGTTTTCTCTCTTTCCTGTTCTCTTTCTCTTTAGCAATTTCTCTTTCATGAAATGGTAACTTTTCTTCCCTCTCATGCAATGTTTAATCTCTTCATTTAGCTTGCTTTTTGTCTTTTTTAGTTAAGCAAAGCAAACCTCAAATTTTCGTCGATACGATAATGGTGACTTTCCTCGAAGTAAAAGTAATCAACACGCCCCGTGGAATACGACCTTGATATTCCTAAATATCCTATACTATAGACGATAAGGTACACTTGCCTTAATCGGATATAGTTTTGGAGAAAATCTTCAACCCTTCATTTAATTTCAAAGCACGGAATTTCTATATCAGCAGTTCAAGGGGAGGCTGTTGAAGAAGTTCCTGCCTTCAGTTGAGCAGGATCGCCTGATGAATAGCTTCTTACATCTGAAGCAGCGACAGCTCACAGTAGGGGAATATGAGGTCGAGTTCCCCAAGCTGAGCAGGTTCGCCCCGGATTTGGTTGCTTCCGAGGAAAACCGGGTGAAGAGATTTTTGGGAGGTCTTCGTAGCGAGATCCAGCAGTTGGCCAGCGCTTACAGGTCCGTGAGCTTTGCAGATGCAGTGGAAGCTGCGTTGAAGATAGAGGCGATCGAAATTGCCAAGAACAGGAAAGGAGCTTAGGAAGGAGAAGAGAAAGGCAGGCGATGGGGGCAACTCTGCCCCGAGTAAGAAGGGGAAAGTTGTGTGCAGTTTCTGTGGCCGTGTGGGCCACCCCTTCGAGAAGTGCTTCAAGAGGCAGGGTGTGCAGGAGCAGCAGCAGCTGATGGCGCTTCAGGGTGCCCCGAAGAAGCCCCTCCTTTTCACCTTTTGCAATCGGGCAGGGCATGATATCGCTCAGTGTTGGAGGAAGGAAAAGGTCTGTGGGTACTGCGGGCAGAAGGGCCACGATGTGACTCTGTGCCGGATTAAGCATAAGTTTTGTTTTCAGTGCGGTCAAAGGGGACACTTGAGGTACAAGTGCCTGCAGCTCCAAACTGCCGGCCAGCAGTTTACGCTCCCAGCTGAGGCACCGCCACCGCCTTAGCATCAGCAGGTAGATCGAGGGAAGGCGAAGTTAAATGCAGTGACAAAAGAAGAAGCGCAGTGCTCAAACCAGGTGATATCAGGTTCGTCCTTATTCTCGTTATAGTTTAATCTTGTTATGATAAATTAGTTGCTATATTAATGCCTCATCCTGGTGTTGTCGTGTGTCTATACTGCTTTGTTAGGCGAGTTAAAGGTTCGAGATTGTTGGGCGCACATTCTGTTTGACTCCAGTGCCACTCACTCTTTTGTGGCCAAAAGGTTTGTTGATCGGCATCGCTAAGCCTTGGAGCGAGTTGATGATCCGTTTCGTGTCAAGTACCCATCCGGAGATTCAGTAGTGTCAGATCTGTGCGTGAGGCAGTGTCCGGTCGTGTTGGATGGATTTTTGGGGTATGCAGATCTGAAGGTGATCGACTTGGAGGATTTTGACGTGATATTGGGCATGGATTGGCTAGCCCGTTATGACGCCGTGATCCAATGCAGGGACAAGCGTCTGGATTTCCTGATGGATGATGGCCAGCCCAAGAGCATGTTTGGCTTCCCGCGTCAGACTTCCTCAATTATGTCGGTGGTTTGTGCCCAAGCCTTGGCGGAGTTTGATGACCGGGTCTGCGTTGTTTCTGTTTTGCTTGTGGATTGTACATCGGCACCTTGTGTGGAGGACATTCCTGTGGTGCGGGAGTTCCCGGACAATTTTCCCGACAACCTTCCTGGTCTCCCTCCTGAGCGAGAGGTTGAGTTTGTGATAGATTTGGAGCCCGGGACCCGCCCTATTGCAAAGGCACCCTACCGTATGGCACCGCGGGAATTGGAGGATCTGCGCACTCAGTTGGATGAGCTTCTACAGCTTGGTTTTATTAGGCCGAGTTCATCGCCTTGGGGCGCACCGGTTCTGTTCGTAAGGAAGAAGGATGGGTCGATGAGGCTTTGCATCGATTACAGAGAGTTGAACAAGGTCACTATCAAAAATAGGTATCCGCTGCCGCGGATTGGTGACTTATTCGACCAGTTGCAGGGTAGCTGCGTGTTCTCGAAGATCGACCTTAGATCCGGTTACCATCAGCTGAGGATTCGCGACTCAGACGTTTCGCGAACTACTTTCCGGTCGCGTTACGGACATTTTGAGTTCCTGGTGATGTCCTTTGGGCTGACGAATGCGCCCTCTACTTTCATGGATCTGATGAACATGGTGTTCCGGGACTTTCTGGACTAGTTTGTGGTGGTTTTTATTGATGATGTGCTGATCTATTCTTCGAGTGAGGAGGAGCGTGCTCGGCATCTGTGATTGGTGATGTCTGCCTTGAGGGCACACAAGCTATATGCCAAGCTGAGCAAATGCGAGTTCTGGCTTTCGCAAGTCTCTTTCTTGGGTCACGTGGTGAGCAAAGGTGGCATCTCTGTGGAACCAGTGAAGGTGGCTGCTGTTTTGGACTGGAAGAGGCCGTCGTCGTCGAAGGAGATCCAAAGTTTCCTGGGTTTAGCAGGCTATTACCAGAGGTTTGTGGAGGGTTTCTCAGGCATTTCCGCGCCTCTGACTAGGTTGACGTGGAAGGAAGCGGCTTTCGATTGGAGGGAGCACTGCGAGGAGGCCTTTCAGGAGTTAAAGAGAAGGCTGTGTTCCGCTCCGGTTTTGGCTCTCCCGGTTGAGGGAGTGGAGTTTCATGTTTTCACTGATGCTTCGTGGATAAGCCTTGGATGCGTCCTCATGCAGGAGGGCAAGGTCATTGCGTATGGGTCGAGACAGCTAAAGGTGCATGAGCGGAACTACCCGACGCATGACTTGGAGTTTGCTGCGGTGATTTATGCCGAAACTATGAATTGAAATCTAATGAATTGAAATCACAAAACATGAAGTAAATTTGCATAAAGAAAATACAATAAGAAAATTCTGAAAAACTAATCTAAAAATGACCCAATCTAAGCTAGGATCGGATTCTCATCACTTTGGCAGCAGCTGGCTTTTATAGGCAGAAAATTGGTGAGTCACGCCCGTGACCAAGGGCGTGTAAGCTGCGTAACTGCGTCTTGAAAGCCCGGGAACGTTGGGGAAGAAAAACTGCCAAAATCGATCATCTCGACGTGTCACGACCTCGGTCACGCCCGTGACCTAGGGCGTGTCTTGACCGAGCCAGGAAACGACGCGATCTAGAGTTAATCTGGCAGTTGTGGGAGAGGTCACACCCCTTGGTCACGCCCGTGACCAAGGGCGTGTACGCTGGAACGGCTCGGCGACGGAAACTGCTTGTATTGAATGTTCCCCGGGGTGAGTCACGCCCGTGACCTAGAGGTCACGCCCCCTAGTCACGCCCGTGACTTGATTACACGCCCCTTGGTCACGGGCGTGACCTAGGGCGTGTAATTTTAAAATTCTGAATTTTACTATTCGCAGACCAAAATTCTGAATTTTTACTATTCGCGGACCAAAATGAAAAAATTGCTCCAGGACCTCTCAATAGCCCTGAAAACACAAAACAAAGTAAATTAGACATATATTAAACTAAAACTATATAATAATTAATTAATTACGACCAGAATATTATATAAAAATTACTATAAATAATGCACTATCAAATACTCATACTTAAGCTTTTGCTATTCCAGAGCAAAAACTAATTTATAAGTATAAGAAGAATTTATAGGACATTTCCAAAAAGATTTACTTCTAATTATGTACTCCAAATCTTATAAAACTTATCAAAATAAGTTAAGAAGTTAAAATTCAGATTTATAAGAAATAATTAATAATTCATAAATTGAAATGAGTAGAATAAATTTTAGTTTTGAAATTCTCTAACTAAATCTTCATAAACAAAATTGCATTGAATTAAGTAAAATATCCATTGATTAAAATTATAGAAACTTAAAACATCATTAGAAACTTTTAGAAATCTACAAAATATTAACTATGCTCTCTCAAAAATATCTTGGATAGCAAATAAACTTGGCTAAATGGGGTAAAATTGGCATTGAAGAAGTTACTTTGTATATAGGAAATGATGAATTTTATCCTCTCATTTCCATTTTTTAATTTCTTCTTCTTTTTATATCCCAAATGTATATGTTTAGGAGTGATGAATTTTATCCTCTCAACTCCATACCATATAATCTTTTACTAATTTGGGTGCATATGTTTAGGAATGATGAATTTTATCCTCTCATTCCATGACATATGATCTTTTCAAACATTTTTTTATGCCAAACAAAAAAAGGGTTAATAAGAAAGGTAGGGGAAGGGCTAGGGTTGGCTAAACAATTTCCAAAGATACATTTTAAGAGCATAGAAAATAATTTGAGTAATCTAAAAGAGACCATAAGTTCAAGTTAATATAAGTAAAATCTATAGATATTTAACACAATTACTACAAAATTAAATTATGATATTTTAAAGAGAGAAAGTAAAACTAAGAAATATTCTAAACAAATCAAAATAATGAAAAACTCATTGAATCAAATTCATCTAAAAATTAAATCTAACATATTTTGAAGAGAAATATATGATTTAAAAATTTATAAAAAGAAAACTCTTTAAAAAGCCTATAAAGACAACTCATAATTAAAATTGATTTTGCATAAATGAAGTTTGGAGAAATTTAATAATACAAAATTTATTTTATTAGATTTTTTTTTATTTTTTTATATTAAAACAAAATGTTTTTTTATATTAAAACAAAATGTTTTTTTTATTTTCTTGGACTTCCCAAGGGCTACCCAATGACGGGCTCGCAAGGTACTAGGCGGTTTTGTGGGAGAAAACCCAACACGGCCCTTTCGCAAGAAATTAAATTTTTAATTTTTTAAATTTTTTTTGGTATTTTAATTTAAAAACAAAATTGAAAAAGAAGACAAAAGAAGATTTTTTTATGATTTTTAAATATTTTTGAATTTTTTTTTGTATTAAAAGTGTTTTTCTAATTTTTTTTATTTTTTTTTTGAATAAAAATAAACATTAGAGAACACCTCCCCCCCCCCCCCCCCCCCCCCCCCCCACATACTTAAAAATAAGCATTGTCCCCAATGTTTATAAACAAGGATGAAGATGGAAAAAGTTGAAAAGAAAATGTAGATAAAGAAAAGAAAAATTGCAAAAAGGATAAGCAAGGGGTGCCTCCCAAGAGCGCTTTCTTTTTCCCATATTTAAGCTAGACGGTTAAGGGTTAGCTAAAAGGAAATTTAAATTGAAAATGCACAGGCAACTCCCTTAATTCACGCTGAGGTGAATATGCTGAAATCTGGTGCCCGACGACTCCTCCGCTATACTCTTGATTCTTCCGTTGTCCGTTAGCGTGAAATTGTGAATCCAAATTACTTATACATACCTTAGGTAATTTGGATTGTTTGAGATGAGCGGCAAATGGATCGGTGAAGACGTTTGGTTGCAACGAATCATCATCTACATGAAAATCGTTAGAATCAAATTTAGCGAGTCAGAAAATTTTTCAGAAGAAGGAGTTTCTTGTGAAAATACATGATTAAGCTCCGGCTGTTTATTTTCAAAAATAAAATTATTATTTAAAAAATTAATACCAAGTGGAGAACATTCATGAGACACAATTTCTTCATGAATAATAATTTCATGAGAAAGAGAAGAAAGGGCGGGCGAAGGAGAAGAAGAAAAATTTTCATTTTCTAATTCGCCCGGTGTCTCCATGACTTTGTGAAATTCTTGGTACAATTGTTCTTCTTGATCTTGAGAATAATTATTTAAATTGGGAGAAATAAAATTCGGAAAATTCTCAAGATCAGGAGAAGAATAATTTTGCGTAAAAGGCGAGGAATGCAAATCATGATTGAAGGAATTTTCTTCTTCGCACTGAAAACTATCCGGGTGACCTTGCCACCATGAATAATCAACATCAGTGCAAGAAGTAAATTCACCCGCATCATAGTTTAAAGAGAAATTAGTTTCATTATAAAAATTATTATTTTCATTATAAAAATTATAAATTTCATTAAAAAATTAATTTGATGTTCAAGAGAAAAATTTTGAAATGAAAAATATCATTTCTCACTAGAATGATGATGCCCACAAAATTGACAAATAATTTAGCGCATTCGTGCGGCTTCCAAAAGATTAACTTTATTTTGAAGCTCGGCAACTTTTGCTGCCAACTGCGATAACATCATATTTTTATTTTAAAAAAAAATACAACCGTCACTTAATAGAAAGGAATTTTTAAAAAAAAAAAACAAAAAGAGAAATGGGGGGTGGAGAAAAAGAATGATAAAAGTAGTACAATTTACGCTTTCAAAATATCAACAAAAAGTAATCCCCGGCAACGGCGCCAAAAACTTGATAAGGAAATTTGTATTCTCCAATCTATACTCGATTAAGGCAAGTGTACCTATCGAAATATAGCATAGGATATTAAAAATATCAAGGTCATATTAAAACTCGGGGCTGTTGAGTACTTCTACTCACGTAAATTATTATTATTTTATCGAGAGAATATTTAAAAGGGTTTTATAAAAGAAATAATAAAAGAAGGGAAACGTTTGATCAAGAATCCTTCTTAAGTAAAATATTTCGTAAAAATCATAAATTAATTTGGACAAACTTGACCGTGGAGGTTCCCAAAATATGGTAGAGCCTCTCTCGAGAGAACTACCACCTAACCTTAGGTTGATCGATTAAGACCCCTCGGCCAGTCGAAACCCCTAAGCTTGCTTTATGCGGTGAGCCCCACTATTGGATTTTACTCCAATCTAGAAGATTCGTGTCACCCACTCTCGAGGAGTGCAAACAATTCTTTCTACCGATGAGCGATCTACCCGTATTTACGGATCTCTCGATACACTAAAATACGGATCAAACTTGATTATCATACCCTAGAAATATGAAACCAATAATTGCAATTCAATGGTAAATCTTAGTTTTCAAAAACCAAACTATGAAAACGGGATTACAAAATAATACTACTTAAGAATTCATCCGATCAAATGTAATAAAATTAGCTAAACATGATTAAGTAAAAACAATTTTATAACTAAGAAAATGGAATTACAATTGCAGGAATCGGAAATCTAAACTATGAATTGAAATTACAAAACATGAAGTAAATTTGCATAAAGGAAATACAATAAGAAAATGCTGAAAAACTAATCTAAAAATGACCCAATCTAAGCTAGGATCAGATTCTCATCACTTTGGCAGCAGCTGGCTTTTATAGGCAGAAAATTGGTGAGTCACGCCCTTGGTCACGCCCGTGACCAAGGGCATGTAAGCTGCGTAACTGCGTCTTGAAAGCCCAGGAACGTTGGGGAAGAAAAACCGCCAAAATTGATCATCTCGACGGGTCACGGCCTCGGTCACGCCCGTGACCTAGGGCGTGTCTTGACCGAGCCAGGAAATGGCGGGAAACGGCATGATCTGGAGTTAATCTGGAAGTTGCGGGAGAGGTCACGCCCCTTGGTCACGCCCGTGACCAAGGGCGTGTAAGCTGGAACGGCTCGGCGGCAGAAACTGCTTGTATTGAATGTTCCCCGGGGTGAGTCACGCCCGTGACCTAGAGGTCACGCCCCTAGTCACGCCCGTGACTTGATTACACGGCCCTTGGTCACGGGCGTGACCTAGGGCGTGTAATTTTAAAATTCTGAATTTTACTATTCGCAGACCAAAATTCTGAATTTTTTCTATTCGCAGACCAAATGCAAAAAATGCTCCAGGACCTCTCAAAAGCCCTGAAAACACAAAACAAAGTAAATTATACATATATTAAACTAAAACTAAATAATAATTAATTAATTACGACCAGAATATTATATAAAAATAACTATAAATAATGCACTATCAGCTGGATCCCAAGTATGTAGGCCCATTCGAGATCGTTGAGCGCATCGGGGTTTCTGCTTACAGGTTGTCGTTACCTACCGCTTTCCCTGGTGTGCATGGCATATTCCATGTGAGCCAGTTGCGGAAGTGCGTCCGCAGCGATCGCCATGTTCTAGATTCCGTACTAGTATTGCAGCCCAATCTATCGTTTGTGGAGCAGCCTGTTCGTATCTTGGAGAAGCAAGATCGGGTGTTGCGAAGAAGGTCCATCCCTATGGTGAAGGTCCTCTGGGATAATCAGGATGTATGGGGTGCAACCTGGGAGCTAGAGTTAGGAATGAAGGAGTCCTATCCTCATCTTTTCGTCTAGTATCCCTGGTAAGTCTTCGCCTCTTGTGTTTTCCTTGTTTAGTATCGTTGTTGCAAAGTTTCGGGGAGAAACTTTTTGTTAGGAGGGGTGGTTGTAACGCCCCAGGTTTTCTTATAGTCTTTTAAGCGGGGGAATGTGAAAGGGTAATATCTTAAATATGAATCTTTCGTTGCGAACTGTAAATGCGAGAGGGCGTTACCGTTTCGTCGTCGTCGTCTGGCGAGTAATCCTAGGTCGAGTCCTATTTGCAATATATATATATATATATATATATATGTACAACCATATGTGCAATTGCTTGTGGGAGGGGCATGCAAAAAAGGTGGTTGTATGTTTGTGTTCATCCATGCCTTATAGTATTGTTAGAACAAAATTTTAATACTAGAATGAAAAGAAAAAATATATATATATACATATATGTATATGCATACTTTTTCATTTGTTTTTTTTCTTGTTCTTCTCTTGTTTTACTTTTTGGTTTGTTTGTTGTGTTTTATAAAAAAAAATTATGCTTGTATTAATTGGGATCCACTATTCCACGGTGGATTTTTTTTTAGTGGAGGGTTATTCTTCTCCCCAAGGTAGCTACCCCCCCCCCCCCCCCCCCATCCTCATTTCTTTCTTTTTTTGCTTCTTCCGTGAGCTTCAGGCGAGGGAAAGAGGAAGTCGGGCGGGGGCTAGGGTTTTCGTCGGGTGATTTTCTCCTCGGAGAAGGAGGTGTTATGGCTTCGGATCTCGGTTAAGGCAAGGAAAACCCTTCTCCCTCTCCTCCACCTTTCCACCTTTTTCTTTTCTTTGTGATCCCAGCCTCAACATCCCACTGTAGCTGAGAAACAGGCTCAGCCATGGGTGGGGTGCACCGGACTGCAGTCCTTTAACATTGCATGATGGGTCCCATTAATGCCGGATGTGGTCGGGCCAGGGATGTTACAAAAAAGTGCACTTTTTTGTAACATCCCTGACCCGACCACATCCGGCTTTAATGGGACCCATCATTCACTGTTAAAGGATTGCAGTCCGGTGCACCCCACCCATGGCTGAGCCTGTTTCTCAGCTACAGTGGGATGTTGAGGTCGGGATACGATCCCGCGCCCCCTTAATTAGGCACCTTCAACAGTCCTCATCACCAAATGAGCTGCAGCTCAGTTGGTGATGAGGACTGTTGAAGGTGCCTTATCAAGGGGGCGCGGGATCGAATCCCGGCCTCAACATCCCACTGTAGCTGAGAAACAGGCTCAGCCATGGGTGGGGTGCACCGGACTGCAGTCCTTTAACAGTGCCTGTTGGGTCCCTTTAAAGCCGGAGTGTGGTCGGGCCAGGGCTGTTACACCATATGTCCTCTCGCCACAGCATGACCCTTGCGTGGAACCTGGTCGAGGTTGAGAAGACCTGGTCCCTTGCCGCAGCCAAGATTGTTGTCGTCAAGCAGCAGCTGGCCAAAGCGGATGCCCTCCTCGCCAACCGCCCGGAATGAGAGGTGAGTGTGTCCCCGTGTCGAGACCTAAGCTCTCATTTTTCTTTCTTTCCTTTACTCTGCTAACTGTCTTTCCTTTTGTAGGGCATAGCCAACTATGATACTCTGCTCATGCGGTCTCGCATCCTTGAGGAGAGAAATAAGGAGGTGGAGGCCGAGAACAAGAGGCTGCGAGAAGCCACCGCTCGGCCACCTCACGCGGGGAGGGATACTCGGCACCTCTATTCCAACGCCGAGTGTAACACCCCAAAATTCGTATAATTGCTTTCCATGAAGACCCTAAGAGCATTAGAGGAGTCCTATGGGGTTTTGGGGATGTTTGGGGGTGTTTAGGAAGCTTTTTAGAGAAGCTGATTTTTGATATGGGTTGCGACACGGCCATGTGCAAGGCCGTTTCCATGAATTTTAAGCGTCAAATTTTAGCAGATAAGGTCACGGCTAGGCACACGGCTGTGTCCTTAACCGTGTAGATCCACACGGCCAGATACATGGTCGTGTGCAGGGGTGTGTCTAGCTCCAGCTTTTCCTGTGTGTTCACACGGCCTGGCACACGGCCATGTGCCAAGTTGTGTACGGGTTTTTCCAGCCCGTTTTAAGTTTAAATCTGAGCCATCCGTTGAGTTTTGAGGAGATCTGATGGTGGGAAATATTTCCTGATGGCTTAAGGTCAGGAAATGAGTGTTTAGAACCTCATTTCACCCACCCCACTCTCTCTCTTACCTTTGAAAACCTAGAGAGAAGGAGGAGCCATTTTCCCCCATTGAAGAAGCTCCAAAGCTCGGATTCGCAAACCGAGAACGGATTCGCCTAGAGGAGTCCGCTGTCATCGTTTCCCACCGAACAAGTTTTGTTCCATGGCGCTGAAGCATACTCCAAGGGTAACGATCCTTCCTACCGGTCTTAGGACGTGTTTTGTCCTCTCATTCCTTTTTCTATGCTTGCATGAGGAATCCCTTTCACCAAATCGATGAAGTGTAGGATTTCCCCCAGTTCTTCGGAACTCCGGGTCGATTGTGTCCGTCCCCGGCATATTGCATTTAGAAATCCGGTAGTCGTTCAGATTTAGGCATTTTGTGTGAAGCTTATTCGTGGTCGTGAGCCCGGATCGGTGATGCTTGGATTGCGACGTTGCATTTAGGTTAAGCCTAGAATGCGTGCCGGAGAACGTGGGATCTTCTATTATGTTGCGGGACTTGAGTTTTAGGTGCCTTTTGAGAGCCTAACGAAAGCCCCTTGCTTGGGTGGTTGAATGGAAACCTTCGCCACTAGATTTGAAGAGGAGTGGTCTTGGACCTCCTTCTTGGTTGTTATTTGCGAAGTCTAAGTACACGTGAAAGGATTAGATGCGTAGCTTAATTTTGTGGGCACTTGATGTGCTAAACCCTTACGGGCCGAGGTGAAGCCGTACCCGCGTCGTGTGATAGAGCACAACAGTTAGAGCACGGGCAAAGCTGAACCGAACCCATTTCCATGCAGATCGGTGAGAGGTCCATACCTCATGTAAGCCGTGTGATCATGGGAGAGGTCATGGAAGGTGTCTTACCTAGACCGACCAAAAGCTCTTTTTCCCCACCTAAGGCTATGTCCTTAGGGTGGAGTGTTTGTGATGAATTGATGTTATGTTAGCCTCATGCGGTTGCTTGGTTGGTTGTGGGGAACCTTCGGGTGAACCCAACCAACATCATGTGCATACCTAGGTTCCCTTTTACTTGATGCTCAACCTAGAAGATTGATTGTGCTTGAAACCTCACCTTGTGTAGTGTAGTTTGCATTTTCTTTATATTATTACATGTTGCATGTACGACTTGCTTGCAGGTTAGCTGTGACACGCCTCTGAGTCGGCTAGATGGCCGGGGGGTGGGATCATTATGCAGTTTGTTGTTAGCTCATAGCTGACCCTCGTTTACCTCTTATTGGATGTTGGTTGTAGGTGCAGGTGAGCCTAGCGCGAAATAGCGGGCGGTGGCCCTTTTGCTGTGTTGGCCCTTGAAGGCCAGCCTCTTTTCTGCTTTACATGTATTGCCGGCCTGCGTGCCGATGTATGTTTTTTAGTTTCTATACATTTGATAAATGTAAGGCATTAAGGTCATAACTCTATTTGTTTCATTCCTGGGATAGTGGACAATTCTAAAAGATGTTTAATCCAAATGCTTCCGCTTACACTGTTTATACTCTCGTGTAGTTGTTGTTCTTTTCTGTTTATCACCTTATAATGCCTAGCTAGTGTGTATAGTATGGCGTGGGGTCCCGGCCAGACCTACTGTTATATTATTTGTACTGGCAGGGTGTTACAATTTGGTATCGAACTTAGGGCGTTGATCCGTAGTTTAGTGAATTCGGGACGAATTCCTTTTAAGGGGTGGTGTGCACGGGATGTGCATTCACCTAAAACGACAAAAAACTACTAAGAATGTCTACTTAGGAATGGAAAAACATACTTGTTTGCGGAACCTGAGCGTTCCATGATTATTGTTTGCTATGTTTTCGGTCACTAAATTGTGTATTGCATGATTATAGTTGACTCGGAGTGCTGTGGGGCAGTCTTGACCCCGTAACACCCTGAAAGTAGTGTGTCGGCTGAGGTGCCAGCGACCACTCCTCCTGCTGAGATGATCAGGTTAATTGCTGAAGCGTTCTTAGCGATGATCAACACTCAACCTCAAAGGCTTGCACAGCCTGCTATGCCTACTCCGGATGTGGCCTCGGTGGCAGCTGCCACAGTGGAACCTGCAGTGGAACCGAGGGTGGAGATCCCTGTACCAATGGCTGCAGTGGAACCTGTGGTGGAGCCAAGGGTGGAACGTCGAGTTGAGCGAGTAGCTGTTGCGCGAGCGCGTGATCAACAAATTCAGCACTTTCTAAGTTTCCATCCTCCAACCTTTTCGGGGACTAGATCCCCAACGGAGGCGGAGGACTGGCTGTCAACAGTTAGAAAAACTCTAAAGGCGACAGCAACGGAAGAAGCTATGTTGGTCACCCTAGACACCTTCCTCCTTAACGAAGAAGCAGAGCTTTGGTGGGCCGAGCAGGAAGCTCATAAGTTTGAAGGTAAAGATATTACCGAGATCACTTTGGCGGAGTTCTCAAAGTCATTTCTTCAAAGATATGTTCCCTCTGCCCAACGCATTGCGTTGCAGAACCAGATCTTGAAGTTAACTCAAGGCGATAGCTCGGTGGATGAGTACTTGCACGAGTTCACTAGATTGGGCCACTATGCGGGGTTTTTGGTGGAAGATGAGGAAATGAAGACGAACAAGTTTTATGAAGGTCATCGGGATGAGTTGAGGTTGCTCCTTGCAGGCCCAATGACGTTTGGCTTCCATGTGATGGTGCAAAGCGCCAGATCTCTGAAGCGGATATGAAGAGAGTGCAAGCAAAGGGCGTGGCAAAGAAACCTGAATTTCATGCGCCGACCTCTCAATCCAAATCTGAGTTCAGGAGGAACAAAAGGAAGTTCAAGTCTGCGGAACCAACTCGCTCAAATGTGTCGGGAGCTACGACTGCACATGGTCCAAATTACATGTTTCACTTGCGAAAAGGTGGGACACAAAGCACGCATGTGTCGCAGTGGTCCACCGAGGCCAGAGAACCGAGCGATGGACTATGCTCGTGATGCGGGTCATGCGGAAAAGGGCAAAGCTGTGAAGTCTGCTGCTTCCCAGCACATTCCGACCCAGCCGAGAGTTTAGTCGCTTGGCCAGCAAGAAGACATACGACAAACTGATGTCATCATAGGTATAGTTTAGAAGTTAGCGTTTACAGCTATTTATGATTGATACTGTTGTGTGACTTTATGTTTGATTTGTGTGCAATTAGGTTTCGTCCTAATTTTCAACTACCCGGCGAGAGCTCTATTTGATACGGGTGCATCGCACTCTTTTGTGTCTGAGGACTTCGTTGTGCAAATCGGAGTGCAGTCTACCTTAGTAGAGGATAGATTGGAAGTAGTACTACCCAATGGATCTCACATGGGTGCGGATAGGAAGAGTCGTGTGAAGGTGCAGATTGGAAATCAAGACTTCGACTTGGAAGCATCATTATTACCGCTAGCTGAATTTGACATGATCTTCGGCATGGACTGGCTCTCGGAGCAGCGAGCATGCATTGATTGCAATTCAAAGGAGATCACTCTGAGAAAGTACACCGGAGATGAAACCATGTTCGCGGGTATGCGAGGAGCGAGCAAGACGCTGATGTCTGCTCTCCAGGTGGTTGAGGCGGTGAGAAAGGGCGCGGAGTTGTTCTTCACTTTGTTGGAGGCTTCGGAGATAAAGCGCAGTTTAAGTGATGTCCCAGTTGTAGTGGAGTATGCCGATGTGCTTCCTAAGGAACTCCTTGGGGCTCCGCCTCAGCGAGAGATTGATTTTTGTATTGAGCTGGTGCCAGGTGCCAAGCATGTAGCGTGCTCCCCGTACCAAATAGCGCCAAAGGAATTGGCACAGCTGAAGGTTCAGTTGCAAGAGCTACTAGAGCAAGGCTATGTACATCCAAGTTCTTCACCTTGGAGTGCACCGGTCCTCTTTGTGAAAAAGAAGGACGGGAGCTTGCGTCTATGTATTGATTATCGAGAGCTGAATAAGCTGGCCGAGAAGAACCGTTATCCGATTCCGAGAATCGATGACTTATTCGACCAACTGGTTGGTTCGACAGTATACTCTAAGCTAGACTTAAGGTCCGGCTATTATCAGCTTCGTATTCGGGAGTGTGGCATTCCAAAGACAGCGTTCAGTACCCGCTTTGGTCACTATGAGTTCACGGTTATGTCGTTCGGTCTGTCTAATGCACCGTCGGTATTCATGGACTTAATAAACAGAATGTTCCGAGAGTATTTGGATCAATTTGTGATCGTCTTCATCGACGACATTTTGGTATACTCTCAGTCGGAAGAGGAGCATGCAGAGCATCTGCGCGCAGTTTTGAGCACCTTGAGGAGGAATCAGCTATATGCCAAGTTCTCCAAGTGCGAGTTTTGGCTATCGTAGAAGCATTCCTTGGTCATGTTGTTAGTGGAGAAGGAATCGCAGTCGATCCTTCGAAGATAGAAGCAATCTAAGCATGGACTGTGTTGAAAAATGTAGCGGAAGTCTGAAGTTTCTTAGGACTTGCCGGCTATTATAGACGCTTTGTGGAAAACTTCTCGAGGATTGTACTTCCTCTCACTAAACTGACCAGGAAAGATCATAAGTTCATTTGGTCGCCCGAGTGCGCACGAGCTTTTGAGGAATTGAAGAGTCGTCTGACCACGGCGCCCATTTTATGCTCGTCATGTGGGACGGAAGGTTACGAAATATATAGCGATGCCTCGGGGAGTGGCTTGGGTTGCGTTCTAGTGCAGTTCGGAAATGTTATTGCCTATGGCTCCCGTCAGTTAAAGGTACATGAGAGGAACTACCCGGTCCATGATTTGGAGCTAGCGGTCGTGGTGTTTGCTCTTAAACTTTGGAGGCACTACTTGTATGGCGTGAAGATCGACATCTTTACGGACCACAAAAGCCTCAAGTACCTGCTTGATCAGAAGGAGTTGAATATGCGGCAAAGGAGGGGATGGAGTTCCTTAGAGACTACACCTTCGACATTCGATACACTCCTGGGAAAGGAAATGTGGTTGCGGACGCGTTGAGTCGTCGGGCTCCTGCACGGGAAAACTGGATTTTGATGCATGATGAGCGTCTAATCCGGGAGCTAGAAGCCTTGTAGATCATTTGTGTCGATAGAAGAGCATCTCCTTCAGCATGTTTGAACTGGACGGAGGTTCATTACGACCTGGCCGACTGAGTTCGACAAGCTTGGAGCTGGATTCGAGCATGAAGCGTTATAAAACGGAGACCGTGGATGGGTCAAACGCTGATTTCTCCTTCGAAGATGATCTTATGTGGAAAAAAGGCAGAATGTGCGTCCCAAATGTTGGTACATTGCGGGCGGAATTGATGTACGAGGCTCACTATACCAAGTACTCGATCCACCTTGGGAGCACAAAGATGTACATGGATATGAAGAAACTCTTTTGGTGGCCAGGAATGAAGAAAGACATTGCACTCTATGTGGCCAAGTGTCACACTTGCGCGTTGGTGAAGGTTGAATGTCAAAGACCTGGTGGGTTTCTAAAGTCTTTACCGATCCCGGAATGGAAGTTCGACGATATTTCGATGGATTTCGTGCATGGATTGCCGAAATCGCAACATGGAAACGACGCCATCTGGGTGATTGTAGATCGATTGACGAAAGTTTCGCACTTTATTCTGAACCGGAAAGATGACTCCGTGGAAAAGCTAGCAAAGTTATACGTTGATAATATCGTACGGTTGCACGGGGTTCCCCGTAGCATCGTGAACGATCGTGATGGGCGGTTCACATCAAACGATTGGAGGCTGATTCATCAATTATTGGGTACCAAGCTAAAATTTAGCACGGCCTTCCACCCGCAAATGGATGGACAGACCGAAAGGACCGATAGGACGATGGAAGACATGTTAAGGATGTGCACCCTGGACTTCGGAAAGAAATGGGAAGATCATCTCTATATGATTGAGTTTGCCTACAATAACAGCTACCAAGCTAGTATAAAGATGGCACCTTTTGAAGCTCTTTATGGTAGAAAATGTCGTACACCGTTGGCTTGGGCTGAAACGGGCGGCACGAAGTTGTTTAAACGCAAGGACATGGATGAAGCAAATACATCAATCCGGGCAATACGAGAGCAGTTGCTCATTGCCCAGGATAGGCAGGCAAAGTACTACAATGCTAATCACCGGAACATCGAGTTCGCCGTTGGTGATTGGGTTTACCTGAAGATCAAACCATTCAAAGGAGTATCGAGGATCCGACGCTTTAAAAAGCTAAGTCCGAGGTACTTAGGACCGTTCGAGATCTTGGAGCGCATTGGTGAACCTGCATATCGGCTTGCTCTATCTTCGGAGCTGAGTGGGCTGCATGATGTATTTCATATCTCTGTGTTGCGGAAGGCTGTCAAAGAGCCTAGTCTTGTTGTTGCGGTCAACGAAGTGTCAGTAGATGGTGGGCTAACGATGGAAGTCAAGCCCATTCGCATCGAAGACACAGAAGTAAAGCAGTTGCGGAACAAATCCATTCAGATGGTCAAGGTCTGTTGGAATAATTGCGGGCGAGAGGAACTCTCTTGGGAAAGAGAGCAGGCAATGCTTGCGGAGTACCCCGAGCTATTTCTCTCAGGTATGACTTATGTTTGATTGCTTTCATATAACAAATTTCGGGACGAAATTCTTTTAAGGGGTGGAGAGTTGTAACACCCCAATATTCGTATAATTGCTTTCCATGAAGACCCTAAGAGCATTAGAGGAGTCCCATGAGGTTTTGGGGATGTTTGGGGGTGTTTAGGAAGCTTTTTAGAGAAGCTGATTTTGACATGGCTTGCGACACGGCCATGTGCAAAGCCGTGTCCGTTTTTAGCGTCAAATTTTGGCAGAGAAGGTCACGGCTAGGCGCACGGCTGTGTCCCTAACCGTGTAGATCCACATGGCCATATACATGGCCGTGTGCAGGGGTGTGTCTAGCTCCAGTTTTTCCTCTGTGTTCACACGTCCTGGCACACGGCCGTGTGCCAAGTCGTGTACGGGTTTTTCCAGCCCGTTTTAAGTTTAAATCTGAGCCATCCGTTGAGTTGTGTGGAGATCTGATGGTGGGGAAATATTTCCTGATAGCTTAAGGTCGGGAAATGAGGGTTTAGAACCTCATTTCACCCACCCCACTCTCTCTCTTACCTTTGAAAATCTAGAGAGAAGGAGGAGCCATTTTCCCCCATTGAAGGAGCTCCAAAGCTCGGATTCGCAAACCGAGACCGGATAAGCGGAGAGGAGTCTGCTGCCATCGTTTCCCACCAAACAAGTTTTGTTCCATGGCGCTGAAGCGTACTCCAAGGGTAACGATCCGTCCTCCCGGTCTTAGGATGTGTTTTGTCCTCTCATTCCTTTTTCTATGCTTGCATGAGGAATTCCTTTCACCAAATCGGTGAAGTGTAGGATTTCCTCTAGTTCTTCGGAACTCCGGGTCGATTGTGTCCTTCCCCGGCATATTGCATTTAGAAATCCGGTAGTCGTGCGGATTTAGGCATTTGTGTGAAGCCTATTCGTGGTCGTGAGCCCGGATCGGTGATGCTTGGATTGCGACGTTGCATTTAGGTTAAGCCTAGAATGCGTGCCGGAGAATGTCTCTGTGGGATCTTCTATTATGTTGCGGTACTTGAGTTTAAGGTGCCTTTTGAGAGCCTAACGAAAGCCCCTTGCTTGGGTGGTTGAATGCAAACCTTCGCCACTAGATTTGAAGAGGTGTGGTCTTGGATCTCCTTCTTGGTTGTTATTTGCAAAGTCTAAGTCCACGTGAAAGGATTAGATGCGTAGCTTAATTTTGTGGGCACTTGATGTGCTAAACCCTTACGGGCCGAGGTGAAGCCGTACCCGCGTCGTGCGATAGATCGCGACGGTTAGAGCACGGGCAAAGCTGAACCGAACCCGTTTCCATGCAGATCAGTGAGAGGTCCATACCTCATGTAAGACGTGTGATCATGGGAGAGGTCGTGGAAGGTGTCTTACCTAGACAAACCAAAAGCTCGTTTTCCTCACCTAAGGCTATGTCCTTAGGGTGGAGTGTTTGTGATGAATTGATGTTATGTTAGCCTCATGCGGTTGCTTAGGCGGTTGTGGGGAACCTTCGGGTGAACCCAACAAACATCATATGCATACCTAGGTTCCCTTTTACTTGATGCTCAAACTAGAAGATTGATTGTGCTTGAAACCTCACCTTGTGTAGTGTAGTTTGCACTTTCTTTATATTATTACATGTTGCATGTACGTCTTGCTTGCAGGTTAGCGGTGACACGCCCCTGAGCCGGCTAGATGGTCGGGGGGTGGGATCGTTACGCGGTTTGTGGTCATCTCATAGCTGACCCTCGTTTACCTCTTATTGGATGTTGGTTGCAGGTGCAGGTGAGCCTAGCGGGAAATAGCGGGCGGTGGCCCTTTTGCTGTGTTGGACCTTGAAGGCCTGCCTCTTTTCTGCTTTACATGTATTACCAGCCTGCGTGCCGATGTATGTTTTTGAGTTTCTATACATTTGATAAATGTAAGGCCTTAAGGCCGTAACTCTATTTGTTTCATTCCTGGGATAGTGGACAATTCCAAAAGATGTTTAATCCAAATGCTTCCGCTTACGCTATTTATACTCTCGTGTTGTTGTTGTTCTTTTCTGTTTTACACCTTATAATGCCTAGCTAGTGTGTATAGTATGGCGTGGAGTCCCGGCTGGACCTACTGTTATATTATTTGTACTGGCAGGGTGTTACACCGAGTTCGGGGGGCTGATGCAGGGGACCACCCAATGAGCAGCGAAGCATACCCCGAGTTCGAGGGGCTAATTCTTGCCCACCACGTAGTTCCGAAACTTTTCGCCCCGGCTGACTCTGTGAATGAAGCTGGTGATGGGCGGGAACTTGGCGACCTCCACTCTCCAGGCACGAGCAGCGGATACTCCGATGATGAAGCTGACGCCCCTTGAAGACTCCCCTTTCTTTCTCTTTTTGATGTAATGCGAGTACTATTTTGTAACTCTGTTCTTTTATATTGAAATGAAATAGAAAGTTTTGCCTCTCGCAATTTGTCTTATATCTTCTTTGTACATCTCGCTATTATTAGCCGACAACTGGCGCATTCGTATGTTATTTTTGCTCGCATATCACGTGTTTGCCCTTAGAGACGGCGACCCCTAGCTCAGGTCATGACCAAGACACTCTTGTCGTGTTGGAGCGCCGCGTGGTTGCAACCCTCTCGCACTCGCTCCAATCACTTTAGGACTTGGGCGATTTTATTGATTTCTGTCGGGAACATTGATGCGTTGAGAACTCATTGAGTCCTGAGAACTTCTCGCGACCCTTAGGTTGGCCATCGTCTTGTGCACCGGTCGCTGTCAAGTAATAATTATGGGAATAGTTTCCCCGAATGTCGATCTCTTGAGGAATGCAGGATGTGGTGAATGAATTGCGTTGTGAGCCAATTGTTACACGAGCGAAGAAAGTAAGAACAAAGGGGTGTTGTGATTGCTGTCCTAAGCTATTGCAGAAATAAGAGAAATACGGGTCGAAAGCACCGCTTCGCAAAGTGGGGGTGAGTGCAGTGGCCGTGATGCCGTGCTTCGGTAAGCGAGTGAAATGGCCACAGAGCGGGGTTTTCGAGGGTCGTATTCACCTCTTCGCCAACATCACCCCTAGCAATTGCTAGATGGCTTCACACGCAAACAACTCAGAATATCACAACGAAAAGCAAAGCGATTCTCACAACCATAGCATCAGTGCACATGAACATCAAACAAAGGATCTAAAACAATAGACTAGCAAGAGTTCATTACAACAACACTAAAATAAGCACAAGCTCAAGGTTTAGAAAGGACCCAACAGAAGATGTCACCATATCCTGGGTTCTCGGCCGGAATGAGAGATTGTCGGTCTCTCTCCGGGCTCGGCCCTCAGATGGTGTGCGAGCTCGAAGGAGGCTGTCACTTCTCCAGCGATCTTCAGCGCTTCTATGGCCTCCAAGACGAAGAATGCTTGAACTCGTGGTGGAGAAAGCTTGCAAACGATCCCGGATGGAAGTATCGTGGAGGATATCACTGGATGTGGTCTCCTATGGTGGAAAGGGTGAAAATGGCGGGCTTCCCTGGCTTTTCCCGCGAGAGGGATCATCCTCCCCGGAATGGTCCCAAATGCTGCAGATTTCCTGCTTTAAATACTAAACAGACGGAATTTTAGTCACGCGCGGGCGTGCGTTGCCCATGCGTTATTAAACGATGAAACTTGACTTGAAGAAGAAGCAGAAGCGCCCGTGCGTCTTACTCACGCACCGACAAATCCACCCGTGCGTAAGAACGCACGGACAAACTTAGAATAGCTAAAATCAAGAAGAAACAGGCGATCGTGCATTTTACTCACGCACGGGCAAACCGCCCGTGCGATAAAACACACGACCAAAGTCAGATCACCGGACTCCTTCCCAGATGAGAGTGCACGATCGCATTCGACCGTGCGTCAATAAAATGCACGACGTGCGTTATACACAGTCATGATTTCTGGAGAACGGGGTGATTCAACCACCTGCAAGCAAAGCAAACCAGCTGGGAATACACCTCCAGCACCAATCAAACACAGAAAAAGGATTGGGGAGCACCATGTGCTTACCCCCAATGACAAGGAGCACAAATAAACAACAAGACGGGCCTATAAGTGCACATAGCATGGAATATCAAATATGAACGGAAACATGCCTAAAGTGTAGTGCATTGACTAAAATACCGGCCCAGATGAGTCCATAAATGTGTATATAATTGGGACTCATCACACCCCCAGACTTACCTGTTTGCGCGTCCCGAGCAAACTACTCTCGGCAGACGGGAAAAAGGAGGGTTAGGAAGGTGATTGTGGCTAGGACTAATATGCGAAATCAAAT
Source organism: Dactylorhiza incarnata (assembly GCA_033032865.1). Lineage (NCBI taxonomy): Eukaryota > Viridiplantae > Streptophyta > Magnoliopsida > Asparagales > Orchidaceae > Dactylorhiza > Dactylorhiza incarnata. The sequence goes on along the minus strand of JAWHQI010000076.1, from coordinate 8,215,282 downwards.
AATCATGTGCATAAAATTCTCGTAGAAGAAATTTCTACTATGCAAAGTAATTTACAAATATCTAAAATAGTAAATAAGAGATTAGTTTACTCAAAAGCTGAACCAAGTGTGATCTGTCAGTCACGTGTAGGGAGAATGTAGAGACGCGCTCAGACGAGTATTTCAAAAAATACGAGATACGGAACTAACTCCACTGAAATCCATCAGTGTCGGGAGCCATAAGCTCGCACTTTCGCACTCTCTCCACAACATTAGGTAAAACTACACACAAGTCAATAGGCTTTCGGGTAAATATGTGGCTTAGGTTGCGGTAGGATATACAATGATTAACTCGGAGGCTAACGCACCTAACACATTTGAGCAATACAATTTGAAAACCCCGGCAACAAATAAAGTTGATGTGTTCAACGCCAACACCCAATATAAGGTAATTCCTATCAAACAACTCAGAATTTCTAAATTAGAATATAAAGCTCGGAATTTTTTTTGTTTTGAAGCGCCAATCTTTTCAATTTTTTTTAGCTCACGAATACTTTTTTTATTTTTCTTTTTTTCTTCAACTTAAGCAATCCAAATGTGTATCCATAAATAACAGCACAACACAATAATCAGTTATACTACAAAACTCGAAACATGTGCGCATACAGGTTTGGTAATCTTGGCTTAAGCGAGAGCGGTGGAGCTAAATAGAAAAGGTGGGATAGGCTCAAAACTGGTTAGCAAGGGTGAATTTCTGGTTTTGGCTCAAAGCTCAAACGGTCCAAAGAATGGCCTACATCATGCTAATGCGTTAGAGCTACCCGGTGCCTATGTTTCGAGAGTCGCTAGGGGCGAGTTCTTAGCCACCGAGAAAGATTGCTCTTTCTCCCGACTCGAGAAATACGAATCTAGCATTCGATACCAACTCACCTACACTACCGGTAGATCAGCACATATTCATGCTTTGAGTGAAATAAAAATCTAATTACTAGATTAGATAAAAATAAGGATACAAAACATGAAAATAGAAATAATTTCTACACAAAATTCTATGTGCAACATGAGTATTCGATTAGAACACTACTGGAGTCAACATCGTACTCCAAACCATAATTCCTAGCTAACACAATTGACTTCCCGGCTCCATTCCAAAAGGAATTTTGGCACGGTAGCACTCGCAAGTAAGTGCACGCATAGTGGGTGCAGTGTGCGCGTGCCACATAAAAATTTGATAAACTGAAAGCTAAAATCAAAACACTACCGGAATGCGTGCGTGCGTGCACGTGCATGGTTCTCACTCTCCCCCAGACTTACATGAAAGCATAATCTAAAATAAGGTTCTTTAAACATTAAACTAAGGAGAAAAGGGAGGGTGTACCCCATGCTCAGAAGTGAGCATACCGGAAGAATTGGCGTTAATCTTGAATTCAGCTTCAATGGGTCCGCCATAGATGTCGCCATACCTGCAAAACGACATCTCCACACACGCAGAAACAAAAGTAATACAACAAAATTGGGTCGTCTCCCATAAGCCCTTTTGTTTACCGTCCTTAAGGTGGACCAAATACCTGTATTAAGCAGTTTATAAAGTCTAGGAATAAGCAAAAGTCAATAAATCCTAATTATTATTACAAGCTCAAAATAAATCAGCTATAAGCTGATTTGAAGTAGTAACAACTGATGAAAGAAAAAGGTCCGGAGACCTGGTAGTAGGGGTGGAAATTAAGTAGGATGCTCAGCCTCCAACCCCAAATCTACTCCTTTTTTGCTCTCTTCTTCTCCTCCAATATTATGTCTTCAAAGAAGAACTGCTTGCCCCCTTGTAACCAATCCTCAAAGGGAAGCACCAACGATGACGAGGAAACAAGATGTTTCTTCACTGTACCTTCCTCATCCCGCCAGGCATTCGGCTCTTCCATGCATAAGGTCTGATCAATCGGAGGAGGGGCATCCTGCATCCATGTACATAAAGAAAGGGGGTCAGGAAATAAATTGGAAGAAAAACTAAAAAAAATCTCATCTTAGGGGATAATCTCGGCTTCATCCCACATAGGGTGCGGCAAACACAAACTGATGATATCATCGAAGATTTCACTAGACTCAACAGCGCATGCAATTGCCTCCCCTATAACTTGGACTTCCTCGCACTGGACCGAAATGGTTGCTTCAGCACAATCGAGACTGTCCTCCTCCATGAGAGTGGGCAAGATACTGCGCAGGTCTGCAACATCCTGCAAATTGACCTCAATGATAACATCAAAAATAGATGTAGTTTCGTGTGTAGTGGGAGAAGACATGCTTCTTAGGTGTTCGGGCTCACTCTCCACACAAGGGCACAAATCCACGCAAAGTGGTACATGAACCGAAGAGGTATGGGGGGTCGCATTAGAAACAGAGTCATGAGGGACACTGATGCACGCGTCGATTCCAGAGACTTCAAAAAGTGAGGGTGTAAGTGACACGTAATCAGAGGAAGGAGCTGTGTTCGCAGAGTTTGAGGATGGGACGATTCGGATATCCGTCTCATCATCATCTGCCAATGGGCGAAGATAATCCGCACAGTCCTTCAAGGCGTGCTCTCTACTTTTGCAAAATAAACACTGCTAGTTACCCCTGAATTCCGGGCAAGCTTATGGCTAACGACGTTGATGGATTTCAGCGGAGTTACCCCTGAATTCCGGTTTTGACCAACACCCTCCTGAGTGGCTTGTCTACTTTCACACCGGGGCATGATTGCAAAATTCTTCATGATTCACCATCTGAATAAACTTAAATCTTTATTTACGCATTTATACTATTGTAAATTAGTTAGTATAGTTAGAATCATCTTTTACTAAATTTCTATTTGCATGAGCATCATACTTCGCATCCTACTCTTTCTTTGCAATTCTCTACGCTAACTACCAATTTCTTATCCCGCCGGATTTGTTTGCTCGGGACGCGCAAACAGGTAAGTCTGGGGGTGTGATGAGTCCCATTTATATACACTTTTATGGACTCATCTGGGCTAGTTTTCCTGCTTTTGAACTTCATTTTCAGTTCTTAATTGCTTATATTTTACTCGTACGCGCTTTCACTCTTAGTGCAATGTCTTGGCCCATTGTGGTGTGCAATTGCACGCTTTATTGTTGGGGGCAAGCACAATGTGCTCCCCATTCTTTTTATGTTTTTATACTTGTGCTGAAGGTGTGTTCCCAGCGTTTGGATGTGTTGTGCAGGTGGGCAGATCATCCATATTACCCAGAATTCATCCTGTATGAATCGCATGGTCGTGCATTTTCTTGATGCACGGTCGGCTGCGCTCGTGCGTTATGATCGGCTGGTCAATATGGTGATCTGCCATGCATATGCATTTTCTTCACGCACTGTTGGCCTCAACCGTGCGCGAACAAAACGCACGACCTCCTATTGGTTGCCGGATTTCGAGTTTTCTGAATTTGCCCGTGCGTTTTTACGCACGGTCGGCTTTGACCGTGCGTGAGTAAAACGCACGGGAGCGGCTGCTTCGTCTTCCTGGCATTTGTTTTCGATTAATATCGCACGGTCCACGCACGGTCGTGCGTTCGACCGTGCGTGACCAATTTCTGACTATTTCTCTATAAAAGTTGCAGACTTCGCCCTAGACTGGATCGATCTTCTTTCCCGCGCCCAAGAGCTCCAGTTTCGCCCTTTTTCGCCGCTCCATCGCCGCCCACCTTAAGGAGGAGCTCCGGCCACCATTTCCTTACAAATCTAAAGCCGGAGCATCCTCTCGACCGCCTCCATCATCCAAGTGCTTCAAGGAGAGGATTCCACCCTCATCTTCATCGCCAAGCAAAGAGTTCTTCGCATCGGACGTGGCCAGATTGTAGTTTATCGGAGAAGACGGGTCCATTGGGAGGAAGTGACAGCCCTCCTCTACCCCGGACGATAGTTGGGACCGAGCTAGGACGCGGATTGACAACCCGACGATTCCTACCGAGAATCTACAACAAGCCTCCGGATTCGGTTGTATCTCTTGCATTTCTCTCTACTTGTGTAAATGTATTTGGTTGTGTTCTTCATTTTATTGATGATGTTGTGCTATAAATATATTTGCTCTTCATGATAATTCATGTTTATGAAATGATGTTGTATGTTTATTAGTCACTAAAGGTGCGCCACCAAATCCACTCCACCCTCCACTCCATTACGCTAGCCTACTCTTCCATTCCGTAAGACTACTCTTCCATCCGCCAAGCTAAGCGGTGCTAACGGCCCGTGTAATCCACCTCGACCCCGCCGGTGCGAACCATTCCATCTGCAAGCCTTCTCGTCCATCCGCCTAGCGAAGCGTGGCATAGCGGCCCGTATAATCCATTCGCCTAACGAAGCAGTGCGCTCAAGGCCTGCACAGTTCGATTCCGCACTTACCACTCCATCCGCTTGCCTACTCGTCCATCCGCCCTTGCGAATCGGTGCATAGCGGCCCGTGTAGTTTTCCATCCCGCCTGGCGAAGCATTGCATAGCGGCATTGCATAGGAGTAGTTGTAGTTGTTTTTCTTTTATTTTCCATAAACTAAACCCCCCTTTTCCGCAACCCACCCGCTCGAAAGGACTTCAATCTCAAGTCCTTCCTCGATAGATAACTCCACCTTACTGTGTTCCTCCGAGATTCGATACCCGGGGATTCACTCCTCATTTTATATTACTTGAACGACCGGTGCACTTGCCGTCATCGCATCAGCCCTCACACAGCGACATTAAATGTTGACATCGCGTTTTGAAAAAACTCGGTCTGTCTCGACGATATGAGCGATAGTTCGAAGACAGGACTTGTTGTCTTAGCAATCCATCTGGGACTTAAACAATTCTTTAAGTCTTCTGAAATCATCACCTGAGATAGATATCTCGACTATATGGAGTATCTCAGCTACAATTGCAGTCACGGCGACATGAAGTCTTCTCGTCGATATCGCCGAGATCATCTTGCCAATAAGAGGTCTTCTCATCGATATCATCGTGATCATCTTGCCGACATAAGGTCTTCTCATCGATATCGTCGTGATCATCTTGCCGACATGAGGTCTTCTCATCGATATCGTCATGATCATTCTAACTACTAAGAACAATTCAGCTGCAAACTGTCTTCGCAATCTCTGACTTAGTCTTCAGGACGATATATCTCCTTTACGACGATATATCATCTCAGCTAGATACTTTACTTATGAATTCTGAAGAACTTTAGCACGACAGTCTTTTCAACGATACTCTTACTTTCTCAGGGATAAGCCTAGACCCTTCTTGAGTCTTCTCAATGATATCGTCATGTGATACTTGTTGTTACAACAATATCGTCGTGTCATTCTTATTTTCATGGTGATACCTTGACTTAGCTATTTTTCTTGTTCTCACAACGATATCATCGTGTATACTTTGTTGACACACGATATCGTCGTGTTATTCTTATTTTTACGACGATTCTTGATTGATTTCTTTTGCTGTCTTCTGCGAGTAATCTCAACGATATGGTCATGTGTATCTTATAGACACGAAGATATTTGTCTTAGTCATTTTTGCTTGATCTTAATACATTATACTTAGTATGTATGATGTTCTAACATGCTCATGTCACATCAAATACAAATTGTACTTATCATTGACTTGGAGATTTCTCCAAATCTGAAACATTGTGGACAGTGTTCCCATCAAATACCTTGGTGTTTATTATTTGCAGATGATATTGTTTTGGTCGATGAGACGCGCGTGGGTGTAAATGCGGAACTTGAATCTTGGCGAGACAATTTAGAAAAGAAATGTTTTAGGTTGAGCAGGACAAAGGCGGAGTATATAGAGCTTAAATTTAGTAATGTAAGAAAGTCGGATGACTCCGTCATTAAATTGGGCGACCAAGATATTTCCCACAGTGAGTGCTTTAAATATCTGGGTTCGATAATTCAAAACGATGGAGGTGTAGATAAAAATGTGATACATAGAATCCAAGCAGGTTGGTTGAAGTGGAGAGGCGCTTCTGGGATCTTATGTGATCATAAAGTACCATTAAAACTTCAAGGCAAGTTTTACCGTACTGCAATTAGGCCAACAATGCTCTATGGTTTTGAGTGTTGGGCAGTGAATGGTGTACATGAGCAAAAAAATGGGTTGCGGATATAAGAATGCTTAGGTGGATGTGTGGTCACACGAGACTGGATAAAATTAGGAATGAATGTATCAGGGATAAGACAGGAGTGACGACAATTGTAGAGAAGATGCGAGAAGCTTGTTTAAGATGGTTCGGACATGTACATATATAGGAGACTATTAGAGGCACATGTTAGGCGTTGTGAAAGTTTAGTCACTAGATATGTTAAATGGGGGAGTGGTAGACCAAAAAAGACTTGGAATGAAACTATAAGGAAAGATATGATGTACTTAAGCATTAGTAAGGCTATGATTAAAGATAGGGCGCAATGGCAACAAAGGATCCACATAGCCGACCCCACTATGGTGGGATAAAGGCTTGAGTGTTGTTGTGTTTGTTGTTTATGCCTAGAATCGTTATCAAATTCATTAAAGTTATCTAATAAATTTTATTTTCATTTAAAATAAAATTAAAAATAATTAAGGAGAATAAAAACTGAATTTTTTATTTTTTTTAATTATTTACTTTTATGGAATTTGTAAAAATTTATTAAAAAAGAATTGAACATAGAATAACATAAAATAAAATTAAAATTACAAAAGGAGAAAAAAGAAAATACGAATAAAACATGAGATCGCTGACTAGATCACGGGAGCCCCAATGACCCATGCGAATTAAACTATGTTCAATATTAAATCATATTGTTGGATATTTAAAGAAGAATATTATTGGGCATCGAGCTTCCTAGAATCATTAGATTAAAGTTCTGTTTGGAGAGACTTATTTTTATCGGTCAAGCGGTTACGACCTTAATTAAGGTCCGATTCATGCGGTCTTAACCGCTTGAACGGTGAAAATAAGTCACCCTAAACGGAGCCTAAGGCTTCGTTGGTCATGAATCGTCGTTCTTGAACGCCCGATCTCACCTAAAAAAATTCATACATTTTATGCTCAAAAGTCAAAACTAGTTCATTTTCTTGGATACAAGTCATAACCTTTGTCTTGCCAAACATACATTCTATGATAATGGCGTTTTTAACCAAACTCACTGGAGAAAATAAGTCGTGTCAAAGGAAGCCTAAGTTTGACATTCTAGTGTTAATTGTAAGTGCATATATTTAAAATGGAGTGGACAACATAATTTACATGAAAAATCTAAAAAGAGAATATCACTGGCCTAATTCAGTTTAGGACAAGTGTAAATTTTAGGTGCGGGGATCGTATATGGGCATGGTGCGGGAAATTCATTTATATGCAACATTTTCTTAAAAAAATCACAAAATATTGATTCATGTATTTTTACAGGAATTTTGAGTACTCATATGTATATATTTTGGGGGTGAATATACAATTTTAAAAAAGTGCAATTTTTAAACTAAATTACAACTGTAATTTATAACTGAAAATACAAACCATTTAAATCTGTAACTGAAAATACAATTGTAATTTTACAAGGAAAAAATGCCTCGTACGATCCTCGTTGTACGCTGATCGCACCTAAAATTTGCTCTTAGGAGAAATCCACTAGTAATAGCCTTGCTTTAGCGAGCGTGACTGACCACCGCTCATTTTACAATATTAGCAAAGTGTATTCAAGTTGTTGTGTGTCATGGAGAGCAGCGCGGGACTCGTACTTGAGCGCAGAGCATGGGCGCTTTCTGCAATGTAGAGTGTCTTAGAGCGCACTCAATAGCGGGGCGCATTTTCCGTAGAGTGGTGTGCAGGGGCGCACGCTTGAGAACGGAGTGTGGGAGCGCACACTGGAGAGCGGCGCACATTGGAGAGCGTAGCCCGGTGGCGCGCGTTGGAGAACAGAACTTGGTGGCGTGCACTAGAGAGCAGGGCGCATTTTGTAGAGAAGGGTGTGCGTGGGGGGGGGGGGGGGGGGTGCTTCGTCGGCACGCACTAAAGAGCAGAGCGCAATCTGTAGAGCAAAGCACATGAGGCGTGCACTGGAGAGCGGAGCACGTTCTGTAGAGCGCAGTGCAAGCGTGCAAACTCGAGAGCAAAGACATTCTATAGAGCGAACTGTGTTCTGTAGAGCGAAGCGGGTAGGCGCGCATTGGAGAGCGGAGCGGAGGCGCATAGTGGAGAGTATAGCGCGTTCTATATAGCGGAGTGCGGGGCGGGGAGCGCACTGGAGATTGGAATGCGGGGGCATGTACTTGAGAGCTGAGCGCTAGGTGCACAATGGATGGCGGAGTGTGGCACACTCTATAGAGCGGAGTGCATGGGCACACACTAGAGAGCAGAGCTCGTTCTACAGAGAGGAGAGCGGGGGAGCACACTGGAGAGCAAAGTGTGAGGGCATACACGGGAGAGCAGAGCAGGGCGCGTGTCGCAGTACGAAGTGTGTGGGGCACGCTAGTGCACAGATCACATGCGATGCACGAGATAGCATAGCGTGTTCTGTATGGCATAGCAAATGGCACACCTTAGGAAGTCTAACGTTTTCTTTAGTGCAAAGCGCGGGGGTTCACACAAGGGAGCGGAGTGCAGAGCGCGGGGGAGCAAATGACAAAGTGGAGCTTGGCGGCGTGCACTAGAGAGCAGAGTGCGGGCCGCACTCCGGAGAGCGGCGTGTGCGGGCACTACTTGCTGGAAATGTGTCTTAGCACATAATGGCTCACTTCATCCCCTCATCATCCCGGCTAAGGGGTAGAGCCTCTTTTATAAATTTAATTGAGCAGTAAGAGAATTTTGCTTTTCTAACTATTTCAAAGACAAATAAAAACTCATAATTTATGTCTTGCAAATCATCAATTGGTCTGGCAACTTTGCTCCCTTGCGGATCCGAACAACTCAACAGGTTTGTCAGAATGGTGGTTGCTGACGGTGACCACCTCGCCGAAAAATTGAAAGCTCGAAAATTTATGAAAATTTCAGTGAAGATTCGTCTCTTCGCCACGAGTCCGCTAGTTAGGACTGCTTCTCGATCGGAGGTCCCGATTGTTGAGTTTGTTTGATCTTTCAAACTCATATGTATCATACTTCCACCTACTGGCCGCCGATGTTGACTCTCCAAGCCGCCCATGTGTTTCACATGCAAGAAAACTTCTAGGAAAGTGGTCAAGGCAAATGAAATGTCTATATAAAGGGTTAGGTTATGACTTGGATAGACACACCAAAATCCAAACCAAAGAGAGGTAAAGCCTTGAAGAGGAGAGTGGTAGTGCACGGTCGAAAGAGACGGTGGCCGTCGACATCCGATTGCGGGCTGCATCGACATCGAAGAGCGAAAGTGTGTGGGTTGCGGCAAGGCATCATATTTGCGGGTTGCGGCAAGGTGCGGGGTGCCCGATGGTTGCATGCTCGTAGGCAGTGGTGGTTGTGCACAAGTGGTGACGTTGGCGGGCTGCGCGTTCGCGGCAAGGTCAAGTCTGACTTGGATATCTTCTTAGTGGTGGCGGCGACGGTTGGTTGTCTGACGACGACGAAGGTTCGTTCTGGTACGAATCTTTTGCGCCCATTTTACAGATTGCAGTCAAGTTCATATTACTCCTGCGGATTTCGTAGTCCGTTCTTCTGCAGTATATTTTTGGATGTGTATCTCTTAATTTGAGTACTTATTAATTTTATTGTGCTAAAAAAATTGTGCAAAGAACGTATTTTCTCAGGACTCTGTATTTAGTTGTTCCCGGGGATCGCGCTTCCGCGACCGGAAATTCCAACAAGTGGCATCAAAGCGAGGTTGTGTAGGCAACTGATTGGACATTTGGGGAAATATTTGACTGCGGTGGTGAACGACTAGGTCCTTTTCCCATCCTTTCAAATTCGGCCTTGAATTAATAAGATCTCCTAGTCATACCAGAGGGCAACTATGGTAGGGAAGAATGCGACTTTGGCTCGGTACTCTAGGGAGAAGTTTGATGGCAGCATAAATTTTAGTCTGCGGCAGATTCGCGCCAAAGATATGCTAGTTGAGCAGAGGCTGATGCGGGTTTTGCGGGGACGAGAAAATTGGTTGTTGAAGTGAAGGACGAGGAGTGGATTGACTTGGATGAGCGTGCCACTAGCGCCATCAGGATGTGCGTTGACGACAAGGTGCTCTTTAGCATTGGAATCAAGGAGTCTGCAATCAAGCTTTGGGATAAGCTTGAAAGATTGTATTTGGCCAAGTCGTTGACCACAAGGTTGTTATTGAAACAACGATTGTATGGGCTGAAGATGCAGGAGGGTGGCAGCCTGCATGAGTACTTTAATGTGTTCAATGACCGTTTAAATCAATTACATGTGGTTGGTGCGAAGGTGGAGGAAGAAGTAATGCCCTATTACTTCTTACCTCGCTCCCATCGTCCTTTAAAAACATGGTGACTACGCTCCTGTATGGGAAGGATACAGTGGGGCTAGAGGAGGTCACATCGGCATTACTGTCCAGCAAGATGCTGAAGGACCCCACTCCTGGGGGTGAGCATATTTTGGCGGTAGATGGACGGTGGAGAGCATTCGACAGGGTATCGAGGGGGTGCACGGGCTCGGTCGGCGTCGAAGAAGGGAGTTATTTGTTACCACTAAAGACAGAGCGGTCACATCAGGAGAAATTGTCTGCAGCATGCGCAGAGTTATGGAGACGTCTAGGATGCGGGTATGGTGACGCTAGATCTGCGAGTGGAGAGTGATGGTCTTTATACCATCACTAAGAGTCAGGACGACTCTGATAGCGGATGGATATTAGATTCTGGTGCATCACAACGCATGTGCTCAGATTCATCGATGTTCAGTTCTCTGGAGGTGACGACTGGGTTAGTCTATTTAGGTGACGGCTCAGGTTGTGAGGTTACAGGCACAAGGATGGTGGACATACAGATGCATGATTGTGTGGTGCGCAGACATGAGAGGGTACATCTGGTGCCTAAGATGTGTAAGAATCTAATATCATTGGGCAGTTTGGATTCGGGTGGCTGCAACTTTGTGGCAAGAAAAGAAGTTCTGACGGTGACATGTGGGTGTGTCGCGCTCATGAAGGCTGTGCAGTTCGGTAGTCTATACGGACTGATGGGGACCACGGTGCAAGGTGGTACGCCCATGATTTCTGCGGTTGATATGGTGGATAGTCGAGGTGGTGCAGTGGATCATCCTTCTATGACTCGGGTTCGGCGAGTCAGCTTTTTTGATCTGGGTGCGTCGACATCCCACAGTTGAACAAGAGCAGAGATGGAGTTCGACTAGCGACAAGTCGGTTGACGCATCAGACATGAGGTGGTGCTTCGTGCAGATTGATGTTTTGTGCAGATATTACTTTGTGTAGACACCTTCATGTAGATAATTGTTCGTGCAGAATGTGGTGTTTGAAATTAAAACCAAGTTGGTGATTGTTGAGTTGGTTTGATTTTTCAAACCTATATGTATCATGCTTCCACCTACCGTCCGCCGATGTTGACACTCCAAGACGCCCATGTGTTTCACATGCAAGGAAACCTCTAGGAAAGTGGCCAAGGCAAATGAAATGTCTATATAAAGGATTAGGTTATGGCTTGGATAGACACACGAAAAGCCAAATCAAAGAGAGGTAAAGCCTTGAAGAGGAGAGTGGTAGTGCACGGTCGAAGGAGATGGGGGTCGTCGACATCCGATTGTGGGCTGCATCGCCATCAAAGAGTGAAAGTGTGCGGGCAGCGACAAGACATCATATTCGCGGGCTGCGGCAAGGTGCACGGTGCTCGATGGTTGCATGCTCGTAGGCGGTGATAGTTGTGCAGTGGTGGTGACGTTGGCGGGCTGCGCGTTCGCGGCAAGGTCAAGTCTGACTTGGATCTCTTCTCGGTGGTGGCGGTGGCGGTTGGTCGTCTGATGACGACGAAGGTTTGTTCTGGTATGAATCTTGTGTGTCCATTTTACGGATTGCAGCCAAGTTCATATTACTCCTGCGAATTTTCGTAGTCCGTTCTTCTGCAATATATTTTCGGACGTGTGTCTCTTAATTTGAGTACCTAATAATTTTATTGTGCTAATAAATTGTGCAAAGTACGAATTTTCTCGTAACTCTGTATTTAGTTATTTTTGCGGATTGCGCTTTCGCGAACGAAAATTCCAACACAGATCTCGGACAATCGCTGGACAAAAGATCGTTTGGGTGAAATGGCTTCCTGCCAAAACTCCATCCAAAACTTTTGATTGAATAACTAATCTCAAAACATTTTTCTAGAGCAATCCAATGTGCTTTTGGATCGAAATTTCATTAAGTAGTTAGAAAGATATAAACTTCTGAAATTCTCGAATTTAAAACTCCATTAATAGAGTTTTGATGGTTGGAGGCAGGGGCAAACCTAAGGAGGAAGGGCTAGCCCCTCTGCCCCCAATAATTTTGCAAAATGGATGATGAAATTGAATTCCTCTCGTCGTGGCAATGAATTTTGACTACTTGCAAGTCAAAAATGGTGCAAGATGAGGAAAAATATTGTTCCGGTAAGATGAAAACGTTCATATTTCTTTTTAGTTGGACGAAGACGATGTCTGGCCTCCCCTAATTGAAATTCTTGGATTCGCTCCTGGTTGGAGGAGGAAGGAATATGACATAGGGGGCAGCCCACGGCCTTAGGCGCGCCAGCCAACACTGCTTGGAGGCCGGCGATCGACAACAAAATGGGTAGTGTCGATAAAGGCTGCCGCCCCACGCTATCTTGTGCAAGGCCCGATGTGCCCTAGCTCGAGGAAGAGGATGACTGAGTCGTGACGGTCCGTTTCTCATGTGTTTTATTTGATGGACTGTTTGAAGGGACAACGAGACTCAGAATCATGCGACATTAGGTGCATTGGAATCGCCTCGGCGAGCCAGACACAGTCTTGTCTTTGGGGAGCAATCCCACAAATTTGATTTTTAAGGGTACTCAACAAATATAATTACAATTTTGAAAATAAACTTAGATTATTATTATTATTATTATTATTATTATTATTATTATTATTATCTAAAAGATGTAAGTTGATCATGCTAATATGCGCCAAAAACTTCAAATGTAGAATTCTGATATCCCCTCTCGTTAAAAACGTCAAAGTAGAAGAAGTCAAATTTTAAATGCCTTCCTTTCTTAGCTTCCTAAATTGACTCCATCTCGTTCCCTCAACAAGTTGACTCCATCTCCTTCAATAAGTTGACTCCGTCTCCTTCAAGTTGCCTCTACTTATAAATGAAAATAATGGATATCTTGTGCTCTTCACAAACTCTTTCTATTTTTCCCCGGAGAGAAATTTAAATTCAAAGGCTTCTTCATGGATTCTAGCTCCGGATCCGTCATCAACCCTCAGTTTTGCGCCCAATACCCTCTCGATCTCGCATTCACAACAAAGCCTCCGTGCGACAAAAAGAGAGGCGCCGACCTCAGCTCCGTCGATGCCGACGGCAACGTTCTCTTCAGGACCAAATACTCCTTACGGAATAACTTAATTCATTTCCAAGATGCCGATCGACATACTCTCCTTACCATGATGACAAAGGTTAGAATTTTATAGACATCAATATTTCTAAAACTTTTTTTTGTAAATTAAATTATGTTTGTTTACACAAAAAGCTCTTGTTTTGTTATGGCGAGTTAAATTAAGCTGGTCTTGTTTAATTGGCGTGCAGGTAGTGACCGTGCATGGCAGTTGGCAAGCGTTCTCCGGAGACAGCATAGACGATAAAGATCGTGTGTTCAACATGAGGAGGAGCTCAAATACGCCATCGGAAGATGTTTGGTTAGTTTTTCTTGCGGCCAACACCAAGGAAGAAATGTGCGATTTTAAGATAATAGGAAGCTACCACAAAAAAATCTACACCTTTTACAAAGGAGATTCTTCCTCTATAGTAGCTCAGGTAATGACAAACATTTTTATATTATAGTATACTATTAATTACTCAAATATTCCATGGGAGTTAGCATAATTACATGCTACACTCATATATCTTCTGGATTATATAAGTTTACATTTCATGACATGGAGATTTTTATAATTAAAAAAAAAGAGGGGCACAACATGTAATTTACAAGATCTAAGTCTTGCCAAAGTTGGGCAATATAGTTTGGATCTCAGCGTTGGAATATTTATATTATATTCACACAAATAATATAATTTGTCGTTGTAAATATAACAAAGATCAGTAACAAGAAATCAAAAGATGCAGTTATAAAAGTTTAGTAAGATTCGAAGAAAATAGAAAACGATGGATATTCAATTTATTGATTCTAATTTGGTGCAATATATGTTGTACCAAAATTCATATAATTAAGGATTTATTGACACTATTTGATAGATGGCAAGATAAACATACGGAGACCATTATAAATTACATATCTCAAGAAAATCAAATTTGATTATAATCATAATCTATTCAAGTCATCAATTATTATCCCTATGAACATCCCACTATTAATTAGAGTGCTCATATTCCATACAAAAGTATTATGACTTTAGCCGTTAAATATTTGTTATCAACTTATGATTAGTAAAACTGTATACCCAATCAAGATCTAAGGATCCAAGTTAAGACATAAATCATTTCTACATGACATGTTGGTTCTCTATTATATTTATTCATATGCTCTATAGGTACAACTCCGTGTTCGCCGAAGGGTAAAATTGAGAATCGCGCATAGGCGAAGCAAGTAGGGGCACGCCGCCTCGCGACGAGCGGGTCGTGAGGTCGAGGCGAGCCAGACTCACCTCCATGCGAGGAGCGTAGTGCGAGGGCGAGGCAAGTGTATGCTCGCCGCTTTGGGGTCATATAGAACCGATGAGGTGAGTGAGGACTCGCCGCCTCGCGTAAGCGACTCAGGCTAGTGGAAGGGGCGAACGCATTCTTCATCAGGCACTCGTTCGCCCAGGCATCTGGATACGCGGGACACCAGGCGAAGGAGGGGCGGAACCCCGCTCGCCCGGGAGGCCAGAGAGCTCGCGAGTGGTGCCTTCACGGGCCACTCGCATAGTGAGATCTCGTGAACCCGGCTCGCCGGAAGGTTGGCAAGCGATGCCTTCACGGACCGCTCGCCCAGTAGGGTCCAGAGGTGAGTTGACCCCGATACCCTTTGTGGGCTGCCAATAGTCCTTCAGAACATCGGAGTTTGACTGTTAGCAGACCAGTTTGGGGTGCGGTTAGTAAAACTAAAAGACGGAGTTGCGCTATTAGCAGACCATAAGAGAAAAACTATATATAGACCCTGAAGGGCACCTTTGGAGAGGATCCAGTTATTTGGCTTCTTCCTCCCTAGGACATCTTTGGTTAGCTCCTCAGGCTCTCCAAGGTGCCCAGCTTCAGCTTTGACTTAAGAGGAGAAGCGCTCTAAGATCTTCCGGGTGTACGGTGGGACCTCCGCACAGTAGCCAAGGGTCGGTACTTAGGTTCAAATCTTCGATCAAGTTCTTCCTTCAGATAAGTAAGTGCTGGTTGCACCCTTCTAGGGGGTCCGAACTCCTCGTTCAGCCGAATCTCAGTTCCAACATTTTTGGTGCGGTGAGCATGGACATCGACTAGTACAAGAAAGTCCCAAGGAAGTAACATGGCTGGAGAGGATGAGCATGGTGCCGGCTACGGCGGCTCGCCACTATCCAGCTCGCCAGCGACGGTGGGGATGCGTGCGGACTTCAGAAGGGAGGTACTGGAGACGATCAACCTCTCCATCGCCACGGTGTGAGGCGAGTTCTCTATCCCTGCAGCACAGGTCGTCCCGCCACTTGGGGTAGGTGAGAATGCCCCAGGACATAGGCCCGACAAGGAGAAGGCTGACGAGGCACATGAGCAAGATCTCACCGGGCGAGAGCTATTCCCCAGTCTGGTGAGTGCGAGCATGGTCGGCGAGCTCGTGGGGCAAGTGGGGCAGGCGAAGGCTGCGAGTTGAGGGAGCCCGTTCTGCGTGTTGGTGCTTTCTGCACCAGTCCCAAAAGGGTTCAGGGAGACGAACATGGTCTACTATACCAACAAAGATGTCCCCGTCCAACACCTACAATGGTTTGAGGATACGATCTCCATCTGGTCCATGTATGATGCTTTCAAGTGCCAGCTCTTCACCATCACTCTGAAAGAAAAGCCATGGGACTGGTTTCACCACCTCCCCGTCGGGTCGATCTATGTGTTCGAGGATCTGGGCCAAAGTTTTAAGCTACACTTCTCAACGTCAAAGAAGAGGAAGAAGGATGTTGAGGCGCTCTTCAAGATCAAGCAAGGGGCTGGGGAGTCACTGGCCCACTATATGGACAGGTTCCCTGAGGAGATCCTCATCATCTAGGAAGTGACAGGGTTCACCCTCCAGTTTGCCTTCATGGTGGGGCTGCGGGAGGGGTTCTTCAAGATGATCCTGAAGTGAAAGGCCCCATATCCTTCTAAGAGCTGATGGAGAGAGCGGTAGAGGAGAACGAGAGAGAAGCGGCCAATCCGGAGTGCATAAGAAGGCTGGCGAAGCTGAGTGAATTGGAGGTCAGGCAATAGGAATTCTGGAGGAGAGATGAGCCAAGGGCCCCGGAGTTGGTGTGGAGATAGCAGGGAGGGGGATTGCAGGGCCCAGGAAGAGGGTTTGCCCAGGGAGGGGGCAACTTCCAGGGAGGTCAAGGAAGACCCAACCACCCGGGATGGAGGCAGGGTCCGATGCCACTACCTCCCCCGTCTCACCAGGCCATGACGATCGGTCGGGGAAGAGGAAGGTGAGTAGGAGGAGGAGGAGCAGGAGCAAGGAGAAGAAATTGAGCCACGGAGGCCGAAGGACGGGGGATGGCATTGCCGTATTTTGACTTTCATCAGGAGGAAGGTCACACAAGGCCACCTGCCCGGAGTTCTTGGAGATCGGGTGGACGAGGGGCCCGAGGGAGCAGGAGCCACCGGTAAGGATAGAGGAAGTGACCGGAGCGGCGGAGGAGGAAGATAGATGCGTGGATTGAGCCGACGTGGGAAGTCGGGGAGGGATCGAGGTGATCCATGTGGGGGTGGGGATCCAGGTGACCCGAAAGGCGAGCCTCCACACCATGTATCGTCGGAGTGTGGCTTCGACTTCTCAGACCCCGCCATTAGAGGAGGAGATTACCTTCTCCCATAAGGATATGGTGGATCACGAGGATCCGTTCTACGATGCACTGGTTATCCAAGCGGCTATCGAGAACTTCACCATCTCCCGGATCCTCGCCGACAATGGGAGCTCGGTCAACGTCATATTCATGAAGGCGTTCGACGAGATGAAGGTAGAGGCGAGAAGGGTGCTGGCCTCGGATGGGCTGCTGTTTGGATTCTTGGGGTAAAGGAAGGAGATGGAGGGGGGATTAGGACTCCACGTAACCTTGGGGGGGGGGGGGGGGGGGGGGGGAGTCCCGTAACGGCCGGTTCATCATCGTTGATGCTCTGAGCAGCTACAATGCCAACTTCGGACAACCCCTCATCAGTGCATTCCGCTGCGTCCCGTCCTCATTCCAATAATGCCTTAAGTACAACGTGGGAGGAGTCCAGATCCAGGTGAGAGGTGGCCCAAAGGTTGCGAGGCAATGCTATATCACCGCGGTCAACACCATCACCTGGCAGGCAGAGACGGAGGAGATGGAGAGGGAGATGGAGAGGCAGAGGGTGCATGAGGGAGTTGCAGAGGTAGAGGGAGCAAAGGAGATGGAGGAGGAAAGGGAGGAAAGAGTTTGAGCCTAGGAAGAGGGGGCGGCATAGTCGCTGGAAGTTCGGGAGGAGAGGATGGAGAAGCAAGAGGGCGAGGCGCTCACGCGTGGCGAAAGGAATTAGGGTGACTGGGAGGAGCAGTCTCGGCTGGAGTCCATGGAAGAGGTGGTGGAGCTAGAGGTCTCCCGGGCGGGGGCGATAGAGAAAGTGAAGATTAGTGGGGAGCTTAGTCCTGAGGACCGAGAGAAGAGGAGGACAACAAGGCGTATAAAACAAAGCAGATGAGGCGGATCCGCCTACAGGAAATGTCTACAACTACACATGTGTGTATAAATAATTGAAGCAGTAATAGAGCATGGTGAAGAGCAAGTAAAGAACAGTAAGTAAAGATAAGTACACAATAGAAATGTAACCATTGATTTGTAGGAATGCCCATACAAACCTATAGACCAAGGGGTCGTTTAACAGGGCCTATCGTATAAAAAGTCCCATAACCAATTTATACGATAGGGGTAGGGGTTGAAATGCAATGCTTATGCCATGACATGCAGAGTTATGATGTTTAATGATATGTTCATACAAGTGCAACTCACACACTTCGACTCTATGCGCACAGGCCTTTAGTTCCCGCTTTTTGGAGCTAGCAAGACTCCCAGGATACTGCCATAGTGGCAAACGGAAGTGGTGGGTTGGGCCTCGCCCACCTCTAGGTTGGTATTCACACTACCTAGCCTAGACCTATCGTACGCCTCAACGTAAAAACTGCGGAGCATCTGCGTACTCTTACTGGCTGGACCACCAGACATTTATGGCTAAGTGCAAATTCCATACTTGCCGAGTCAACGTATTAACGTCGGTGTGAATGACCGTCCAATACCGAAGACCCACCACCTTATGCACATGCAAACATGTTTACCATCTATCTCCGAGCCATAAGCTCCCTGGGATAACCCACCCGTCACCATAACCTTCCGAGCCACCGGCTCGTCGGACCAACCCGTCCTCACCAACAAGCATTACTGAGTCACAAGCTCACTAGACTAATTAGTCTGCTGCTACAACCACCGATCCTACTACTCGTAAGACCCAACAAACTAACCTCCCATAACCACGGGGTGTGGGTGTGTGGATTATTAAGACAATCTTACATAATAGTTAATTCCTACAGTTTAGGGTTAACCATGGGCTTCCCGAGGACTACCCTGTGAGGGGCTCGCTACAGTACTAGGAACTATAATAGGATGACACCCCAAAGCTCCCTTTCTAAGGAATTTAATGTTATTTGTAACTACCCATAAGAATACTCTTCTTGTCATTACACTCAAACTTCCCTAAGTACTTTATGACCCTCTAAGGGGAAAGACGATCTTTCGTCGGTCCCGGACGCAACCTTACCTCTTAGCTTATCGGGTACACCCAACATATAGATTCCTTTTGGTGACCTCACATCTTCTCAACCAGTCCAGGTACATGCTCTACCTTCCATTCCCACCTAATGATCCACAAATTACTCAAGTTTTACCGTTTTACTATACGCAGACCAAATGAGTTACCTGAGTTGCATAAGAGGAGGTACTCCAAATATTCATCCAACTGACTCAAGATATTTACTGGAGGTCTGTCATGATGTTGTAAGACGAATCCATAAAATCATATTTTTCCTTAATTACTTACATTTATTATAATTTCTCCAACATTGGCCAAGCATGAAATTAAACATGAAGTGTAAGATCTTCTTATGACATGGCTCCCATAAAATTATGGAAAATCTATGATGTCAAAATAACCGTAAATACACAATATCAAAATTTTGCAGTAAGGGGTTAGCCTCTAATTATAATATTGAACAAATACCCCAAATTAGAAATTAAAAAAGGAACCACCAAAAATACTTGTCCAAAAATTATGTCAAAATTACCAGATCATTATATTGATCAGAAAGTCTACTGACTAAATTTCAAAATTTATCAGAACTAATTAGTCACATAAATGAATATTCCAAGAAAACCCCTTTTAGGGCAAATTGTGAAGGAACCTGCTGATAAATAATTCCAAAAATTCACAGAGCTCTCTAATGCCCTAAAATGTCCTACCACCAAGTTTCTTAATTTTCCAGAGGATATTTGGCCCTCATTTATTTAACATTTTCTTAAGGCCAAATAGATGACTTGTGAATGAAGTGCTAGATAAATTGAATCAATAATTACACAAAAATTACCAGAGATCTATTACATGATTATGAGAGTACCACCAAACTTTCATCACCATCCAAGATTATTTATGCATGTAAATTTCTCTTATAAGGAGGTTCCCAAAAATGATTATAACCTAAATCAGAGGGGATAAGTGGTCATAAAATTCTCTTAAAATTTCTTAGGGAATATTTACACCCCATGAACTTATTTACCAAGTTTCATGACCATTCAAGGACATATGCCACTATGTCCTTCACAAGGCTTAAAGTGCAACCCTAAGGTTAGAACTAGGGTCCTAGGGCATATCCACCCCACATCATCCCAAATTAATCATGGGGGTGTCTTATGTGATCTTAAACCAATGGCCAAAGTTTCACACCACTTGGATGAGATTTGACCACCTAATTCCATCATGTGCACTTTTGATCTAGTTTGACCTAGTTTGACAAACTTGGGTTAACTAATTACCCAACCAAATCAGTCCCAATTGGGCTGAAATTAGTACTAGGGTCATATAATAATCCTAAAGAGAACCCACCAAACTTTGGAGGGGATTGGAGGTCATTAGACCTATAATTAAATAATATAGTAATTATTAAATTATTACAAAAACCTTAAAAAAATGTTCTCCTAAAATTCCCATCTTTGGATATGTTATGGGTGTAGGTACAAATAACCTAGGTTTCAATTTTCAAGTCAATCCCATGACCCAATCAAAGTTATTCAAGAAATAGTGGCTGTCCTACACTAGGGACCAGTCCCACCAAAATGGCCCTTCAGGGAGCTACAGAACTCTTTTTGGGCTGAAATCAATGTTAAATTAAAGTAAACTTTAAGGGCTACAACTTTGGTGTTGACTACTTTTTCTGTAGAGGACCCTAAGTATTTTTAATAATTAAATCTAGGTACAACAAAAAAAGACATAAATACGAATTAAATCAATAGCACACATCTTGATGCAAGATTGGAGGGAATCCACTCTTCTTCTTCCTCTAGCCGACGATGGAGATTGCCCCGACCTGTAGCCCCTTTATCTTGGTTTTCCCGGCCACCCACGCCCCTCCCCGGTCAGCCAATGCCACCACCACCTTCCTTGAGGTGGTGGCCGGCGATAGGAGGTCTCGGCCGGCCGGTGGTGGCCGGAACCAGCGGTTTAGACAAGAAGAAAAACCTCCAAAAATGGAGATTTCGGCCATTTTTATTGGGGACCAATTGGCCTCAATCCTTGCCGATTTTAGATGTAGATCTATCCACTTGAGAAGAGGAGAAGAACCAGACCTTCATGGAGCCCGACGACGATGGCGGCGGTGATCGACCATGGCTTTTCCCTTCTCCGGTGAGCTTGCTCGATCTCTCCATTCTCCACAAAAACCTTCGATCCAATATATGATTTTGACTGTCATCCACCTTTTGAAGCTAATGGTGGAGTTAGATTTGAGAATGAGGGCTGTATAGGGGGAATTTGAGGGGGGGGGGGGGGGGGCATTTCGCCCATGGTAAAAACTCCCCATTTCAGCCCCCATTTGGCCTGGAAAAACTCCTAACCTTCTTGTAACATCTAGGGGTGATGAATCCCCATCAATTGGGAGAGCCTTTGGCCTCCCCTTGGCCATGAATGTCATTACCTCTCTCTTTCTCTCTCCTCCATTTTTGGGGAAAATGGGATTCTCTCTCTCCTGGCCGAATTCTCTATAATTGAATGGCACATTTAGTAATTCCTAACCCCATTAGGTGGTTGACCACCTCAATTGATTCTAGCCAAAGTGGATTGGTTAGGTCAAAATAGGTCATTTTGACCTAAATTTAGGGTGGAATTGACTTTGGTCAATTTGACCATTTGGGTTGGTCCCAATGGTGGTTAGTGATTCATTGGCCTCCCCTAAAGGTTAGGAAGGTCTGGGTAGGGTCAATTTGGAAAGGTGTAGGCCAATTGACCCACAATAGGGCAATTTGACCAAAATAAGGCTAGAGTTGACTTAGGTCAAATTGGCCAAATTGGTGGCCCCATGATGGGGGGTTTTTAGTCCATTGGGTCCCTAATATACTTATAAGGGTATGTGCAAGGTCAATTTGTCATGGTGGAGGCCAATTAACCCAAATTAGGCTACTTTGACCAATTTGGGGTTAGGGTTGACTTTGGTCAATTTGGCCTCTTTGGTTGACCCCAATGGGTCCTTGGTGCTCTAAGGGAACCCCTAAAGGGTTAGGTATGCTATGGTGGGGTCAAAGCTTCAAGGTGAGGCCCTAAAGTCCAACCCTAGGTTTGTTAACTAGAAACTGCTATTTGCAGACCACTGTGATTTTCCTCCTTCTTGCCTAAGTTCACATGGTCTTTTGTACTTCCTAGGGTTTTGTCATGACCTAGTCATGACAAAACCACTCTAGGGGTCTAGTTGTTTGGGGGATGTTATAAATCCCAATAAACAAAAATAATAATTTCGTCCCCGAAATTCAGGTTAGGTTTGAGGGATTTTCATCGAGAGTGACTGAACGTAACATCTCCTAAGAATTGAAGTTATTCCTGAATCGAATAGCACCGACTATCTCTGCTACTTCAGTTCTAGAGGCTCCCTGATAAGCTTCTCCTGTCCATGATTTCTCCGCAGGACCTTGATCATCGGGACCTTCTTGCATCGCAAGACCCGCATCTTCGTATCGCCTATCCTGATCGGCTCCACGCAAACTAATCGGTCAGAAGTTACTGGCCTATCCATAATAGATATCTGCTGCTCCGGCCATATTAGAGTTATCCTAAGGGAGGAGACGTGGAAGGCGTCATGCAAACTCGCTACCTCCGACGGTTGCTCGAGCCTATAAGCCAACGGGCTGATCCACTCCAGGATCCTGAAGAGCCCCATCTATCTCAGACTGAGCTTCTTCCGCCCACGTACCCGCAAGACTACATGCATTAGACGTATCTTCTAGGACACCCGGTCTCCAACCTGGAACTCTACTGCACGATGTCACGCATCATAATACCTGAGCTGGCTGCTTTGGGCCCCAGCATCTTAACTCAAATCAGTCGCACCTGGGCATCTATGTCCTTCACAAATTTAGAGCCGAGTCTCTTTAAATCCTCATCCTGGGTCCAAGGTGGTGGAATTCTGTGCCTCTGTCCCTCTTAGGGTGGAAAGCTGTGATGAACGTCAACCAAGAGCCGAGATGAGACTGAACTAATCTTCACTCCTTGGACGTAACCCGTCCATCCCGATCCAACACGATCATCCTGAGCACACCACTATAATGTACAAACAGCTCAACAAATCCCATCGAACACCAACAGGAGCGTCCTTCTGGCCCGGGGTGACCCTAGCTACCTTGGTCAATTTTTCTTCGATGTTCTAAATAAAACTGGGTCCGGAGTGGTAACCTGTGTCTGAAATCCATAGTTTTGTCCTCGAACTCCACTCTAATATGGGCAATGACTATAGTAGTTCCCCAAAGACTCTTGCACATGGCCTTCACCAGCTGACAAGCCTCACAGTGCGTCACAAAACCTATGTTGTCTTTCCTCATTCTGGGGAAATATACATTCTACAATACACCATTTTTCTGGTGACTATATTTCTCATTTATGTGGGTAGGCAGCGACTCTATAAAAACTTCTCTACACAATCAGCTTCTTATTCCTACGAGTATGCCCGAGTCATCAACCAACTCAACTTTATGATTTTATAGAATTCTTATCATTTAATGGGACTGATCGCATCATCAAGCGTCCCAAATATCCTCAGAATTTAAGGGGATGTACACATGGATCTTACGAACATATGTTAACCAACCAACACTAGTATCAATGTTTGAAGATGACTCCCAATCACTTTCTATGTGGAGTTTGATTCATAAGGTATACGGGTAAAATCTTTTGAAACCCTAAGATTTTTCACAAGTCAATTTCATCAAGGAAATATCTTCACGTTTATTTCACCAAATTCCTATCACTTCCACATATGCTAGTCTTGATCACTTTCGGATGGTCCAAAGTAAGATAAACTTAGATTATTCTTATCATAGTAAACTCAAACACAATATTCTAATTCCAATAAGTCATCGTCTAAGCTCTCTGGTTATTCGTGATCATAACTACCAAGGTATAAGGGTTATTATTGTAGTTACAATTTTCTACCATGATAGGGCCTGATTTATAACGAATCATAAGTTAATCACTTCCGAAAGCCCCAAACTACCAGAACTTTCAAATATAACTAAAGCTTGCACGACCTAATTTCAGTTCCCAACTTCCAGAAAGGCATCTGCATCCCTAAGTGACTAAACCTAGCAACTTTACATTTCCAATGATTCAACTAAGGTCAAGTTGTTGTTCAATCAATGATGTCTATCCACTGCCCTGGTAATACTACAGATCATTATTTCGAACATACTGCTACACCATCTCATCTTTGCCCGAGTAACATCGAATAAGATTGACTTCACAATCACCACATTCAAGACGCAACACCTTCTAAATTAGATCCAAAGGAAACCCAAGTCAGTAACTAATTCGCCTAATAAACAAAAGGTAAGCCTCAATAAACAAAAGTTAAGCCACTATCTATTTTGGGCTAAGTATCTTCGATATCTCCATGTTATATTCGTCCTAAGTATGTAAACAATCCTCAGGGCACACAACCTTAGACTTCGGGTTCTATCTTGAGACTTTTTGGTGTACTCCATACTTTAGAATCTTCAAGGTACCCTTTACGACAATCTTATCAGGGTCAACATGTGACCCAATCCCAAACGGGTCTCTTCTGAACTTCAATTCTTATCCGACCCTCGATGTTTTTCGTTATGGTTGTCTCAATGTAATCATGTCATAGGTATGAGGGTTGAGTCTATGAGTCCCATACCACTGTCAATCTCTCTTTCTCTAGCCTTTTTGGGGTATCCTTGTACCTTCACCAAAGTTATACCTACGGTCTATTTCATACTAGGACATGGTATAAATTGTCATGGTAAGTCACGTGTCCTAGTGGAGTTTAGTTTAACTCATTGATTAAAGGACTATCTAAAGAGATCTTTGCAGCTGGAGGTATTCCCTGCCGGGGGAAGGGTTCGTCGCAGGCTACAAAAGAAAACTTGTCAAAAGATTCAGTTAAAAGTGGACTTTTTCATGTGATTTCCCCATATGGGCACACCATTGCTTCCGCTGCTTAGTTTGTCCTCAAACTAAACTCACGCGGGGTGACCCAGGGTTTGTGGACTTCTTTTCTTCGGATCGAGGTTTGCTCTAATACCAGTTTGTAAGACCCTTTTTTTTCAAAACTCGGTTCTTATGCCCAGAACCGCCTCTTTGCGGTGACACCAACACACAGGAAGGTCGCCAATACAAAACACTGATCCTGCCGGCCTTATCGATCATAGAAGAAGAAAAGTATAAACGAATAATAGAAGTTCAAGTCCACAATCACATGCTATATATAATAAATGTCCACATGGTATAACTAAAATAACAAAGGTTACAATAATAAAGGACTCATGCCATGTACATCATGTCCTCACTACAAGATCACTCGCGGAAGCTAACTACTAATCACTCACTGATCCTAAAACTTGTGCTCCTGTACTAGACTGGCCCACCCCCGTCTACACCGGCCTGTGGTGCTGCTGCGTCTCCTCGATCCCCTAAAATGATATGGTCCACCGACCGGTAGTCAAAAAGACTAAGCCTTATGTTCCTCACCCCTCCCCCAATGGCTCCTAGGCACCGTGTGGGAGGATGAAGTGGAGTACAACAAGGGGTATAAAACAAATCAGAAACCACGGAGCAACTGCGTACTCTTACTGGATGGACCACCAGACTTTTATGGCTAAGTGCAAATTCCACATTTGTCGAGACAACTTATTAACGTGGGTGTGAACGACCATCCAATACCGAAGACCCGCCACCTTTATGCACATGCAAACATGTTTACCATCTATCTCCGAGCCATAAGCTCCCCTGGGTAACCTGCTCGTCACCATAATCTTTCGAGCCACTGGCTCGCCGGACCAACCCGTCCGCACCAACAAGCATTACTGAGTCACAAGCTCACCAGACTAATTAGTCTGCTGCTACAACCACCGAGCCTACCTGTTGGATCTTATGACGCCCTTAGAGGGGGGGGGGGGGTGAATAAGGGTTTTATGGAATTTTAAATCTTAATTAAATATATCAAAGATTGTAATCAAAGTTTAGGAATATTTTATAAGAAAATATATTTTGATATCTCAGAAAAGATTGTGTTGAAGATTCCTTTTTAAACAAGAGAAACAAAACTTTTTGTTAACTGTTGCTAACGCCGGCGCTAAGTGTTAACGCTGGGCGTTAGCTCTCCAGAAAATATTCCTTAGCACAAAAAGATTGCCGCAGTGATTTAACTTATGAAATCTTAAATGAAATATAATTCTAGATAATCAGAGATAATGAAAACAATTATTGTATTTTAAAGATAATTACACAAATGATAATTTTAATACTTTTAATGAAAATATAAATTAAAACATTCTTGAAGAGGAAATAAAATCAATTGAATAGAACATTAAAAGACATGATTTTATTTCATAATAAATTGAATACACAAATCTT
Source organism: Dactylorhiza incarnata (assembly GCA_033032865.1). Classification (NCBI taxonomy): domain Eukaryota; kingdom Viridiplantae; phylum Streptophyta; class Magnoliopsida; order Asparagales; family Orchidaceae; genus Dactylorhiza; species Dactylorhiza incarnata. The sequence continues at coordinate 8,188,879 of JAWHQI010000076.1, read as the reverse complement.
TAATTTCTATAACATTAGAAATCAAGGCGAGAATATGTAAAAACACTTTTTGTTGTTTCACCGGTCCTTCTCCCAAGGAGCGGTTGGCTATAGCCTATCTATCCCCAGATAAGGCCTCTAGCCACCCCCAGATCTACCCTTGACCTAGTCGCCACGCACAAGGCGGCGAATTACCCCCTAAGCCGCACAAGGACCTAGTCGCCAACAACCGCGGCGAATTACCCACGGAATCCTTCCCGGAATCCGACGTTCTCCCCGAATGATTTCTCCACACAAATTACAAAAGGAAAAAGTAAAAGATTACAAGATAAGTAAAGAGAAACTCCCCAAGAAATTCTGAAGGTGAAGACGAAGGCGATGTAGATGTTGGCGTTCTTGAAACGATCGTCCTTCGTATGGAATATGCGTTGTAGAACTTCTCCTTCAAAATCCTCTTTAGATTTTCATGATAGCCCAAGGAAGATCTCGTAATTGCTGTACACGAGCCTCTCTTAAAATTATTGGAATTCTGGAATCATCTCCCAAGGAATGAGAGGGGTTGTACTTTAAATAGCCTCGGGAGCTAACGTGTGGCGTTAAGAGTTAACGCCGGCGCTAGTGAACATGCACTATCGTGGCTGAAATCGCGCAACCGCCAAGATCGTGGTAGTTCGTCGAATGACATCTCATTTCGTCGAACGTCAACAATTTCGTCGAACACAAGTTCGTCAAACAGAACCTCATTTCATCGAACGTCATCGTCGAACGCAATTTCATCAAACAGAATCCCATTTCATTGAACGACATCAAAGTTCGTCGAACGCAATTTCGTCGAACGGAATTCTATTTCGTCAGTCGCAATCTTCATTGAACGGAACCTTATTTCGTCGAACGCAAATTCGTCGACCGACATCTTATTTCGTTGAATGGCTAGTGCCTAGCGTTAAGACCTAACGCCTAGCGTTGTCTCTGGCTTCTCGACGGATTCGTTCTCGATGACATTTCTTCTCGACGAATTCTTTCTCGACGGTTTCCTTCTCGACGGAAGTTAACGCGGGGAGTTAACTTCTAATGTGGGCGTTAGCTCTCTTTCCAGAGAGTCATCTCCATTTAGTATACTACTCATGGGGATTTGTAGCTATAGTTCCTGTACAACCTGCATACTATAAACACACAAAATACAAGATCAAATACAACACGGTATTTCTTATTCTCAAACCAAGAGATGCGGAACATAGGCTCCAACAATCTCCCCCTTTTGATAATAACAAATACCTGTATGAGAAATTAGTGAGATTAAGACCATTTGTGTTTATAGATAAGTGAGGTAATAATATATGCATGAATAACAGGTTAAAAGCGTGATAGATTTGAAAGCGATAATGCATACTCTTTCTATATGAAGTCCTCCCCCTACATAAGTGTTCTCTTATAATTTACTCCCCCTAAATATCTACTTGACTAGATTTCTCAATTTCTTCTCCCACTTTGTTATTAGTAAAAGTGGGTAGGGATAAGTGTGTATCTACTAATTTTGATTAGGAACCACTTATTGAAGGATTGCCATGATCGAGCATATGATAGTGTATGCACCTCCTATATGATTACTCATCCTACAAAGATACTTTCTTTGAGTTTGAAATCATTATAATGTACTCCCCCTTAATATTTGATTTATGCAATTTATTCTCCCCTTTTGGTAGAATCAAAAGAAGGTTTAGGTGAGAGTGTGCATTAAGGTGTAATATGTTCTATGTCGAGAAGAAAAATAGGATGCAATCAAAAGCTTGTTAAATACTACTTGTTGAGAAAAATATAAGCATGATGTAACATAAAGAAGTAAGCAACATAACTGAAATGATAAAGTAAGTATTCTTATTTTAAGATACCACTTGTTGAAAAGAAAACCACGGTGTTAAAAATAATAGACATGAATGAGCATAAGTGGTAAACTTAGCAGAAGAATATAATAAGCACTCTTAAACATAAACATCTTTTTAGAAGATAAAACCATATAAAGGATAATGAGTTTTAAATTTGAAAAGTTGATGTTTGAGTTAAAGATTGAAGAGATGCTATTCCATTAAGATAAAATTGCAAGCATGATTTCATAATATCAAGAAAAGATACAAAAACTACAATGTAATAAAATTTGCATTTCAAGTAAACATAAATATTGTAGCGATCATGCTTTGTTATCTAGTGCATTTACTTAAGTTTGTAGAGAATTGAGTAGATGAGCATTAGAATCCAATTCTCATGAGTAGAAGTTTTATGAAAGATAATGATGTGTACAAAATAGTGTTTTGATAAAGTATACAAGTGAATCAATCGAAAATACATGACATATATAATGAAATAACATAATATTAAAATACACAAATACTATTACTTCCACAATATTTCAATGCATATGAATAAAGAGTACACCTACCAGGGTGCTCTGCACACACAATGCTTATTAAGACTTATCAGGGTGCAAAGTAGTGCTTGAGGATCAGTTTTATACTTTTTAGCATTATTTTCAATTTTTTTGTGATTCGATGTACTAAGAGAAGTGGTGTATAAATTGTTTGCTACAAGAAACTTTACAATTCTTTAGCCAAGGTGCTCAACCTCACAATGCTCATTAAGACTTATCAGGAGGGTGAGTAGTGCTTGGTGGAGTTTTCCTTATCATTTATTATTTGCTTTTTTGTTTAGTGACTAAGGACTCCGAATTACCTTGATTTGCAAACATAGCATTTGAAACCACATTTCTCTAACGAATAAGTGCATGAAAGAAAGAATTGTAATAACCAATTCAATGTTGTGTAGGTAATCTATTTATGCATTTTAATTATTTATGTTATTACACTACACAATCATGCAAGTATAGGACTGTAAACACATGTAGATTATCAAAAATAAGTGAGTGAATAAATCATTATCAAACATAATACATTACTCATACTTAGAGGCATGCTAAGCGTTTCTACACATGTTTATCTACAATCAATTTCATTGCACATAACAACATATTTTCAAGGCATGACAAATACAAAATAATGTTTTTTAAGAAACTTGAAAGTTAAATTAAACATTGTATTTAATATTTAATTGATATAATTAATCATCCTTGACAATGGCAATGAATAACAATCAATTTTTTTTATAAAAGTTTTGAATTTTTTTTATATAAGCACAAAACAATAAACATACATAAAGAGAAAAAAACATATTTTTGTTCTTTGAAATTGTTTTGTAATTTTGTATTTATTTTTTTTATATATTATCTCTGGAAAACATAGAAGTATTTTTAGCCCAATCAGTAAATGATATTCTATGCCAGAGAAATAAACCCAAAATAATGCATTAGAAAATAAATATATTTTTTGAAAAGAAATAAAATTTTGTTTTAAAGAAAATAAAAAGATAGATAACTTTTTACAAACAAAGAAATAAAAACACACATAACATTAAAACAATACCAAAAAATTATTCAAAAGAAAAAAATTTTTGGAGCAAAAGAGCTAACGCCAGGCGTTAGCTTCTTAACGCCGAGACAGAACTGCAAATTTTGATGTTTTGAAAAAAAAAATGTTTTTCAAAATTCATTTGTATTATAAAGAGGCCTTCTTTCAGTTGAAATTTCAGAGTATATTGATTAGATTTGAAGGCTCTTTTTGCATGTTTTTGGTGATTTTTCAAATACGTGTGTTTAGTAAAATCATTAAAGCTCATAATAATAAAATATGCAAACACAAGATGCAATGTTAGAACAAAAACAAATATGCATGATTTATGTATAAAGAGTGAGATAATGTTCATGCATGAATATAATATAAGTATATCTAAGATCAAGATACCTTAACTACATGACTACACTATATCCCCGTACTAAGTTATAGATGGGCATGAGGAGCTGTAAACATGTCGTAGGTTGGGGTGTTAATCCCATATGCATACAAAAGACGACGCTCAACCTAGCACTCTTTCCCCCAGTGCCTCGTAAGGCCCTACTGGAATCCTCCCCGGTTAAGGACAGGACATGACTTAGAGGATAGGTCTCTAGTGCACACAATCCTACACCCTCGCTATTGTGAGACACATGTCATTGGTTTATTGATTATGGACATACTAAGCATGTAAGCCTTAAATATATTAACTATGGTATAATTGCATGATTAGTTTTGGATTTACACTCATATCAAAGATTATTGATTTTAAATCCATTTAGAAATTTTTTATTCATGCAAATAACTACAAAGGAAATTTTGATTTTTAGACTTTAGTAATATAATTTACTTTAGCATTGCAAGATATAACTAGCATGGACATTGATTTCTACCAATGGTAAGTGATGATGCTAGTATGATGAATTACGACAACAAGGTGCAAAGCTAAGTAAAGTTGGACAAATATATAATTGAATTGCATGTATTCAAACATAGAGTTTTGAATTTTCATAGACCTAGAAAGAAGTGACAATTCTATTTGATTTCATCTTGTTTATATCAAGTTAATTCATTGGTCTAAAGATACTAAGATACATTCAAACAATAGAGATGCACATCACACACACAAAACAAGATATGAAACTATAATACCAATAGCAATCATATATTTCATAATTCCTAAGGTTGATAGAATTAGTTGATTTAAGATAGGTCTTGATAGATCATGAATTATGATATATGAATATAGTGAATTTTAGCATAGGATATCAATAGATCATAGTGGTGATTGTATGGTTCATATTCATCTTTTTAATATGTAGTGACTTCTTGTAAAGTGAATATTATACTACATATATATAAAAAGACACAAAATTGTTTTGGTTATTTTGAAATGTTTTGTAAATTTTCTTTTTGATTTTAATTTGTAGGAATTAGACAAAATAAATACAAGGTATTTGAAAGTAGAAGATAATGATACTTAATATAGTAAAATAATTTTTCAGAAAAATAATAATTAGAGAAATCAGAATTTTTAGGAAAACATGCTACCGCCAGCGTTAGTGATAACCCGTGGCGTTAGCAACAGAGTTACAATAATTGATTTAAAATACATTGTTTTGTATATTATTTGATTCCAATTTTTCTCGATTATGATTTTCAATATAGGGGCTATTATATGCAACAACAAAAAATAGACAAATATGCAATAAGTTGTGCATTTAATATTTCAGCCTAAGACCCCTAAAAGTCCATTTAAATCCAATTTTGAAAGTAATTTAATTAGTCTTTATAATATCATTTAGCAAATTTAGCATTCAATTTATAATGATAATATAATACATTTATAGGCAATGGATTTAACAGGAATAAAATATAGAATAAAAAAAGATAGATCACTTAACAATTATGACTTTATGTTTAATTTAATTCAATTTGATTTGTTAAACATTAGGCTTAAAATGAAAGTCATATCGCATGATATATAAAGTGATCATAGTGTGTTGGCTCAAAAATAAAAAATAAACAAAAGAAAAAGCAATTAAGCATATCATGATGTAGAGTAATGATATTTCATTTTTAATTTATTTCTACTTCATGCAATACAATGATTCCTAATGAATGAGAGATTTAGGTATCCAAAGGGGACCAAGTGTGATGGTTCCTTTGGGTACCCAAAAACATCGTGTTGGATTTTGGGGGGATAGTGATGAATGGGTCTTTATAAGTGGAGTTAGTGTTTCATTTTTAATTTTGGGCCTCCATTTATACTTTGGTTGTTTATTTTTTAAATTCATATTATGATTATTTGACATCTTTTTGTGATGATAGTTGTTTGAAAAATAATTCATTTGGGATTTATGTTCATTCAAATTATTTTTCAAAATATATTGATGTTGATAATCATAATGAATTTTATTATATGGATTCTTTGAGAGTTTATAAGAGTGATGCTCTTAAGAATTGAATGTTGAAAAAATGGGTTACAATATATTTTAAATGATTGGTTCTTATTTTGATAATTTTTATTTCCACTCTTTCTTATAGACATACTCTTATAATATGAAGTTAAGCTTTTAGACTTTTGATAATTGATAAACTAGAAATAAAAGATTTTTTATTATATGAAAAATTTTGAATAAACATTTTTAATGATTCTAGTTTATCCTTTAAATTATCATTTTCTTTTATCTAATTTTCATTATGCTCTTTTGAAGATAAAAAACCTTTTTTCCAAAACCTTGAGTTCTTCTTTAAAAGTATTATAATCAAAACAAGGTTTAGCATTTTTAAAAGAGCATGAAAGAGAATTTTAAACATCAATTTAAGATTCTACTTTAGCGTTTACTTTTAAAGCTTTATTTTCTAAACGTAAGTTAGAATTAACAAGTTTCAACTTTGAAATTTTACGTTTACCAAATTTAAGCACACGAAATATAGAAATAGAATTTGTTACAAAAAGAGAAGATTTAGATTTTCTTACCATGCTATAGTTTCCTTCTTCTCTTTGGCTTGATATTTTTCCATCAATTGAGTTCAATATTGTTTCTCTCTTAGATTGATCTTCCTCCAAGCATGAGTCCTCGTCGATTTCTTCTCTTGGATCCATAAGGAATTCCTCTTGTTCATCATCTGTGGAAGGAAGACCATAAGTATTCTCAAGAAATTTCCAAACTTCAAAAGCAGTAGGAAGCGTATAAATAAGTTTGAAAATATTTTGATCTAGAGCACAATATAAACTATTCATAGATTTGTCATTTAAAAAAACATTACATTTTTATTTAGAATAATTGGGGGCATTTTAATTTTAATATTCCAAACTTCAATATCCAAAGTTTTAAGAAATTTTTCCATAAGTGTTTTCCACCCATTATAATTTTCACCCATAAATAAAGGTGGACATAATGATTTTTCATTTTCATAAAAATTATCCTCTCTAGAAGATGCGAGAACATGAAGCACCATTATTCCCAGTTGTGAAGCCGTATTGGAATAACCTACGCTCTGATACCACGTGTTGGATCTTACGACGCCCTTAGAGGAGGGGGGGGGGTGAATAAGGGTTTTATGGAATTTTAAATCTTAATTAAATTTATCAAAGATTGCAATCAAAGTTTAGGAATATTTTATAAGAAAATATATTTTGATATCTCAGAAAAGATTGTATTGAAGATTCCTTTTTAAATAAGAGAAACAAAACTTTTTGTTAACTGTTGCTAACGCCAGCGTTAAGTGTTAACGCTGGGCGTTAGCTCTCCAGAAAATATTCCTTAGCACAAAAAGATTGGCGCAGTGATTTAACTTATGAAATCTTAAATGAAATACAATTCTAGATAATTAGAGATAATGAAAACAATTATTGTATTTCAAAGATAATTACACAAATGATAATATACTTTTAATGAAAATATAAATTAAAATATTCTTGAAGAGGAAATAAAATCAATTGAATAGAACATTAAAAGACATGATTTTATTTAATAATAAATTGAATACACAAATGTTTAATTTCTATAACGCTAGAAATCAAGGCGAGAATATGTAAAAACACTTTTTGTTGTTTCACCGGTCCTCCCAAGGACTGGTTGGCTATAACCTATCTATCCCCAGATAAGGCCTCTAGCCACCCCCTAGATCTACCCTTGACATAGTCGCCACGCACAAGGCGACGAATTACCCCTTAAGCCGCACAAGGACCTAGTCGCCAACAACCGCAGTGAATTACCCATGGAATCCTTCTCGGAATCTGACGTTCTTCCCGAACGATTTCTCCACACAAATTACAAAAGGAAAAAGTAAAAGATTACAAGATAAGTAAAGAGAAACTCCCCAAGGAATATGCATTGTAGACCTTCTCCTTCAAAATCCTCTTTAGATCTTCATGATAGCCCAAGGGAGATCTCTTAATTGCTGTACACGAGCCTCTCTTAAAATTATTAGAATTCTGGAATCATCTCCCAAGGAATGAGAGGGATGTACTTTAAATAGCCTCGGGAGCTAACACGTGGCGTTAAGAGTTAACGCCGGCGTTAGTGAACATGCACTGTCGTGGCTGAAATCGCGCAACTGCCAAGATCGTGGCAGTTCATCGAACGACATCACATTTTGTCGAACATCAACAATTTTGTCAAACGCAAGTTCGTCGAACAGAATCTCATTTCGCCGAACATCATCGTCGAACGCAATTTCGTCGAATGAAATCCCATTTTGTCGATTGACATCAAAGTTCGTCGAACGCAATTTCGTCGAACAGAATTCAATTTCATCAGCCGCAATGTTCGTCGATTGGAACCTCATTTCATCGAACGCAAATTCGTCGACTGGCATCTCATTTCGTCGAACGGCTAGTGCCCAATGTTAAGACCTAATGCCTGGCGTTGTCTCTGGCTTCTCGACAGATTCGTTCTCGATGGCATTTCTTCTCGACGGATTCCTTCTCGACGGTTTCCTTCTCGATGGAAGTTAATGCGTGGCGTTAACATCTAACGTGAGCGTTAGCTCTCTTTACAGAGAGTCATCTCCATTCAGTATACTACTCATAGGGATGTGTAGCTATAGTTCCTGTACAACTTGCATACTATAAACACACAAAATATAAGATCAAATACAACACGGTATTTGTTATTCTCAAACCAAGAGATGCGGAACATAGGCTCCAACACTACCTCTCGTATGACCCAACAAACTAACCTCCCATAACCACGGGGTGTGGGTGTGTGGATTATTAAGACAATCTTACATAATAGTTTATTCCCACAGTTTAGGGTTAACCATGGGCTTCCCGAGGACTACCCTATGAGGGGCTCGCTACGGTACTAGGAACTATAATGGGATGACACCCCAAAGCTCCCTTTCTAAGGAATTTAATGTTATTTGTAACTAACCGTAAGAATACCCTTCTTATCATTACACTCAAATTACCCTAAGTACTTTATGACCCTCTAAGGGGAAAGATGATCTTTCGTCGGTCCTGGACACAACCTTTCCTCTTAGCTTATCGGGTACACCCAACATATAGATTCCTTTTGGTAACCTCACATCTTCTCAACCAGTCTAGGTACATCCTCTACCTTCCATTCCAACCTAATGATCCACAAATTACTCAAGTTTTACCATTTTACTATGCGCAGACCAAATGAGTTACATGAGTTGCAGAATAGGAGGTACTCCAAATATTCATCCAACTGACTCAAGATATTTACTGGAGGTATGTCATGATGTTTTAAGACTAAATCCAGAAAACCAGATTTTCCTTATTTATTTGCATTTATTATAATTTCTCCAACATTGAACAATCATGAAATTGAACATGAAGTGTAAGATCTTCTTATGATATGGCCACCATAAAATTATGGAAATATATGATGTCAAAATAACAGTAAATACATAATATCAAACTTTTGCAGTAAGGAGTTGGCCTCTAATTATAATATTGAACAAATACACCAAATTAGAAATTAAATAAGGAACCACCAAAAATACTTGTCCAATTATTATATCAAAATTACCAGATCTTTATATTGATCGGAAAAGTCTACTGACTAAAGTTCAGAATTTATCAAAACTAATTAGTCACATAAATAAATATTCCATGTAAACCCCTTTTAGGGCAAATTGTGAAGGAACCTACTGATAAATAATTCCAAAAATTATACAAAAATTCACAGTGCTCTCTAATGCCCTAAAATGTCCAACCACCAAGTTTCATAATTTTCCAGAGGATATTTGCCCCTCATTTATTTAACATATTCTTAAGGCCAAATGGATGACTTGTGAATGAAGTGCTAGATAAATTCAATCAATAACTACACAAAACTTACCAGAGATCTATTGCATGATTGTGAGGGTACCACCAAAGTTTTATCACCATCTAAGATTAATTAAGCATATAAATTTCTCTTATAAGGAGGTTCCCAAAAATGATTATAACCTAAATTAGAGGGGATAAGTGGTCCTTTATTCTCTTAAAATTTAATAGGTATTATTTACACCCCATAAACTTAACTACCAAGTTTCATGACCATTAAAGGACATATGCCCCTATGTACTTCACAAGGCTTAAAGTGCAACCCTAAGGTTAGAACTAGGGTCCTAGGGCATATCCACCCCACATCACCCCAAATTAATCACGAGGGTGTCTTATGTGATCCTAAACTAGTGGCCAAAGTTTCACACCACTTGGATGAGATTTGACCACCTAATTCCATCATGTGCACTTTTGATCTAGTTTGACCTAGTTTGACCAAATTTGGGTTAACTAATTACCCAACCAAATCAGTACAAATTGGGCTGAAATTTTACCAGGGTCGTATAATAACCCTAAAAAGAACCCACCAAAATTTGGAGAGGATTGGAGGTCATTACACCCTATAATTAAATAATATATGAATTATTAAATTATTACAAACACCTTAGAAAAATGTTCTCCTAAAATTCCCATCTTTGGATATGTTAAGGGTGTATGTGCAAATAGCCTAGGTTTAAATTTTCAAGTCAATCCCATGACCCAATCAAAAGTTATTCAAGAAATGGTGGCTGTCCTACACTAGGGACCAGTCCCACCAAAATGACCGTACAGGGAGCTACAGAGCTCCTTTTGGGCTGAAATCAATTTTAAATTAAATTAGACTTTAAGGGCTACAATTTTGGTGTTAACCACTTTTTCTGGATAGGGCCCTAAGTATTTTTGATAATTAAATCTAGGTACATAAAAAAAAGACATAAATACGAATTAAATCAATAGCACACGTCTTGATGCAAGATTGGAGGGCATCCACTCATTTTCCTCCTCTAGCCGACGGTGGAGATTGCCCCGACCTATAGCCCCTTTATCTTGGTTTTCCCGGCCACCCGAGCCCCTCCCCGGCCGGCCAATGCCACCACCACCTTCCTTGAGGTGGTGTCCAACGATAGGAGGTCTCGGCCGGCCGGTGGTGGCCGGAATCGGCGGTTTAGACAAGAAGAAAAACCTCCAAAAATGGAGATTTTGGCCATTTTTATTGGGGACCAATTGGCATCAATCCTTGCTGATTTTAGATGTAGATCTATCCACTAGAGAAGAGGAGAAGAACCAGACTTTCATGGAGCCCGACGAGGATGGCGGCGGTGATCGGCCATGACTTTTCCCTTCTCCGGCGAGCTTGCCCGATCTCTCCATTCTCCACCAAAACCTTCAATCCAATATATGATTTTGACTGCCATCCACCTTTTGAAGTTAATAGTAGAGTTAGATTTTGGAATGGGGGGATGTATAAGGGGAATTTGAGGGTGGGGGGGGGGGGGATTTCGGCCATGGCCATTAATGGCCATTAAGCCTAATTTCGGCCATGGTGAAAACTCCCCATTTCAGCCCCCATTTGGCCTAGAAAAACTCCTAACCTTCTTTTAACATTTAGGGGTGATGAATCTCCATCAATTGGGAGAGACTTTTGCCTCCCCTTGGCCAGGAATGTCATTACTTCTCTCTTTCTCTCTCCTCCATTTTTAGGGAAATGAGATTCTCTCTCTCCTTGCCGAATTCTCTAAAATTGAATGGAAATTTTAGTAAGTCCCAACCCATTAGGTGGTGGACCACCTCAATTGAGTCTATCCTAAGTGGATTGGGCTTGATTAGGTCAAAATAGGTCATTTTGACCTAAATTTAGGGTGGAATTGACTTTGGTCAATTGTACCATTTGGGTTGGTCCCAATGGTGGTTAGTGACTCATTGGCCTCCCCTAAAGGTTAGGAAGGTCTGGGTAGGGTAAATTTGGAAAGGTGTAGGCCAATTGACCCACAATAGGGCAATTTGACCAAAATAGGGCTAGAGTTGATTTAGGTCAAATTGGCCAAATTGGTGGCCCCATGATGAGGGTTTTTAGTCCATTGGATCCCTAATATCCTTATAAGGGTAGGGGAAAGGTTAATTTGTCATGGTGGAGGTCAATTGACCCTAATTAGGCTACTTTGACCAATTTGGGGTTAGGATTGACTTTGGTCAATTTGGCCTCTTTGGTTGACCCCAATGGGTCCTTGGTGCTCTAAGGGAACCCCTAAAGGGTTAGGTATGCTATGGTGGGGTCAACGGGCAAGGTGAGGCCCTAAAGTCCAAACATCGGCTTGTTAACTAGAAACTGCTATTTGCAGACCACTGTGGTTTTCCTCCTTCTTGCCTAAGTTCACATGGTCTTTTGTGCTTCCTAGGGTTTTGTCATGACCTAGTCATGACAAAACCACTCTAGGGGTCTAGTTGTTTGGAGGATGTTACAAATCCCAATAAAAAAAAAAATAATTTCGTCCCTGAAATTCAGGTTTGGCTTGCGGGATTTTCATTGAGAGTGACTGAACGTAACATCCCATAGAATTGAAGTTATTCCCGACTCGAAGAGCACCGACTAACTCTGCTACATAAGTTCTAGAGGCTCCCTGATAAGCTTCTCTTGTCCATGTTTTCTCCACAGGACCTTGATCAGCGGGACCTTCTTGCATCGCAAGACCTGCATCTTCGTATCGGCTATCCTGATCGTCTCCACGCAAACTGACCAGTCAGAAGTTACTGGCCCATCCGTAATAGATATCTGCTAATCCGGCCATAGTAGAGCTCTCCTAAGGGAGGAGACGTGGAAGATGTCATGCAAACCCGCTACCTTCGACGGTTGCTCGAGCCTATAAGCCAACGGGCTGATCCACTCCAGGATCCTGAAGAGCCCCATCTATCTCAGACTGAGCTTCTTCCGCCCATGTACCCGCGAGACTCTATGCATCAGACGTATCTTCTGGGACACCCGATCTCCAACCTAGAACTCTACTGCACGATGCCACGCATCGTAATACCTAACCTGGCTGCTCTGGGCCCCAGCATCGTAACTCAAATCAGTCGCACCTAGGCATCTGTGTCCTTCACAAATTCAGAGCTTAGTCTCTTTAAATCCTCATCCTGTGTCCAAGATGGTGGAATTCTGCGCCTCTGTCCCTCTGAGGGTGGAAAGCTGTGTTGAACGTCAACCAAGAGCCGAGATGAGCCTGGACTGATCTTCACTCCTTGGACGTAACCCGTCCATCCCGGTCCAACACGGTCATCCGGAGCACACCACTATAACGTCCAAATAGCTCAACAAATCCCATCGAACACCAACGGGAGCGTCCTTCTGGCCCGGGGTGACCCTAGCTACCTTGGTCAATTTATCTTCGATGTTCCAAATAAAACTGGGTCCGGAGTGGTAAACTGTGTGTGAAATCCATAGTTATGTCCTCGAACTCCACTCTAACATGGGCAATGACTATAGTAGTTCCCCAAAGACTCATGCACCTGACCTTCACAACCTGACAAGCCTCACAGTGCATCACAAAACCTATGTTGTCTTTCCTCATTCTGGGGAAATATACATTCCGCAATACACCATTTTTCCGGTGAGTATATTTCTCATTTATGTGGGTAGGCAACAACTCTTATAAAACTTCTCTACACAATCAGCTTCTTATTCCTACGAGTACGCCCGAGTCATCAACCAACTCAACTTTATGATTTTATACAATTCTTATCATTTAATGGGACTGAAAGAATCATCAAGCGTCCCAATTATCCTCAGAATTTAAGGGGGTGTACACATGGATCTTATGAACATATGTTAACCAACCAACACTAGTATCAATGTTTGAAGATGACTCCCAATCACTTTCTATGTGGAGTTTGATTCATAAGGTATACGAGTAAAATCTTTTGAAACCCTAAGATTTTTCACAAGTCAATTTCATAAAGGAAATATCTTCATGTTTATTTCACCAAATTCCTATCACTTCGACATATGCTAGTCTTGATCACTTTCGGATAGTCCAAAGTAAGATAAACTTAGATTGTTCTTATGATAGTAAACTCAAACACAATATTCTAATTCTAATAAGTCATCGTCTAAGATCTCTGGTTATTCGTCATCATAGCTCCCATGGTATAAGGGCTATTATTGTAATTAAAATTTTCCACCATGATAGGGCGTGATTTATAACGAATCATAAGTTAATCACTTTCGAAAGCCCCAAACTACCAGAACTTTCAAATATAACTAAAGCTTGCATGACCTAATTTCAGTTCCCAACTTCCAGAAAGGCATCTGCATCCCTAAGTGACGAAACCTAGCAACTTTACATTTCCAATAATTCAACTAAGGTCAAGTTGTTGTTCAATCAATGATGTCTTCTTTTTTCTAACTCTTCTCTGCAGATCATCTTTACCCTGAGACACCTATCTAGATCATTTGCTCAGAGATCTTAACTGCAGAAGAAGAAAAGAGTTACAACACCCAAAAGAAGAAGCTTCCTCACCTGAACATCAACACTAATCAAATCAGGGGGAGCTTTTCAACATCATCAAGATCCACTCTCAACAACACCATCTGGATCTCTAGAGTCTTCTTAGAAAGAGGAGAAAAATATATTATCTGTTTTCTTTTACCTGTATAAAGGGTTATAACTCCCTTCAAAAGTTACAGCCATTGGTGGCAGGGCACCTGATCAAAAACCTGTAGTTGGGTTAGAGCACATGATCAAAAGCTCACTTGGTGTGTGGACACCTGATCAAAACTCCCTTGGTGGCAGGGCACCTGATCAAAAACCTGTAGTGGATTCCTACCAAGTGTGGTAGAAGAGTAGATGTACCCAGGTTGATTGGGGAACTACTATATTTCTTTGTGTCGTCTGTAATGCTTGTTTATTTTCTGTGATGTGCTGATATCTGTGATTTGTTTTTGTTTGTTTTTCATAACTCACTTAACTACACATGTTTATATATCACTATTTTAATTCCGCAATAAAATTAAGTGAAAAAGTTTTAATTTAAGAACTAACCTCCACTTTCAATTGGTATCAATATTTATATATCAATATTTTTCTAAAATCTACTTTTTCACTAAATTTTATTGCCGAATTAAAATAGTGATATATAAATATGTGTAGCTAAGTGAGTTATGAAAAACAAATCACAGATATCAACACATCACAGAAAAATAGACAAGCATTACAGACGACACAAAGAAATATAGTGGTTCCCCAATCAACCTGGGTACATCTACTCTTCTACAACACTTGGTAGGAATCCACTACAGGTTTTTGATCAGGTGCCCTGCCACCAAGGGAGTTTTGATCAGGTGTCCACACACCAAGTGAGCTTTTGATCAGGTGCTCTAACCCAACTACAGGTTATTGATCAGGTGCCCTGCCACCAATGGCTGTAACTTTTGAAGGGAGTTATAACCATTTATACAGGTAAAAGAAAACAGAAAATATATTGTTCTTCTCTTTCTAAGAAGACTCTAGAGATCCAGATGGTGTTGTTGAGAGTGGATCTTGATGATGTTGAAGAGCTCTCCCTGATTTGATTAGTGTTGATGTTCATGTGAGGAAGCTTCTTATTTTGGGTGTTGTAACTCTTTTCTTCTTCTGCTAAGATCCCTGAGCAAATGATCTAGATAGGTGTATCAGGGTAAAGATGATCTGCAGAGAAGAGTTAGCAAAAAGAAGATAAATAAAATATGTTGTTCTTATCAAGAACTTTGTATATGTGCTGCTTCTTTTTGCTTCTCTGTATTTCTGTATATTTCCTTCTTCCTGTTCTGGTTCTGCCTTCCTCTATTTCTTCTCGGTACTTCTCCTTGTATATTTATTCTGGAGCTGTTTGAATTCTTTTTCCCGTCAAAAGGAAAGATATAACATCTCTTTAATTTCCTAGATTCCTCGAGAAGATAAATTGCCGTCTTTAGCTTTTCTGCAATGGCTATAATATTTATTGCGCTGCAATGGCTATATTATTAATTTATAAAGAAAAAACGGGCAGCAATATATAAATAGAATTAAATCAGAATATTGCTGAGAATATTAGTCGAGCTGAGAATCTCTAAATTATAAAGCTGATAGAATTTCGTCGAGCTCAGCTTCAAGTTCATCGATCTGAGAATTGAATTTGTCGTTCTGAGCTTCTGTTGAAGATTCGTCGAATGCAGACTTGAGATCGTCGAACACAGCTTTTTGTGGACCGTTGAGATGGGCTGGATTTCATCGACCGCTGAGACGGGATGTATTTTGTCGACCGCAGAATGAATAGAATCGTCGACCGCAGAGCGCCATTCGTCGAATGCAGACAGTCATTCGTCGAACGCAGGGAGCTTGTATAGATTTCTCCTGTCTCCTGTTTTAATGGGATTTCGTCGATCACAGAATAAATATAAAGATGGATCACGACTCAAATCAAAAACTAAGGTTCCAACAATCTCCCCCTATTTGAGTTGGGATCCTAATCCAAATTAAAATGGGGTGTTCTAACACCGTGCTCCCGATCGAGTTCGAGGTAAAATCACCCAAGATGGTCGCAACAGTCGAAGGAGACGAGGAGTGGAGAATGAATAATGAAGAAGAGCAAAAACTATCTCTGGAGCTGGTGGAAGAGCTCCGGGACCTGGCTACCGTCAGACAAGAAGAAGTCAAGCGGCGGATGGCACGATCCTTTGACAAGCACATCTAAGTAAAACAGTTCGAGAAAGGGGACATGGTCCTGAAAAAGATTGACACAACCGGGAGGGGAGCCGCGATCGGAAAACTTAATCCCAATTGGGAAGGTCCTTATATTGTAAATGAGGCACTCAAGTCGGGGGGGGGGGGATGGGTATCACCTACGGGATGTGGAAGGGGTACTCCTCAGCAGAATTTGGAGCGATTATGACTTGAAATGTTTCTACCCTTGAACTATTATGTTGAGTTGATACAAATTGATATTGTTGTCTTTTCCTGTATAGGTTCATACAATGCACATGAGCTTGAGTGCCCAGATCAATTCCATTATCGGGCTCTCATTAGACGGTGGGTCTGGTTAATCTTTAGAGAGGTTGGCAAGGAAAGTTATGCTGGAGTACCCCAGATTGATTCTGCTGTCGGGCTATCATTAGACAGTGGGTCAGGTTGATCTCTAGAGAGTCTGACGAGGTAAAGTTGTGCTGGATTTCCCCAGATCGATTTTGCTGTCGTGCTCTCATTAGACGGTGGGTTAGGTTGATCTCTGGAGAGGATGACAAGGAAAGTTATACGGGAGTTCCCAGATCAATTCCGCTGTCGGACTCTCATTAAACGGTGGGTCAGGTTGATCTCTGGACATGCTGACAAGCAAAGTTGTGCTGGAGTGCCCAAATCGATTTTGCTGTCGGGCTCTCATTAGATGGTGGGTCAGGTTGATCTCTGGAGAGGCTGGCAAGGTAAAGCTGTGCTGGAGTCCCCCAGATCAATTTCACTGTCGGGCTCTCATTAGACGGTGGGTCAGGTTGATCTCTAGAGAGGCTGACAAGAAAGTTGTGATGGAGTGCCCCAGATCGATTCCGCTGCTGGGCTCTGTTGGATCTTGTGACGCCCTTAGAGGGGGGGGGGGGGGGGGGGGTGAATAAGGGATAAAATTTACTTTGATATTTTTCTAATATATTATGATAATTTTAACGGATAAACAAGTAGATTTTTAGACAACCCAAATAAGCACATAGAAAATCATAAGAAATTGGAGATCAAATTTTATTTCCACAAGTGATGAATACAAAGGATTGTCGATCTTAATAAAGCTTAAAATCAAGGCTATTATAAAAATAAAATTCTTTTCAATTTACCGGTCCTTCAACCAAGGATCGGAAGGCTATCACTTGTCTCTCCCTAGACCAAGCTCAAGCCTACCCTCTAGATCTTCCCAAGATCTAGACGTAGCACACAAGGCCACGATTTCCTACCAAACCATGCAAGGACTTGGACGCTCCGCACAAGGAAGCGATTTTCCCCTAAGCCACGCAAAGAATTAGATGTCACGCACAAGGAGACGATTTCCCTACCAATACAAAGTGAAATGTATATAAATGAAAATACAAATG
Source organism: Dactylorhiza incarnata (assembly GCA_033032865.1). NCBI lineage: Eukaryota > Viridiplantae > Streptophyta > Magnoliopsida > Asparagales > Orchidaceae > Dactylorhiza > Dactylorhiza incarnata. The sequence continues at coordinate 8,171,097 of JAWHQI010000076.1, read as the reverse complement.
AAATGAACAACTCCCTAGAAATTCAGATCTCTGAAAGGAAGGTTGAAGCCTCGAGATGATCGTTGATGTAGAAGCGCATCCGATCTCATCTTCAATTTCAAACCTTCTAAGCACAAATGGGAGTTGATGAGGTTCTGGAGCTCTCTGGTTCGTATGAACTCAGGAAAGGATTTAGAATCTTCAAAGCTCTGAATGCACGAACAAAACAAACCCATTTATAGATTTTCACTGTCGCCTGGGCGACATCGACTGTCGGAATTTCCGACAGCGCTAAACTGCTGCTCATCGTGCTGTCGTGCGGGCAGTTGCTGTAACATCTGCGCTGTCGCCTGGGCGACATCAATGTCGCCTAGGCGACATCGATGTCGCCTGGGCGATAGCTACTCTTCATTTTTGCCCTCCGAAACTTCTCCATACTGTAGATTGAGTCGTTCTCATCTCCGAAATGGGGTGGCACGTTCTGTGACTCTTCCTGGATTGAAAGTTATGGCCATTTTAAGATCAGCACACAAAACTCATCCTTTTGCTTTTTCTAATGTGTACACACTCTTGGATCATGCCCATGAACGAGGACTTGTCTCCTCATTGAACCTGTACAACCTGGACACAATAAACACACAAAATACTAGATCAAATACAACACGGTATTTGTTATTCTCAAACCAAGAGTTGCGGAACATAGGGTCCAACAATCTCCCCCTTTTGATAATAACAAATACCCGTATGAGAAATTAGTGAGATTAAGACAATTTGTGTTTATAGATAAGTGCGGTAATAAGATATGCATTAATAACATATTAAGAGCGTGATAGAATTGAAAGCGATAATGCCTACTCTTTCTATATCAAGTCCTCCCCCTACATTAGTGTCTCTTATAAACTACTCCCCCTAAATATCTATTTTACTAGATTTCTCAATTTCTCCTCCCCCTTTGTTATTAACAAAAGTGGGTAGGGATGAGTGTATATCTTTTAAGAAAGGTAAGGAACCATTTATTGAAGGATTTTCATGATCGAGCATATGATAGTGTATGCACCTCCTATATGATTACCCCCCCTACAAATATACCCATTTTTTGAGTTTAATATCATTATAATGCACTCCCCCTAAATATTAGATTTATGCAATTTAATCTCCCCTTTTGGTAGAATCAAAAGAGGGTTTAGGAGTGAGTATGTATAATAAGGAGTAATATATTTTATGTCGAGAAGAAAAATAGGATGCAATCAAAAGCTTGTTAAATACTACTTGTTGAGAAAAATATAAGCATGATGTAACATAAAGTAGTAAGCAACATAGCTAAGATGATACAGTAAGCATTCTATTTTAAGATACCACTTGTTTAAAGGAAAACACGGTGTTAAAAATAATAAGCACTCTTAAACATAAACATCATTTTAGAAGATAAAACCATATAAAGGATAATGAGTTTTAAATTTGAAAAGTTGATGTTTGAGTTAAAGATTGAAGAGATGCTATTCCATTAAGATAAAAAATTGCAAGCATGATTTCATAATATCAAGAAAAGATACACAAACTACAATGTAATAAAATTTGCATTTCAAGTAAACATAAACATTGTAGCGGTCATGCTTTGTTATCTAGTGCATTTATTAAGTTTGTAGAGATTTGAGTAGATGAGCATTATGATCCAATTCTCATGATTAGAAGTTTTATGAAAGATAATGATGTGTACAAAGTAGTGTTTTGATAAAGTATACAAATGAATCAATCAAAAACACATGACATATATAATGAAATAACACAACATTAAAATACACAAATAATATTACTTCCACAATATTTCAATGCACATGAATAAATAGTACAACTATCAAGGTGCTCTGCACACACAATGCTTATTAAGACTTATTAGGGTGCAAAGTAGTGCTTGGGGAATCACTTTTATACTTTTTAGCTTTATTTTCAATTTTTTTGTGATCCGGTGTACTAAAGAGAAGTGGTGTATAAATTGTTTGCTACAAGACACTTTAAAATTCTTAGCCAAGGTGCTCAACCTCACAATGCTCATTAAGACTTATCAGGAGGGTGAGTAGTGCTTGGTGGAGTTTTCCTTGTCATTTATTATTTGCTTTTTAGTTTAGTGACTAAGGACTCCGAATTCACTTGTTTTGCAAACATAGCATTTTAAACCACATTTCTCTAAAGAATAAGTGCATGAAAAACAAAGAATTGTAATAACCAATTCAATGTTGTGTAGGTAATCTATTTAGGTATTTTAATTATTTATGTTATTACACTACACAATCATGTAAGAATAAGATTGTAAACACATGTAGGCTATCAAAAATAAGTGAGTGAATGAATCATTATCAAACATAATACATTACTCATACTTAGAGGCATGCTAAATATTTCTACACATGTTTATCTACAATCAATTTCATTGCACATAACAAGATAATTTTCAAGGCATGTCAAATACAAAATAATGTTTTTAAGAAACTTGAAAGTTAAATTAAACATTGTATTTAATCTTTAATTGATATAATTAATCATCCATCCTTGACAATGGCAATGAATAACAATCAGTTTTTTTTATACTTTTTTGAATTTTTTTTTAATATGCACAAAACAATAAACACACATAAAGAAAAACATATTTTTGTTCTTTGAAATTGTTTTGTAAATTTGTATTTGTTTTTTTTTATATATATTCTCCGGAAATCATAGAAGTCTTTAATAGCCCTTTCAGTAAATGATAATCTATGCCAGAGAAATAAACAAAAATAATGTATGAGAAAATATATATATATTTTTTAAAAGAAATAAAATTTTGTTTTAAAAGGAATAAAAAGATAGAAAACATTTACAAACACACAAAATATTAAAATAATACCAGAAATAATTCAAAAAAAAAATATTTTGGTGCAAAGGAGCTAACGCCAGGCATTAACTTCTTAATGCCAAAATAGAACTGCATTTCTTGATGTTTTGAAAAATATTTTTCTCAATTCATTTGTATTATAAAGTGACCTTCCTTCAGTTGAAATTTCAGAGTATATTGATTAGATTTGAAGGCTCTTTTAGCATGTATTTGGTGATTTTTCAAATACTTGTGTTTGGTAAAATCATTAAAGCTCGGAATATTAAAATATGCAAACACATGATGCAATGTTAGAATAAAAAAAATATGCATGATTTATGTATAAAGAGTGAGATAATGTTCATGCAATGAATATAATATAAGTATATCTAAGATCAAGATACCTTAACTACATGACTACACTCTAGCCCCGTACTAAGTGACGGATGGGCATGAGGAGCTGCACACATGCCGTAGGTTGGGGTGTTAATCCCATATGCATACAAAATATGACGCTCAACCTAGCACTCTTTCCCCCCAGTGCCTCTCAAGGCCCCACTGGAACCCTCCCCGGTTAAGGACAAGACATGACTTAGAGGTTAGGTCTCTAATGCACATAATCCTACGCCCTCGCTATTGTGAGACACATGTCATAGGTTTATTGATTATGGACATACTAAGCGTGTAAGCCTTAAATATATTAACTGTGTTATAATTTCATGATTAGTTTTGGATTTACAATTTTATCGAAGATTGTTGATTTTAAATCCATTTAGAAAAGTTTTATTCATGCAAATAACTAAAAAGGAAAATAAGATTTTCATATTTTAATGATATAATTTACTTTAGCATTGCAAGTTATAACTAGCATGAGCATTGATTTCTATCTATGGTACGGGATAATGCTAGTGTGATGAATTAGGACAGCATGGTGCAAAGCTAAGTAAAGATGGACAAATATAAGATTGAGTTGCATGTATTCAAACATAGAGTTTTGAATTTTCATAGACCTAGAAAGAAGTGACAATTCTATTTGATTTCATCTTGTTGATATCAAGTTAATTCATAGGTCTAAAGATAATGAGATTCATGCAAACAATAAAGATGCATATCACACACACACAAAACAAGATATGAAACTATAATACCAATTGCAATCATATATTTCATAATTCCTAAGGTTGATAGAATTAATTGATTTAAGATAGGTCTTGGTGGATCATGAATTATGATATATGATTATAGTGAATTTTAGCATAGGATATTAATAAATCATGGTGGTGATTGTGAAATCATATTCATCATTTTTGTAAATTTTCTTTTTGATTTTAATTTTTAGAAATTAGACAAAACAAATACAAGGTATTTGACAACAATGATAGTAAAAATAATTTTTCAGAGAAAATCAGAATTTTTAGAAAAATATGCTACTGCCAACGTTAGTGACGAGGTTACTATATTTGATTTAAAACACATTGTTTTTGATATTATTTGATTCTGATTTTTCTCGATTATGATTTTCAATATAGGGGCTATTATATGCAGCAACGAAAAATAGACAAATATGCAATTAGTTGCGCATTTAATATTTTAGCCTAAGACCCCTAAAAATCCATTTAAATCTAATTTTGAAGGTAATTTCATTAGTCTTGATAATATCATTTAGAAAATTTAGCATTCAATTTATAATGATAATATAAGATATTTATAGGCAAAGGATTTAAAAAGGATAAAACAAAAGGAAAAGATAGATCACTTAAAAATTATGACTTTATGTTCAATTTAATTCAATTTTGATTTGATAAACATTTGGCTTAAAATGTAAAAGTCATATTTCATAATATATTTAAGTGACCTTAGCGTGCTGGCTCAAAAATAAGAAAACAAACAAAAGAAAAAGCAATTAAGCATATCATGAAGTAGAATACTGATATTTCATTTTTAATTAATTTCTACTTCATGCAATATAATGATTCCTAGTGAATGAGAGACTTAGGTATCCAAAGGGGACTAAGTGTGATGGTTCCTTTGGTTACCCAAATACATCGTGTAGGATTTTAGAGAGGTAGTGATGAATGGGCCTTTATAAGTGGAGTTAGTGTTTCGTTTTTAATTTTGGGCCTCCATTCATACTTTGGTTGTTTATCTTTTAAATTCATATTATGATTATTTGACATCTTTTTGGAATGATAGTTGTTTGAAAAATAATTCATTTAGGATTTATGTTTATTCAAATTATTTTTCAAAATACATTGATGTTGATAATCATAATGAATTTTATTATATTGATTCTTTGAGAGTTTATAAGAGTGATGGTCTTTCTTAAGAATTGAATGTTGAAAAAGTGGGTTACAATATGTTTTAAATGATTGGTTCTTATTTTGATGATTTTCATTTCCACTCTTTCTTATAGACGTACTCTTATAATATGAAGTTAAGCTTTTAGACTTTTGATAATTTGATAAACTATAAATAAAAGAAGTTTTATTATATGAAAAGTTTTGAATAAACATTTTTAATGATTCTAATTTATCCTTTAAATTATCATTTTCTTTTAACAATTTTTCATTATGCTCTTTTGAAGTTAAAAGACCTTTTTCCAAAACCTTGAGTTCTTCTTTAAATGTATTATAATCAAAACAAGGTTTAGCATTTTCAATTAAAGAGCATGAACAAGAATTTGAAACATCAATATAAGATTCTACTTTAGCGTTTGCTTTTAAAGTTTTATTTTCTAAACGTAATTTGGAATTAGCATGTTTCAACTTTGAAATTTTACGTTTAGCAAATTTAACACGAAATGTAGAAATAGAATTTGTTATGAAAAGAGAAGATTTAGATTTTCTTACCTTACTATAGTTTCCGTATTCTCTTTTGCTTGATGTTTTGCCATCAATTGAGTCCAATATTGTGACTCTCTTAGATATATCTTCCTCCAAGCATGAGTCCTCATCGGTTTCTTCTCTTGGATCCATAAGGAATTGCTCTTGTTGATCATCTGTGGAAGGAAGACTATAAGTAGTTTCAAGAAATTTCCAAACTTCAAAAGCAGTAGGAAGCGTATACATAAGTTTAAAAATATTTTGATCTAATGCACAATATTGACTATTCATTGATTTGGCATTTAAAAACATTTCATTTTTATTTAAAATATTTGGGGGCATTTTAATTGTAATATTCCAAACTTCAATATCCAAAGTCTTAAGAAATATTTCCATAAGTGTTTTCCACCCATTATAATTTTCACCCATAAATAATGGTGGACATAATGATTTTTCATTTTCATAAAAATTATCCCCTTTAGAAGATGCGAGATCATGAAGCGCCATTATTCCCGGTTGTGAAGCCGTATTGGAATAACCTGCGCTCTGATACCACGTGTTGGATCTTGTGACGCCCTCAGAGGGGGGTGAATAAGGGCTAAAAATTACTTTGATATTTTTCTAATATATTATGATAATTTTAACGGATAAACAAGTAGATTTTTAGACAACCCAAATAAGCACTTAGAAAATCATAAGAAATTAGAAATCAAATTTTATTTCCACAAGTGATGAATACAAAGGATTGTCGATCTTAATAAAGCTTAAAATCAAGGCTATGATAAAAATAAAATTCTTTTCAATTTACCGGTCCTTCAACCAAGGATCGGAAGGCTATCACTTGTCTCTCCCTAGACCAAGCCCAAGCCTACCCTCTAGATCTTCCCAAGATCTAGACGTAGCACACAAGGCCACGATTTCCTACCAAACCACGCAAGGACTTGGACACTCCGCACAAGGAAGCGATTTCCCCTAAGCCACGCAAGGACTTAGACGTCACGCACAAGGAGACGATTTCCCTACCAATACAAAGTGAAATGTATGTAAATGAAAATACAAATCAAATGAACAACTCCCTAGAAATTCAGATCTCTGAAAGGAAGGTTGAATCCTCGAGATGATCGTTGATGTAGAAGCGCGTCCGATCTCGTCTTCAATTTCAAACCTTCTAAGCACAAATGGGAGTTGATGAGGTTCTGGAGCTCTCTGGTTCGTATGAACTCAGGAAAGGATTTAGAATCTTCAAAGCTCTGAATGCACGAACAAAACGAACCCATTTATAGATTTTCACTGTCGCCTAGGCGACATCGACTGTCGGAATTTTGGATAGCGCTAAACTGCTGTTCATCGTGCTGCCGTGCGGGCAGTTGCTGTAACTTCTGCGCTATCGCCTGAGCGACATCGATGTCGCCTGGGCGATAGCTCCTCTTCATTTTTGCCGTCCGAAACTTCTCCAGACTGTAGATTGAGTCGTTCTCATCTCCGAAATGGGGTGTCACGTTCTGTAACTCTTCCTGGATTGAAAGTTATGGCCATTTTAAGATCAGCACACAAAACTCATCCTTTTGCTTTTTCTAATGTGTACACACTCTTGGATCATGCCCATGAACGAGGACTTGTCTCCTCATTGAACCTGTGCAACCTGGACACTATAAACACACAAAATACTAGATCAAATACAACACGGTATTTGTTATTCTCAAACCAAGAGATGCGGAACATAGGGTCCAACAGGCTCTCATTAGACGGTGGGTCAGGTTGATCTCTTGAGAGGATGGCAAGGAAAGTTGTGTTGGACTAACCCAGATCGATTCCGCTGCCAGGCTCTCATTAGATCATGGGTCAGGTTGATCTTTAGAGAGGATGGCAGAGAAAGTTGTGCTGGAGTGCCCCAAATTGATTCTGCTGTCGGGCTCTCATTAGACGGTGGGCTAGATTGATCTCTGGAGAGGTTGGCATGGTAAAGGTGGAGACATGACCTTGGAATATCGCTATCAGGCTCCCACTAGCCGGCAGGCTCGGCAAGACATTCAGGGGGCGAGACAAAATAGAACTCGTCTAGCGAGATGTCGGCAAAACAAATCAGCAATACAAGGCCTCCCACGGGGAAGGACCTCGCTGACAGGTACCTAAGAACGGGAAGAAGGTGTTATACCTAGATGAGCGAGTCAAGGGCTCGCCAGTACAGAGGAAAAACAAGACTGAAATGAATCGGCCAAGGAAGAAGGCACGTAAGTGCTGCGAGTAAACGGTGTGTGAGTGATGCGAGTAAAAAGCGTGCGAGTGATGTGAGTAAAAAGGCATGCGAGTGCTGCGCGTAAAAAGTGCTACGAGTAAAAAGCCCATGAGTGCTGCGAGTAAAAAGGTGCGTGAGTGCTGCGAGTAAAAAGCACTCGAGTGCTGCGAGTAAAAGGCACACGAGTGCTGCGAGTAAAAGGTGAGCGAGTGTTGCGTGAATGGTGTGCGAGTGCCGCATGAAGGCATCACGAGTACGTTATAACGAGGTGAAAATAAGAGGGACAAGAAAAAGTGCTAAACAGTTCATTTCATAAAAAAGGTTCTATTAGAAATGTTGTGGCGATCTCTTCTGCCAAAAATTAGAAATCAAATTACTTTGGAATCTAAGGGTAGTCCTCGAACCGTTCGCTCTCGCTGTCACCAGGGTCCGGGAGCGATAAGAATAGCTCCGGAACCACCTCATTGACGGTCAGTTGTGCCACCTCGTTAGACAGAAGTCCCGCATGCTTTAGGTTACGGAAGATATGCTTCGCCGCCGCGGTCGCATTCTTCTGCATCATCTCATCCAGCTCGCGTTCCAAGAATGTCTGAGTGTTGCCAAAGCGAGGAGGCGGAAGAAGGATGGCCCGAGTCATCTCGTTGTTCTGAGCCATCAGTATGAGGATCTCCTTCTCAAGGTTGGAGGTGCGGGCGAGAAGTTGACTGGCGGTCCCGGCATCCTGTAAGGGAAAAGGCGAGTCAGTCAAAGGAAACAGCGAAGACAGGGTGAAATTCTTCAACAACTTACCATCCCGCCCTAGAAGCTGGCGAGGAGGCCATCAGAAATCTCCTGCTTCTCTTTAAGGCTCGCGATCTCTTCAGAAGCGGCCTTCAGCTCTTGCTTGAGCTCTTCAGAATTCCTATCCACCTGGACGCACCGCCGAACCATCATGTGCACGAGCTCCGGTGCACAGAGCAGGGCTCGCGCGGTCTCATGAGCGAGCGCCTGGGACGTCAGCTCGTCAAAATCGACAGCATCCTCCCGTCCGTAAAGCCCGAAGGAGAGGGCAAAGGCGTGACCCCCGCTGGTTTCCTGCTCCACCCAGAAAGGGAGGAGGGTTGACACAGAGGCCATATTGGCCTCCAAATCCGAGCGGAGCAGGTGATCTCCGGCCTCATCCTGGTGCTTCGCGCCGAGGCTAAAGTTTTGATGGCTCTCCAGTGCGGGCAAGCCCGATGTACTGGCGACCTCTACAACAATGTTGCTAGACTCCTGATCAGCAGGCAGGCTCGCCGAAGGTTCTGCTCCGGATAGGTCCCTGAGGACCTCTTTCTCTTTAGCTGGATAGTCTTGTTTCTCGCATAAGGGGGTGGACTGGAAGGTCTCGCTCCCCTGTGATTGATACTACAGACAGAGGTTAACTAGTGAAAGAAAAGCAAAATACAAGCTAAGGAGCGAACACGAGTCAAACCCGCTCTGGCCGACACAGGGAGTTGCAAGTCAACGTTTCGTCGAAGATAGATGACCTCGAAGTTCTTCGTCGCCAAGCACTTGAAGAGCTCAGCTTCGTGACCACCGAGCGTGGGAGGGCGGTATGTTGGGTTTTCTTTGAACAATGTATCAAATGCACGCAGTGGAAATGAACAAGAACAACCTAAAAGAACTAATGGATCTTGCGATTTCATGAATAAAAAATAGGAGAAACAGCACTTCTCAATATACCTGAAAGGGATTGAGTCAACACTCAATCAAGATGCTCCAAGATCTGATCCCAACAAACTCTGAGTTCCAAGTACTAAAAGTGGATCGACACCTCTATAGAAGTCCACATTGTGAAGGAGAACCCCATGACCCTTGTCCGACAAGGTCTGGGATGGAGAAAAAATGCCCTCTACGTCTCCCATGAACTGCTAGATCCGATGATAGGGAGAGGCGATGACGGCGATCTTGCAGAATGCAGATAGAACGATCGAGACCTATACAAAACCCTTCCATTTCGGCTCTGTCAGTTTTGCCGAAAGAAGAAGATCTACAGGAAACCTAATCACTTCCTGTTTTATACGCAAGGCATAAAACACGTTATCCTTAGAGCTGAGACTTTACTGGAGTAAACACAGAAATTCGTTGGGTAGACCAAATTCGTCGAATACAATACAATTCGTCGAAAACAATTCAACGATTCGACTCAATATGTGTTCCGTCGAGACAATCTCGATGATTCGTCGAGTACATCTAATTCATCGAGTCATATCGACGAATTCAACGAGACTAATTAACACACATTTCATTGAGACAATTCGACGATTCGTCGAGTACAACACAATTTCGTCGAGACCCTCTCGACGATTTGTCGTGTATTACTTTTCCCATCGAGACATTCTCGACGCAACTCCAATTAGTCACAGGATTGGTCCTCCACTCATATCTAATATGAGTCAGGCCAACATAATCCTTCATCTAACTTCTCCAACACTTTTATGAGCAGCCCTATAGGCTCATATTGCGTTGGCAGTAAGACTAACTACTGGATTGCTTTGAGATCACCTTGAAAAAACCAATAGTCTCCCACTTGATCATAAAGTATCAACAATAGTCTCACAAACAATGAGAGGCATCGAGCAATACATCATTGCTACCCAAGCAATAAGAGTTCATAACTCAATAAGTCTGTCTTGACCAATGTACCAGTGTTGTCATGTCCCTTTGTCCCTTACATCCAGATAAAACTAGAGACATGTACCGTATCACCCTCATAATTGTTCAGTCCTAGTTTCCTGATCTAGAATAGACTGTAAGAAATTGGTGAGCTCAATATCACATATTGACTCAACCAAGCATGGTCATGCATTTCTCAGTCTCATTCCATCAAGTGGCCCTTGGATGTAACTCATGTCATATAGGAGGACAAATCCCATATCTGTCCACACACAAACACCCAAATGAATCGTAACATACCCAATAAACACCCTTATCATCAACCTTTCTCAAGGAAGACCTTAGATGGTATCAAAGTACGCTCTTCCTCACTTGATAAATGTCGTGACTTCAGGTTAAAGAACCACAAACACCATTGTCACTTGAGACCTACTTGTGACATGTTCATATAATAATCCACAAAGTAGTCTCATGGTGAGTCTGTCCGGTAGAACTTGTTCCTAACAAGTTCCCATATGATGATTTGATATCACAATATCATGACCTATGAGAACCGGTCATTAGTCAACGCACATGCTAGTCTTAATGTACCATCATCTCCCTTAACTTCTAAGATGATACGCCGACCAGGGACTATTTAAGAATGAAGCTTCTAATTAAACATATGCCCTCACATTCAAGTCACGCACTAGAATTCCTATGGAAGCAAACATTCTAAGGGCATCTATTATGCTAATAAATCTATCATACAGAAACAGTTGACATAAGAATAAGAACTTGTTGTAAATGTAAAATAAAATATAAAGTACTATATTCATCACATGAATAAACAACAACCGACAAATATATAAATTGATCCACAAGTTTCTCACTAGAGATAATCGTTCAGGTATCTAATACCCATTGATCTAGTATGATCATCATGCTTTCTCTATACAAGAGGCTTCGTCAGTGGATCCACAATATTCTCTTCAGTCGGTACTCTGCATATGCTCACATCTCCTCGATCGATAATCTCTCGAATAAGATGGAAATGCCGAATTATGTTTTTGGATCACTGATGAGATCTAGGTTCCTTAGCTTGTGCAATAGCACCGTTGTTGTCAAAGTAGAGAACTACATGATCAATAATGCTAGGAACTACATCAAGCTCACTGATGAATTTCCTAAACCACACAGCCTCCTTCGCCACGTTTGTAGCGGTGATATACTCAGCCTCAGTCGTAGAATCAGTAACTATCTCTTACTTGGAAATCATCCAGCTCACAGCTCCTCCATTCTGGCAAAAGATAAAACCTGATTGAGACTTTGAGTTGTCCCTATCAGTCTGGAAGCTAGCATCTGTGTAACCTTTTACAACAAGCTCTTCCTCTCCACCAAACACAAGAATACATCCTTTGTCCTTCTCAAGTACTTTAAGATATTCATGACTGCAATCCAGTGACTATCATCGAGATCAGATTGATAGCTGCTAGTCATGCTCAAAGCATAAGGTACATCAGGTCGAGTACATAACATTACATACATGATTGATCCAATTGCCGAAGCATATGGAATCAACTTCATGCGGTCCTTATCTTCTAAAGATTTAGGACACTGGTCCTTAGAGAGACTCACACCATGAGACATGGGTAAGAATTCCTTCTTTGACTCAAACATGTTGAACCGCTTCAGCACCTTTTCAATGTGTACTTTGGGTCAAACCCAACAACTTCTTTGATCTATCTCTATAGATCTTAATACCAAATATGTAAGTTGCTTCACCCAAGTCTTTCATAGAAAAGCAGTTCCCTAGGTTGTTCTTAACAATTTGCAGGGAAGGAATGTCATTTTCGATCAACAGTATGACATCTATGTACAATATCAGGAAGACAACAATGCTCCCACTAATTCTATTGTAAACACAAGATACATCCTCGTTCTTGATGAAACCAAACTCTTTGATTTTCTCATCAAAATGAATATTTCAACTTCGAGAAGCTTGTTTCAATCCATAAATGGATCTCTTCAGCTTGCATATTTTAATGGCTTCACTTGGAGATACAAAACCCTCAGGTTGTGTCATATACACTTCCTCAAGGAGGTTTCCATTTAGGAAAGCCATTTAGACATCCATTTGTCAGATCTCATAGTAATAATACACAGCAATATCAAGCAGAATTCTGATGGACTTAACCACAACAATAGGGGAAAAGGTTTCATCATAGTCAACACTATGAACTTGCCTGAAACCTTTAGCCACCAGCAGACCTTTGAATGTTTGTACATTTCCATCCATGTCGGTCTTCTTCTTGAAGACCCATTTGCACCCGATGGGTCGTACCCCTTCAGGTAGTTCCACTAATGTCCAAACTTGGTTTGTATACATGGAGTCCATTTCAGATTTCATGGCCTCAAGCCACTTCTTGGAGTCTGGTCCATTCATAGCCTCTTGGTAGGTTGTAGGCTCATCATCATGATCCATAAGCAACACATTACCTATTTGATACACGAGAAATCCATATCTCTTTGGCTCAAATCTTGGTCTACCAAATCTACGTATGACTTATGTTTCTTGAGCAGGCTCTCTAGCTACAACTACTTGTAGTCCTTGCTCAGGTTCATTTTCAGTTTGTGATTCTAGAACCTCTTCAAGTTCTACCTTTGCAGTCTTTTAGATATGAACTCTTTCTCCAAAAAGACGCCTGTCCTTGCGACAAACACTTTGCCCTCAGAAGGTAAGTAGAAATAGTACCCTTTGGTCTCCCTAGGATACTCCACTAGATAACACTTATTCGATTTTAGTTCCAGCTTGTCAGGCATTTGACGTTGCACGTTTGCCTCACAACCCCAAATCTTAATGAAAGACATACTCGGACGCTTCCCAGTCTGTATCTCATATGGTGTCTTTTGAATCGTTTTCATTGGAGCACGATTTTAAGTGAAAGAAACAGTCTCTAAAGCAAATCCCCAGAAGGAAACAGGCAAATCTGCATGACTCATCATTGACCATACGATGTTTAACAAAGTACGATTGCTCCTCTTAGACACACCATTATGTTGTGGTGTTTCGGGTGGAGTGAGCTGTGATACAATACCACACACTTTCAGATGATCACGAAACTCATAACTCAGATATTCGCCACCTCGATCAGATCAGAGTGATTTTATTATTTTTCCCAGTTGGTTCTCTACTTCATTCTTAAACTCTTTGAACTTTTCAAATGTTTCGGATTTGTTTTTCATAAGAAACATGTATCCATATCTACTGAAATCATCAGTGAATGTAACGAAGTAGTAGAACCCACCTCTAGCCATAGAACTCATGGGTCTGCATACATCACTATGTATCACAACCAAGAGATCATTAGCCCTCTCAGTATAACTTGTGAAAGGTGCTTTCGTCATCTTGCCCAATAAACATGACTCGCATATCTCAAATGATTCATAATCAAATGAGTCCAATCTTCCATCTTAACGGATCTTGGATATGCGTTTCTCATTTATGTGGCACAAACGACAATGCAAAAAATATGAAGGATTCGGTCATTAGTTTTTAGTCTCTTAGTATTTTCTATGTTATAGAGTGGCTGATCTAAGTTCAAACTGTATAGGCCATTAAACAGTTGGGCTACACAATAACAAACATCATTCATAAATATAGAACAACTATTGTTCATAATTGTCATATCAAGCGCAACCAACTATCCCAAAAGCCCGGACTGATGGGAAGGGCGCTACTTTTTCTTTATGTAAGCAAGAAAGACGCTACGGGTCAAGTGGAGGAATGCTGGACCAAACAATCCCCCCCCCCCAGCATCCAGCACGACCCGCAAGCTCAGAGGTGATCCACATGGCTCAGAGGTGGCGCACCACATGGCTCAGAGTTGGCTTTACACATGGCCACGGCTGCTTGACCCGCCGGGACCCACACATGTAGAGAAATTTCAGGAATTATCAATGCCCCCCCGGTCTTGAACCTGTAACCTCCCCCTGATACCACTTGTCAGATCAAGCGCAACCAACTATCCCAAAAGGCCGGACTGATCGGAAGGGCGCTACTTTTTCTTTAAGTAAGTAAGAAAGGCGCTATGGGTCAAGTGAAGGAACGCTGGACCCAACATTAATAATGAAAGAAAATCCTCTTATGTCTAAACATGACACAGATATAATGTTTCGAGTTATGGCTGGAACAAAATAACAATTATTTAATTCTATTACAAGCCCTGTTGGCAAAGAAAGACTATATATTCCTATGACAATGGAAATAACTCTTGCTCCATTTCCAATGCGTAGGTCTACCACTCGTTTACCCAGCATTCTTCTCCTTCCCAGTTCCTACACATTCATACAAATGTGAGAACTGAATCCGTAATCCAATACCCAAGATGAAGGAGTAGAAATGTTTATTTCTATAACAAAAATACCTGAAGTGGAAGTCACACTTCCTTTCTTCTTTTGCAGATCTTCAAGATAGAAGGGACAGTTCCTCCTCCAATATCCTGCCTTACCACAATGGTGGCACTTCCCTTCCTTCGCCAAGCCTTTGTTCTTCATTGCTGAAGACTTAGGATCAAGATATGACTTAGGTCCCACCTTAGTCTTCTTGAATCCCTTGTCCTGGGCCTTGCCTTTATGTACCATCAATATGGGGCTAGCATTCTTGACCTTCTTCATATTGATCTCAATAGTTCTTAACATGCCTAGGAGCTCGGGCAGTGTCTTGTCAATTTCATTCATATGGTAATTCAAGACGAACTGCTCTTAACTGTCTATCAACGATTGCAGGATCATATCAGCCTCCAACTCTTAGCTCAAAGGAAACCCCAGTTTTTCAAGGTTCTCTATATACCCAATCATCTTGAGTACGTGAGTCCCT
Organism: Dactylorhiza incarnata; assembly: GCA_033032865.1. Lineage (NCBI taxonomy): Eukaryota > Viridiplantae > Streptophyta > Magnoliopsida > Asparagales > Orchidaceae > Dactylorhiza > Dactylorhiza incarnata. Next base: position 8,155,717 of record JAWHQI010000076.1, on the reverse strand, counting down.
ATTAGGGCTCGAGCTCCCATCTTGCACTGAAATAACGCCCTGAATATGTCAAACCTCTCTTGGCTAGGTTGCCCTTGAAACATTTCTTCTTGTGCTCGATGATGTTTAAATTTATCTTTTTGCAAATTCCTTTTTGATGAGGATAAGAATTAAGCGAGCGTTTTCGAGGAGTGTCGTGAGTACTCCTACTTCGAGAAACTAACTGTTATCCTATCGAGAGATAGAAGTAAAGGTCTTTTCTTCTTTCGAAATATCGACGATTACGCCCCGGCTACGTCGTCGAATTCTTTAAATGTGTAAATAGAAAATGAGAGTTTTGCAAGTTTTTGCAATTATTATCCAAACTAATATTTCGATGAAGGCAAGTATACCTTATCGCGTATAGTATAGGAAATATTTTTTTTAGAAAATATCAAGGTTGTATTTTTCCGGATCCTGTTAATTATTTTTTACTTTTTAAGATCGCGCTATTATTTTATCGATTAAACGAGTGATTAATATTGCAAATTTGAAAGAGCAATGACGATAATAATTTAAGCGATTGCGTGCGTTAGCAAAAACAAAGAAAACAATTATAAGGAGAAAGACGAAAATAGCACACTAAATTAAAAACTCACGCACTCTACGGAAATTTAAATGACTGAAATAAATAAAGCAGAAAAGCTATCTCTTATACATACGCACTCTATGAGAATTAAATGACTGAAATAAATAAAGCAGAGAAGTTATCTCTTACACGCACGCACTCTATGGAAATTAAATGACTGAAATCAATAAAGCATAAGAGCTATCTCATAAACGCACCCACTCTATGATAATTGAAAGCTAAATTAAAAGAAAAGAAAATCTAAACTCTTACACTCACACACATAACATAAAAGAAAACTAGATTAAAATAAATTAAAATTTAGACTCACATACACAACTTTGAATTAAAAACTAAACTATCAAAAACAAAAGCAAAATAATTACACTCATACACTCACACACACAACAATAAGTAAAACTAAGCTAAAATAAAAATAAAACACTAACTCATACACTCACACACACCACTTGAATTAAAATAAAAACATAATCTAAGTTATCATACACACTCACACACAAAAACTAAAGGAAGAATAAGAAGAACAAAGAAGAAATTTCTTCTATATATTTAATGGGTTTTACAACTTTTTGAAGAAAGCTTAAACTTGAGAAAAAAATGAGCCCAAACAAGGGCTTTAGAAAACACACAAACAAGCTCACAAACACTCAAAAGAAACATCTCACTAACACTCTTACTTAGGTTCTAAAATATGAACCTTTAAAATAAGGAAAACCCCCTTATTTATAGACAAAATTGGGGTTGCAATTAGCAAAAAAAGTGTGTTGGAAGGTGATAGAAGAGCAGCTGGCGGTTTGACTAGAGAGAGCTGGCGAGTTTGACTTGAGAGCTGGTGGGGTGCGGATAGCAGGTAGCAAGCTGGCGGGCACGTGGAGGCGCAAAGCTGACGTGGAAAATCATGCGAAATAGGAGAGTGGCCGATTTCGATCCCGCACCACAAAGGAGGCTAACCAAGCTATTTTTACTCAAGCAAGCACGCTTACCTATAAACACAAGAATATATATATATATATATTATATATATTTACAGATTATATTATATTAATACCTATAGAATAACTAACTTTAATTTTTGTTATTATATTTTTTTTGTTATGAAGTACCTTTATATATAAAATCAAACATTCATATAAATATTATATATACATTCAAATATAAATTAACTTTATATAGTTAATATTTTCATATAGTAAATTTTAAATCGACCGAAAGACACGACAAATTCGACTGGTAACTTCAACAAAATCGACGGGAAGCTTTAAAGGAAAAATCGACTGGACGGAATGTAGATCGACGGGAAGGGATGTCGATCGACGGACTTCAAGTAGAATTCAAAAGAGCCAAGTAAAAATCGATGGGAAGCTCATCGACGGGAAGGGATGTCGATCGACGGGAAGGGATGTCGATCGACAAGACTTTAAGTAGAATTAAAAAAAAGCCGAGTAAAAATCGACGGAAAGCTGATCGTCTGGACGGGATGTCGATCGACGGGAAGGGAAGTCGATCGACGAGAAGCTTCAAAGGAAAAATTGACTGGACGGGAAGTCGATCGACGGGAAGGGAAGTTATTATATATTTAACTTATTTATAGTTTATATTTACTTATATAGATATAGTTTTTATTTAATAAATATTTTTAAATACTTTACATATACATTTACATATATTTTTAGTATAATTTTACATATTTACCTACATAAATATTTACATACTTACTATATAGTTTCATATATAAATGTATACTTAAATAGTTCATTTTTACATATATATATAAGTATTAGTTAAAACAAATCGTTTATTCAATAATGTACATGAAATTTACAAATTTTGTTTAGAAATTAAACTAAAAGCTATAATAAAATATGCATAAATTACTATTCATCAAATACCCTCATACTTAAGCTTTTGAAATTCCAGAGCACAATTAAGAGAAATCTATACGGGCTTAACATAAGTTCTAATTTTTTGGCTATCGTATTATTTAATCAAAAGAGATTGAAAAATAAAAAACCAGGGTATAAAGAGTTAAGCCATAAATTACGTAAATAATTTAAGTAGGGAGAAATGTCTCTGCCAAAGGACTTCTTGATTAACCAAATAGCAAGCAAAATTGCAATCGTTAGTGAACGAGATTAGATCGGAATTATAGAAACTCTTGCTTTTAAGAATTTTGGAGGAAATAAACAAGTTACTAATTAAGCTCTCAAATTTTTTTTAAATTAAGTCTAAGAACAAGAAATTGGTTAGGGGAAAGGGGAGTGGGGGTGCAAAGCTTTGGCAAAAGAAGACATTTGAATTAGGGGTGATGAATTTTATCCTCTCACCCCTCCTTTTGATTTTTTTTGTTTTGCGCCCGCCGTGGTTTACGAGGGGAAACAAATTCAAATATTGTTTATTAACCCAATGCTTATGTTTACGGAACGAAATCTTATTCCCATTGACATAAGATCTTTTTAATTTTTATTTGGGTGCGTATGTTTGAGGAATGAAATCTTATTCCCATTGACATAAGATCTTTTTAATTTTTGAAATAAAAACTTCTTCTTCTATTTTTCTATGCCAAGCTATATGGGTGAATGATTCTGGGTTTTCAAGAAAGATTCTAGAGTTTAATAAAAAAAATTGAGAGCAACCTTATTAGTTTGAACGTTCTTGAATTTCTAAAGGCATAAAGTAAAGATAATTGAGGTCTAAGGTCGTTTTGCTAACATAATACACATGCCTCTATTTTAGATAAATTAGAAGTAGTGCTTGAAAACAAATCCTTTATTTACATTTAAAACACAAGATATTCTTTGAAACTTAACCCCGAATGTATAGATCTATCAATCTTAGATAAATAAATGAATAACAAACTAGGGATTATGAAAATCCGCAGATAGATACTCTCGAAACTAAATGCTTTAAGAATAAAAACAAAGTGGGTTTTATTATATATATATTGGTTTTTTCAACTACGCAATGAACACAATATATATATATATATATTTGAGAAATTTTGGGGTTTTAAAATATTTTCTTGGATTTTTCCTAAGTTTGGTACTACGAAATAAACTATTAATTTGAAAAAAAAATTTGGTTTTGCAAATTTTTTGAATTTTTCCAAGTTTATATTTATGTTTTTAATTTTTTTATTTTTCTGATTTACAAAAAAAAGCATGAAGAAATAAAATGCAGAATAAAAATAAAAGGGGAAAAGGGAACGTCCCTGATTTGGAGACGGGGTGACCACATGAACACCTGCAAAACACGTAAAAAAAGACTACAAAATAAAAGAAAAAAAATTTTGTAAATTTTTTTTTGTTTTATGATTTTTTGTTTTTTTTTTGGCTTTCTTAAAGGTTACAGGAAAAAGAGAAATATTTTTGATGTTTTAATTAGTTTTGGAGTTCCTGACGTCTACCCGGTGAAAGGTTCGCAAGGTACTAGGAGATGTGATGAGATGAATCTCAGATCTCCATTTCAAGAATTAAGTTATAACAAATTTTGGGGTTTTGTATATGTTTTGGTATTTTCTAAGTTATTTATTTACAAAGTTAGGATAAAGGTAAAGATGAAATTATCAAAATATAAAAATTTTACAATGTTATTTATTTATTTTCAAAGTTATTTATTTACAAACTATGATTTTTTTTGGTGTTTTTTAGAATTGTTTTGGATTTTGGTGTTTTTTTCTATTTTGGTGTTTTTAGAATTTTTTATTTTTATTTTGGAATTTGGATAAAGAATGGAAAAACACCCCCATACTTAATAGCCCTGCACAAAAGGCCCGATCGGGCTGGGCTAGCGCCGGCCCGATCGGGCTCGGTCTTAAGTCAACCGGTCCGAGCCCGGTCTTTGACTAGATCGGGCTCGGGCCGGTCTCGGGCAGCACCCCAAGGAAGGGGCCTGAGCAGCCCCTCAGGCCGGGCCAGGCCGGACCGGTCCGGGATCGGGCCCGACCGGTTCGGCCCTTTTTTATAAAAAAATTAAATTTTTAATTTTAAATATATTATATAATATATATTATATCTATATATACATATATTTAAGAATTAATATACTAAAAACTTGACAAAAAAAACTCAAAGCTTATGGACAATTTTTTTAATATTGAACAAAAAAAATTACACTCGTATTCGTACAATTTGCATTTATCGAAAAAAGAATAAAATTTATTATTATTAGAAAATTTAAATAAAGAAAATTACAAACTTTGCTCGTTCAAATAAAAATTAGTAAATTACAATCGTAGAGTCGTAAGCGTGTGCGCGCCGCGTTCAATTATCTCCTAAATTTATTGCGTCCATCTCGTCTTCTATCTCCTCCGAGCTATCCTCTAATGCCGTTATGTGTTGTTTCCTCTTCGTAGCATCCAAATAGTCCTTGTAGCATATGCAAATTTCCAGTGATTCTTCGTTAAGCCGACTCCTCCGCTCGTTTAAAACCCTGCCACTAAGAGAAAAAGCAGACTCCGAAGCTACTGTACTAGCTTGGATAGTTAGTAAATCACGGGCCATATAGGCCAAAATAGGATAGGTATTAGCTTTACCTTTCCACCAATTTAAGAGATCGAAGTTTTCGATCTCCTCCGTACTCATAAAATCGCGAAATTGTGTTTTCGTATATAATCCTAATTCATTTAAACTACTAGATGTGCGCGCTTTTTTCCTAGAAGCTAAATCTAAAATATTATTTTTAAAAACATCCTTCGTTCTTAGTTGCGCGCTTTCTTCTCGGGGTCGCGAGTCGTATAAGTTATCGTAAAAATTATAACATTCGGTAAAAATAGTATTAAATTTTGAAATACTAACGGGATCATCCTCATCATAATTTATATTTAAGTTTAAATTAGTATTTATTTCGTCTATCAAATTTTCTACGCCTTCAACGCTGAATAGTGGGTTTAAAGCGGTGGCGCAAGAAAACATGGGAGACATTTCTCTATAATATTTTAAAAAAATTTCTTCCATTATATTAATTAGAGGAAGCCACCCGTCGTGTTGCCTAAAATAGCTAAATTTTTGTGTGATATGTACAAAATTTTCAATTACTAGCACGCTAGTCGGATAATACACGCCCGATAACAAAATAGTCGCCCGATAAAAACATTTTAGTAAATCCATATAATGTGCTAATCAAGACCTATCATCGTCGGTCAAAGTATTCGTAATATTTAGTAAACTATAATATTCCATAAGAAGTTGTTTTTGTTGGAACGCTCTTTTTAACATTTTATAAGTTGAGTTCCATCTAATAGGCATATCAAATTGAGGTTTTAAAAAAAAATTTCCTTGTGCGTTAGCAAATTTTTTAAAATCTTGAGCTCGTTGCTTAGTGCAATAGATAGTTTTGAGCATTTCTCGGATTTTAGAAATATAGACTTCCATAGCCTTTAAACTATCTTGTACCACTAAATTTAAGACGTGACAAACACAGCTAGTGTGAAAAAACGCGCCGTCTAGCATTGGTTTTAAATCGCATTTTAACCACTCAATTGCGACGGTATTATTTGTGGCGTTATCAAAAGAAATACTCATTATTTTATCTTTAATTTTAAATTCCCGCACACATTTCATAATTACTTGATATATAGCTTTACCCGTGTGCGGGAATTCAAAACCTGCAAACCAAATTACGCGTTTATTTTGCTCCCATGAAATAGGATCAATCCAATGACACGTGATACACATATACACTAATCCTAATTTTAAGTTACTAGTCTGAAAGTGCACAGTTAACCTCACTAGAATTCTCTAGAGGGGCGGTGAATAGAGATTTAAAATATTTTTGTACAAAGTTAATAATTATATATATATATATGGGTGTAGTGATCACAGATTAGAGCTTCCCACACACCAACAAGAATTAAACAAGTAAAGAAAATAAATGCAAGAAGAAAAATCACAGCACAACACAAAGAAATATAGTGGTTCCCCAAACTTTGGGTAGTCCACTCTTCTACCCCCTTGGTAGGAAATTCACTATCTTGCACCGAGTCTTTTGATAAGGAGACTCTTAGAACCACCCTGAGTCTTTTGATAAGGAGACTCTTAGAAACCAACTGAGTCTTTTGAAAAGGAGACTCTTAGAACCAGTACAACTGAATTTTTTGAAGAGAGATTCTAGAAACTCTTTTACAGTATTTGAAAGTGAAATAAAGGTAAAGAAGATAGAGAGATAATAAAAAGACAAGAAGGAATCTTCTTCCTAGCAAGAAGATTGGAAGCACAAGAAGTAGTGAATGAAATCTCTCTTCTATAGTGAGAAGGAGATTGTAGCCCTTTTCTCTCTTTTGTGAGATCTATCAGAGTTTGCAGCAGTATGACTTCAGAGTGAGAAGAAGAAGTAAGCTTGATCTTTGCTGCAGCACTATCTCTCAATTTTCTCTTTTCACTTGGGAGCTCTTCCTCTTTTTTAAATGTAAAAATGCTGGATCACTTCTCTGTTGCTCTCTGCCGACCACCTTGTTATTTATAGCTCTGTTCATTAAAATGACACTATAGGAGAGTAATCAATCAGCAGGCAAAGTATTAGAAAGAAGGAGAAATTTCCATAACAATTATATCCATAGAAGGAAAGTATTCATTCTGATTTCAAATAGTGTCCATAATGGATTTAATCAAATTAGCCAAGAATTCATTAGAGGAAAGAATAATTCAGAACGACTATAAAGAATAATTTGATTCCATATAAATCAGATCTTATGAAAGAAGAAAAGAGATCTGGCGATTTTTGAATTAATCATAGAAATCGACGTGCGTCGATTACTATTCGACGTAAGCGTCGAATTCGTCCTGGCAGAACGTCGAGAGGAGAATAAGGAAGGTGCGTCGACTAAGGTGCGTCGACTTCTCAAGATACGTCGACTAGAAGTCAGAGCTACGTCGACATAGGATACGTCGAATTCTGCTTAGAGCTACTTCGACTCATTCTGATAGAAACGTCGACTCATTCTGATAGAAACGTCGACTTTATTCCGACGTTGCGTCGAATACTATCCGACACATATTTACTTATCCTTGATTTTCCTTTCTTAGAATTCATATTCAACTTAATTTCAGGGGTTAAGAGAAATCATTTTCCCAACAATCTCCCCCTATTTGTCTTAACCCTAATTAGAGGGAAATTGTACTAGCATCACAGCATTTGTAGAGAAAAGAAATATGTCAATTAAGCAGAAAAGAAATTGGAAAAAGTGATCATATAACCAAATTTTCTAGAATTATATAAACAGACTTCATGATCATACCAATTAGTATTTAACTATAGGGTAAAGTATATCAGTAGTATTTTCAAACATTACTCAGGAGGGGTAGGAGGAGTCTTTCTCTTTCTCTTGAATACTACTGTTTTAGGAGAGGGGGGTTTCTCTTTCTCAGTTGCAGGAAGTTCACCTAGCTCCCCCTGAGCAGATTTCTCCCCATGGGAAGGAACTTCCTTTGATCCTTCTACTTCTTCAATTTCTTTATCATCTTCAGCTCCAGCTGTTTCTGGCTCCTTAGCTCCTACTTCAGCCAACACAGCATCTGGCTGTCCTTTTTCATTTTCAGCTTTATTCATAACAGTATCCAGCTCCCCCTGAGTTTCAGTTTCTTTATTTTTCTTACCATCTGCCACATTTTCCTTTTCAGCTTCATTGTTTGCTCTGCTTGCCTCCCCTTGTAATAGTACCACTTGATTTGCAGCCTCTCTTGCTATACTAAGTACCTCTATTATTTGTTCTTCAGAGTGTAGCTCAGGTACAACTTCATTTCCAATTGTCTTGAGAAGTGCAAGACAATCATCTTTTGATGGAGGAGGGGACTTGTGAGAGAGAGATTTAGGATTTGAGAGCTGCTCTTCATCTAGATTCTCCCCCTTCTTGACCTTCCTGGCCAGGGAGGTTAAGAAAGACCTGGTTACTCTAGAGGAAGAGAGAGATGTCTTCAGATTTTGCACAGAGGCACTGACCCCATCTATTTGGGTGTGCATGTGAAGGATGAAGGAATGAATCTGGGAGCAGTGCTCATCTAGCATTGCTTAGAATGTTTGAGCTGCTGATGCAATGCACTGAGTAAGGAGGGCTTCAGTTGATGCAGATGGTTCATGTTGTGGTTGGTGATGAGGAGAGAGTGGTGGAGGTGGTGATGAGGGTGGAGAAAGGTTAGTTGATTTATGAGGTATTGGTGATAATGGAGGTGAAGAGGATGAGAAAGTATGAGGAGGAAGAGATGGAGAAACTGCTGTTTGAGGAGCAGGTATTTGAGAAGAGGTAGGTAGAGTAGGAGTTGTGAGGGTGGTAGAGACTATTGGAGTGGTTGATGGTGGTAGAGAGGGATTGTCTCTTTGAGGAGGAGGAGGAGATGGATGAACAGGAGAGTTAGGAGGAGAGGGAGTCCTTTCAGGAATGGAACCAGGCTTAGGGATTTGCCTGGTCCACTTGGAGAATAGAGCTATTGACATTCTTTTCCCTGGAGGAATGGGGATTCCTTTTGACCTACAGAGGTCAGGGAAGGAGTGGAAGAGTACTTGACTCATAATCCTCATATATGCATTTTCTTTGTGTGAGTATTTGGAGCCTATCATCTTGAGCAAGCATGTGGCCCAGTCCACCTTCTTCTTCAGCACAAGGGCCCCTATGATGTTCAGTTGCTGCTTGGGTACTGCATCATGGGCTGAAATTTTGCATAGTAGTATCTTTCCTACTACATCTGCTAACAGTCTGTACTCCTCAGAAAAGTCTATTTTCTTTAGATGGATTGGTTTATCCTTTGAAAACTTCATGGTGGTTAGTAGATGCTTGATTTCATCAGGTGTGAGGTCTATAGATTCATCACCTAATAAGGGAATGATGAAGACTTATGAGGTTACTCTTTATAAATTGATTTCCTTTCCCTATTTTATTTGAACAAAGATAATATTAGGATATACCTGATGGATGATCAAAGGTGGTCCTAATATGTTCTGCAGAGATTGAGACTGGTGTCTCATAGATTGTTCCCTGGATTTCTCCTTGTTCAGACATCTGAACATGAGTCATCAGCTCTGTGAGCTCTGTTTCCAGGAGCTTGCATCTTGTGGAGATGAGTTTGTCCAATCCAGCTTCAGTGAAGAGAGCTATGATGTTCTTATAATTTTCTGCAGCGGCTTGGAAGGAGTCGAGGTCAATGTCGAAACCAGAGTTTATCTTGGGAGCCATTTTAGGTCAGTGAAAGAGAGGAGGAAATGGCTGGACTAAGAAGCAAGAAGGATGAAGAATGCAGAGTAGTGAAGGTTTCTAACTGAAGAGTTTTTTTAAGTCAGGTGAAGCGTCGAAACGGGACTCAATTCGAGGCTTATTCGGTACTTCAGTGGATGTGACCGAAAATATTTTAGCATTGCCACTCATTTTTATGAAGTCGACGTTACGTCGAGTGGAATTCGACGTAAGCGTCGATACAGCCCGCGTTAAGATGCTAGGGTTACGTATCGATGTATGCGTCGATTGTAATCGACGTATGCGTCGATTTCACTTATAGAGTTGAGTCATCGACGGTGCGTCGATTAGAAGTCGACGTGACTTTTGATTTTCCTGAAGAATTTTAGGTGTTTATTTCTTTTTATCTCTTCCTAGTTCTAAGTCAGTCTTGGACTAATTTTTACAGATAGTTTGATTGGTTGTGCCAACATTGTTTGGCAAGGTGGCCAGTTTTGTTACATATATGGCACTTGATTATCTTATTCTTATGATAATTTGAGTTTAGAGAACGATAGAAGGGTTGATTAGGATAGAAAGTTTGATTAGGATGAGAATTTTGGTTACCAGGTTTAGGGTAGAAATTTTGGTTAGGATAGGGGTGTTGATTAGGATGGAAATCATGGTTAGGATGAATGGATCCTGAATGGGAATTATAGAGGGTTTTTGGAGGATAGGCATTTAAGTTGCTCTGATTTTTTGTGCGTCGATATCTATTCGACGCATGTTGATAGTTGCTTCGATTTATATTCAGCGCTTTCTCCCGATAGCGTTGATCTGATATCGACGCATGGAAAAAGTTGCGTCGATTGGAAGTCGACGTACTTTTATGCAAGCGTCGAGTAGAGGTCGAGGCATCAGAGAGGTTGCGTTGAGTAAAAGTCGACGCACTATCATTCATGCGTCGATATAAAGTCGATGTAACTGTATCTTCATACATTTTCTTTTTCCCTTTTTCTGATTTTGTTCTTTTATGTATTGTTTCTTTTGGCTTAGTTGCTTCTTCAGATGAAGTTTGAGAGTCATCAGCTGAATAATATGATGTTTCATCAAATTATTTTATTTCCTTGAGGGAGTCTTCTTCCTTATTTAGTGAGTCTTTTTCTTGGTTTGATTTGATGGGTTTTGTGAATTTTATAGGGATCATCCAAGCAGGTTTGTTGGATGGAATTTGGCTGGGGTAGGGATCAGGCCCTAGACCAAGATTTTTTATGTCTCCTTGTTTGTTGTTCAGTGATTTCTTAGAGAGTTTGGCTTCTCATTTTTATTGATTCTTCAAAAGCTTTTGCCTGGGATACCTTATCCTTAAGGAGCTGGTTTTCTATTCTAGCCCTTTCTACCTCCTTTTCTATGATGTTAGCCCTTAATTCATAATCTTTAGAGCATTTAACTTCTCTATTTCTCTGGTTTTTAGCCACATTGATATGTTCTTTTAGATCTTTAATTTCTTGTGTAGCTTTTAGTTGATCTAGACACATTCCCATAAAATCATTTCTGAAGTTATCACTTTGAAAATCTATTTCATCAAACATGCTTACCTCATCCTTATCCTCAGATTCCTCTATGAGAATAGGGCTATCTTCTTTTTCATCTTCAGAAGATATGCTTTCTTCTGATCCTGTCTCACTCCATGATTTAGCACCATCATCATTCTTTGAGCCTTCAAGGGCCATCAAGCACAGATCTTCTTGCTTAGGCTCTTCATTGTCACTCTTAGAAGAGGAGCTGTCCTCAGAGTCTGTATCACTCCAGGCTTCTGCTATAAAGCCTCTTTCTTTCTTCTTCCCCTTTTTCTTGAGATCTTTCTTTTTCAGATCTTTCTTTGTCTCAACATTTTCTGGACATTCTGGGGCAATATGTCCAGGTTTCCTGCAAGAATAACAAATAATTTCTTTAGTAGGAGTTTTGTCATACCTTAGTTTTGACTCTCTCCTTCTTGATCCATCTGTCCTGACCCATTTCTTGAATTTTCTGGCTAGGAAACTGAATAGTTCTTCTTCAGTGATAGAGCTTCCTTCTTCAGTTGCTTTTAATGCAATGTTCCTGTCTTTTGAAGAAGTTGGAGTGTTTTCTTTTCTCTTCTTCTCTTCTCTGGTTTTCAGCAGTTGCTCATAGGATCTGAGTTTTTCTAAGAGAGCATCTGTTGAAATTTCCCTTTGTCCTCTTGTGTCTCTTATTGCCCATATCCTTGAGTCCCATGAACTTGAGAGACTCATCAGCAATTTGTCATTGATCTCTGTGAGAGAGATTTTTCTATCCAAGTCCCTTAGTTGATTGATGATCAGACTGAATCTGTCATACATCTCAGAGATGCTTTCTTCATTCTTCTTTTAGAAGTTCTCATATTGAGAGATCAATAGAGCCTTCCTATCTTTTCTTTCATCAGCACTTCCTTCTACCATCTTTCTGAGAGCCTCCCAAATTTCTTTGGCTGATTCACACTCAACAACCCTTTGAAAGATTTCATCAGAGAGGGTTGAGACCAGAATATTTACAGCTTTTGCATCACATGTTCCTGCCTTCTTCTCTTCAACTGTCCACTCATCCTTTGGGACAAGTGTTTGAGTCACTTCACCACTTGAGTCTTTTCTATAAGGCTTGGGAGGACCTGTCAGGATAACATTAAATAAATCTTCATCAATAGAATTCATATAAATCCTAATTCTTGTTTTCCAAACTGCAAACTTCTCAAGATTGTACATTGGTGGTCTGGTGGAAGCATAATCTTTGATTTGTGCCATGTGAAAAGTAATATTTAGAAAAATATATATTCCCCAAACTTTGGGTAGTCCACTCTTCTACCCCCTTGGTAGGAAATTCACTATCTTGCACTGAGTCTTTTGATAAGGAGACTCTTAGAACCACCCTGAGTCTTTTGATAAGGAGACTCTTAGAACCAACTGAGTCTTTTGAAAAGGAGACTCTTAGAACCAGTACAACTGAATTTTTTGAAGAGAGATTCTAAAAACTCTTTTACAGTATTTGAAAGTGAAATAAAGGTAAAGAAGATAGAGAGATAATAAAAAGACAAGAAGGAATCTTCTTCCTAGCAAGAAGATTGGAAGCACAAGAAGTTGTGAATGAAATCTCTCTTCTATAGTGAGAAGGAGATTGTAGCCCTTTTCTCTCTTTTGTGAGAGCTATCAGAGTTTGCAGCAGTATGGCTTCAGAGTGAGAAGGAGAAGTAAGCTTGATCTTTGCTGCAGCACTATCTCTCAATTTTTTCTTTTCACTTGGGAGCTCTTCCTCTTTTTCAAATGTAAAAATGGTGGATCACTTCTCTGTTGCTCTCTGCCGACCACCTTATTATTTATAGCTCTGTTCATTAAAATGACACTATAGGAGAGTAATCAATCAGCAGGCAGAGTATTAAAAATAAGGAGAAATTTCCATAACAATTATATCCATAGAAGGAAAGTATTCATTCTGATTTCAAATAGTGTCCATAATGGATTTAATAAAATTAGCCAAGAATTCATTAGAGGAAAGAATAATTCAGAACGGCTATAAAGAATAATTTGATTCCATATAAATCAGATCTTATGAAAGAAGGAAAGAGATCTGGCGATTTTTTGAATTAATCATAGAAATTGACGTGCGTCGATTACTATTCGACGTAAGCGTCGAATTCGTCCTGGCAGAACGTCGAGAGGAGAATAAGGAAGGTGCGCCGACTAAGGTGCGTCGACTTCTCAAGATACGTCGACTAGAAGTCAGAGCTACGTCGACATAGGATATGTCGAATTCTGCTTAGAGCTACTTCGACTCATTCTGATAGAAACGTCGACTTTATTTCGACGTTGCGTCGAATACTACTCGACGCATATTTACTTATCCTTGATTTTCCTTTCTTAGAATTCATATTCAACTTAATTTCAGGGGTTAAGAGAAATCATTTTCCCAACATAGTCCAAACGTCGCTCGTTAAACTCATACGTCCCTCAAAATTTTCAAAATAATTTATAAGTTCTTGTTTTGCTTCTAAATAAAATTTAAGGGCGTGGCGCCTAAGAGAAGATCTACTAACCTTTTGATATTTAGGCTAAAGCCCTTGTTGTATGTACTTAAACGAATCCTCATTGTCGAAGGTGCTGAATGGCAACCCACGTCTGATGACGAACTTCGTCTGCAACTCTCGTTGTCGAAGTTGATCGTACGTCCAAATTTGGCCTGCTCCAGAAATTTGGGATTGACTTGACTCGGGAGCTTGTTTCAAAATGCATGACTTAAGGTGGCTTGCTAGCGTCGAGTTGCCGCTGATTGCTAGCAACTTTGAGCATAATTTGCATCGCGCCTTCTTTTCGGTGCCGACTATAACCATATCGAAATGCTCCCAAATAGCCGCCGTACGATGGTGCTCCACCACCTCAGGAGTACTTTGAGAAGATGACGCTGGCGTTAAGGAGGACGATGCCATTAGATGAGAGAGAGTGAGAGAGAAAGAGTGAGAGAGAAGGAGTGAGATAGAGAAAGTGAGAGAGAAGTGAGAGGGGGGTTATTTATAAGGTTTTTTTTAAATAATAATATTTTAATTATTTATAAAATATTAAAAAAAAATTTAAAAAAATAATAATAAAAGCCAACGGCTCTTATTAGAGCCGTTGGCCACATGGCATGCCATGTGGCCAACGACTCTAATAAGAGCCGTGGGCCGGCACTTAATAAGAGCCATTTTTAACGGCTCTTATTAAGAGCTCGGGCCGAGCTCTAGCCCGGGTCGGGCTTTGTCCGGCCCGGGCTAGGGCAAGCCCGATATCCGGTCTTTGCCCGGCCCGGACCGGGCCGGGTACCGGGCCGGGCAAAGACCAGCATTTGGGGCCCTTTAAGGGCCCCGGGACCGGCCTCGGCCCGTGTCGGGCTCCTCCCGGGTCGTGCATCGCTGGGCTTTTCCGGGCCGGGCTCAGGCCGGCCCGATGAGCCCAGTTTTTTTGGACAGGGCTAATACTTAATCTCCAACATTGTCCCCAATGTTGTAATTTAAGTATGAAGGAGTGAAAATGAAAGTGCGGTTTGTACAAAAAATAAAATTTGTAAAAAAATGGAGTGTAATAGTAGATTAATATGGGGTGCCTCCCACGAGCGCTTTGTTTATCGTCGTGTAGCTTGACTGAATTGTCATTAAGATTTTTAGAAGTTGGGAAGGGGTATAGATTCGAGCTTATCGTCCACTGAATCTCCCGCAATATATAATTGTAGATGATGACCGTTGACTTTAAGCTTGCCTTTTTCTGGGTGGGAGATAAGGACTGTCCCATATGGACAAACCTCTTTGACTTCAAAGGGGCCGGACCATCGGGATTTTAGCTTACCCGGAAAAAGGCGAAAAAGTGAATTAAATAAAAGGATAAGATCGCCCGGCGCAAATGATTTTCAAAATTTAATTTTTCGATCGTGGTAGAACTTAGAATGCTCCTTATAAAATGTATTACACTCGTAAGCGTTTGCACGCCATTCATCGAGTTCGTTTAATTGGAATTTTTTACTTTCAGAGACTAAGTCCAGATCGAGGTTTAAAACTTTTAGAGTCCAAAAGGCGCGGTGCTCTAACTCTACAGGTAAATGGCACGCCTTGTTGTAGACTAATCGATATGGCGTACAACCAATGGCGGTCTTGTAGGCCGTACGATATGCCCACAGTGCGTCGTCGAGTTTTTTCCAAGTTGCGCTAAATCTTTCGATTAACTACCTATACTTGGCCGCTTGTTTGGGGGTGATAAGCGGTGGCGAGCTTATGTGTGACGCCATATTTAAATAAAGTTTTTGCAAATTGGTCATTGCAGAAGTGCGTACCCCTATCACTCACTATCACGCAAGGCGTACCGAAGCGAGAAAATAATTTTTTTAGAAATTTGACGACGACTCTCGCATCGTTGGTGGGGAGAGCTTGTGCTTCCGCCCACCTAGATACCTAGTTGACCGCGACTAAAATATAGCGATTAGTATAAGAGGGAGGTAGGGGCTTACAAAGTCTATGCCTCATAAATCGAAGATTACGCATTCTAAATAAAAATTTTGGGGAATCTCATCACGACGAGAGATGTTACCCGACCGCTGGCAGCTATCACACTTACTCACAAAATTGTGAGCATCTTTAAAGAGAGTGGGCCAATAAAAGCCCGCCTCTAGTGCTTTTCGCGCAGTCTGTTTGGCTTGATAATCACCTCGGTCGGCCCCTCGTAGCAGTGCCACAATATTTGTGCACCTTCCTCGCTTGAAACACATCTCCGCACAACTTGGTCCACGTAGACGTGAAGAAGAAATGGGTCTTCCCAAAAGTAAATTTTTAAATCAGAAAAGAATTTCTTCTTTTGTTGTTTTGAAAAGTCTTTCGGAAGGACCTGCGCAAATAAATTGTTTACGCAGTCTACGAACCAAGGAGGGGGAAATGTTTAAATTAGAAAAAGCTAAGAGGCGCTCCGCGGGAAATCTATCGTCTATATCGAGTTCGATGAGCACTTTCGCGTTTGGTTGCTCTAAACGAGAGAGGTGGTCGGCCGCTATATTTTCAGCCCCCTTCGTGTCCCGGATCTCTAAGTCGAACTCCTGCAATAGGAGGATCCATCGAAGCAAGCGGGGTTTGGCATCCACCTTGGCTAATAAATATTTGAGGGAGGAGTGCTCGGTATAAACGATAACTTTAGAAAGCGTGACGTAGGGCCTCAACTTATCGAATGCAAAAACGACGGCGAGAAATTCTTTTTCCATCATCGTGTAGTTAGCCTGTGCGGCAGTCAGTGTGCAAGAAGTGAAATAGATGGGATGAAAATATTTATTAACACGTTGGCCTAGTACGACTCCCATCGCGATATCGCTCGCATTGCACATTATCTCAAATGGAAGGGACCAATCTGGCGCCACCAGAATGGGAGAATGGATAAGTTTTTCATTTATAATATTAAACGCATCTACGCACGCATTATCAAAAATAAAAGGAGATTCCTTCTCCAGGAGGTGGGTTAGCGGTTTCGTTATTTTCGAATAATTTTTGAATAAACCGCCAGTAGAAACCAGCGTGGCCAAGAAAACTCCTAATAGATTTTATATTTGAAGGAACGAGAAGTTTTTCAATAATTTCGACCTTGGCCTTGTCGACCTCCATCCCTTTTGCGAAAATCTTGTGTCTGAGAACTAAACCTTCCAAGACCATAAAATTACACTTTTCCCAGTTTAAAACCAGGTTCGTGTCTTCGCATCTCTGGAGGAGTCAATCTAGATTCTGCAAGCAGTTTAAAAAGGAGCTCCTGAATACGGAGAAGTCATCCATAAAGACTTCCATTATGTCCTCTATGTGCTCCCCAAAGATCGCCATCATACATCGTTGGAATGTAGTTGGCGCATTGCAGAGGCCGAATGGTATCCTTCGACATGCGAAGGTGTCGAAGGGGCACGTGAAAGTTATTTTCTCCTAGTCTTCGAAGGAGAAAGGAATTTGGAAAAATCTCGAAAGACCGTCGAGAAAACAATAATATGGATGACCCAAAAGTTGCTCCATGATCTGATCGATAAATGACAACATGAAGTGGTCCTTTCGGGTGGCATCATTTAACTTTCGGTAGCCGATGCACCCCCGCCAACCCGTAACAGTACGGTTTAGAATTAATTCATTATTCTGAGTGGCCACTACCGTTAAACCGCCCTTCTTTGGCACGACATGTATGGGGTGTAAGACCCCTTTTTTTGCTACAAAACCGGGTCATATGCCCAGAACCGCCGATTTGCTGTGACACCAACACTCGGGAAGGTCGCCACTACAAAATGCCAATCCTTCCGGCCATATCATTCATAGAAGAAGAAAAGTACAAATGAACTAAAAGTAAGTTCAAGCCCACATCACATGAAATATAGATCATAATGAAAAAGAGATGCCCACAATAATAACTGAAATAAAAAGTAGCAACATAACGGGCTCATGCCTGGTACATCATTTCCTCACTACAGAATCCCTCATGGAAGCAAAACTACTGAAGACACTCACGGATCTTGTGACTGGCGTTCCCATGCTAGACTGACCCGCCTCCATCTGCACCAGCCTCTGGTGGTGTCGCGTCTCCTCGATCCCCTAAAATGATACGGTCCACCAACCATTAGTCAAAAAGACCAAGCCTTGTTTCCCCCCCCATCCATCCCCTAGTGGCCCTAGGCACCGAGGGGGAGGATGAAGCATAGGACAGCAAGGGGTATAAAACAAAGCAGGTGACATGTCTTAGCTACAAGAGTATCTATCACTATGCGGGTGTTTATATATAATTGAAGCAGTAAACTATAAGTAAGTAGGATAAAGAGCAAGTAAAGAACAGTACAGTAAGAAAGTAAAGACAGGTATATGATAGAAAAGTAACCATTGATTTATAGGAATGCCCATACAAACCTATAGACCAAGGGGTCGTTCAGGAAGGACTATCATATAAAGAGTCCCATAACCAATTTATACGATAGGGGTAGGCATTGAAATGCAATGTTTATGCTATGACATGCAGTGTTATGCTGGGTAATATTATGATCACATAATTGCAACTCACACACTTCGACTATATGCACACAGACCTTTAGTTCCCCCTTTTTGGAGCTAGCAAGACTCCCAGGATACCCTCGTAGTGGCAAACGGAAGCGGTGGGTTGGGGCTCGCCCACCTCTAGGTTGGTATTCACACTACCTTACCTAAACCTATTGTATGCCTCAATGCAAAACCGCAGAGCGCCTGCGTACTCTTACTGGCTGGACCAGCAGACTTTCTTGGATAAGTGCAAATCCACAGTTGCCGAGTCAGCATATCGACGTCGGTGTGAACGACCGTCTATACTGAAGACCTACCACCTTTATGCACATGCAATATGATTACTATGTATCTCCGAGCCATAGGCTCCTCAGGCTAACCCGCCCGTCGTAACAACCTTTCGAGCCACCCGCTCGCCGGACAAACCTGTCCGCAACTACTTCCACCGAGCCTACTGCTCGTCCGACCAAACAAGGTAACACCCGCAGCAGCGGGGCGTGGGTGAGTGTATTATTGAGTTAATCTGGCATAACAATTTTCTCCTATAATTTAGGGTTAATCTTGGACTTCCCGAGGTCTACCCTGTGAGGGGCTCACAGCGGTACTAGGAGGTACGGTGCGATGATAGCCCAAACCGCCCTTTCCAAGACACTTATTTTTATTGATGTATACCCTTGGACATACCCCTCTTACCATTTCACTTGAGTTAACCCTAAGTGTTTTATATCCCACTCCAAGGGAAAGGCGATCTTTCATCAATCCCGAGCACAACCTTGCCCCTTAGCTTATCGGGCACACTCAATATATAGACTCCTATTGGTGACCTCAAATCTCCTCGACCAAACTACGTACATCATCTACCTCCCATTCCCACCTACTATCCGTAGACCAAACGAGCTACATGAGGTGCATGAGAGGAGGTACTCCAAATAATCACCCGAATGACCCAAGATTATTATTGGGAGTGTGTTATGATATTTTAACACCATATCTAGAAATTCATAATTTTCCTACATAATTTGGTATTTATTATAATTTCTCCCACATCAGGGAACCTATGATTTTGTACATCAAGTATGGTTTTATGACATGGTATGGCTTCACTAAAATTTGTACAACTAGATAGCAACAAAATAACAACCAAACCTAAATTTCATAATTTTCTAGAAAGGTTTTGACCTCCAATTAAAATAGAAACTGATTAATCAAGATCCATGATTAACAAAGAAGCTACTAGAAATTCTCTTTTACAATCACAAGAA
Organism: Dactylorhiza incarnata; assembly: GCA_033032865.1. Classification (NCBI taxonomy): domain Eukaryota; kingdom Viridiplantae; phylum Streptophyta; class Magnoliopsida; order Asparagales; family Orchidaceae; genus Dactylorhiza; species Dactylorhiza incarnata. Next base: position 8,136,158 of record JAWHQI010000076.1, on the reverse strand, counting down.
AATTAGCCTGTGTCCAAAATGGTCAGAAAAGTTCACTGATGAAGTTCCATAATTAACTAAATCCATTTGACCATATAATTCCATTAATTAAATAAACAAGTCCAATGTCACCTTGTGAAGGGAACCATATATTGATAGTTTATATAGGTGTAGTAAATGATACCTAGAGGGGGGGTGGGGGGGGGGGGGGGGTGAATAGGTTTTACTTATTTTCTTTATACAATCCTAATGTATCTAGGTGCAGAAAACTCAATCACAGAAAGCACAAAAGGATTTATAGAGGTTCCTCAAGACAGGGTGTCTTGAGTAGTCCTCTTTCCCCCTTCACCTTTCTAACAGTGAGTTAGACAAGGCCACAAACTCCAATCTCAGCTCCTTGAGCTTACACCACAAGTTCCTCAGAACTTCTTAGATCAAGAGTGATCCTACCTCAGGCACAGCAGCCCTACACTCAGGCTCAGCAGCCCTACACCTCAGGCACAGCAGCCCTACATCTCAGGCATAGCAGCCCTACACCTCAGAGTTATGTAACTCCTACCACTCAGAAATCACACAGATTTCCTACCTCAGACCTATCAAAATCTGTGAACACCCTTCCATAGGTTCTTAGTTCATTTACAATCCTAAAGAACCTTTCATAGCACATGGAGATATTCTCCTGGCTCAGCTATCTGAAGGCTTCATAATCCTGATTGAGGAGTGACTTTCTATCATCCCTCACTTCAGCTGTTCCCTCCATATAAACAACCAATGTGTCCCACATTTCCTTGGCAGTTTGGCAGTGTACCAAGTTCTGAAATGTAGTATCATCAATGGCATTTACTATTATGTTTTGGGCTCTCTTGTCCATAGTATACAATGCTATCTCATCATTGGTCAGCTCAGAAAATACCTTAAGTACTTTTCTAGTAGGGTCAATAGTGGAGACTTTCTCAAAGGTATAAGGACCATTTTTGACAGTCAAAAAGATCCTTGGGTCTGAGGCTTCCATGAATAGCCTTACCCTTTGCTTCCATATACCAAAGTTTTCTTTGGAGCATATGGGCAACTTCATTGACCCCAACTCCTTCTTCATTCCACTATTGGCCATTGGATTTCAGATTTGATTACTCCTGTATAGGATCTGATCAGACTGTTAAGTCCCTTTGATCAACCTACCTCTAATACCACTTGATAGTTTATATAGGTGTAGTCAATAATACCTAGAGGGGGGGGGGTGAATAGGTTTTACTTATTTTCTTTATATAATCCTAATGTATCTAGCTGCAGAAAACTCAATCACAGAAAGCACACAGGGATTTATAGAGGTTCCTCAAGACAGGGTGTCTTGAGTAGTCCTCTTTCCCCCTTCACCTTTCTAACAGTGAATTAGACAAGGCCACAAACTCCAATCTCAGCTCCTTGAGCTTACACCACAAGTTCCTCAGAACTTCTCAGATCAAGAGTGATCCCACCTCAGGCACAGCAGCCCTACACTCAGGCTTAGCAGCCCTACACCTCAGGCACAACAGCCCTACACCTCAGGCACAACAACCCTACACTCAGGCTCAACAGCCCTACAGCTCAGAGTTCTGTAACTCCTACCACTCAGAAATCACATAGATTTCCTACCTCAGACCTATCAAGAAGTCCTACCACTCAAGCTGTCAACACAGCTTTACACACAGGCTCAACAGCCTTTCACTCAGGCAAAAATGCCTTACAAGGATATAAGAGTGTTTGTACTAAATACAGAAGATAAAAGAGTTACTCTCAGGTCTTCTGTTTTCTTTCTTCAGATCTGAAGGATAGCAGCTTCAGATTTGAATCACCTTGATCTTCTCCTTCAGCAAAGCAGAATATCAACTTGCCCTTCTTGAGTTGGTACAGGAAGAGCTAACCAATCTCCTTCAGAAGATTAACTTCAACTCCAGAGAACAACTTCAAGTGGCTGAAACGTGAATGCTCGATTGCGGCTTGTAGCAAAAGCTTTTCAATGGAACAGTGCTTGTTGGTGTGCCCTAGCTTTTGCTTTTATACCTCCAGAAGGCTTCAACGGCTATTTCGATCCTCCTGACACAGTATGGGGCAGATTGGAGTTACTTTTCTCTTTTTATTTTCGCTTGCGCCAAAAGCAGATCCCGTCGGCGCATTTGAATCTGTCTCAGCGGTTGGGCTGAGACAGCTTCCAGTCTCAGCGGTTTGCTCCAGTATCCTTCTCAGTGAATCCACTGAGACGGCTCCTCGTCTCAGCGGTTTTGACCCTTCGTCTCAGTGGTTCTGCTGAGACTGATCTTCATCTCCTTGTAGATGATTTCTTCTCATCTAAGGGCATGTTTGGCCCTTCCTTTTGAGTCACCTGTGCCTGTATATCCTACACAAGTATAACTTTGTTAAATACAATATGTCCTTAGCATTGAGAGTGATGCCTCCTCAAATCAAGGTAATATTGAGCGCAATATACCCAACAATCTCCCCCTATTTGAAGAAGGCAGAACATCCCCAATGCTAAGGTCCATTAACAATAAAAATCATATCACAGAAAAATGATCTCACAGAAAAATGATCTGTGAAGCATAGGATCTATCTCCCTCTTGCTAATATCCTAAGCATTGGTTCATACTTAGCAATTGCTCTTTCTTCCCCTTTCTGGTTTCTTCAACTAATTATCCCATTAGGGATTGGGAAGCTACATCTATAGATCCCTTTAGATCAACTTATAGGTCAACCTATGCAGTCTTGGCATTTGCCAACTCCCCCTCAACCTGAGCAGGGAGATTGCTCCCCCTTAATTGGTGAGCAATTTCTGTAATAACTGAACCTGTTCAAATTGAACATCCCATTCTAGTTCCTGATTACTAAAGATAAAGGTACGGAGTACATATAGCAATAGTAACAAACACAATATTATGATCAAAAGATGAAACATTTCAATTTAAATGTTCAGTACCGATATTTCAAACCATACAACTGATGATTAAAAAAAATTTCAAGGCATGGTCTTCTTAGATGGACCCTGGGAAGAGCATTCTTCATCTTTGGACTTCCTCTTCCTAGCTTCAGCAGTCGCCTTGATCTTCTCCTTTACTTTGAAGTATAGAAGAGGCTTGGGAAGATATCTTGGGGGAATCCTTACAAGAGTTTTCCTTCTCACCAAGTTTTCTTTGAGAATCCTTTCCCTTAAGGATTCCCTCTCAAGGTGCTTAATCCATTCAACAGCTGAGTAGACATGCTCAATATCCTTCAATTGATTACCATGGCTCACCCAAGTATTGACAACAATTGTGTCCAACTCCAGATTGTCATCTTCATGGAGTGGATCCTCTAATCTTTCCATTCTTTTCTGGGCCATATATTCTTCAGCAGTTTGAATGCCCTCTGCCCTTCTCCTCTTTGCTGCTCTCTCATCGGCAATCATATTTGATTGACTTTGGAAGTCAAAGTCTTCATTTCTGCTGGGGTTCAAGATTGGAAGATTCAAAACAATTCTTGTTCCTTGTAGCACATTTAAGCTTGAGTCCCACTGATTATCAGTAACCTTTCTGACCATGGTAAGGATATTTTCTTGAATATCACTGGAATCATTGTTGACCACTTCCATCACTTGCTTGCTGGCTTCTGCTTGATTGGAGAGTATCAGTTTGTGGGCAGACTCCATGTTGTTATACAGCTGTATGTGAGCTCCTTTGAACTTAGCATGTAGATTGGTAATCTTCTCCTCCCCTTCTTTGCTATTTTCCACTATCTTCTTCTCTATTTCAGAGTGTTGATGTATTATGGATTGGGAGAGAGTTTGAAGAGTGCAATCCACATCATACAAAATACTTTCCTTGACCTTGTCAATGTGGGTCATGACATGGCTGCTAGATTTGTTAAACACTTGTGCCATCCTTGCAACTGCATTCTCCCAGACATTTTGGTTTTTGTAAAGATGATTCTTTACATATGTGATGTCTTTGGTGGAGTCCCCTTGATGATCAGCAATTTGCTTCAGTACAGTGTGCTGAGCAGCAACTGTGCCTTTGGCCATTTCAAACCTTCTTGTCATTTGCAGGAGGATATGATCTGATGCAGTTTTGACATCATTAACCTGGGCTTTCAGCTCAGTTTTCACTGCAGCCACTCTTGACTCCATTCTTTGCTCACTGGCCTGGATCACCCGAGTCAATGCAGCTCTTGTTGCATACAACTCATCCCTTATCTGAGCGGAGACATCATGGACCTTTTCAGCAACTATCTCTTTCATAGACAACATCTGATTCTCAATCATGGTTTGTATTGAGTTTAGCAAGTCAGATGTGTCCAGAACAACAACTGGCTTTTCTTGGGCCAATTCCTTTTCAACCACCTCTTCAGCTCTACTATGAGAAATATCCCTTCCATCATCAGGGATCTGCTCCCCCTCAGATGGGGCATTAGGTGTACCTTGAAGATTTTGGGGGGGGGGGGGGGGGGGGGTTGGCTCCTGTTGATGTTCCTCCCCACTAGCATACCCACCTCCACCTTCATAGGTAGGGCTATGCTCCCCCTCACTTGGGGTATCCATAGATGGAGAATTTTGTCTAAGGTCACCTGAAAAATGATTGATGAGTTACACCTAGACTATACTATTGATAGAGAGGAGAGGCCTAACTAAAATGCTAATTTACCATGGATAGGTGAATTGGGAACTTCATCTTCAGCTTGAGGAACAGCTGGATCAGTATTCATCTGAGTTGGCTCAGGATTGGGTTCAACTCTTCCTTGGGGCTCCTCATCCCTTCTTGTCCTGGGAACATCTTCATTATCTATATTCATTAGGCTGCTGGCAGATCTAAGGTCAGACCCATGAATGTCCTCATTGTCAGACCCGTCTGATTTTGAGGATGTATCAGATTTCTGCTGGGATGACTTTTTCTTCTTTTCCTTTGCCACAGATGGCTGGCTCATAGAGAGCACTCTGGAGAATCTATCCAGAGTCTTAATGTCCATTCTTTTGAGTTAATGGAGATTTGACCCCTTTAAATTTGCAAAAATCTCGGAATAACTATTCTGTAGGTACAGAGGTAGTATCCTTCCCATATTGGGGGCATGTAGACATTCCTTCATCCTTTGAAAAACAACTTCTCCCCATGAGTTTTTCTTGGACAAAATTATCCTGGTCATTAATTCAAACATGAACTGTGATACAGTGTCATGTGAACCTGGCTTGCATAAGATGGCTTTTCCCACTATGTCAGACAACAGCTTCCCCTGTTGATTGAAGAACTTCCTCCTTAGACAACTAGTCTTAGCATCACTGTACCCTGTCCATTTTAGGGCAGTCTGCTTGTCCTTTTCAGATATCTCGTCTTCTTCAATTTTACTGCAGGGAGTTAATTTCAGTCCCTTCTCCAGCCTTTTGGCTGTTATCTTTATCTTCTCAGTTCCTATCTTGGACTTCAGGATGGTTTTGGAAGGAGATAATTTGACATTGTTGAACCATTCTAGAACTTCAGTTCTGAGAATGCAGCAGGGTTCAGACAGCATATGCTCCAGACCTTGAGCTTCCATCAGATGAATCACTTGTCTTATTTCTTCTGAGGCATGAGAGAATCCATCTCTGATGATTTCATAGCCCTCCAGGAGATCTTTTGAACTTTTTGGCGCCATGGAAGCAAAAATCGAGACGCTGAGATGGGAGAGAAGATGAATCGTCTCGGCGGCTAAGGGTTTGAATTTGTGGTGTGTTTTAAGTCACAGTGTATCTATTTATAGGGTTTCAGTTTCGTTTTTATTAACCCTAGGTTTTTAGACTTAATTACCTTATTGTATTAAGGAATTTTGGGTTAATTAAGGATTGATTATAAGATTTTATGTTGAACATACCCCGTCTCAGCGGTTCAGCTGAGACGGAGACGTAGGCTGCTGGGATAGTGAACTGTCAACCGCCAGGACAGGTTGCTCGTCTCAGCGGTTCAGCTGGAATTTTTCCCAGCTGATTCAGCTGAACATGCATCTGCAGTTTAGCTGATCATAAGGTTTAGACCTAATGTAGATATTTTGGCTGAAGAAATGTCCTAGTCATGTCACTAAATTATAATGTATAATAATGTGAAGTTTTATAATTCACAATTCAGAATCAACAATAGTGACAGCTACTACTCATACATTTAGGACTATTCCATACTAAGCATGCCAAGATCAATTTTGAAAGCATTAAATTTAGATTCATCCAGTGGCTTTGTAAAGATATCATCTACTTGTTTGTAAGTGGGGACAAATTCAAGACAGATATCTTTACATTCTACATGTTCTCTAATAAAATGATATCTAATCTCTATATGCTTAGTCCTGCTATGAGAGACAGGATTTTTAGCAAAAGAGATTGCACTGGATGAATCACAATACAAAGGAGATTCCCTTACCTTGAGGTTGTAATCCTCCAACTGATGCTGTGTCCAAAGGAGTTATGCACAATAGCTACCTGCAACAATGTATTCAGACTCAGCTGTGGATATTGCTACACTGGTTTGTTTCTTGCTGCACCAAGTTATCAATCTTCTCCCTAGGAATTAACAAGTACCACTTGTACTCTTCCTGTCTTCTTTGCAACCTGCAAAATCTGCATCTGGAAAGCCCCTTAGTTCAAAGTCATTGTTCTTAGGGTACCAAAGGCCAAGATGCAAGCTGCCCTTAAGGTATCTCAAAATCCTCTTCACAGAGGTGTAGTGAGATTCCTTAGGACAAGCTTGATACCTAGCACAAACACATGTAGAATACATAATGTCTGGCCTACGAGCAGTCAAGTACAATAGGGATCCAATGATACATCTGTGCATGGACTCATCAAAGGCCTTTCCCTTTTCATCCTTGTCTAATGATACATTAGACCCTATGGGTGTTTTCATGGTGGAGGCTGATTCCATCCCAAATTTCTTGATGAGATCCTTAGTGTTCTTGGTCTGGGAGATGAAATTCCATCATCAGACTGTTTCACTTGGAGCCCAAGAAAATATTTGAGCTCACCCATACTGCTCATTTCAAACTTCCCCTGCATTAGATTTGCAAATCTCTTGCAGAGGTTGTCATCAGTAGACCCAAAGATTATGTCATCAACATAAATTTGGACTAAGAGACACTTGCCCCTTGTTTCCCTAAGAAATAATGTGCTATCAATCTTTCACCTCATGAACTTATTCTTGAGGAGAAAGTTGGACAATGTCTCATACCAAGCTCTTGGAGCTTGCTTGAGACCATATAATGATTTCCTAAGAAAGTAAACATTAGAAGTTAGGGTTGGATGCACAAAACCTGAAGGCTGTTCAACATATACCTCTTCCTTCAAGTCTCCATTGAGGAAGGCTGATTTGACATCCATCTGGTAGACTTTGAACCCCTTGTGGGCAGCATAGGCATGGAATAGCCTAATTGCTTCTAACCTTGCAACTGGTGCAAAGGTTTGATCAAAGTCTATACCTTCCTCTTGCCTGTATCCTTTGGCAACTAATCTGACCTTGTTCTTGATTATTGTACCATTCTCATCAAGCTTGTTCCTGTATACCCATTTGGTGCCAATCACATTGTGTCCCTGAGGTCTTGGCACCAGCTTCCATACTTTGCATCTCTTGAATTGTAGGAGCTCTTCTTGCATGGCTTCAATCCAGAAGGTATCTTGATTGGCCTCTTCAAACTTCTTGGGCTCCATTTGAGAAAGGAAGCTCAAGAATAGTGCTTCATTATGAGCTCTACTTCATGTCAATATGCCTTGGGTATGATCTCCAATTATTAGATCTCTTGGATGATCTCTCAGGTGCCTTGCTGCAGCTGGAAGAGGGTCCTCTGGTGGCTGTGGTTGTTCCACTGGTTCAGCTGTGACTTCACCATCTTGTACCTCTTCTTCTTCAGGAATTGCAGCAGCTGTTTGTGTTTTGCTGCTGATGGGCTTGTCTTGGACAGTCAGCTCATGCAACCCTTCTTCATTTCCTGTCAAAATAGAAGAGCTAGACCATTCTTTGTAGAGAAGGTTGGTCTCATCAAACACAACATGCATAGATTCTTCTACAACATGGGTTTTCTTGTTATAAACTCTGTAAGCTCTACTATGTGAGCTATACCCAACAAGAACCCCCACATTGCATTTTTTTTTGCAAACTTTGTTAATTAAGATTTTCCATTATTTAGAATGTAGCATTTGCAACCAAAGATTCTAAAGAAAGAAATTGTAGGTTGTTTGCCTTTCAGAATCTCATAAGGGGTTTTCCCAAGGACTTTATTGATGGGGGCTCTATTGAGAACATAACAGGTTGTATTGACTGCCTCAGCCCAGAAGTATTCTGGGAGTGAGGAGTCACTAAGCAATGTTCTCCTAGCTTCTATCAAGGTCCTATTCCTCCTCTCAGCCACACCATTTTGCTGTGGAGTCCTTGGGGAGGAGAACTCTTGGGTGATACCAAATTCTTGACAAAATTTTGTCATGGCTTCAGATTGAAATTCTGTGCCATGGTCAGTTCTAGTCCTGACCACAGTACATAGTAGATCATTCTGAATGGCCTTGACATAATTTATAAAGACATGTAAGGTATCTGACTTCTTCTTAAGGAAGAATACCCATGTATACTTTGAATGATCATCTACAATTACCAAGGTATACAACTTCCCACCTAGGCTCTGAATTTGCAAAGGACCAAACAAGTCTATGTGCAATAGGTATAAACACCTTTCAGTATCCTTGGAGCCAATACTTTTAAAGGTGGTCCTAGTCTGCTTACCCATTTGGCAAGCATGACAGGGACCACTTTTAACACATTTAAGTTTAGGACTATTTCTAACAAGGTTTGTAGAAAATAATCTATATATTGTCTTATAGTTAATGTGGGCAAGTCTCTTGTGCCATTGGACACAAAGAGACTCACTTTCATTAGCTACAAGACACACAGAAGAGAGAGAATAATTACAAATGAAGTCTAAGCAATAAATATTTCCACTCCTAGTGCCTGATAGAATGGTCTCCAAGTCTTTAGACTTTTTGATCAAGCACTTGTCATTGTGGAATTCAATGACATAGCCTAAGTCACATAGTTGGCTTATGCTTACAAGGTTGTGTTGCAACCCTTCAACATAAGCTACCCTTGTGATTGAGACTATGCCATTTGAAATCATACCATATCCTTTGGTGACTCCCTTTTCAGATCCACCAAAGATAACTTTGGGTCCATTCTTCACTGGATGGTAATCCTTTAGAAGATCCTTAGTTCCTGTCATGTGCCTTGAGCACCCACTGTCCAAGTACCATATTTGGTTGAGACTAGTACTTGAACTAACCTGCAATATAGAATTTACTGTACCTTAGGACACCAACTGATTTTGGGTCCTAGGTTCAGGTTAACACCATAGGGCATATTCCTAGAAAGGGCTGGTTTGGCTTAAGGTTCAATCCTTGCCTTTGGCACATTGGGGTTGTGCCAACAATCAATTGCAAAGTGTCCTACTTTTCCACAGCACCAACACTCATATATATTATATCTCCTCTTCTGAACAGTCCTAGAAGATGAAGCTTCCTGTTTCTGTTCAGTAGGGATGCAACTGCTGTTTTCTTTTTCTTATCAGTAAAGGCATGACTTTTTACCTTCCTATAATCAGTCAAGGCAGCCTGTTTTTGTTTGACATCAACACCCTTTAGCTTGGCAGCTAAACATGTGTGGATGGCAGCAGAAACTGGGCTTTTTGGCTTGGTTATAGGACAGTCAACAATCATGGACTTTGCTGAACAATGTTTAGAATTGACAGCCTTAGTTATCTTGAGTGAAGGGGCTGAGGTTCCAAAAACAAAGGGTCCATGATGGGCCATTTGAATTTCCTCATGCAGAGCCTTGAAGGCACTCAATCCTAACTCCTTTCTATTTCCATAGCTGTGAGCATTCTTGCTCAAGTTATAGGAACTTCCATTTAATAAGTGACCATGAACACTTTCTTGGTCATACTTGTTTGAGGGCATCAAGACTTTCACAAAGGAGGTCTTAGATTCTTTTGAGTCCTTGACCTTTCCCTTAGTGTTGCTAGTAGATGCCTCCTTTTTGAAACCAACACCTCTCATGTCATGGGAGTTGAAGGTGTCAATAATAGGCAGCACTGTCTTGGGCTTGGAGAACTTAGCCACTAGCATCCTCTCCTTGAGGAGCTTTTCTTCAAGATCCTTAATGATCTTGTTCTTGTGGCTTATGGTGCCCACATGGATGATTGACATTCCCATTAGCTTGCCAATCTCCTTGCTCATTAGAGCTAGCTGGGTAGCATGCTCAATGCATTCAGATTTTGATTGCTTTAGGGAAGTAATTTCTTGGGCTTGCCTCTTGGCTAGCTTTTTGCTCTTTTTCAGAGCTTCCAGGAGTGCACCATACCTATCCATCAATTGAGTGACATCCTCCTCAGAATCTGATTCACTTCCAACTTTAGATGGAGGAGATTCAGATTCTGGACATGTTTCATAATCAGAAGAAGAAGAAATGCAGTGTATCAATACATGCTCATGTTCTGAATTGCTGTGGCTGTCCTCATTTTCAGTTATAGCCATCAGCCCATGGACTTCTAGAGTGACCTCATCCTCCTCTACATCACTATCTGAATGTGATAGAGGGGCCCTGATTCCTATCCTGGCAGCAGGACAGTCTTCTTCCTCCTGATCAACAAACAGCCCCAAGTAGGCTTCCTCCTCACCATCTGAATCTGAAGACGAAGATTCAGATTCACTCCAGCTCTTGCCTTTCTTAGCTAGGAAGGATTTTTCTCCCTTCCTCTCCTTCTGGTGATGAGGCTTCTTGTCACCTCTTTCCTTTCTCTTGACTGGACAGTCAGCAATGACATGTCCAGGCTTACCACAGCAATAGCAAATTATGTTAGTTGAAACATGTTTACTAGATTTAGAGTCATACCTGTCCCCTTTGGGATGTTGCCTCTCAGATCTGTAATGATCCTTCTTGGGATGAGAAGAGGAGGAAGGTTTGTTCTTCCATTGTTTCCTCTTTATCATCTTCTTGAACTGCCTTGTGAAGGCAACAAACTCCTCATCAGAAGAGGAGCTGTCTGAATTGCATCTCTCAGATTTCTCAGATTCAACAGGCTTTCTTGGAGGTGACTGCACTCTACCCTTGTTCTTCTTAGAGCTTTCAGCTTTGAGAGAAACAGATCTCTCCATTGTGTGAGTCATGGAGGAAGTATCCTCCTCCTTTCTTGCAGAAAGCTGCATCTCATATGAGAGCAGTTTCCCAAAAAGTGTATGGGTAGGGGTTTTCCCAAGTCTTGCCCCTTCCCTGATTGCACATATTTTAGTGTCCCAATCTCTAGTCAGAGATCTAAGGAACTTGTCATTGAGTTCATAATCTGTGAACACCCTTCCATAGGTTCTTAGTTCATTTACAATCCTAAGGAACCTTTCATAGCACATGGAGATATTCTCCTGGCTCAGCTGTCTGAAGGCTTAATACTCCTGATTGAGGAGTGGCTTTCTATCATCCCTCACTTCAGATGTTCCCTCCATATAAACAACCAATGTGTCCCAAATTTCCTTGGCAGTTTGGCAGTGTGCCAGGTTCTAAAATATAGTGTCATCAATGGCATTTACTATTATGTTTTGGGCTCTCTTGTCCATAGTGTACAATGATATCTCATCATTGGTCAGCACAGAAAATACCGTAAGTACTTTTCTTGTAGGGTCAATAGTGGAGACTTTCTCAAAGGTATAAGGACCATTTTTGACAGTCAAAAAGATCCTTGGGTCTGAGGCTTCCATGAATAGCCTTACCCTTTGCTTCCATATACCAAAGTTTTCTTTGGAGCATATGGGCAACTTCATTGACCCCAACTCCTTCTTCATTCCACTGTTGGCCATTGGATTTCAGATTTGACTACTCCTGTATAGGATCTGATCTGACTGTTAAGTCCTTTTGATCAACCTCGCTTTGATACCACTTGATAATTTATATAGGTGTAGTCAATAATAACTAGAGGGGGGTGAATAGGTTATACTTATTTCTTTATACAATCCTAATGTATCTAGGTGCAGAAAACTCAATCACAGAATACACACAAGGATTTATAGAGGTTCCTCAAGATAGGGTGTCTTGAGTAGTCCTCTTTCCCCCTTCACCTTTCTAACAGTGAGTTAGACAAGGCCACAAACTCCAATCTCAGCTCCTTGAGCTTACACCACAAGTTCCTCAGAACTTCTCAGATCAAGAGTGATCCTACCTCAGGCACAGCAGCCCTACACTCAGGCTCAGCAGCCCTACACCTCAGGCACAGTAGCCCTACACCTCAGGTACATCAGCCCTACACCTCAGAGTTATGTAACTCCTACCACTCAAAAATCACACAGATTTCCTACCTCAGACCTATCAAGAAGTCCTACCACTCAAGCTGTCAACACAGCTTTACACACAGGCTCAACAGCCTTTCACTCAGGCAACAATTTTGTACTAAATACAGAAGATAAAAGAGTTACACTCAGGTCTTCTATTTTCTTTCTTCAGATCTGAAGGACAGCAGCTTCAGATTTGAATCACCTTGATCTTCTCCTTCAGCAAAGCAGAAGATCAACTTGCCCTTCTTGAGTTGGTACAGGAAGAGCTAACTAATCTCCTTCAGAAGATTAACTTTAGCTCCAGAGAACAACTTCAAGTGGCTGAAACGTGAATGCTCGATTGCGGCTTGCAGCAAAAGCTTTTCAATGGAACAGTGCTTGTTGTTGTGCCCTAGCTTTTGCTTTTATACCTCCAGAAGGCTTCAACGGCTATTTCGATCCTCCTGACACAGTATGGGGCAGATTGGAGTTGCTTTTCACTTTCTATTTTCGCTTACGCCAAAAGCAGATCCCGTCAGCGCATTTGAATCTGTCTCAGCGGTTGGGCTGAGATAGCTTCCAGTCTCAGCGATTTGCTCCAGTCTCCTTCTCAGTGAACCCGCTGAGACGGCTCCTCGTCTCAGCGGTTTTGACCCTTCGTCTCAGCGGTTCTGCTGAGACTGATCTTCATCTCCTCGTAGATGATTTATTCTCATCTAAGGGCATGTTTGGCCCTTCCTTTTGAGTCACCTGTGCCTGTATATCCTACACAAGTATAGCTTTGTTAAATACAATATGTCCTTAGCATTTAGAGTGATGCCTCTTCAAATCAAGGTAATATTGAGGGCAATATACCCATCATATATAATTAACTCCAAAAATTATTCTAAAATTAATAGATTATGTGTTTGGCCTAACAAGTCCTCTGTCCAATTTCCATAATTTTTCAGTGAGTATTAGACCCATAATTAATTTTTATACAACATGGGCACAAATTGAGGGTTATGAATGAAGTACCAAAAATAACACTTCAAAATTCTTGACAAAATTATCAGAGAATAATATCATCAATAAAAACTCACTACCAAAGTTTCATAAACATCCTAGCTATATGAGCATGGAATTTCTTCTAGTAAGAAAGAGTCTTAAATGATTCTTCATTAAATCAGAGAGAATAAAAGCCTCAAAAAATTCCAAATAAATTACCTAGGGCTCTACACCACCATATTAACCTCTCTACCAAATTTCAAGTCATTCCAAGAACATATGAGCCTATGTCTTTCAATAGGTTCAAGGTACAACCCTAAGGTTTGAACTAGGGTTCTAGGGCACAACTACTCCAAATCACCCCAAGTCTTGGGAGGAGGTGTTTTATGTGATATTAAATTAGTGGCCAAGGTTTCGACACTTTTGGATGAGATTTGCCCATTCAACCCAACAAGTGCATTTTTGACCTTTTAACCCTTAGTTTGACCAATCTTGGGTTACTCAATTACTCAACCAAATCAATCCCAAACGGAATGAAATATTTACCAGAGGCATGAAATGACCCTAAGGACCACACATCCAACTTTGGAAGGGTTTTGATGTCATTACACCCTATAATTAATTATTACACGAATTATTAAATTTCTAAAAAAACAATAGAAAAAGTTTCTCCAAAAATTGATATTTTTGGATATGTTGAGGGTAAGGGTGAATCTAACCTATGCTCAAAATTTCAAAGCATTTGGACATCTGGATTAATGGGGCACTCAAATCATTCTCAGGTCAACCCTGTGTACATGTTGCACCATTTTGAGTGCAGCAGTGAAACCAGTGGGCCAAATTGGCTCAAATCAATTTTAAATTAATGTAGACATCAGGGGCTATAAGTTTGGTATATATCACTTTTCCATTAGAGGGCTCTAAATATTTTCTATAAATATTTTTTAACTACTGGCAGTAAAGGGACAGAAATAGGAATATCAAATACATTATTACATAAACTTGCACAGATCTTAAAGCACAAACGAAGGGCATCCCTTAATCTTCTCCAATCAGCCAATGACAACGGTTGTCCCGTCCTGTAGAAACGTGGGAGGTGAATTCCCGGGCACCTAGACGCTCTTCCGGTCGGCCAATGCCTAAACCACCTCCGTTGAGGTGGCGGCCGATGATGTACGGTGGTTGGCCGGCCGGGGGCGGCCGGAATAAGGAATTTAAACAAGAGAAGAAAAACTTGAACACAAGTTTTCGGACATGCCGATCCAAGACCAATTGACCCTAAATCTAGTGGCCAAAATGATGAGATCTACCCACTAAGAAATTGATGAGAGGGGAGGACCTGAATTGTGTCTTGTAGTCGTGCCGATCGCCGATCCGCCCTGGTTGATCGGGAGCTCTTGGGTGCCATGCTGGTAGGTGCTTAGGTAGGAAAATTCTTCTAGAAAAATGGGGGAAACTCATTCCCTCCACCCCTTGAGCCCTTTTATAGAACCAAATCCTGGTGGGGAGGAGATGAAGCTTGGGATTCCTCAATTAACACCATTCATGGTAAAAATTTTGGCCATCCCCAAAGGTCACCACATTCACCCTCGCTAAAAGTTGGAAAACCTCTTAATATTCTTCTAATTGATAGGGGGAATGAATCTCCATCAATTGGGAGGACTTTTGGACTCTATTGGTAATGAATTTGGCCAGCAAAATGAGTCTCATCCACCTCCTATCGATTGAGATACCGCCGACGCTGGTACTTGCGCCAGCGCTAACATTTCGACGGAGTAACGCTCGCTGGTTCGGCAATCGCCAGGCGCTACCGCTACCGCCAGCGCTAGCATTTTGATGGTATTTGGTTCGTCTCAGCGGTTCAGTATTCGTCTCAGCGGTTCAGTGTTCATCTCAATGGTTCACCTAAACCACGACTACCAGCGCTAGCCGCTAGCACCGGCGCTAGCGCCACATTCAATACACCTCCTTCTTTTTACGATTGGTTAATTAGGGTATTACGAGGGGGCCCCCTTAGTGGGTTAGAAACCTTATGGTGGGGTCATGGGTCACGGTGATGCCCTAAGGCCAACCCTAGGCTTGGTAACTGGAAATCACAATCCGCAGACCATGGTGATTTTCGCCTCGAGCCTAAGCTCTTATGTTCTCTTTGCGCATCCTAGTGTTTTTTCATGACCTAGTGATGACAAAACCGTCCTAGGAGTCTAGTCATTTGGGGGATGTTACATGGGGCTAACCCACGTACTGTCCTCTATAGGGTAGATAATCCCCGCATCTAGGAGTTTTATTACTTCAGCCTTAATGACATCCCGCATATTCGGGTTAAGTCGTCGCTGAGGCTGGAGGGTTTTGCGGGAATTATCTTATAGAAAAATTTTGTGCGTGCAAAAAGAGGGGTTTATCCCGCTAATATCTTAAATTTGCCATGCAATTGCATGGCGATGCTTAGACAAAACCTCAACTAATTCGTAGGTTTCTGAATCGGTTAAAGTAGACGAAATAATAACTAGATGTTTTAAGTTCGCGGCGAGAAAAGCATATTTTAAATGGTCGGGGAGTTGTTTAAGCTCCAAGACCGGGAGTTATTCTTAAGATGTGGTGATTTTAAACCATTTGAATCGAAAGGTTCGAAAGAAGAATCTGGCGGCAATTCATCTAAAGGAGGGAGATTCGCTGGATCTGAATCGCCTAGCGTTGAAGATAGTAATTCAGAAAGCGAAGAACACTCATCCTCGAATGTAGATTCCAAATTAAAGCATGAATCATCATTCGATAAAGGTGTTTCGCATAGAGGGATTAATGTGAAGAGTGACTTCGTCGTCTCCGACCCGTAGGAGGAGGCGACTGCTACTCACATCAATTAATGCTTGGGAGGTCGCGAGGAAAGGGCGACCGAGGATAATTGGTACCTCGGCATGTCCTCGATGTTGAGGATCACGAAGTCTACCGGGAAGATAAACTCGTCAACCATGACCAGGATGTCCTCCACTACACCGATCGTATACTTTATCGAGTGATCCGCGAGTTGGATGCTCATTTTTGTTGGGCTTGGAGTGCCCAAATCTAGTTTCATAAAAAGGGAGAAGGGAATGCAATTTATACTTATTACTAGGTTCGCTAGGGCGTATTTTATTAACAGATTACCGAAAAGGCATGAGATGGAGAACCTTCCTGGTTCATTCAATTTGGGCGGCAATTTGTTAAGTGGGACCGCCGAGCATTCCGCATTAAGTGAAACGTGTGAAATACCCTTGAGCTTCTTTTTATTAGAACGCAGCTCTTTAAGGTATTTCACGTATTTCAGCATCTGAGAGAGTGCCTCGCAGAAGGGGACGTTAATTTAGATTTGTTTTAATATACACAAATTTTTTTTATAATGTTCGTCCTCCTTCTCTTTATTAATTTTTTAAGGGTATGGAATTTGCGGGCTCGAAACGTTCGACCCTGGAAATTCCGAAGCTATTAATATCGAAGAAGAGGGTGGAGGGGTCAGAATCAAAATATATACCTTTGGCTCAACCCGCGATGGGGATACGACCTCCTTGTCGCTGCAAAGGGTTATGGCATGGGCATTTTCTCGAGGGTTCAGCTCTGTATTCCATGACAAAGCTCCATGTGGCCGCTCGGAGATCATTTACGCAAGCTGTCCAACCTGCAACTATAAAATTTTTAGCGATCCAGTGATATTCCGGATATTTGTGTCGTTGGATGCGACGTATTTAGAGAAAACTTCCTCGATCGGAGAAGGTTTTGGAGGAGGCGGCAGATATCTCTAATGAAACCCGTGCAAAAATCCTTGCGGATTCGTATTCAGGGGCCGCTACGCGTTATTTTGATTACTCCAGGAGAAGTTCTGGTGATTCTTCCAACCCAGATTATAATTATTACTATAAGGGTTATTATTAGGGTTGAAGGTGGGCCAAACTGGATTGCTGAGGTAATCCACCATTTCTTCGATTAAAATATTATTATTATAGTTATTATTATTATTCGCCCACGCGGGAGTGGAGGAGGAAGCAGTTATCTCCGCCACCTGCTTACTTAGCCGCTCTACCTGCGAGGCTAAGTGAGTAGTTGCATCCACTTTAAAAATCCCAGTAGGTTTATAAGGACGCGACCTTGGCACATTCCATTGGTATGCGTTCATGGCCATTTTCTCGAAAAGATCTTGGCAATTTTCGGTGAATTATTATTCAACGTTCCCCCGACGGCCGCATCGATCATTTGTTAGGTTTGGAAATTCAGGCCGTTGTAGAACGTTTGGACTTGTAGCCAAGATGGTAGCGCGTGATGAGGACACATATGCAAACAGTCTTTTAAAATGCTCTCAAGTCTCGTAGAGAGACCCAAAATCGAATTGTATAAAAGGTGTAATATCTGTGCGTAATTTAACGGTTTTTGACGGAGGAAAATATTTAGTTAAAATTTTTTCCATCAACTCGGCTCACATGGTTATGGACCCTCTCGGAAGAGAAGTCAACCACGATTTGGCTTTTGTCCGCAAGAAAAGGGAAATAAGCGCAAGCGAATGACGTCATTGTTGACGCCATTAATTTTAAAAGTGTCACAAATTTTGAAAAAATTAGATAGGCGAAGGCTTGGGTCCTCATCTGGCAAACCGTCAAATTGTATTGACTGTTATACCATCTGGATTAAGCTGGATTTGTTTTCAAAATTATTATTAGCTACCGCGGGGCGAGTGACAGTCGATCCAGTATCTTCCAAATTTGGCTTGGTATAGTAGGCCATGGTCCGCTGTGGGGCCGCATTTGAATTAGGATCTGTCATATTATCCGTTATAGTATAGTTGATTAACTCTTCGGGATTGTCGGCGTGTTTTGATCACGAGTTCGGCAGTGTCGTGAAAGGTGCGCTCGATTTCGGTATCAAAAGCAATTTCCGGATTATCCGAAGAGTTTCCTCGGGTCATGTACTATTAAATGTATATAAAAAGGTTTTTATTAAAAACTCTATTTCTTATCTTTTTTAGTTTTGGGCTTTTTTGACAAAAATATAAATAGAAAAAGAGGAAAGAATGAAAGAACCTTTTTAATAAAAATTTTTTGAAATCTTTTTGGTTTTGATGAAAATATATATAGATGATTTGATAGTTGATTTGATTTTTTTAGTTTTTGAGATTTTTCTAAATGTTTTTTTGTTTTTAAGTTTTTTCTAAATTTTTGGTTTTTGAGTTTTTTTTCTTGTTTTTGTTTAGAAAAATATATGTACGAGAGAAAAAGAGGGAGGAAGAAGTAAAAGATAAAATTAATAGCGATTATGTTTTCGAAATAACAACAAGTCCCCGGCAACGGCGCCGAAAACTTAATGTTTAAATTTATCTTTTTGCAAATTCCTTTTTAATGAGGATAGGAATTAAGGGGACGTTTTCGAGGAGTGTCGCGAGTACTCCTACTCCGAGAAACTAACGGTTATCCTATCGAGAGATTGAAGAAACCGTCTTTTCTTCTATCGATATATCGACGATTACGGCCTGGCTACGACGCCGAATTCTTTAAATGTGTATATAGAAAAGGAGAGTTTTGTAAGTTTTTGCAATTATTATCCAAACTAATCTTTCGATGAAGGCAAGTATACCTTATCGCGTATAATATAAGATATTTTTTTAGAAGATATCAATGTCGTATTTTTCCGGATCCTGTTGAATATTTCTACTTTTTAAGAACGCGCTATTATTTTATCGATTAAATGAGCGATTAATTTTGCAAATTTGAAAGAGCGATGACAATAGTAATTTAAGTGATTGCGTGTGTTAGCAAAAACAAAGAAAATAATTATAAGGAGAAAACGGAAAGAGCAGACTAAATTAAAAACTCACTCACTCTACGGAAATTTAAATGACTGAAATAAATAAAGCAGAAAAGCTATCTCTTATACGCACTCACTCTACAGAAATTAAATGACTGAAATAAATAAAGCAGAAAAGCTATCTCTTATACGCACGCACTCTATGTAAATTAAATGAATGAAATAAATAAAACAGAAAAGCTATCTCATATACGCACCCACTCCACGATAATTGAAAGCTAAATTAAAAGAAAAGAAAATCTAAATTCTTACACTCACACACACAACATACAAGAAAACTAGATTAAAAGAAATTAAAATTTAGACTCAAACACTCTCACACACTTCTTTGAATTAAAAACTAAACTATCAAAAACAAAAGCAAAACAATTACACTCATACACTCACACACACAACAATAAGTAAAACAAAGTTAAAACAAAAATAAAACACTAACTCATACACTCACACACACCACTTGAATTAAGAAGAAAACATAATCTAAATTATTACGCACACTCACACAACAAAAACTAAAGGAAGAATAAGAAGAACAAATAAGAAATTTCTTATATATAATTAATGGGGTTTACAACTTTTTGAAGAAAGCTAAAACTTGGAAAAAAAGGCGCCCAAACAAGGGCTTTAGAAAACACACAAACACTCAAAAGAAAACTCTCATTAACACTCTTACTTAGGTTCTAAAATATGAACCTTTAAAATAAGGAAAAGACCCCCTTATTTATAGACAAAATTGGGGATGCAATTAGCAAAAAAAGGGGTGTTGGAAGGTGCTAGAATAGCAGCTGGGGGTTTGACTAGAGAGAGTTGGCGAGTTTGACTTGAGAGCTGGTGGGGTGCGGATAGCAGGTAGCAAGCTGACGGGCACGTGGAGGCGCAAAACTGACGTGGAAATCATGCGAAATAGGAGGCTGGCCGGTATCGATCTCGCGCCACAAAGGAGGCTAACCAAGCCATTTCCACTAAGCAAGCACACTTATCTGTAAACACAAGAACATATATATATTATATATATTTACATATTATATTATATTATATTATATTAATACATATAGAATAACTAAAAATTTTTTATTATATTTTTTTTGTTATGAAGTACCTTTATATATAAAATCATACATTCATATAAACATTATATATACATTCAAATATAAATTAACTTTATATAGTTTATATTTTCATATAGTAAATTTTAAATCGACGGAAAGACACGACAAATTTGATGGGAAACTTCAACAAAATCGACGGGAAGCTTTAAAGGAAAAATCGACAAGACGGGATGTCGATCGACGGGACTTTAAGTAGAATTCAAAATAGCTAAGTAAAAACCAACAGGAAGCTGATCGATGGGATGGGATGTCGATCGACGAGAAGGGATGTCGATCGACGGGACTTTAAGTAGAATTCAAAAATAAAGCAGAGTAAAAATCGACGGGAAGTTGATCGACGGGACGGGATGTCGATCGACGGGAAGAGAAGTCGACCGACGGGAAGCTTTAAAGGAAAAATCGACTGGACGGGAAGCGATCGACGGGAAGGGAAGTTATTATATATTTGACTTAATTATAGTTTATATTTACATATATAGATATAGTTTTTATTTAATAAATACTTTTAAATACTTTACACATACATTTACATATATATTTAGTATACTTTTACCTATTTAGCTACATAAATATTTACATACTTACTATATAGTTTCATATATGAAAATATACTTAAATAGTTCTTTTTTATATTTAAATATATATATATATATTAGTTAAAACTAAAAGCTATAATAAAATATGTGTACATGACTATTCATCGCTCAACCATCTCGTAACAAATCATGTTCTCGTGTTGCTTTTGAAGCTCAGAGTTCATGGTCGCGAGCATAGGACATTCAACATCTAAGGAGTCATGTCCATACTTCTTATAAGCATCTTTATCTGCACGAGGTGCAGTAGCGGCTGGCTCTGCGGGGGGATTTTCTTTTAGGACATAAAGCTTACGCTCTTGCCTAAGAACAATTCTCAGGTTCCTGAACTAGTCTAGGAAATTTGTGCCTTTTAGCTTGTCCTTCTCAAGGATCACTCTCAGGGACAAAGTGGAGTGTGAACCACTTGCCATGGATATTCTACAAGGAATTTTGCAAAGTAAAATTTTAGTACTATATTTTAAAATACATTTTATTTTAATAAGGACTTTAATTAAATACTACCACTATTTTAATCAAATCGATAACCCTCGATATCAATACAGAGAGGTTATGTGAGCTTCTCTGTAGTGGACAAGATCCATATTTTACCAACCCCATAAGTCAGCTTTGGCTGATCACCCATAGTATGGCTATTTAGGTAGGCAACATTTGCCAATTGCATCACTATGCAACTCTTGTATGGTTGGTGAATAACTCTTTATTCGCATCCATCATATGGTGCAAGACAACCCTATGCCTCTAGGCACTCAACCTTTGAGATCACCTAGTTAAGATAGACCCGATGTTGATAGTGGGATATCACAATTATCCGCTCGCACCCTTACCAAGATAGATTAATGCACCTTGCTTTAGCAAGCCCACACTTCATCGATCGATGCAGGAAGACTGTCATCCATCCGAAGGCATCCGTATACTTAATATTGGATTAAGGGATTTTAAGATACAATCGATGAACATTTCATTGTGATTAACATTTAATCATTGCGCACATTCACAAAAACTAAAAATACAATATTCACAATCCAAATACATCCCAGATGTGCACAAAATAAAATCATCAACACTTTGATAAAAAAGGCTAAATCTAAATATTTAGAACCCTTCAAAATTTCCAGATTTACATGAATTGGACCTATGAATAACAACTCCACTTATGCAGTGGACAAGCTCGTCTCTCATTGTCATATTCAAAATCTAAGACATTTGATTTCATAAATCATTTTGAGGGACGGTTAATGCAAAGGAGAAACAATTTCTGAAATAATGAAATCACAACACAATCACATGCGTTCCTGGCGGGGCCCCAAGGGGCTGCGCACCTGGCGGGGTCTTAGGGGAAGTTCCCCTAATAGGGTCCAAGGCATAGCGCCCCTAGTGGTGGTCTCACTGACCGATCAACGAGCGAGGTCAAGGGGCAGAGCCCTTGCGGGTTGCAGGGCAGAGCCCCGGCCAAATTTTAAAAACACACCACCAGAAACCTTGCAAAAATACATCGAAATTGATGCTCCAGGAAGAAATCTAGGCATTTAGAACACTTCAAAATTTCTAGATTTACACGCACTAGATCACAACCTCGCTTTGATACCTTTGTTGGGTTTTCTTTGAACAATGCATCAAATGTACGCAGCGGAATAAACAAACAAGAACAACCCAAACGAACTAAAGGATCTTGCGATTTCATGAATCAAAAATAGGAGAAACAACACTTCTCAATATACCTGAAATGGATTGAGTCAACACTCAATCAAGATGCTTCAGGATCTGATCCCAAAGACAAACTCTGAGTTCCAAGTACTGAAAGTGGATCGATACCTCTATAGAAGTCCACACCGTGAAGGAGAACCCCACAAACATTGTGCGACAAGGTCTAGGATGGAGAAAGAATGCCCTCTACGTATCCCATGAACTACTAGATCCGACGACAGGAGAGTTGGCGGCGGCGATCTTGCGGAATGCGAACGAAATTGTCGAGACCTATACAGAACCCTTCCATTTCGGCTCTCTCAGTTTTGAGGAAAGAAGAAGATCTGCAGGAAACCTAATCGCTTCCTGTTTTATAGTCAAGGCATAAAACACGTTATCCACAGACCTGCGACTTTATTGAAGTAAACACGAAAATTCATCGGGTAGACCAAATTCGTCGAATACAATACAATTCGTCAAAAACAATTCGACGATTCGACGTGATGAATTAATATGTGTTCCATCGAGACAATCTTGATGATTTGTCGAGTTCATCTAATTCGTCGAGTAATATCGACGAATCTGATGAGGTGAATTAATACACATTTCGTCGAGATAATTCGATGATTCGTCGAGTACAACACAATTTCGTCGAGACCCTCTCGACGATTCGTCGTGTATTACTTTTCCCATTGAGACGTTCTCGGCGCAACTCCAATTAGTCACAGGATTGGTCCTCCACTCATATCCAATATGAGTAAGGCCAACACAATCCTTCATCCAACTTCGCCAACACTTTTATGTGCGACCTTATATGCTCATATTGCGGTTGTAGTAAGACCAACTACTTGATTGCTTTGAGATCACCTTGGAAAAACCAACACGGTAGGTCACCTCATCATGTTGGATGGGCAAGAAGGGGATGTCGCCTCATCATGTTGGATGGGCTCTTATTTACCGTTTCGCAAACCTTGGCGTGCTGGCTGCCGAAATATGCGGTACCATCCTTGTAAGCTCGGAAGGAGAAAATCTTGTGGAAGAATGGCAAGATAAGCTCGATCCGCTCCTCCCTCAGGTAGTAGGCGAAGGCTACCATGACGACGACTGAGTTGGCGCTCATTTGACCTAGAATAATGCCAAAATACTTTAGTATTCGGCAAACCC
This sequence comes from Dactylorhiza incarnata, assembly GCA_033032865.1. Classification (NCBI taxonomy): domain Eukaryota; kingdom Viridiplantae; phylum Streptophyta; class Magnoliopsida; order Asparagales; family Orchidaceae; genus Dactylorhiza; species Dactylorhiza incarnata. The sequence goes on along the minus strand of JAWHQI010000076.1, from coordinate 8,112,519 downwards.
ATGACATATAGTTAGAAGCATTATGCGAGAGTGAGGAAGAATATCACAAAGCGAATAAGTACCTGGCGGACTTCCGGCCATAGGGGCAGGCGCAGGCCAACATCAAAGTGAGCTGCAAAAATAGTGAGCTCGTCCGACGAGGTGTCATTGATAGCCTCGGTCTTCGAAGGCTAGCAAGTAGAGAACCCGGGCGATATGTAGTTAGCGACTACGACATGATACTCCTCACTCTCGGTGAGTGAGCAGTTGAAGAAAGAGTCGTCACATTAAATCCAGGCGCACTTGGCCCGGCCCTCGACATCGCCACCATCACCAACTATTTTAAAAGTCATTGGAGAGTTGAAGAAGCGAGCGCGAGAAGGAAGGTGTGAGATCTTGAGAGCAAAGGAAGAAGAGGGCTAGGATGATAAATGCGGTAGTTGGGCATGGCAGCTGGACATATTTATAGAAAAATAGAAAAAGGCGGGTAGGAGTCGATGCGGAGAGGGGTGCGGTTAGTAGAATCTCACTACGATATGCCTCGATCCTTGAGCCAGCACCTCTTCCTCACCCGCTTGCAATAATAAAGAAGCGCAAGCACGCTAGTAGGCAAGGTCAGCTCGCGGCAGGCGAGGCAAGCCCAATATAAGTTGCGTGCAAAAACACAGAAATACAAGTAAAAACTAGCGAATGCGACGTGAGCAATAATATCACAACGCAAGCAAATAAAAGAAAGCTCAATGGCGGGCGAGAAGTTCCAAGCTAATAATAACAATAGAGATCGCAGATTGTTCAAAATAAATAAAGATAACATCACAGGGTTCGTCGAGTGGGTGCGGGCGCGAGCGGGATCAATACTAAATTCATCTCCATCGACCTCGGCCTCGCACCCCCGAGCTCGGAGGCACCCGGGGATAATGGTAGGCACGGACGGAGAGGAGCTCGCACTGCAGCAGGCACACCTGATCCTCTGCCCGCAAAAGGTGCTCCCCGGGGAGGTGACCTCATTTCAGGCATCCAGTCGCAGCTCAGCAAGGGCCCGCGCATAATCATAATCGAGGACGGAGAACTGTTCCTCGAAGGACACCCTGTCCTCCTACACCTGGTTGTAAAGATCCCGTAGCATGTGGCCGTACTTCTGGAGCAACTCGGTGGTCCGCCTCTTCAGCACCTCGGGGTCTCGAGGATCACTCAGGAAGTCACCAATCTTATCCGGCGATGGTGGGGGCGATATCACTTCTTCCCCAATTTCTGGATTGGTGGGAGAGATCTCGCGGGCACCTGCAAGAAAGAAATCAGTGGAAAATGTAAGGCACGTGTAATCACTATTATTGACCAACATGGCAAGGCCATGGTCGCTTTGCTGGGGCGCTGGTAGGAGGAGCTCGGCTGACCCTGGAAGGACTTCAGTGTAGGTCAGCAAGACAGATTTCCCCAGGCCAGGGGGTGCCACGCGTTGCAGGCGATCCGGAGGGTGGCAGGAAGCAAGCCGTCAGGGATCTTTTGGCCTAGAAGACCGAATCCCGGGGTGAGGATGGTCTCACACGGTGGAGCCAGTGAGTCCGCCAGAGTGGTGTGCTTCCCGGGGGTCGCAGGAAGGATCTCTGAAAGAGGCGAAGGAGCAAGAAAATTCAATGCCCAGAGGAATCCGGTCAGAAGGGAAGAAAGTGAGTAGCTCATCGGGTCGCGGTGAGGAGTCGTGCAGGTCGATGATGTCCGTATCCGGGGGCGCCGAACCTATCCTCCCAGGGGATGGAAAATGAGCGCCCGTCTGGTCCTCGCTCATGACAGCTCCCTCAAGGAGCACATCCTACGAGCAAGAGAATGATGTTGGCCTATTTTCATGAGAGTTCAAGTCCTATCAACTCCAATACCTGTTGGGCAAGCCCGGTGTCGGGTGACGTATCTGCGAGCGAGGACCCGTCTTCCCCTGGAGATCTCCGGACCGTCTTTGCCTTCTTTAACTTTGGGGAAGCTGCAGGGGGGCGCAGGACGAGCCAAGGCGCGAGTTCGACGGTGAATGACCATTCGCTCGCCCGCGACACGTCCAGGCGAGCTTGGGCTTCTTCCGAAAAAGGCATTTAGGCACCTACAGTAGCAGATGGCCAAAGAAGACAGAGGATGAAAGGGTTACCCATCGCCCATGATTGGTGGTATTTATAACGCTGGGGATGGGGACAACCAAAAGATTCCTGCCAGGTCAGTGGTGCGCAAATCTTAGCACACTGCTATAGGCGGTAGTAAGACTGCGGCACGAAACGGCAGTGTACCGATCGTTCAAGTAATATAAAATGGGAATGAATCCCCAAGTATCGATCTCAAAGGAATACAGTAAGGTGGAGTTTATTATCGAGGAAGGACTTGAGATTGAAGTCCTTTCGAGCGGATGGATGCGGAAATGGGGGATTTGGTTTGTGGAAAATAAAAGAAAACAACTTAAACTACTCCTATGCAATGCCGCTATGCAATGCTTCACTTGGCGGGATGGAAAACTACGTAGGCCTTGAGCGCACTACTTCACTGGGCGGAATGGATTACACGGGCCGCGATGCCACGCTTCGATAGGCGGATGGACGAGTAGGCTAACGGAATGAGGGTCGTAAACACCTCGTCGACAAGCACGCCACTAGCAATTGCTAGTGCGGCACCGGACACGGTGGTGGAGTGGAAAATGGATGGCGGCGCACCTCATTAACACATATGAACTAAATAATTCAAAATAAATGAAATAAGCATTACAAAGCATAGTTCATAGCATACATCATCAAAATATAGAGATTACAAACATTACATCAACATAAGGAAGAGAAAAAGGCAAGAGATACGACCGAATCCGTAGGCTCGTTGTAGATTCATGGTAGGAAGCACCGGGTTGTCAATCCGCGTCCTAGCTCGGTCACAACTATCGTCCGGGGTAGAGGAGGGCTGTCACACCTCCCAATGGACCCGTCTTCTCCAGCGTTTTACAATCCGGCCACGTCTGATGCGAAGAAATCCTTCCTTGGCGATGAAGATGAGTGTAGAATCTCCTCTTTGAAGCCCTTGGATGATGGAGGGGGCCTAGGGGGCGAACACCTGTGGAAATGGGCGGAACGGCGGAGCTGGGCGAGAAAAACGGTGAAGGATCCCGACCTAATTCGCGAGCAGGAGTATTTATAGGCGCTGGAATAAATAGTGCGCACGATCATTGGCGTACGACCAGTGGTCGTGCACACTAGAATCCTGTGATCGTGCGCCTGCCTGGGTGGAGCCTGCAATGTAAGAAATTTATAAAATACCATGTTCGCACGACCAGTGGCGCACGACCGGTGGTCGTGCGCACTATCGTAGGTGGTCGTGCACACTGGTCGAAACAGAACTCATAAAATTGATGTTAAGTGCGCACGAACAGCGGCGCACGACCGGTGGTCATGCGCAATATCGTTGGTGGACATGCGCACTGTCCGAGACAGAACTCAAAAAAATAGAGTTAAGTGCACATGATCAGCAGCGCACGACCAGTGGTCGTGCGCAATAGAAACAGTGATCGTGCGCAGTGTTCCTATACAGAATTGTACCGGGAACACCCGCACGACTCCTGTTCCAGCACAACCATGAATCCAGCCACTGAAAGTGGCACTTAACAATCCATGAAAACTACTAAGAATGAAGAACATGAAATAACACCAAAAACGGGCCTAGAGGTGCACTTAGCATGGAGTGTCAAATATGAGTGAAAACATGTCTAAAGTGAAGTGCATAGACTAGAAAATCGGCCCAGATGAGTCCATAAATGTGTATATATTTGGGACTCATCACACCCCCAGACTTACCTGTTTGCGCGTCCCGAGCAAACAAATTCTAAGTGAACGGGGAAAGAAAAGTAGATGGCTTAAAATTACAATACAGAGTACCATGCGAAGTCGCATGCTCACGTGTATGAGAAAAATAGTAGAGAAGATTTCTGATTAAATAAACAGTTTATATATTTCTAAAAGAGTAAAAGCATATTACAACTACTCAAAATGGTGAACAACAGTGAATCATTTGGTCATGCATACGGAGAAAGTAAACTAAGCGCTGAGACGAGCATTGCTCAAGATCGGGATGCGGGACAAACTCCACTGAAATCCATCAGTGTCGGTGACCATAAGCTTGCCCGGTCACATTCTCCCCACGACACTAGATTGGTTCAAGGCGTGAGTCAGTAGGACTTTCAGGTTTTAATTGAGGCTTAGGTTACAGTGAGGTAAACAATGATAAACAAAATGGCTTATAACACATAACCCAAATGAGCTTTAAAAGTAACTACCCGCGCACCAAAATCGAATGCAAATGCACCACACCCCCAGACTTGGACTTTTGCAACATAGGTGTGTGCACCGCCTACTCCCAATACATAAATTTTTTCTACATGATTTTTCAATAAAACTCATTTTTCTTTTTTTTCTCTTTTCCTTTTCATTTTTTTTCTCTTTCTATCTTCTTTTTCTTGTCTTTTTTCTTTCAGCAAAATTTTCAAATGAGCATATCCACAGATTCACATAATAAACACCACAATCAACACCCCCCACAATGTAAATAAAACTACAACTAAAGCTCAGATTTGGGTGTGCGACTAGGTTAGGCTTTTAGGCTTTGGTGAGATATATGTGGAGCTGAATCAAGAAAAGGGTAGGCACAAAGGGGCTAGCAAGGTTAGACGAAAGGCGTGAAATAAAGGTTCAACCGGGCCAAAATAATGGCCTACGTCATTCTCACGCACTAGAACTATCCTATGCCAATGCTTCAAGTTTCGCTTGGGGCAAGTTCTAGCCACCGAGAAAGATTCTCCTTTCTCCCGACTCAAGCAATACGAGTCTAGCGATCGTTTACACACATCCCTATGCTACCGTTTGATTCCATCGGATTCACCATTTGAGTAGAGTAAACAACATTTACACTAATAGAAAAAAATATAAAACCATAAGTATAAAGAGAAGTCTAATCTACACAAATTTCTATGCAACCGAGCACTCGAATAGGAGCACTACTAGAGTTAACATTTTACCTAGACTTTCCCAAATAAGCAGAAGAATTAAATTCACAACTGAGCAAGCAAACAGATGAGTACGCGCTCAAGTGGGTGTTGTGGTGTGCAATGAAAATGAAAAACAATTTCCAATAAGCTAAAATAAAAGTACTTCTAGCATGTTATGCAAGAGTGCACGTGAGTGGGTACAAAAACTGCTCTCCCTCAGACTTAAACTAAACAATCCACAAAATATATGACATGAAAATCAGAAAAGGCTAGGGAAAGAGAGTACCCAATGCTCATAAATGACAACACCAGAAGATTGGCGTGTAAGCTAAAATGAGCCGCAGCATCCGCCATCCAGAAAAGATGCCTGCAGGGGTCAGCTCCGCAAAAACAAAAGAAGAAGATAAACTAAAATAAACTACAGCTAACTAAAAGGATTGAATAAAATGAAATGCATAAGAAAGTAAGATAACTACTGGGGTTATTGTCATCCCAGCACGACTTATTCAAAAACTAAAGGTTCTAGCTAATGGGCGTATGGAAAAGGAAATGAACAGGTAATTGTTCTAATATGCGTGTCGGTAACGAGTACCAATACGGCGAAAGAACAATCATGCCTCTACCCGAATATAGATAAAACCTGCCCATCACAGGTAGAGGGAAAAGAAAGTAAGAAGAGGAGGAGATATCCTCACTCAACTCACCAAACACATCCTTGCCTAGCAAGGTGTCGCCCACAGGGAGGTGGCAGGAGGAAAAGGCAATGAGTGGAGCTTCCTCAACGGAAGGGGAATCAACCTCCTCACATAAGAGGATGCTCCCATCATTGACTTGGGCACAATGCACCAAATCCTCCTGGGGTACCTGTGAAGACTCAACCTGCACAGGCTCGGATGAAGAGGGGGGATCGAGAAATAAACAAGACGAAGAACATAAATAATCAAAAATCGGTGGAGTGGTCCCGGTCTCACTCCCATCAGGTTGGGTAAGTAAAATAATGTTTGCATTGTCATCAATGCTACAAGGTTCGGCGGGATCAATAGTGGCCAAGCTAGAGATTTGTACTTCCTCCACCGGTGCTGAGGAAAACTCCTCTTCACCTGGAAGGTTGTCCTCCTCCATAGGAACAAGCATGACACTAAAGTCACCAGCCTCCTCTTGCGACACATCATCAACAATGTCGTCAGAGACGAGTGTAGTATGCACAACAGGGGGAAGAATAATGCTCGGATAAAAGTCGAGCACCGATTCCTCACAAAGAATCGAATCCACTAGAGGTGGTTGATGCACATGGAGAATAGGCTCAGCAATGTCGGTGCATAGATTAGCCGCACATCCGGTGACCGTGTCCATGCCATACCCTTCAAGATGTGAAGGTGACAAAGACACATAACCGGATGTTGAAGGTGTGCCGCCAGAGTTAGGAGTTGGGACGATCCGGATATCCGGCTCGTCATCCTCGTCCAATTGGCGATGAAAAACAGCACAATCCTTCAGGGCATGATCTGTGCTCCAACAAAACTGGCACTGCCTAGCGGGCTTCTTTGGCACAGCGGGGGCTGAAGCCGAAAAGAAGTATGACGGTAAAGGCTCAGCAGAGTAGCCATAAGACTTACGCGGACCATATGGAGTATCAGACGAAGTCGATGCTCTATATGCTGGGCGAGAAGAATTATGCCCACCATTCTCCGTAGGGCATTCATCAGTAGAGTGGGAGGTAGCTCCACACCAACGGCAACAGATATTAAGATGTGCCCACATAGTGCGAAGATAAAACGATTCAAAAAGAAAAACACTATTGTGCGAAATACCACACCTAACAAAAATTACTAACGCAACCTAATTAAAAACAGGAAACAGAATACGAGGAAATAAAACAAAGGAATGCAATCACAAATGGAAGGGCTTCTCTCTCAGGTTTTCCCTCTCCAGAAAACTCACACGACTGTGTTCCCCGGCAACGGCGCCAAAAACTTGGTGCGCAAATCTTAGCACACCGCTATAGGCGGTAGTAAGACTGCGGCACGAAACGGCAGTGTACCGATCGTTCAAGTAATATAAAATGGGAATGAATCCCCAAGTATCGATCTCAAAGGAACACAGTAAGGTGGAGTTTATTATCGAGGAAGGACTTGAGATTGAAGTCCTTTCGAGCGGATGGATGCGGAAATGGGGGATTTGGTTTGTGGAAAATAAAAGAAAACAACTTAAACTACTCATATGCAATGCCGCTATGCAATGCTTCGCTTGGCGGGATGGAAAACTACGTAGGCCTTGAGCGCACTACTTCGTTGGGCGGAATGGATTACACGGGCCGCGATGCCACACTTCGATAGGTGGATGGACGAGTAGGCTAACAGAATGAGGGTCGTAAACACCTCGTCGACAAGCACGCCACTAGCAATTGCTAGTGCGGCACCGGACACGGTGGTGGAGTGGAAAATGGATGGCAGCGCACCTCATTAACACATATGAACTAAATAATTCCAAATAAATGAAATAAGCATTACAAAGCATAGTTCATAGCATACATCATCAAAATATAGAGATTACAAACATTACATCAACATAAGGAAGAGAAAAAGGCAAGAGATACGACCGAATCCGGAGGCTCGTTGTAGATTCACGGTAGGAAGCACCGGGTTGTCAATCCGCGTCCTAGCTCGGTCCCAACTATCGTCCGGGGTAGAGGAGGGCTGTCACACCTCCCAATGGACCCGTCTTCTCCAGCGTTTTACAATCCGGCCACGTCCGATGCGAAGAAATCTTTCCTTGGCGATGAAGATGAGTGTAGAATCTCCTCCTTGAAACCCTTGGATGATGGAGGGGGCCTAGGGGGCGAACACCTGCGGAAATGGGCGGAACAGCGGAGCTGGGCGAGAAAAACGGTGAAGGATCCTGACCTAATTCGCGAGCAGGAGTATTTATAGGCGCTGGAATAAACAGTGCGCACGATCATTGGCGCACGACCAGTGGTCATGCGCACTAGAATCCTGTAATCGTGCGCCTGCCTGGGTGGAGCCTACAATGTAAGAAATTTATAAAATACCATGTTCGCACGACCAGTGGCGCACGATCGGTGGTCGTGCGCACTATCATTGGTGGTTGTGCGCACTGGTCGAAACAGAACTCATAAAATTGATGTTAAGTGCGCACGAACAGCGGCGCACGACCGATGGTCGTGCGCAATATCGTTGGTGGTCGTGCGCACTGTCCGAGACAGAACTCAAAAAAATAGGGTTAAGTGCACACGATCAGCAGCGCACGACCAGTGGTCGTGCGCAATAGAAACAGTGATCGTGCGCAGTGTTCCTGTACACAATAGTACCGGGAACACCCGCACGACTCCTGTTCCAGCACAACCACGAATCCAGCCACTGAAAGTGGCACTTAACAATCCATGAAAACAACTAAGAATGAAGAACATGAAATAACACCAAAAACGGGCCTAGAGGTGCACTTAGCATGGAGTGTCAAATATGAGTGAAAACATGTCTAAAGTGAAGTGCATAGACTAGAAAATCGGCCAGATGAGTCCATAAATGTGTATATATTTGGGACTCATCAGTCAGCAACCACCGGCGAACACTAAGGGTTGGACGTTTCTTTACGAGCTTAGGATAATCTCGCAAAGAGCGAGGATTGTGTATAACCCCGTGTTTGCCGAAGGGTAAAATTTAGAATCGGGGTCATATAGCAACGATGAGGCGAGTGAGGACTCGTCGCCTCGCCTAAGAGACTCAAGCTGGTGGAAGGGGGCAAACACATTCTTCATCAGAAACTCGTCCGCCCAGGCTTCTGGATATGCGGGCCACCAAGCGAAGGAGGGGCGCAACCCCGCTCGCCCGGGAGGCCAGGGAGCTAGCGAGTGGTGCCTTCACGGGCCACTCACATAGTGAGATCGGTTGGATCTTACGGTGACTTAGAGGGGGGGGGGGGGGTGAATAAGGGTTTTATGGAATTTAAATCTTAATTAAATTTAGCAGAGTTTGGAACCGAAGTTTCAGAATATTTTATAGGAAAATATATTTTAAAATCTCAGATAAGGGAAATAAAACTTTTTCCTTACTGTTGCTAACGCCTGGCGTTAGGTTTTAACGCTGGGCGTTAGCTCTTCAAAAAATTAATCTGCTCAGAATTATGTCAATGAGATTTTACTAATGAAAACATTAATGAAATACAATTCCAGAAAATCAGAGATAATAAAAATGATTATTGTATTTCAAAGATAATTACACAAATGTTAATTTTAATACTTTGATAAAAATATAAATTAAAATATTCTTGAAGAGGAAATAAAATCAATTGAATAGAACATTAAAAGACATGATTTTATTTCATAATAAATTGAATACATAAATGTTTGATTTCTATAACGCTAGAAGTCAAGGCGAGAATAGGTAAAAACACTTTTTGTTGTTTCATCGGTCCTTCTCCCAAGGATCGGTTGGCTATAGCCTATCTATCCCCAGATAAGGCCTCTAGCCACCCCCTAGATCTACCCTCAACCTAGTCGCCATGTACAAGGCAGCGAATTACCCCCTAAGCTGCACAAGGACCTAGTCGCCATCACAAGGCGAATTTACCCACGGAATCCTTCCCGGAATTCGACGTTCTCACCGAACGATTTCTCCACACAAAATACAAAAGGAAAAAATAAAAGATTACAAATAAGTAAAGAGAAACTCCCCTAGAAATTCTGATGGTGAAGACGAAGTCGATGTAGATGTTGGCGTTCTTGAAACGATCGTCCTTCGTATGGGATATGCGTTGTAGACCTTCTCCTTCAAAATCCTCTTTAGATCTTCATGATATGTACACGAACCTCTCTCCAAAGTATCAGAATTCTGGAATCATCACATAGAATGAGAGGGGTTGTACTTTAAATAGCCACGGGAGCTAACACATGGCGTTACGAGTTAACGCCAGTGTTAGTGAACGTGCACTGTCGTGGCTGAAATTGCGCAACTGTTAAGATCGTGGCAGTTTGTGGATTCAACGCGGGCGTTAAGAGTCAACGCTGGCGTTGATTTTTGTTCCCCTTCAAGGTTCATCGAACTGCATCAAATTCGTCGAACGCAGGTTAATTTCGTCAAACGCGCGTTCGTCGAACGGAATCAAAGTTCGTCGAACTCCAATTCGTTGAGTGGCCTTCTCATTTCGTCGAACACTGTTTCGTCGAGCGGCTAGCGCCCAATGTTAAGACCTAACGCCTGGCATTGTCTCTGGCTTCTCAATGGATTCGTTCTCGATGACATTTCTTCTCAACGGATTCCTTCTCAACGGAAGTTAACGCGGGCGTTAACTACTAACGTGGGATGTTAGCTCTCTTTCCAGAGAGTCACCTCCATTCAGTATACTACTCATAGCGATGTGTAGCTATAGTTCCTGTGCAACCTGCATACTATAAACACACAAAATACAAGATCAAATACAACACGGTATTTGTTATTCTCAAACCAAGAGATGCGAAACATAGGCTCCAACAATCTCCCTATTTTGATAATAACAAATACCTGTATGAGAAATTAGTGAGATTAAGACCATTTGTGTTTATAGATAAGTGCGGTGATAAGATATGCATGAATAACAGGTTAAAAGCATGATAGATTTGATAGCGATAATGCATACTCTTTCTATATGAAGTCCCCCCTACATAAGTGTTCTCTTATAATTTACTCCCCCTAAATATCTATTTGACTAGATTTCTCAATTTCTTCTCCCCCTTTGTTATTAGCAAAAGTAGGTAGGAGTGAGTGTATATCTTTAAGATTGATAAGGAACCACTTATTGAAGGATTGTCATGATCGAGCATATGATAGTGTATGCACCTCCTATATGATTACTCCCCCTACAAAGATATACTTTCTTTGAGTTTGTAATCATTATAATGTACTCCCCCTAAATATTAGATTTATGTAATTTATTCTCCCCTTTTTGTAGTATCAAAAGAGGGTTTAGGTGAGAGTGTGCAAAAAGGAGTAATATGTTCTATGTCGAGAAGAAAAATAGGATGCAATCAAAAGCTTGTTAAATACTACTTGTTGAGAAAAATATAAGCATGATGTAACATATAGTAGTAAGCAACATAGCTAACATGTTAAAGTAAGCATTCTATTTTAAGATACCACTTGTTGAAAAGAAAACCAAGGTGTAAAAATAATAGACATGAATGAGCATAAGTGGTAAACTTAGCAGAAGAATATAATAAGCACTCTTAAACATAAACATCATTTTTAGAAGATAAAATCATATAAAGGATAATGAGTTTTAAATTTGAAAAATTGATGTTTGAGTTGAAGATTGAAGAGATGCTATTCCATTAAGATAATATTGCAAGAATGATTTCATAATATCAAGAAAAGATACACAAACTACAATGTAATAAAAATTGCATTTCAAGTAAACATAAACATTGTAGCGGTCATGCTTTGTTATCTAGTGCATTTACTTAAGTTTGTAGAGAATTGAGTAGATGAGCATTAGGATCCAATTCTCATGAGTAGAAGTTTTATGAAAGATAATGATGTGTACAAAGTAGTGTTTTGATAAAGTATACAAGTGAATCAATCAAAAACACATGACATATATAATGAAATAACACAACATTAAAATACACAAATACTATTACTTCCATAATATTTCAATGCACATGAATAAATAGTACAACTACTAAGGTGCTCTACACATAATGCTTATTAAGACTTATCAGGGTGCAAAGTAGTGCTTGGGGATCACATTTATACTTTTTAGCATTATTTTCAAATTTTTTTGTGATCCGGTGTACTAAGAGAAGTGATGTATAAATGTTTACTACAAGACACTTTACAATTCTTAGCCAAGGTGCTCAGCCTCACAATGCTCATTAAGACTTATCAAGAGGGTGAGTAGTGCTTGGTGGAGTTTTCCTTGTCATTTATTATTTGCTTTTTAGTTTAGTGACTAAGGACTCCGAATTCACTTGTTTTGCAAACATATCATGTTAAACCACATTTCTCTAAAGAATAAGTGCTTGAAAGACAAAGAATTATAATAACCAAATAAATGTTGTGTAGGTAATCTATTTATGCATTTTAATTATTTATGTTATTACACTACACAAACATGCAAGCAAAGGATTGTAAACATATGTAGATTATCAAAAATAAGTGAGTGAATAAATCATTATCAAACATAATACATTACTCATACTTAGAGGCATTCTAAGCATTTCTACACATGTTTATCTACAATCAATTTCATTGCACATAACAAGATAATTTTCAAGGCATGACAAATACAAAACAATGTTTTTTAAGAAACTTGAAAGTTAAATTAAACATTGTATTTAATCTTTAATTGATATAATTAATCATCCTTGACAATGACAATGAATAGCAATCAGTTTTTATAAAAAAATTTAATTTTTTTATAAAAGCACAAAACAATAAACACACATAAAGAAAAAAACGTATTTTCGTTCTTTGAAATTGGTTTGTAATTTTGTATTTGGTTTTTTATATATATATTCACTGGAAAATATAGAAGTCGTTAATAGTCCTTTCAGTAAATGATATTCTATGCCAGAGAGATACACCCAAAATAATGCATTAGAAAATACATTTTTTTAAAGAAATAAAATTTATTGTAAAGGAAATAAAAAGATAGAAAACTTTTTACAAACAGAGAAATAAAACACACACAAAACATTAAAATAATATAAGAAATAATTCAAAAAAAATTTAGAGCAAAGGAGCTAACGCCAGGCGTTAACTCTTAACGCCAAAACAGAACTGCATTTCTTTATTTTTTGAAAAATGTTTTGCAAAATTTATTTGTATTATAAAGAGACCTTCCTTCAGTTGAAATTTCAGAGTATATTGATTAGATTTGAAGGCTCTTTTAGCATGTTTTTGGTGATTTTTCAAATACTTGTGTTTGTAAAAACATTAAAGCTCAAAATAATAAAATATGCAAACACAAGTTACAATGTTAGAACAAAAACAAATATGCATGATTTTAGTATAAAGAGTGAGATAATGTTCATGCAATGAATATAATATAAGTATATCTAAGATCAAGATACCTTAACTACATGACTACACTCTAGCCCCGTACTAAGTGACGGATGGTCATGAGGAGATGTACACATGCCGTAGGTTGGGGTGTTAATCCCATATGCATACAAAAGATGATGCTCAACCTAGCACTCTTTCCCCCCCCCCCCCCAGTGCCTCGCAAGGCCCTACTGGAACCCTCCCCGGTTAAGGACAAGACATGACTTAGAGGTTAGGTCTCTAATGCACACAATCCTACGCCCTCGCTATTGTGAGACACAAGTCATAGGTTTATTGATTATGGACATACTAAGCGTGTAAGCCTTAAATATATAAACTATGGTATAATTGCATGATTAGTTTTGGATTTAAACTTATATCGAAGATTGTTGGTTTTAAATCCATTTAGAAAATTTTTATTCAAGCAAATAACTACAAAAGAAATTATGATTTTCATATTCTAGTAATATAAGTTACTTTAGCATTGTAAGATATATAACTAGCATGGACATTGATTTCTACCAATGGTAATGATGATGCTAGTATGATGAATAACGACAACAAGGTGTAAAGCTAAGTAAAATTGGACAAATATATAATTGAATTGCATGTATTCAAACATAGAGTTTTGAATTTTCATAGACCTAGAAAGAAGTGACAATTCTATTTGATTTCATCTTGTTGATATCAAGTTAATTCATAGGTCTAAAGATAATGAGATACATGCAAAAAATAGAGATGCACATCACACACACAAAACAAGAAATGAAACTATAATACCAATTGCAATCATATATATTTCATAATTCCTAAGGTTGATAGAAACAATTGATTTAAGATAGTTCTTGATAGATCATGAATTATGATATATGATTAAAGTGAATTTTAGCATAGGATATTAATTGATCATGGTGGTGATTGTGAAATCATATTCATCATTTTTGTAAATTTTCTTTTTGATTTTAATTTGTAGAAATTAGACAAAACAAATACAAGGTATTTGAAAATAATGATAGTAAAATAATTTTTCAGAAAAATAATAATTAGAGAAATCAGAATTTTTAGGAAAATATGCTACTGCCAGCGTTAGTGATAATGTCTGGCGTCAGCAACAGAGTTACAATATTTGATTTAGAACACATTATTTTTGATATTATTTGATTCCGATTTTTCTCGATTATGATTTTCAATATAGGGGCTATTATATGTAGCAACGAAAAATAGATAAATATGCAATAAGTTGTACATTTAATATTTTAGCCTAAGACCCCTAAAAGTCCATTTAAATCAAATTTTGAAAGTAATTTCATTAGTCTTGAAAATATCATTTAGCAAATTTAGCATTCAATTTATAATGATAATATGAGACATTTATAGGCAATGGATTTAACAAGGATAAAACATAGAAAAAGAAAAGATAGATCACTAAAAAAATTATGACTTTATATTCAATTTAATTCAATTTTATTTGTTAAACATTAGGCTTAAGATGAAAGTCATATCTCATAATATATAAAGTGATCATAAACAAGTTGGCTCAAAAAAATAAAAAATAAACAAAAGAAAAAGCAATTAAGCATATCATGAAGTAGAGTAATGATTTTTCATATTTAATTTATTTCTACTTCATGCAATACAATGATTCCTAGTGAATGAGAGATTTAGGTATCCAAAGGGGACCAAGTGTGATGGTTCCTTTGGGTACCCAAATAAATCGTGTTGGCTTCTAGAGAGATAGTGATGAATGGGCCTTTACAAGTGGAGCTAGTGTTTCGTTTTTAATTTTGGGTCTCCATTCATACTTTGGTTGTTTATCACTTAAATCCATAAAATGATTATGTGACATCTTTATATGATGATAGTTGTTTGAAAAATATTTAATTGGGGATTCATGTTTATTCAAATTATTTTTCAAAATAGCTTGATGTTGATAATCATAATTAGTTTTATTATATGGATTCTTTGAAAGTTTATAAGAGTGATTGTCTTTCTTTAGAATTGAATGTTGAAAGAGTAGGTTAAAATATGTTTTAAATGATTGATTCTTATTTTGATGATTTCCATTTCCACTCTTTCTTATAGACACGCTCTTATAATATGAGGATAATATTTTATAGTTTGATTTTCATGAATATGAGTTTTTAAATTTCAGTCATGATTGAAAATATATTGAGACTTATAATAGTGACTAATAAGAATTTTGTGAGGGTCATAATTCATTGTGAAACAAAATTCCTTTTGATTTGATGTATGAAAATGGTCCTTTTTAGAAATTATTTTGTAAGCTAATTTATCTTTGTTATTCAAAATCTTATGATGAATGACAATACTAGAAATTAGAACTTTTTCAACAAAAGATTTTAATTGTCTTAACTTACAAGTTAAAGCATCATTTTCACTTATCAATTTTTCATGTACAACCCCGATATTCGCCTAGTGGATGATCAAATCCAAACAACGCTCGGCTATCCCGTCTCAGCGGATCCGCTGGGACGATCACTTAGCCGGCTGCCCGCAAGAAGGCAAGCGAGTCAAGAAGGCAAGCGGGGCGGGAGTGTGAATGAGGTCTTCACAGGACATTCGCCCAAAGGAGGTGGACCAGATCTATCAAAGGCCACCCGCGGGAAGAGGCGCGAGTCAAGTTCCCACGAGCCAGAGCCTCAAGGTCGACCTATAAGAAGGTGAGCGAGCCAGGTGCTCGCCGAATGATCGCAAGGAGGCGAGCGAGCCAGAAACTCGCCGAATGATCGCGAGAGAACGGGTGAGCCAGATTTCTTCCAAAGCCTCCGGGATCGACGAATCTTCGTCAAGGTCGACGAACTAGGCCCCGCGCCCGACGAAGTGCGGGCTGCGTTCGACGAATCCACTGGTCTCCTATATTCGATGAAATTATCTCTCTATCCCCGTTGGCCTGCCATTAGCCTATTCAAACAGCGGAGTTCAGTTGTTAGCAGGCCAAACTGAGGTGCGTTTAGTAAAACCGAATGGCAGAATTCAGCTATTGACAGACCACGAGCAGAAAACTATAAATAGACCTTGAAGGGCACCTTGGGAGAGGATTCCGGTCTCAGATCTCTGAGCTTCTTCTTCCCTTGGTTACTTTGGTTTAGCTCTCTAGCTCTCCAAGGTGCCCGAGTCTCAGCTTTGGCTTGGGAGGGGAAGCGCTCAATGATCTTCCAGGTTAGTGGAGGGACCTCCTCGCTGTGACCAGGGTCTTAGTCTTCTTCCTAGTCTTCAGACTACCTTCTCTGAGGGATCAGTAAGGGCTAGCTGCCCCTCATTTCAGTGAGGGCCCCGAGCTTCACAAGAGGCCGAGAAATCAGTTTTAACATTTTGGTGCGGTGAGCGTGGAGCGTGGTTGGTCCAAGAAAGTTCCAAGGAGCAGACATGACAGGAGGCGAGGACCAAGGCGAGGAGTTCAGCGAGTCACCGCAGGTGGTGACGCCGAGGATGTTCGCAGATTTCAGGAGGGAGGTGCTTGACACCTTCAGACTCACTATTGCGGCGTTGCGAAGTGAGTTCGCGACCCCAACATCTCAAGCGACCCCTTCCCCAGCAGCGGTCGGCGATAATTCTCCGGGTGGAAGGGCCGGAAAGGAAATCGCTGGAAGTTCAGTTCAAGACTTGGAGGGGCGAGTGCTGTTCGCCAGCCCGGCGAGCACTGTGCCACCGAGCTCTGTGCCGGCGAGCGCGGCGTAGGGGAGCACATGCCCGGAGGATGTAGCGGTTGTGGGAGTGGTCCAAGTGAACACCGTTCTCACAAGCGAAGTCCCCGCGAGCCCGAGTTTGGCGAGAGAGCTCGAAGGGCGTATAGAGCGGGAACGGGATGAAGAAGGGGGAAGTCCCTTCTGCGAGTTGGTACTTTCTGCACCTGTCCCGGCAGGGTTTGGAAATGGGACAGGGTGTACTACAATGGCAGGGATGACCCTGTCCAACATCTCCAGTCATTTGAGTACTCGGTCTCTATCAGGCCGATGTCAGATGCTTTCAAGTGTCAGCTCTTCGCCGTCACCCTTAAGGAAAAGGCCAGGGACTGGTTCCATCAACTCCCTACAGGGTCGATCTACGCTTTCGAGGATTTACGCCGGAGTTTCTTGTTGCGATTCTCCACTTCAAAGAAGAGGAAGAAGGACGCCGAGTCCCTCTTCAAAGTGAAGCAAGAGCCAAAAGAGTCGTTGGCTCGCTACGCAGATCGGTTCCAGGAAGAAGTGCTGCTCACTCAGGAAATGCCTGGGTTTGCACTCCAGATCGCCTTCACGATCGGGCTGAGGGAAAGTTTCTTTAAGATGGCTTTGAAGAGGAAAGCCCCCGTCTCCTACGAGGAGCTGATGGAGAGGGTGGCGGAGGAGATTGAGAGTGAAGAGGCCAACCCGGAGCTTACCAAGAGGCTAGCAAAGCTCAGTGAGCCAGAGGTCGGGCAGCAGGAAGTAATGAGAAGGGAAGAGCACAGGGTCCCGGAGGAGGATTGGAGGAGTTGATGATGGTAGGGGAGGAAGAGACGGAAGAAGGAGCCCAAGCGCTCGCTTGCGGCGGAGAGAAGGAACGTGCTTAGGGGAGCAATCCAGGCTGGAGGCCGTGGATGAAGTCATGGAGCTTGAGGTCACCACTCGGCTTGGGGTGGTGGAGAAGGTCCGAGTCAGCGGGGAGCTCAGTTCGGAGGAGCGGGCTGAGATCCTAGCCTGCGTACAGAAGAATGTGGATGTCTTCGCTTGGAGCGCCGCGGAGATGCCCGGGATCGATGCGGATGTGGCTTGCCACCGCCTCAACCTCGACCCCGGCACCCGCCCCATCCGCCAAAAGAAGAGGGCCACGACGGACAAGCTAGAGGGACCAATCCGCGAGGAGGTGAAAAAGCTCATACAAGCAGGTTTTGTGTAGGAGATCAAGTATCCATGCTGGGTCTCCAATGTGGTCATGGTAAAAAAGGGGGGAGGTAAGTGGCGCTTGTGTATCGACTTTTCACTTCTTAATAAATCATGCCAGAAAGATTGCTACCCCCTGCCTAGAATCGACGCACTGGTTGACTCAGCCGTTGGTTTCTCTGTAATGTCTTTCTTAGATGCTTTTTCAGGTTACCACCAAATTCACATGCACCCCCCCAGACATCAAAGATGTATCCTTCATCACGGGGGATGGATGTTACTGTTATAAGATGATGCCCTTCGGGCTCACGAATGCAGGTGGCACATATCAAAGGATGATGGATCAGGTCTTTCGCGAACAAAGGGGAAGAAACTTGGAGGTCTATGTTGATGATCTCATGGTAAAGAGTTGTGACCTTGGGTCTCACCTCCGAGACCTTGAGGAGATGTTTGGGACCGTATGGAAGTATAAGATGAAACTCAACCCCTTGAAGTGTGTCTTCGGGGCTAGCTGAGGGAAGTTCCTAGGCCACTTGCTCACCCCGGCAGGGGTGGAACCTAACCCAGACAAGGTCAGGGCAATAATGGAGTTGGGGTCGCCAAGAAACCCGAAGGAGGTTCAGAGCCTCACAGGGAAGCTAGACGGACTCAGCAGGTTCCTCTTTAAGGCGGGAGAGAAGTGTGCGACCTTCTTTAAGGCGCTAAGGGGCAACAAAAAATTCGAATGGACCCCGGAGTGCGAGGAAGCTTTTCAGGCTTTGAAAGGGCAACTCGCCCAAACCCCCCTACTTCAAGGGCCGAGATCGGGAGAAGACTTTTCCCTATACCTGGGAGTAGTACTTGAAGCGGTAAGTTCAGTATTGATCCGTGAGGAAGGAAGAAAGCAATTCCCTATCTTCTATGTCAGCCGAGTGTTAAAGAAGGCGGAGCTCCGATACCCAATCTTGGAAAAGTTGGCTTTCGCATTGGTGGTGGCGGCACGGAGGCTCCGGCCCTACTTTCAGGCACACTCCATCAGAGTAGTGACAGACCACCCGCTTCGCAAAATCATGGAAGGGGTGGAGCACTCGGGAAGATTGGCGAAGTGGTCCGTGGAGCTGAGCGAGTTCGATATTACATTCATGCCTAGGACATCAATCAAGGCCCAAGCAGTGTCCGACTTCATGGCGGACTACACATCCGAAGTGGGGGAACATGAACCTCCTCCCCCAGTGGCGTGGAAGATGTTGGTGGATGGTGCGTCAGGAAAGCACTCCTATGGAGGGGGAATCATCCTGGTAAGCCCTCAGGGGACCAAGATCGAGCAAGCTTTAAACATCCACTTCCGGATTACGAACAACCAAGCGGAGTACGAGGCGGTGATAGCCAGCCTACGGTTAGCTCGAGAACTGGGAGTGCAAGATGTGGAGGTCTCGATAGACTCCATGGTGGTAGCATGCCAAGTCAAGGGAGAGTTTGAGGAAAAAGACCTGACCCTCCTGCGGTACTTGGAGAAGGTCAAGGGAGTCATCGGGAAATTCTACACTTTCTCCATCAAACACGTGCCAAGGGAAGAGAGCACCCCCGCGGACCTCCTAGGCAAGTTCGGTCCCTGAGCAGGGGGAACAGTTTCGGAACTCTTCCGACCCACCATCAAGGAAGGAGAACTGATGGAGATAGATCAGCGGACCTCGTGGATGGATCCTTTCATCACCTTCCTATCATCAGGGAAGTTCCCCGAAGGAGACATAGACAGGCGACACTTCAGGTATAAGTAGGCTTATTACTCTTTGCATGCAGGACGGCTGTACAGAAAGACTCTCTCGGGACTCCTGGCCAGATGTGTTTCAGAGGAGGAGGTTCCGAGAGTCCTAGAAGAAATTCACTCCGGGGAGTGTGGGAGTCAATCCGGGAGCCAAACTCTGGAAGGGAGGGTGTTGAGACAAGGCTACTTCTGGCCCACCCTCAGCAAGGATGCGGCGGAGTTCGCAAGGAGGTGTTCAAAGTGCCAGCTCTATGCTCCGCTCCAACTCCTCCCGGCTCAGAGGCTCCTAACCATCACTGCTCCCTGGCCCTTCGCCATATGGGGGTTCGACCTAGTTGTCCCTTTCCCTCAAGCTAGCGGCCAAAGAAGGTTCTTACTGGTCATGATCGATTATTTCTCCAAATGGGTAGAAGTGAAGGCGCTCGCCAAGGTAACATCTCCAGTTATGAGGAATTTTGTATGGGGAGAAATAATCTGCAGGCACGGCCTTCCCCTAGCTATAGTGACGGACAATGGGCCGCAATTTGCTAGCAAAGAATTTGTTAGCTTCTGCACCCATCTTGGCATCGACCTCAGGTTCGCATCGGTTCATCACCTGAGAAGCAACGGTCAAGTGGAGGCGGCAAACAAAATAATCGTCAACTGCTAAAGAAAAAGGTGGAGAACCTCCGGGGAAACTGTGTAGAGCAACTACCATCCGTTCTATGGGCCCTGAGGACTACCCCTAACACCACCACCGGGGAAACCCCGTTCAAACTTTCTCATGGGTCCGAAGCAGTCCTTCCCATAGAATTTGAAGTAAAGACCCCCAGGGTGATCGTCGCAGGTGAAGGGAACGAAGAGTGGCTAGTAGCTAATGGTGAGGAACAGAGGCTATCTTTAGACCTGGTGGATGAACTCCGGGACCAGGCAACCATCAGGAAGGAGGAAATCAAGTGACGAATGGCCTGATATTTTGACAAGCACATCCGAGTAAAACATTTTCAGAAGGGAGATTTGGTCTTGAAGAAGGTCGACGCGGACGGAAGAGGGGCCGCGGTAGGTAAGCTCAACCCCAATTGGGAGGGTCCATACATTGTAAGCGAAGTGCTCGAGTCGGGGGGTATCACCTCCGAGATGTGGAAGGGGTACCACTCGGATGAGCCAGAAATGGGAACGATCTAAAGCGGTTCTATCCCTAAGAGTTTTATTATGATATTGGTTGAACATTTTGCTTCTTCACTCGATAAATATAACTGTTATGCGAGGACAAGCAGGTGACAAGTGTTGGTGCTGGAATGCCCCAGATCGATTCCGCTCCCGGGCTCTCACTAGACGGGGGGTTTCAGGTTGATCTCTGGAGAGGCTGGCAAGATGACAAGTGTTGGTGCTGGAATGCCCCAGATCGATTCCGCTCCCGGGCTCTCACCAGACGGGGGGTTTCAGGTTGATCTCTGGAGAGGCTGGCAAGGTGACAAGTATTGGTGCTGGAATGCCCCAGATCGATTCCGCTCCCGAGCTCTCACTAGACGGGGGGTTTCAGGTTGATCTCTGGAGAGGCTGGCAAGGTGACGAGTGTTGGTGCTGGAATGCCCCAGATCGATTCCGCTCCCGGGCTCTCACTAGACGGGGGGTTTCAGGTTGATCTCTGGAGAGGCTGGCAAGGTGACAAGTATTGGTGATGGAATGCCCCAGATCAATTCTGCTCCCGGGCTCTCACTAGACGGGGGGTTTCAGGTTGATCTCTGGAGAGGCTGGCAAGGTGACAAGTATTGGTGCTGGAATGCCCCAGATCGATTCCGCTCCCGGGCTCTCACTAGACGGGGGGTTTCAGGTTGATCTCTAGAGAGGCTGGCAAGGTGATGAGTGTTGGTTCTGGAATGCCCCAGATCGATTCCGCTCCCGGGCTCTCACTAGACGGGGGGTTTCAGGTTGATCTCTGGAGAGGCTGGCAAGGTGACAAGTATTGGTGCTGGAATGCCCCAGATCGATTACGCTCCCGGGCTCTCACTAGACGGTGGGTTTCAGGTTGATCTCTGGAGAGGCTGGCAAGGTGACAAGTGTTGGTGCTGTAATGCCCCAGATCGATTCCGCTCCCGGGCACTCACTAGATGGGGGGTGTCAGGCTAATCTCAGGAAGGGCGGGTAAAGTTAGATGTGGCTTGGGCTGGAAAACAAGTTACTCATAGCAAGGGTTCTGGCTCACAGGCAATCCCAAGATCCGGGCAAGGCGGGATCAAAGGTCCGATCGCATAGACCGCGGCAGAACGGTTGAGTCCGCTGATGCGCAAGGCTGCTTGTGAATCTCGGTGGCGCGAGTAACATTGGCGGGCCAAAGAGGGCCCGCCTCCGCGGTGGTCCCCTGGACAACGAAATAGCTCGCAAAAGGTGAGTGCGGGCAAGGCGGGTGAACAACCGGCCTCTCTCGCAAAGGACGTCCACAAGGTACTTCCTAAGCAAGGATAAGGCTCGGCAACCTAAGTCTTACCATTGCCTCAGAAGGGAATGGGGGCGAGAGCGGTTTAGGTATAATACGACGAAAGGAGAACCGTCAATTAAAGAGACGCAGATACAAGCATCAGAACGAAAGTCTTTAAAGCACGAGCACAGGAAAACTGAGATCGCGCGAGCGCGAATAAAAGAGTGCATGGAACGAAAAGTAAGGAGAACATACTGAAAAGAAAGACAAAATATTTCCTTTTCATTTCTCACAAAAGATTACAGTCCCACGGCGGGCTCGCCGGCAAAAAGGAAAAAACCTTTTAAATTATAAACAACAAAAAATTTTAAGGCGATTCGCGAGATAGTCTTTCAGTCGCTCTCTCGACCCTCCGCCTCGGAGATGGGCGCGAACAATTCTGGGATGACTTCCTCCGCAGTGAACTCCATAGCATCGGGAACGTTCATGTTCGCTCCTTTGAGAGTGTCGAGGACGAGCTCCGCGATCTCCATCGACCTCTTGCAGTCGGCTTCTTTCTCTTCCCGCGGCTGACCGCGAGTCCCAGCTCGCGGAGGAGGGGGAGGAAGCACCGCCGAGGTCAGGCCGTGGACCTGAGCCTTGAGGCAGGTGTTCTCCAGCTCCAAGTCAGCGATCCGCGCATGAAGCTGGCTGACGGACTCGGCATCCTGCAAAAAGCGGGTTAGCGAGAGAAAAGCGAAGCCAAACTGGAAAGTATTTTTTGCAAAGCACTGCTTACCAGTCCGCCTTGAAGACTGACAAGGAGGCCCTCCGATAAGGCCTCCTTCCCCTTGCGCCCCGCGACTTCATCCGTAGACCTCTGGAGCTCAACATTCAGCTCCTTGATCTCCCTATCCACCGTAAAGTACCGACGACCCACCATGTGGGTTAGCTCCATCGCCCGGAATTGGGCTCGCATCGCCTCATATACGACCCCCCTCGGCGTGAAGGACCGAAAGAGGGAGGTGTCCTCGCGACCGTAGAGGCAGAAGGCGAGGACGAACGCCTCACCCCCGGCCTTGTCGTCCTCTACACAGGAAGGGAGTAGAGAGGAGCAGACGATCTTGTTCTGGTCGGGGTCCCATGCGAGCACCGGTTCGCCAACCGCGTCCGCCAGCTTCATGCCGAGCCCGAAGTTGGTATGGCTCGTCGGCTTGGGCTTGGCGGCCGTCCCCCCTGGCTCGCCCCCCTCTTTGACGAGCTCCTGACCCGCTGCGGAAGGAGAGGGGAGATCGGATTCGGATAAGTCCACGACCTCCATCGCCTTGGCAGCAGAGGGACCCTTTTTGGTCTTCTTCGCCGCCCCTGCGAGGCAGGCTGGCATAGGGTAGGAGGGCTCTTCTTTCCCGATGAAGAACTCAAGACGTCTAGGCAGGCCTCGGCGGCCGTGCGCGGCGAGCGAGCTGGAGGTGAGGGAAGAAGGAGGCGCGTGAGGAGGGTTGTGGGGGAGTTCACTCTCTCCTGCGAAGATAATGGGGAACATTAGCCAATCGAAGGAGGAGGGAGTAAGAAAGTTGGCAAGTGCGAGCCAAACCTTCTCCTGGGAGGACAGGTGGCAGGAGGTCCACTCGCTCTCAAAGGAAGGCGACCTTGAAGTTTTTTCCCTTGAGGTATTGGTACAGGGCCGCATCACAACCCCCTAGCGAGGTCGTAGGGCGGTAAGCGGCCTCGTCTCGCTGGGTGGGAGTATAGGAGACGTTGCCGAAAGGACCCTTCACCAGGACGAACTTCTGCGTCCAATAATGGGACTTATTCACAGTCTCACAGACGACGACGTGCTAGCTCGCTAAGTGAGCCGTCCCGTCCTTGTACGCGCGGAATGAGAAGACCTTGCGGAAGACGAGCAGGCTGAACTCGATCTTCTCTGCCCTTAGGTAACTGGCGAACGCGACCACCACAGCGATCTCTTTAGCATTAGCTGACTCGGCAGAACGCCGAAGTACTTGAGCACCTAGAAAAGTCAACAAGAGTTAGAGCGCCAAGCGAGTCAGGAATGTAAGGGTCGAGAAATGAATATACTTGGCGCACTTCCGGCCAAAGTGGGAGTCGCAACCCATTCTCGAAATGGGCAACGGGGATAGCGAGCTCGTCAGGATGCGGGTTGCTGATGGTGTCCCGCTCGGTAGGGCAGCGAGCCATGAAACCGGAATGAATGTATTCGTCAGCGGTGGCCTGATATTCCTCCTTCGTGAGGTTAGCGTCGAAGAAAAGACCATCGAGGAAGGCCCCGACACATTTGGACCGCCCCTCAGCTTCCGTCTCGCCAACCATGATGTCTGGGATCTGTGAAGTCGCAGAGACCACGAGAGCGAGCTAGGTCTGCGAGAGAGTCAGAAAGAGAGGAAGCGCGAAGAAGGAATAGTAAATGCGGTGGTTGGAAAGGAAAAAGGGTCGACTATTTATAGAAATGAAAAAGGCGGGAAGAAGTCGAAATGTCGGAATCTGCGGATAACAGATTCGTGCGGTACACTTCCTCCTCTAAGGGATCTATTTGCTCCCAGCGAATCGTCACCCTGTCAAAGTTTTCTCCCATTAATCATTGCAGGCTGGCGCTAAGTAATAAAACACAAAAAAGCCAGGGTGATACGCAAGTGCGAGTAATAGAAACACAAACATAATCTGCGCAAGAGCGAGCCAAGTAGGGTGAGAGAAGAGATGGTAAACAGGGAAAATAAAGGGCTGGCAAGCGAGTCAAGGTATCATTATGACAAACTTATAAAAATTGTTCGTGACCCCTCCTATCAGAGAGGATGGGGAAGAAAAATAATAAAAAGCAATACAAGAATCCTCAGTATCGCAGCCACTTCCAGCGACCGCGACCCCGGACACCAGAGCGAGGGGGGACTCGCGGGTAGTGATACTCGCGAAGTGACTGGTTCGCCTGACTCGTCAGCCGCATGTAATCATCGATACGGGCAATGTACACCCCGGGGGAGGTTGAGTCACCGTGATCGGTCGGCCGTATCTCGGCGAGAACGCGCGCATTCACGTCCTCCATCGCGACGAACCTTTCCTCATTAGTGAGCCAATCCAGCCGATTCTGCTCATGTAGATCCCTCAGCAGGGTGGTATGCTTCTGGAATATCTCAGTAACCCACCTCTTCATTCTCTTTGGATCACTGGGATCCCCCAGAAAGTCGGCGACCTGACTCGGGGAGGGAGGTGGAGATACCTCCAACGCTCCAGACTCTGACTCGGAGAGAGGGGTCATGGGATTACCTGTGAAATGGGAATCAACGACAAAGTGAAAAATAACACTCAACGGCGACAGTCTAGTATAGTGGAGGAATTTGAGTACTAGACCGCTGGCAGAAGGTGCCCGGCTTGCCTCAGAATGCTTCAATAAAGGCAGGGGTGAGGGCCTTACCCAGACCGGGGGCGAGCGCGGGTCCAGAGCCAAGCCCTGGCTCGGCAATCATCGTCCCTCCCGGGCTCCTCTGACCCAGGAGGCCGAATCCAGGAGTAGGGATAGTCGGGTTCGGCATGGTGGGCGAGTCCGCCAGAGGAGGAACTTGATCCTCTAGGGCCGCGAGAGGGGACACTGCACAGAAAGTAGGTGTGATTTAACGAGTCGAGAAACGTGAAGGAAGACGAGGTAAGCTGCTCACCTCGATGCGAAGGCGAGTCCCGTCGGCCGACGGCCCTCGCATCCACAAGAAGAGCGTTGACTCCACCCATAAAAGGGAGGTGGGTTTCCGTGATTGACCTTCCTGAGGCGCTCTCACCCGGGGATCATTCTGCGAATAGGATAAGTAAGGTTGAAAAGGAAGAACATCAAGCGGGCGAGCTTGGCGATAATACCTGCGAGGCGATCCCGTCATCAGGAGAGCGCGGCGAAGAAGAAGACCCTCCCCCGCCAGCCGCGCGCCGAACGGCCTTTGCCATCCTTAGGGAGGGCGGAGGCGGAGAGCGCTGCGGGGAATTCCAGGAGGCGATGGCAGCGGCTTTCCCCTTATGGGCCGCTTGCGAGGCCTTTAGGCGAGCCAACACCTCGTCTTTTTTCGACATCATGTTGGGACCAGCGGCGAGTGAGAAAAGATAGAGAAGAATAAAAAGTTCGAATGACGGCCAGGGAGAGTGATATTTATAGTAGTGGGCATGGTGCCCACCGAAAGATTCTCGCCACGTCACCAAGGGACCGACGAATATCAAGGGTTGGATAATTCTTCGCGAGCCTAAATAGCCTCGCGAAGAGCGGGGATTGTGTACAACCCCGATATTCGCCTAGTGGATGATCAAATCCAAACAATGCTCGGCGATCCCGTCTCAGCGGATCCGCTGGGACGATCACTCAGCTGGCTGCTCGCAAGAAGGCAAGCGAGTCAAGAAGGTGAGCGGGGCGGGAGTGTGAACGAGGTCTTCACAGGCCATTCTCCCAAAGGAGGTGGACCAGATCTATCAAAGGCCAGCCGCGGGAAGAGGCGCGAGTCAAGTTCCCCCGAGCCAGAGCCTCAAGGTCGACCGACAAGAAGGTGAGCGAGCCAGGTGCTCGCTGAATGATCGCAAGGAGGCGAGCGAGCTAGAAACCGCCGAATGATCGCGAGAGGACGGGTGAGCCGGATTTCTTCCAAAGTCTCCGGGATCGACGAATCTCCGTCGAGGTCGACGAACTAGGCCCGGCGCCCGACGAAGTGAGTGCTGCGTTCGACGAATCCGCTGGTCTCCTATGTTCGACGAAATTATCTCTCTATCCCCGTTGGCCTGCCATTAGCCTATACAAACAGCGGAGTTCAGTTGTTAGTAGGCCAAACTGAGGTGCGTTTAGTAAAACCGAAAGGCGGAATTCAGCTATTGACAGACCACTAGCAGAAAACTATAAATAGACCTTGAAGGGCACCTTGGGAGAGGATTCCGATCTCAAATCTCTGAGCTTATTCTTCCCTTGGTTACTTTGGTTTAGCTCTCTAGCTCTCCAAGGTGCCCGAGTCTCAGCTTTGGCTTGGGAGGGGAAGCGCTCAACGATCTTCCGGGTTAGTGGAGTGACCTCCTCGCTGTGACCAGGGTCTTAGTCATCTTCCTAGTCTTCAGTCTACCTTCTCCGAGAGATCAGTAAGGGCTAGCTGCCCCTCATTTCGGTGAGGGCCCCGAGCTTCACAAGAGGTCGAGAAATCGGTTTCAACATTTCATTATGTTCTTTAAAAACTAAGAGCCATTTATCAATATCCTTGAATTTTTCTTTTAATAGATTGCATTCTAAACAATGAGTAGGAATTTTAATTAAAGAGCATGAAAGAGAATTTCAACATCAATATAAGATTCTACTTTAGCGTTTGCTTTTAAATTTTTATTTTCTAAATGTAATTTGGAATTAGCATGTTTCAACTTTGAAATTTTACGTTTAGCAAATTTAGGCAGACGAAATGTAGAAATAGAATTAGTTACTAAAAGAGAAGATTTAGATTTTCTTACCTTGCTATAGTTTCCGTCTTCTCTTTTGGTTGATGTTTTGCCATCAATTGAGTTCAATATTGTTTCTCTCTTAGAATGATCTTCCTCCAAGAATGAGTCCTCGTCGATTTCTTCTCTTGGATCCATAAGAAATTCCTCATGTTCATCATCTGTGGAAGGAAGACTATAAGTATTCTCAAGAAATTTCCAAACTTCAAAATCAGTAGGAAGCGTATAAATAAGTTTGAAAATATTTTGATTTAGAGCACAATATAGACTATTCATAGATATGGCATTTAAAACATTTCATTTTTATTTAAAATACTTGGGGCATTTTAATTGTAATATTCCAAACTTCAATATCCAAAGTTTTAAGAAATTTTTTCATTAGTGTTTTCCACCCATTATAATTTTCACCCATAAATAATGGTGGACATAATGATTTTTCATTTTCATAAAAATTATCCCATCTAGAAGATGCGAGATCATGGAGCGCCATTATTCTCGGTTGTGAAGCCGTATTGGAATAACCTCGCTCTGATACCACCTGTTGGATCTTACGGCGCCCTTAGATGGGGGGGGGGGGGTTCAGAATATTTTATAGGAAAATATATTTTAATATCTCAGATAAGGGAAATAGAACTTTTTCCTTACTATTGCTAACGCCTGGCGTTAGGTGTTAACGTTGGGCATTAGTTCTTCAGAAAATTAATCTGCTCAAAATTATGTCAATGAGATTTTACTAATGAAAACATTAATGAAATACAATTCCAGAAAATCAGAGATAATAAAAATGATTATTGTATTTCAAAGATAATTACACAAATGTTAATTTTAATACTTTGATAAAAATATAAATTAAAACATTCTTGAAGAGGAAATAAAATCAATTGAATAGAACATTAAATGACATGATTTTATTTCATAATAAATTGAATACAGAAATGTTTGATTTCTATAACGCTAGAAATCAAGGAGAGAATATGTAAAAACACTTTTTGTTGTTTCACTGGTCCTTCTCCCAAGGACCGGTTGGTTATAACCTATCTATCCCCAAATAAGGCCTCTAGCCAGCCCCTAGATCTACCCTCGACCTAGTCACCACGCACAAGGCGACGAATTACCCCCTAAGTCGCACAAGGACCTAGTCGCCAACACAAGGCAAATTTACCCACGGAATGCTTCCCGGAATCCGACGTTCTCACCGAACGATTTCTCTACACAAAATACAAAAGGAAAAAAATAAAGGATTACAAGATAAGTAAAGAGAAACTCCCCAAGAAATTCTGAAGGTGAAGACGAAGTCGATGTAGATGTTGGCGTTCTTGAAATGATCGTCCTTCGTATGTGATATGTGTTGTAGACATTCTCCTTCAAAATCCTCTTTAGATCTTCATGATAGCCCAAGAGAGATCTCTTAATTGCTGTACATGAACCTCTCTCCAAAGTATCAAAATTCTGGAATCATCACATAGAATGAGAGCTGTTGTACTTTAAATAGCCACGGGAGCTAACGCGTGGTGTTACGAGTTAACGCCGGCGTTAGTGAACGTGCACTGTCGTGGCTGAAATTGCGCAACCGTCAAGATCGTGGCAGTTTGTGGATTCAACGCGGGCGTTAAGAGTCAACGCTGGCGTTGAGTTTCGTTCCCCTTCAAAGTTCATCGAACTGCATCAAATTCATCGAATGCAGGTTAATTTCGTCGAACGCGCGTTCGTCGAACGGAATCAAAGTTCGTCGAACTCTAATTTGTCGAGCGGCCTTCTCATTTCGTCGAACGACAGTTTCGTCGAACGGCTAGCGCCCAGCGTTAAGACCTAACACCTGGCGTTGTCTCCGGCTTCTCAACGGATTCATTCTCGACGGCATTTCTTCTCGATGGATTCCTTCTCAACGGAAGTTAACGCGGGGCGTTAACTACTAACGCGGGGCGTTAGCTCTCTTTCCAGAGAGTCACCTCCATTCAGTATACTACTCATTGGGATGTGTAGCTATAGTTCCTGTTGTAACACCCTTCCAGTACGAATAATATAACAGTAGGTCCGGCCGGGACCCCACGCTATACTAAGCACACTAGCTAGGCGTTAAAAGGAGATATACAGAAAAGAACTACACTAGAGTATACCAAACATAAGCGGAAGCATAAAGATTTAACATTTCTTTTAAAATTGTCCACTATCCCAGGAATGAAACAAAAGAGTTACGGCCTTAAGGCCTTGCATTTAACAAATGTATAGAAACTCAAAACATACATCGGCACGCAGGCCGACAATACAGGAAAAGCAGTGATGTAGGCCACCGAAATGAGGCGATCTCACGCGACTACGAACAACAACTATTAACGCTCCGCTCTTCCCAAACCAACTTAAACGCAGCCCTCGACTAAACTTATTATTAATTTTCGTACGCGTACGGATAGCAACTCCGTGACAAGATCAAATCGTCGACGATAAGCCGGGATCCGTCAAGCTAAAGGGACGAATGTTTACGTCCGGACAAGCGATTGTGTTGTACCAAAGAAGATCCTCTGAAAGCAAGATTTCGAAAAATAGGAAGATCTTCCCCAACAAGAGCAAAGAGGATCGCCACTCCTCGTCGAATAAACGATAAATCCTAGAGCGTTCCACTAACCAAATGAAAATAAACGCGAGCAAATAGCGGCGAGAAAATCCATCACAGATCTATACCACCACAAATAACCTTTTAAGAGAAATCTCGCAATAAGTAGGAGGCGTTACCCTTCCCGGAATCGTAGATCCGGGTTGTAGAAATTCCTAGATCGTCACGGTGGTGGTCGCCGGAGGAGAATCCTTGACGTAGAGCACCGTCGCCTTCGAATCCGTCCGCCATGAACAAGTCCCAATCTCCTTGAGAGAGGGCAAAAAAAACTGGAAGGGGAAGGGCTGTTTTGTGGTGTTCAGCCTTGGGGGGGGAGAGCAAGGGAGAAGGAGGGCTGCCCTGTGTGCTGGCCGAACTCGGAGAGGAGAGGGAAGGCCTTGGGCGGCTGTTTAGAGAGGTGGTTGTTGGCTTGGAGGAGGGGCGGCCAAGAGAGGTGCTGGAGGTAGTCGGCCTTGGTGCTGGCCGGAGCTTTGAGGGAGGAGAGGGAGGAGAGGGAGGAAGAGGGCCGATGGCCAAGGGGGAAGAGGAAGGAGGAGTGTGCTGGCCGAAATTTTCCAAGGGGAAGGAAGAGAGGGGGTCGGCTAGGAGGAGGAAGAAGAGCTTAGAGAAAGGATTTAGGGTTTCAATTTCTTTTTCATCAAAATCTGATTTTCTAATACAAAGAGGCCATATATATAGGCCAAACAAAGAGAATGAGCTACATGCAGCCCACCAATAAGTTACTAGCACACCAACATTAAAAAGTCCAAAAATACAAAATACAAAGCATAAAATAATACCCAATACTAATTATAATAAAGAGATAAACTAATATATTATTTCATGTGCCGCGGGCGGAAGATGTTGCGGCGATGGCGCTCGTCATGGTTGGAGTTGCGCCGTCATCCGTCATCATCATGAACCACGAATGCTCCAACTTGAACCGTGCGGGCTCCAACATAAGCGATCAAGCCGGCTCCAATAATCCCGCGGCATCTTCCATCGTAGTCTTAAAATTTGCCGCCGCGATCAAAGTAGTGCGCCGACGTGGAATCACGAACACGAACACAACCATCCGGCGAGTCCTTGCCTCCATCAAGCAGAAAAGAGGCTGGCCTTCGAGGGCCAACACAATAAAAGGGCCACCGCCCGCTATTTCCCGCTTGGCTCACCTGCACCTGCAACAACGATCCACCAAAATGTGGCAAACAGGTAACCGGTCAGCTAAAGCTGACCAAAATTATAACGACCCCACCCCTAATGTCGGGGTGGTAGTACTCCTTCCCTGCAGGCATACATCATAGGCATAGATTGTCAAGGTGCATTCAAACACCACATGTACAAGCAATCAACACCAACGTGGGCACGCACAGCAACACATTTCGTGTTCTCAAGGCACTCTCACGGTGTACTCGCCGAGCTACACCTAACAACTCCTTAAACAAAGAGTTCGCATGAGCTTTGACCGTCAAGACTAACTTGCCTTACGGACCAATCCCAACATCATACGGTGCACCGAGGAGCTACCTCTTCACCGATTCGGTATGGGAGCGGGTTCGGTTCGGCTTTGCCCGTGCTCAAATCGTCAGAATCAATCGTCGCGACGCGGGTACAGCTTCACCTCGGCCCGAATAACGAAAGGAGGTTTCACACCTCCGCAACCAGTTCACTGGGAGCTACCGCCGGCGCTAGCGCTAGCGCCGGGCGGGTAGTGGCAGATCTCCGAATCCACCCACAACATCGGGTATTTCCTGGAGGTTACCTCCAGGACTCCCTGCAGTACTCTACTATACACAGAACCCGAAAATAGCGCAAATAAAACACGGAGTCTTCTCCGGCATAATTAATCACTATAGCCATCACCAATCCCGACCAACCTGTCCGGATGGGTTTCACACACAATGCTTGTATTCGTACTACGATTCCAGATGCTAGTGCAAGTGACCAAAGGGGATCGAAATGATCAACCCACTGGAAAACTCCCTTCTCTCCACCAATCGGTGGGGGATTTTCCATGCAAACATGCCATAAAAAGGAGGACTTCACTTGTCCAAGTAGAAGATCGTTACCCTTATCGTTTTCTTGTTCACCATGAGAATCCAAGATTCTAATCGGATGGAAAGGGCCGCACCGGGCTGCTCTCCGTGGATCTGCAAACGGCTCGCGATTCGGAGCTTCGGAGCTCCGTCAATGGTGGAAGACACCTTCTTCTTCCTCCTTGGCTTTCCACTTTCTAAAGCTTGAAGAGAGATAAGACTTTAGAAATAAAGAGAATATCTCCTCTGGTCAAGACTTAAGAAATCCCGGATTAAACCCCAGCCATCCGATCTAAGAACATAGGGATTTGACGGCCACGATTTCAAATCACGGATCTGTATCGCGCGCTAGCGCCGGCGCTAGCACTAGCATCCGACTCGACGCTAGCGTCTGTCGATGCTTACAGCCTCCATCTCAACGCTAGCAAGCGTCGAGATGGCTAGCGCCAGGCGGTAGCGCTACCGCCTGCGCTAGCTCCCAGCAACCCAAAACTACTTCAAAGTTTTGGGGTGTTACAACTCCACCCCCCTTAACAGAATTTCTGCCCGAAATTCCGAAAGTAGAAAGGTACAAGAAGATTATACCTGAAAGGAAAAGCTCGGGGTATTCCGCAAGCATGTTTTGCTCTCTTTCCCAAGAGAGTTCCTTTTTTCCGCAGTTGTTCCAACAGACCTTCACCATCCGAATGGACTTGTTCCGCAACTGCTTCACAGTAGTGTCTTCAATGCAAATGGGTTTGACTTTCGTCGCTAGCCCACCATCTACCGACACTTCGCTGACCGCAACAACATGAGTAGTCTCTTTCACATCCTTCCGCAAAACAGAAATGTGAAACTACGTCATGAAGCCCGCTTAGCTCCGAAGATAGAGCAAGCCGGCAGGCAGCTTCACCAATGCGCTCCAAGATCTTGAATGGTCCTAAGTACCTCGGACTTAGCTTTTTCAAGCATCGGATCCTCGATACTCCTTTGAACGGTTTGATCTTGAGATAAACACAGTCGCCAATGGCGAACTCGACATTCCGGTGGTTTGCATTGTAGTATTTTGCTTGCCTATCCTGGGCAATGAGCAACCGCTCCCGAATAGCCCGAATTGATGTATTTGCTTCATCCACGTCCTTGCATTTTAACAACTTAGTGTCGCCCGTTTCAGCCCAAGATAACGCTGTGCGACATTTCCTACCATAAAGAGCCTCGAAAGGTGTCATCTTTATACTTGCTTGGGCTATTGTTGTAAGCAAACTCAATCATATAGAGATGGTCCTCCCATTTCTTTCCGAAGTCCAGGGCGCACATCCTCAGCATGTCCTCCATCGTCCTATTGGTCCTTTCGGTCTGTCCATCCGTTTGCGGGTGGAATGCCGTGCTAAACTTTAGCTTGGTGCCCAATAATTGATGAATCAGCCTCCAATCATTTGATGTGAACCGCCCATCGCGATCACTGACGATGCTACGGGGAACCGTGCAACCGTACGATGTTATCGACGTACAACTTTGCCAGCTTTTCCACAGAATCATCCTTCCGGTTCGGAATAAATTGTGATACTTTCGTCAATCGGTCCACGACCACCCAGATGGCGTCGTTTCCATGTTGCGATCTCGACAATCCGTGCATGAAATCCATCGAAATATCATCAAACTTCCATTCCGGAATTGGTAATGACTTCAGAAACCCACCGGGATGCTGACATTCCACCTTCACCAACGCGCAAGTATGACACTTGGCCACGTAGAGGGCAATGTCTTTCTTCATACCCGGCCACCAGAAGAGTTTCTTCATATCCATGTACATTTTCGTGCCCCCAGGGTGGATCGAGTACTTGGTATGGTGAGCCTCGTACATCAACTCCGCCCGTAATGTACCAACATTTGGGACGCACAATCTGCCATTCTTCCACATAAGGCCATCTTCGAAAGAGAAATCAGCGTTTGACCCATCGACGGTCTCCGCTTTATAGCATTTCATGCTCTCATCCAGCTCCAAAGCTTGTCAAACTCGGTCGGCGAGGTCGTATTGAACCTCCATCCAGTTCAAACATGTTGAAGGAGACGCTCTTCTATCGACGCAAATGATCTCCATAACTTCTAGCTCGTGGATTAGACACTCATCGTGCATCAAAATCCAATTTGCTTGAGCAGGACCCCGACGACTCAATGCGTCCGCAACTATATTTCCCTTACCAGGAGTATATTTGATGTCGAAGGTGTAGTCCCCAAGGAACTCCATCCACCTCCTCTGACGCATATTCAACTCCCTTTGATCTAGCAGGTACTTGAGGCTCTTGTGGTCAGTAAAGACATCGATCTTCACGCCATACAAGTAATTCCTTCAAAGCTTGAGGGCGAAAACCACGGCCGCTAGCTCCAAATCATGGACCGGGTAGTTCCTTTCATGAACCTTTAGTTGTCGGGAGCCGTAGGCAATTACCTTTCCGAACTGCACTAGGACGCAACCCAAACCACTCCCCGAGGCGTCACTATAAATTTCGTAGCCTTCCGTACCACATGGCGAGCATAGAATGGGCGCCGTGGTCAGACGGCTCTTCAGTTCTTCAAAAGCTCGCGCGCACTCGGGCGACCAGTCGAACTTGTGATCTTTCCTAGTCAGTTTAGTGAGAGGGAGTGCGACCCTCGAGAAGTTCTCCACAAAGCGCCTATAATAGCCGGCAAGTCCTAAGAAACTTCGGACTTCCGCTACGTTTTTCAACACAGGCCACGCTCGGATCGCTTCTATTTTCGACGGATCAACCGCAATTCCATCCCCACTAACCACATGACCCAGGAATGCTACTGACGATAGCCAAAACTCGCATTTGGAGAACTTGGCATATAAATGACTCCTCCTCAGGGTGCTCAAAACTGCTTGCAGATGCTCTGCATGCTCCTCCTCCGACTGAGAGTATACCAAAATGTCGTCGATGAAGACGATCACGAATTGATCCAAATATTCTCAGAACATTCTATTAATTAAGTCCATGAATACCGACGGTGCATTAGATAGACCGAACGGCATAACAGTGAACTCATAGTGCCCAAAATGGGTACTGAACGCTGTCTTTGGAATGTCACAATCCCGAATACGAAGCTGATAATAGCCAGACCTTAAGTCAAGCTTAGAGTATATCGTCGACCCAACCAGTTGGTCGAATAAATCATCGATTCTTGGAATCGGGTATCGGTTCTTCTCGGTCAACTTATTCAGCTCTCGATAGTCGATACAAAGTCGCAAGCTCCCGTCCTTCTTTTTCACAAAGAGGACCGGTGCACTCCAAGGCGATGAACTTGGATGTACGTAGCCTTACTCTAGCAGCTCTTGCAATTGAACTTTCAGCTCTGCCAATTCCTTTGGCGCTATCAGGTACGGTGAGCGGGCCATAGGTTTGGCACCTGGCACCATCTCAATACAGAAATCAATCTCCCGCTGAGGCGGAGCCCCAGGGAGTTCGTTAGGAAACACATCGGCGTACTCCGCCACAACTGGGACATCGCATAACCTGGGCTTCGGCTCCAAAGCCTCCAACAGAGTGAAGAACAATTCCGCGCCCTTTCTCACCGCCTTAACCACCTGGAGAGCAGACATCAGTGTCTTGCTCGCTCCTCACATACCTGCGAATGTGGTTTCGTCTTCGGTGTTCTTTCCCAGAGTGATCTCCTTTGAATTACAATCTATGCAAGCTCGCTGCTCCGAGAGCCAGTCCATGCCGAAGATCACATCAAATTCAGCTAACGGTAATAACGACGCTTCCAAGTCAAAATCCTGATTTCCTATCCGCACCTACACACGGCTCTTCCTATCCGCACTCATGCGAGACCCGTTAGGTAGCACTACCTCCAATCTATCTTTTGCTAAGGTTGACGGCACTTTGATTCGCACCACGAAGCCCGTAGATAGAAACGAGTGTGATGCTCCCGTATCAAATAGAGCTCTCGCCGGATATTTGAAAATTAGGACGAAAGCTAATTGCACACAAATCAAACATAAAGTCGCACAACATTATCAATCACACATAGCTATGAAAAAGCTAACATTTAATTCATACCTGTGACGACATCAGTTTGTCGTATGGCTTCTTGCTGGCCAAGCGAGTAAACTCTCGGTTGGGTCGGAATATGCTGGGAAGCAGCAGACTCTGCAGCTTTGCCCTTTTCCGCAAGACCCGCTGCACGAGCATAGTCAATCACTCGGTTCTATGGCCTCGGGGGACCACTGCGACACACGCTTGCTTTGTGTCCCACCTTTCCGCAAGTGAAACATGTGATTGGACCACGTGCAGTCGTAGCTCCCGACACAGTTGAGCGAGTTGGCTCCGCCGGTTTGAACTTCCTTTTGTTCCTCCTGAACTCTGACTTGGACTGAGAGGCTGGCGCATGAAACTCGGGTTTCTTTGCCACGCCATGTGCTTGCACTCTCTTCATGTCCAACTCCAGAGATCTGGTGCTTTGCACCACCACATGGAAGCCAAACGTCATTGGGCCTGCAAGGAGCAGCCACAACTCATCTCGAAGACCTTCATAAAACTTGTTCGTCTTCATTTCCTTATCTTCCACCAAAAACCCCGCATAGCGGCCCCAATCTAGTGAACTTGTGCAAGTACTCGTCCACCGAGCTATCGCCTTGAGTTAACTTCAAGAACTGGTTCTGCAATGCAATGCGTTGGGCAGAAGGAATATACCTCAAAAGAAACGACTTTGAGAACTCCGCTAATGTGATCTCGGTAATCTCCTTGCCTCCAAACCTATGCACTTCCTGCTCGGCCCACCAAAGCTCTGCCTCTCCGTTGAGGAGGAAGGTGGCTAGAGTGACCATCGTAGCTTCTTCTGTTGCTGTCGCCTTTAGAGTTTTTCTAACCATTGACAGCCAGTCCTCCGCCTCTGTTGGGGATCCGGTCCCTGAGAAAGTTGGAGGGTGGAAGCTTAGAAAGTGCTATAGTTGTTGATCACGCACTCGCGCAACAGCTACACGCTCTACACGACGCTCCACCCTTGGCACCACGGCAGGTTCCACTGCAGCCACTGGCACAGGGGTCTCCACCCTCGGTTCCACTGCAGGCTCCACTGCAGGTTCGACCACCGGGGACGCATCTGTAATAGGCGTAGCAGGTTGTGCAAGCCTTTGCGGTTGTGCATTGATCATCGCGAAGACAGCTTCTGCGATTAACCTCATCATCTCAGCAGGAGGAGTGGTCGCTGGCACCTCAGCCGACCCACTACTTTCAGCGGTGTTACGGGGTCGAGACTGACCCGCAGCACTCCTAGTCACCTATAATCGTGCAAGACACAATTTAGTGACCGAAAACATAGCAAACAACAATCATGGAACGCTCAGGTTCCGCAAACAAGTAAGTTTTCCATTCCTAAGTGGAACTTCGTATTAGTTTTTGTCGTTTTAGGTGAATGCACATCCCGTGCACACCACCCCTTAAAAGGAATTCGTCCCGAATTCGCTAAACTACGGATCGACGCCCTAAGTTCGATACCAAATTGTAACACCCTTCCAGTATGAATAATATAACAGCAGGTCCAGCCGGGACCCCACGCTATACTAACCACACTAGCTAGGCGTTAGAAGGAGATATACAGAAAAGAACTACACCAGAGTATACCAAACATAAGCGGAAGCATAAAGATTTAACATTTCTTTTAAAATTGTCCACTATCCCAGGAATGAAACAAAAGAGTTACGGCCTTAAGGCCGTACATTTAACAAATGTATAGAAACTCAAAACATACATCGGCACGCAGGGCGGCAATACAGGAAAAGCAGAAAAGAGGCTGGCCTTCGAGGGCCAACACAGCAAAAGGGCCACCGCCCGCTATTTCCCGCTTGGCTCACCTGCACCTGCAACAACGATCCACCAAAATGTGGCAAACAGGTAACCTGTCAGCTAAAGCTGACAAAAATTATAACGACCCCACCACTAATGCCGGGGTGGTAGTACTCCTTCCCTGCAGGCATACAGCATAGGCATAGATTGTCAAGGTGCATTCAAACACCACATGTACAAGCAATCAACACCAACGTGGGCACGCACAACCATACATTTCGTGCTCTCAAGGCACTCTCACGGTGTACTCGCCGAGCTACACCTAACAACTCCTTAAACAAAGAGTTTGCATGAGCTTTGACCATCAAGACTAACTTGCCTTACGGACCAATCCCAACATCATACGGTGCACCGAGGAGCTACCTCTTCACCGATTCGGTATGAGAGCGGGTTCGGTTCGGCTTTGCCCATGCTCAAATCGTCGGAATCAATGGTCGCGACGCGGGTGCAGCTTCACCTCGGCCTGAATAACGAAAGGAGGTTTCACACCTCCGCAACCAGTTCACTGGGAGCTACCGCCGGCGCTAGCGCTAGCGCCAGGAGGTAGTGGCAGATCTCCAAATCCACCCACAACATCGGGTATTTCCTGGAGGTTACCTCCAGGACTCCCTGCAGTACTCTACTATACACAGAACCCGTAAATAGCGCAAACAAAACACGGAGTCTTCTCCGGCATAATTAATCACTATAGCCATCACCAATCCCGACCAACCTATCCGGATGGGTTTCACACACAATGCCTATATCCGTACTACGATACTGGATGCTAATGCAAGTGACCAAAGGGGATCGAAACGATCAACCCACTGGAAAACTCCCTTCTCTCCACCAATCGGTGGGGGATTTTCCATGCAAACATGCCATAAAAAGGAGGACTTCACTTGTCCAAGTAGAAGATCGTTACCCCTGTCATTTTCTTGTTCACCCTGAGAATCCAAGATTCTAATCGGATGGAAAGGGCCGCACCGGGCTGCTCTCCGTGGATCTGCAAACGGCTCGCGATTCGGAGCTTCGGAGCTCCGTTAATGGTGGAAGACACCTTCTTCTTCCTCCTTGGCTTTCCTCTTTCTCAAGCTTGAAGAGAGATAAGACTTTAGAAATAAAGAGAATATCTCCTCTGGTCAAGACTTAAGAAATCCCGGATTAAACCCCAGCCATCGGATCTAAGAACATAGGGATTTGACGACCACGATTTCAAATCACGGATCTGTATCGCGCGCTAGCGCCGGCGCTAGCACTAGCGCCTGAACTAGCATCCGACTCGACGCTAGCGTCTGTCAACGCTTACAGCCTCCGTCTCGACGCTAGCAAGCGTCGAGATGGCTAGCGCTAGGCGGTAGCGCTACCGCCTGCGCTAGCTCCCAGCAACCCAAAACTGCTTCAAAGTTTTGGGGTGTTACAACTCCACCCCCCTTAACAGAATTTCGGCCCGAAATTCCGAAAGTAGAAAGGTACAAGAAGATTATACCTGAAAGGAAAAGCTCGGGCTATTCCGCAAGCCTGTTTTGCTTTCTTTCCCAAGAGAGTTCCTCTTTTCCGCAGTTGTTCCAACGGACCTTCACCATTCGAATGGACTTGTTCCACAATTGCTTCACAACAGTGTCTTCAATGCAAATGGGTTTGACTTTCGTCGCTAGCCCACCATCTACCGACACTTCGCTGACCGCAACAACATGAGTAGGCTCTTTCACAGCCTTCCGCAAAACAGAAATGTGAAATACGTCATGAAGCCCGCTTAGCTCCGAAGATAGAGCAAGCCGGTAGGCAGCTTCACCAATGCGCTCCAAGATCTCGAACGGTCCTAAGTACCTCGGACTTAGCTTTTTCAAGCGTCGGATCCTCGATACTCCTTTGAACGGTTTGATCTTGAGATAAACCCAGTCGCCAACGGCGAACTCGACATTCCGGTGGTTTGCATTGTAGTATTTTGCTTGCCTATCCTGGGCAATGAGCAACCGCTCCCGAATAGCCCGAATTGATGTATTTGCTTCATCCACATCCTTGCGTTTTAACAACTTAGTGTCGCCCGTTTCAGCCCAAGATAACGGTGTGCGACATTTCCTACCATAAAGAGCCT
The DNA here is from genome assembly GCA_033032865.1 of Dactylorhiza incarnata. Taxonomy (NCBI): domain Eukaryota; kingdom Viridiplantae; phylum Streptophyta; class Magnoliopsida; order Asparagales; family Orchidaceae; genus Dactylorhiza; species Dactylorhiza incarnata. The sequence continues at coordinate 8,072,537 of JAWHQI010000076.1, read as the reverse complement.
CGAAAGGTGCCATCTTTATACTTGCTTGGTAGCTATTGTTGTAAGCAAACTCAATCATATAGAGATGGTCCTCCCATCTCTTTCCGAAGTCCAGGGCGCACATCCTCAGCATGTCCTCCATCGTCCTATTGGTCCTTTCTGTCTGTCCATCCGTTTGTGGGTGGAAGGCCGTGCTAAACTTTAGCTTGGTACCCAATAAATGATGAATCAGCCTCCAATCATTTGATGTGAACCGCCCATCACGATCACTCACGATGCTACGGGGAATCCCGTGCAACCGTACGATGTTATCGACGTACAACTTTGCCAGCTTTTCCACAGAATCATCCTTCCGGTTCGGAATAAAGTGTGATACTTTCGTCAATCGGTCCACGACCACCCAGATGGCGTCGTTTCCATGTTGCGATCTCGGCAATCCGTGCACGAAATCCATCGAAATATCATCGAACTTCCATTCCGAAATCGGCAATGACTTCAGAAACCCACCGGGACGTTGACATTCCACCTTCACCAACACGCAAGTATGACACTTGGCCACGTAGAGGGCAATGTATTTCTTCATACCCGGCCACCAGAAGAGTTTCTTCATATCCATGTACATTTTCGTGCCCCCAGGGTGGATCGAGTACTTGGTATGGTGAGCCTCGTACATCAACTCCGCCCGTAATGTACCAACATTTGGGATGCACAATCTGCCATTCTTCCACATAAGGCCATCTTCGATAGAGAAATCATCGTTTTACCCGTCGACGGTCTCCGCTTTATAGCGTTTCATGCTCTCATCCAGCTCCAAAGCTTGTCGAACTCGGTCGGCGAGGTCGTATTGAACCTCCATCCAGTTCAAGCATGCTGAAGGAGACTCTCTTCTATCGACGCAAATGATCTCCATAACTTCTAGCTCGTGGATTAGACGCTCATCGTGCATCAAAATCCAATTTGCTTTAGCAGGAGCCCGATGACTCAACGCGTCCGCAACTACATTTCCCTTACCAGGAGTATATTTGATGTCGAAGGTGTAGTCCCCAAGGAACTCCATCCACCTCCTCTGACGCATATTCAACTACCTTTGATCTAGCAGGTACTCGAGGCTCTTGTGGTCAGTAAAGATATCGATCTTCACGCCATACAAGTAATGCCTCCAAAGCTTGAGGGCGAAAACCACGGCCGCTAGCTCCAAATCATGGACCGGGTAGTTCCTTTCATGAACCTTCAGTTTTCGGGAGCCGTAGGCAATTACCTTTCCGAACAGCACTAGGACGCAACCCAAACCACTCCCCGAGGCGTCACTATAAATTTCGTAGCCTTCCGTACCACATGGCGAGCATAGAATGGGCGTCGTGGTCAGACGGCTCTTCAGTTCTTCAAAAGCTTGCGCGCACTCGGGCGACCAGTCGAACTTGTGATCTTTCCTAGTCAGTTTAGTGAGAGGGAGTGCGACACTCGAGAAGTTCTCCACAAAGCGCCTATAATAGCCTGCAAGTCCTAAGAAACTTCAGACTTCCGCTACGTTTTTCAACACAGGCCACGCTCGGATCGCTTCTATTTTCGACGGATCAACCGCAATTCCATCCCCACTAACCACATGACCCAGGAATGCTACTGACGATAGCCAAAACTCGCACTTGGAGAACTTGGCATATAAATGACTCCTCCTCAGGGTGCTCAAAACTGCGTGCAGATGCTCTGCATGCTCTTCCTCCGACTGAGAGTATACCAAAATGTCGTCGATGAAGACGATCACGAATTGATCCAAATATTCTCGGGACGTTCTATTCATTAAGTCCATGAATACCGACGGTGCATTAGATAGACCGAACGGCATAACAGTAAACTCATAGTGCCCAAAGCGGGTACTGAACGCTGTCTTTGGAATGTCACAATCCCGAATACAAAGCTGATAATAGCCGGACCTTAAGTCAAGCTTAGAGTATACCGTCGACCCAACCAGTTGGTCGAATAAATCATCGATTCTTGGAATCGGGTATCGGTTCTTTCGGTCAACTTATTCAGCTCTCGATAGTTGATACAAAGCCGCAAGCTCCCGTCCTTCTTTTTCACAAAGAGGACCGGTGCACTCCAAGGCGATGAACTTGGACGTACGCAGCCTTGCTCTAGCAGCTCTTGCAATTGAACCTTCAGCTCTGCCAATTCCTTTGGTCATATCCGGTACGGTGAGCGGGCCATAGGTTTGGCACCTGGCACCAGCTCAATACAGAAATTAATCTCCCGCTGAGGCGGAGCCCCAGGGAGTTCGTTAGGAAACACATCGGCGTACTCCGCCACAACTGGGACATCGCATAACCTGGGCTTCGGTTCCGAAGCCTCCAACAGAGTGAAGAACAATTCCGCTCCCTTTCTCACCGCCTTAACCACCTGGAGAGCAGACATCAGTGTCTTGCTCGCTCCTCGCATACCTGCGAACGTGGTTTCGTCTTCGGTGTTCTTTCCTAGAGTGATCTCCTTTGAATTGCAATCTATGCATGCTCGCCGCTCCGAGAGTCAGTCCATGCCGAAGATCACATCACATTCAGCTAACGGTAATAACGACGCTTCCAAGTCGAAATCCTGATTTCCTATCCGCACCTTCACACGGCTCTTCCTATCCGCACTCATGCGAGACCCGTTAGGGGGAGGGCCAGGGCGTTACACCTGTACAACCAGCATACTATAAACACACAAAATACAAGATCAAATACAACACGATATTTGTTATTCTCAAACCAAGAGATGCGGAACATAGGCTCCAACAAGATCTCGCGAACTCCGCTCACCGGAAGGTTGGCAAGCGATGCCTTCACGGACCGCTAGCCCAATGGGGTCCAGAGGTGAATTGACCCAGATACCCTTTGTGGGCTGCCAATATCCCTTCAGAACATCGGAGTTTGGCTGTTAGCAGACCAATTTGGGGTGCAGTTAGTAAAACTAAAAGGCAGAGTTGCGCTATTCGCAGACCATAAGAGAAAAACTATATATAGACCATGAAGGGCACCTTTGGAGTGGATCCAATTCTCTGGCTTCTTCCTCCTTAGGACATCTTTGGTTAGCTCCTCAGGCTCTCCAAGGTGCCCAACTTCAGCTTTGGCTTAGGAGCGGAAGCGCTCTAAGATCTTTCGGGTGTTCAGTGAGACCTCCGCGCTGTAGCCAAGGGTCGGTACTTAGTTTCAAATCTTCGGTCAAGTTCTTCCTTCAGATAAGCAAGTGCTAGCTGCTTCCTTCTCGGGTTTCAGAACTCCTCATTGGGTCGAATCTCGGTTCCAACACTATATAACATTATTATGATAGTAATGATTGTTGTACCAACTAGCGATGACATTTTTAGTGTTGACATGTGTCCTACACACCTATGTGGTATGGCCAGCCCAAGATCTTAAAAGGAGAATCCTAAGCTAATAAAAGGCAAATCTTGCTCATTAGTATGCTCATTATTCAAAAACTTTTTTATTAAGCATACACATTTTGATCGAATAATCTTCAGCTAGCTCAATTATTAAAGCTCAACACATCATAGCTTGACTTAATTCATGTCAAGTGTCAATTAGCTTGATAACTCTATTTTGATCTCAATCATTTTATATGCAAGAGACTACTTAATAATTTTAACTTTGTAGGAATATTATTACAATATGATGTCATTTTCTGTATATCGATCCATGACTAAGTCTTATTCTTTTCCAAAAAATGTAGGTTACAAAGGAGCATAATATTAAATTGTCAAAGAAAAAGGAAACTTTTGGTGCTACCATAAGTGCAAATTGTGACTATGCATTTGTAGCGGCTCTAATTACAATATTTCGTATTGTTTATGGCATTGACATGGCTATATCAACGAGTCTCACAATGACTATTATGAGTTCATGCACAAGCCATTTTGTGTAGCTTGAAACTTGAACTTTGGATATTAATATTTGCAGTGTAATATTGTTGCAACTTTCTAAATTGGAAATGTTTTGTTTTAAAATCATTTGTTGCATTGTACTTTTATATTTGTTTGTTGCAGTCGTATTTGTTCGGAAATGAACATCATTGCAACAATTTAGATAGATATGTCACTTTGTACTTTATACCATGTCATTCGAATATTTAGTTGTATAAAGGTTTGTAGGTTTCTCAAAGAATATATTCTTGGAAAGATCCTTTAACCCTCAAGCTAATGATAACCCCTATAGACAATAGATTTTTTAAAAAATTGAAGTTCCCATATTGAGATGAAAGCATGAGGAAATGAGAAGGAATGTCATAGATGTCTGATGAATAGATAAGCCTCATTGTTTTGAGTTTGTGTGCGGGGGGGGGGGGGGGGGGGGGGGGGGGGGGGGGGGGGGGGGGGGGTTTGGTCTAGGTGTAGTTTGGTTTAGGGGGGGTTGGTTTCAGTTTGGTTCAGTTTGATTTAGGCGGGTTGGTTTCAGTTTGGTTTAGTGGGGTTGGTTTCGGGTCCGATTGTCCCTAAACCAAACCGACCTTTGTCCCTTTTTCTTCAATGTTGTCCAAAGCTACAAATCTTCCCATACATTTATGTAATTATTTTTATTTATTTATATCATGCAATGCCCACTTGGGCCAATGGCGACTGCTATATATTTATATTTTTGAACATGCAATGTTGATTTATATATTTGTTAAATCCGACAAATTTCTAATTAGAATAACCATTTGTGCGGTGACATTTGCTTTGATGAGTTCTTCAAGTGCTCATTTGTTTTAATTTTTCTAAAAGATTTGAACATAATGTTGAACGTAACTTGAATTTGATCAATACATTGTTGATTCTCTCATCTTAAATCGCTCCTACCTTGCCTGCAATGACACCCCATACTCACTGATGGGCGAAGCCCGTTCGTAACCAACGGAGATACTATCGCGGTCGAGGTACAATCGCGGTCGCATGCGGAGCCCCGTGCAATATCACTCGCTTGTGTGTGTGTGTGTGTGTGTGTGTGTGTGTGTGTGTGTGTGTGTGTGTGTGTGTGTGTGTATGTGTGTGTGTGCATGTGCGGGTGTGTGTGCGCGTGCGTGCATGTGCGTGCGTATGTGTGTGTGTGTGAGAGAGAGAATATACCGATTTGGTGCTAAGCAACATTAAAATCACTTGAGTCATATGAAATAAACTTTATTTTTCAATTAATCATCTCTATTAAATTGGTAATGAATTAAAAAAAATAGCATAGAATAACATAAAATAAAACTAAATTTACAAATATATATCTCTTTAACTACTATATACAAGAAGTTGCCTTTGGTGCAATATTCAAAATTGTCAAATATAGCCTCATTCTTTTACTCCAATGACTTAACATATATTATGAAAAAAATGGAAATTTATAAAATATAATGGCTATTTGTGTAATTACACTATATACCAATAATAAAAAAATAACTAAAATTCATAAAATCCAAAAGCTTTTTTGTAGACCTCCTACACCTACTATGTTAGGTTATCATTAGACCTCTTAGATCTACTTTAAAATGATTATTTTGATAAAATATAAATGTTTTTGAAAAAAATAATTAAAAAATATTAATTAAATATTTTGTGCAATCATTTTGAGTACTCATATGTATATATTCCGTCGGGGGTGGGCGAAGTCCGCCGTCGTCGGCCGGGTACTGTCGCACTTGGCACTAGGGGAGGAGCCCCGTGCTTGTCACTTTATATTTATATATATATATATATTGTTGCGGTTCACTCAAGGCTCCGGTAGATCGGACTAAATTGAACCGTCTTAGCCCAGGAGCGTTCAAGCGTGCAAACAGTCACAGAAAAGGGGAAGCTGACAAGAAAATTTTTTTAACGTGGAAAACCCGTCAACTGGGTAAAAAACCACGCGGTCGGGCCTGTGCCGACCAAAACTTCCACTATTTGCTGGTTGTACAGAGCTTTTTTGAAGAACTTGAGGGCGACAGACCGCCTCTCGTTACAATTATTGAGAGAGAGAGAGAGAGATGAGAGAGAGAGAGAGAGAGAGAGAGAGAGAGAGAGAAGTGCTCGTAGGATGACAGGCCACCGCTCTTAGAGCTAAATCTTCCGCCTGCTGTAGAGGGGAATGCTACGCTCTGAGCGCTCTGGAGACTTTGACTACTGCTTGAAGGTTGGATCGATGTGTTCAGTGCGACTTTGTTTCTACGGCTTGCCTACTGTTGCGCGGGAGGAGTCTGGAGTGATGATCTTAAGTGCGCGGAGTGCTTGTTGATGCGTATGCGGGGGTGTGCTTGGATCGGTCTTGAAAGTGAAGCGCACGGAGGCGCGCTTGGAGAGGTCTTGAGAGCGGAGAGCACGGAGGCGCGCTTGGAGCGGTCTTGAGAGCAGAGCGCACAGAGGCGTGCTTTGAGCGGTCCTGAGAGCGGAGCACACGGAGGCGCGCTTGGAGCGGTCTTGAGAGCGGAGCCCACGGAGGCGCGCTTGGAGCGGTCTTGGGAGCGGAGCGCACAGAGGCGCGCTTGGAGCGGTCTTGCGAGCGGAGCGCACGGAGGCGCGCTTGCAGCGGTCTTGCGAGCGGAGCGCACCGAGGCGCGCTTGGAGCGGTCTTGGGAGCGGTCTTGGGAGCGGAGCACACGGAGGCACGCTTGGAGCGGTCTTGAGAGCGGAGCGCACGGAGGCGCGCTTGGAGCGCTCTTGAGGGCGGAGCGCACGGAGGCGCGCTTGGAGCGGTCTTGGGAGCGGAGCGCACCGAGGCGCGCTTGGAGCGGTCTTGCGAGCGGAGCGCACGGAGGCGCGCTTGGAGCGGTCTTGCGAGCGGAGCGCACGGAGGCGCGCTTGGAGCGGTCTTGAGAGCGGAGCGCACGGAGGCGCGCTTGGAGCTGTCTTGGGAGCGGAGCGCACAGAGGCGCGCTTGGAGCGGTCTTGCGAGCGGAGCGCACGCAGGCGCGCTTGGAGCGGTCTTGTGAGTGGAGTGCATGGAGGCGCGCTTGGAGCGGTCTTGAGAGCGCAGCAAATGGAGGCGCGCTTGGAGCTGTCTTGAGAGCGGAGCGCACGGAGGCGCGCTTGGGAGCGGGCAAGGAAGAGGCGCGCTTAGGAGCGCGCAAGGAAGAGGCGCGCTTGCGAGCGCGCTAAGAAGAGGCGCGCTTGTGAGCGCGCAAGGAAGAGGCGCGCTTGTGAGCGCGCAAGGAGGAGGCGCGCTTGGGAGCGCGCAAGGAGGAGGCGCGCTTGGAGCGGTCTTGAGAGCGGAGCGCATGGAGGCGCGCTTGGGAGCGGGCAAGGAAGAGGCGCGCTTGGGAGCGCGCAAGGAAGAGGCGGGCTTGGGAGCGCGCTAAGAAGAGGCGCGCTTGTGAGCGCGCAAGGAGGCGCGCTTGGGAGCGCGCAAGGAGGAGGCGCGCTTGGGAGCGCGCAAGGAGGAGGCGCGCTTGGGAGCGCGCAAGGAGGAGGCGCGCTTGGGAGCGCGCAAGGAGGAGGCGCGCTTGGGAGCGCGCTAGGAGGAGGCGCGCTTGGGAGCGCGCAAGGAGGAGGCGCTGGGGAGCGCGCAAGGAGGAGGCGCGCTTGGGAGCGCGCAAGGAAGAAGCGCGCTTGTGAACGCGCAAGGAAGGAAGAGAGAGAAAATCCGTAGGAGGATTTCTCCGGGAGAGAAGAGAATCCCCCCAAAAAAGAGAAGCTTTGGGGTTCTATTTATAGTTTTTGAGGGTGGTACTTTCGTAATTAAATGGGTGGTTAGGGTGGTTATGGTGGTTATGCGGCTACCCGCACACCATAACCAATTTATGTGTTTTATACATAATCATTATGAATATGGCTATGCGCACACCAGTTTGTATAGTTTTGTGGTGATATGTATTCATATGACGGATATGATTATGCGCACACCATAACCATATTATTTGCTATACGCAGACCGTATTGAAGGATTTAACTATTTACACCCCTATGTTGAGGGATTTTACTATTTGCACCCCATGATGGGGGATTTTACTATTTACACCCCATGATGAGGGATTTTTACTATTTGCACCCCATGATAGGGGATTTTAATATTTGTACCTCATGATGAGGGAATTTACTATTTGCACCCCATGATAGGGGATTTTACTATTTGCACTGACATGTTGGGTGGTTACGAGGCTAGTGGGGGTTTACTTTGGTTAACCCCATTTCCTCCACCAAATGAGGCGGGTGCTTTGGCTATTCGCAGTCCGGATTAGGAGGTACCTATCATTTGCCCCCCAAGTCCCCACAACTTCGAGTCGAAGCGAATGGAGGGCGGGGACTTTTACTAAAAATCTGGACGACGCGAATAATGTTTGGCGGTGGTGTCCGTACGACAAAATGTCTATGAGGTGCACTGATGCACAAATCTTAGCACACCGCTATAGGCGGTAGCAAGACTGCGACACGAAACGGCAGTGTACCGATCGTTCAAGTAATATAAAATGAGGAGTAAATCCCCGAGTATCGATCTCGGAAGGAACACAGTAAGGTGGAGTTAACTATTGAGGAAGGACTTGAGATCGAAGTCCTTTAGGTCGGATGGATTTAGGGAGGCTTGGTTTGGATTGTGGAAAATAAAGTGAAAGCTACAACTACTCCTATGCAATGCCGCTATGCAATGCTTCGCTTGGCGGGATTGAAACTAGGCAGGCCTTGAGCGCGCAGCTTCACTAGGCGGATGGGCGAGTAGGCTAGCGGATGAGGTGAATAAGTGCGGAATCGAACTATGCAGGCCTTAAGCGCATTGCTTCGTAAGGCGAATGGATTACAAGGGCCGCTATGCCACGCTTCGCTAGGCGGAAGGAAGAGTAGGCTAGCGGATGGGGTGGAGAGAGCGGCGGAATGAGGGTCGCAAGCACCTCTTCGCAAAGCACACCACTAACAATTGTTAGGGCGGCACAACACAACAAACAATCCACACCACAAGGCACACCTCAAATGAAAATATAACAAGATTACTCAATCACATAGACATGATTTCATACTAATGTTAACAAATAAAAGTATACTTCATCAAACATATAAGAAATCCAACTAAACTATCAACTACAAGAGGAGATGAATGTGCGAAATCGATCGACTCCGAAGTCTTGTTGAGGATTCACGGAAGGAATCGCCGGGTTGTCAATCCGCATCCAAGCTCGGTCCTCAACTGCGTCCGGGGTAGGGAAGGTTGTCACTACCTTCCAATGGACCTGTCTTCTTCGTGTCACAAACCGGAGGAATGATCACAAGCTGCTCCAATCTTGAAGAAGAAGGCTAGGTTGACTCCCTTCTTGAAGCCCAAGGATGAAGGAGGAGGCTAAGAGGAAGCTCCGGCGACGATTTGGCGTTGAAAGCTTGCCCGACGATCCTCCCTAAGGTGGGCGGCGCTGGAGGAGTCGGAACCCCCCGAAATAGGCAGAAAACGGCGGACTCGAAGTGCTCCCGACCTAAAATCGCGCTTGCCTATTTATAGGCGGAGCAGGAAATAAACACCGCGCACGATCAGGCGCACGACCAATGGTCGTGCGCGAAGGAATGCCTCTGATCGTGCGCGAAGAACCTGTAGCATAGTCCCGGACTACAAAATAGCGCACGGTCAATGGCGCACGACCAGTGGTCGTGCGCGAAGAAGGCCAACGATCGTGCGCCGACGCTCGATCTGGGAAGGGAATTAACGCACGACTAGTGGTCGTGCGCGAAGGAAAACGCACGACCAGTGGCTTTTTCGACCGAAAATCCCCCAGAACCCATCCCGAGTGACGCACAACCCTTGGACCTGCATGAAAATATATTTGACCACATGAATACATGAAATCACACCACAATGGGCATAAGTGTGCACTAAGCAATGAAATGGGCAACGTGATCAAATAGAATTGAATATAGGCCTAAAGTGAAGTGCAAATGCATGAAAACTAGCCCAGATGAGTCCGGAAATCACTATATAAACTGGACTCATCACACCCCCAGACTTACCTGTTTGCACGTCCCGAGCAAACACATCCTAAGCAGGCGGGGAAAAATAAATAGCTAGCTTAAAATTACACCGAGGAGTACCATGCGAAGTCGCATACCCAAGTGCATAGAGAAATAGTGGATAAGGTTTCTAATTATACACATAGTTTATATATTTCTAATGGAGTAAATAAATATTACTACTACTCATAAAAGTGAATCACGGTGAATCAGTCGGTCAAGCATACGGGGAAAGTAAAATACACGCTAAGGTGAGCATTGCCCAGGCAGGGGTTTGGGACAAACTCCACCGAAATCCATCGGTGTCGGAGACCATAAGCTCGCCCGGTCACATTCTCTCCACGGCACTAGATTAGTTCAGAGCGTGAGTCGGTAGGGCTTAAGGTTTTTCATGAGGCTTGGGTTACGGTGAGGTAAACAATGATAAACAGGATGGCTTAAAGCAACCAACCCAAATGAGCTTAAACAATAACTCTATCCCTGCAGCTACAAAAACACGCGGATGCACCACACCCCCAGGCTTGGACCTGAACGCATGGGTATGTGCACCGCCTACTCCAAAATACATATCTCAAATAGATTTTCAATTAAACTCATTCTCATTTTTCTTTTCTTTTTTTCATTTCATTTCTTCTTCTAATTTTATATTTTTTAAATTCAGCAAATGTTCAAGGGAGTACAACCACATCTCCAAATTTAACATCACCACATCAACATTCCAAAATACAAATGTGAAAACAGCTAAAGCTCAGCTTTGGGTATGTGACTAGGATCGGCTTTTTGGTTTTGGTGGAATAAAATGTGGAGCTGAATCAAAGGGATGGGGTAGGCACAAATCGGCTAACGAGGATAAGATATCAGGATTGGCACAAAGGCTCAACCGGGCCAAAATGATGGCCTACGTCATTCTTGCGCAACAGAATTATCCTATGCCAATGCTTCAAGAATCGCTTGGGGCGAGTTCTTAGTCACCGAGAAAGGTTATCCTTCCTCCCGACACAAGCAATACACGTCTAGCGATAATTTACACACACCCATATGCTACCTTTTGATTTAAACCGGATTCACAATTTGAGTAGAGCAAACATTACTTACACTAATAGAAATGTATAAGACTACTAGTATAAAAAGGAATCTAATCTACACAAATCTCTATGCTCACAAAAGCATTAGACTAGGAACACCGGAGTCAACATATTACTCCACTATATAATTTAAAAGCCAGCACAATGATTTGCCCGAACCTTGCTCAAGAAATGAGTTTAACTCGCGGCACGCAAACCACTAAGCACACGCTCAAGTGGGTGCAAGTGGTGTGTGATGCAATGATCTAAACAAAATAAATTAATAAAAGCTTCTAGTATGCACATGTAGTGTGCACGTGCGTTGGGTAACAGATACTATCTCTCCCCCAGACTTAAACTATGCATTAAGATATTCTAAAACAAAGTTGGGGGAAAAGGGTACCCAATGCTCAGCAATTGAGCATACCAGAAGATGCGTGTAGAACAAGACCAAGCCGCACCTCCGCCATACGAAGAATCGCGACCACCGCCTTCCATAGGAATGACCTGCAGGGGGTGAGCTCCGCAAAAACAAAAAGAAATAGAAAAACTAAAACTGAATTGAAATTTAACTAACTATTCTACATAACGAAAAATACAATGCAAGAAAAAAAATAAGATAAATACTGGGGTTATTGTCTTCCCAGCACGACTTATTCAAAACTTTACGAGTTCTAGCTAATGGGCCTATGGAAAAGAAAATGCACAGGTAAATGTTCCATTATCCGTTTCGGTGGCCGGTACCGATACGGCGATAAAATAGTCACCCCTCTACCTAAATATAGATACCTGCTCCTCACAGGTAGAGGGTAGAGAATGTAAGTGGAGGAGGAAACATCCTCACTCAACTCACCAAAACATCCTTGCCCAGCAAGGTATCGTCTTCAGGGAGGCAGCGGGAGGAGATGGCAATGAATGAGGCTTCCTCTATGGAGGGGGATCAACCTCCTCACATAAAAGGATACTCTCATCATTGACTTGAGCAACATGCTCCAAGTCCTCCTGGGGTACCTATAAAGACTCATCCTGCACAGGCTCAGATAGAGAAAGGGGATCAAGCAATAAACAAGAAGAAGAAGAACATGAATAAAAATCAATCGGGGGAGTGATCCCGGTCTTACTCCCATCAGGTTGGGAAAGTAAAATAATGTCAACATTGTCATCAATGCTACAAGGTTCGGCGGGATCAACAGTGGCCAATCTTAAGATTTGGACTTCCCCCACCGGTGCTGAAGAAAACTCCTCTTCACCTAGAAGGTTGTCCTCCTCCATAGGAACAGGCACAACACATAGATCGCCAGCCTCATCCTGCGACACATCCTCAACAATGTCGTCTGAGACGAGTATAGTAGTATGCACAACAGGGGGAGGAATAGTGCTTGGATAAATGTCAAGCACCGATTCCTCACAAAGAATCGAATCTACGCACGGTGATATATGCACAGGGGAGATAGGCTCGGCCATGTCAGAGCCTAGATCAGCCACGCATCTGGTGACTGTGTCCACATCATCCCCTTCAAAGCATGAAGGTGACACGGACATACAACCAAATGTTGAAGGCGTGCCTCCAGAAGTAGGAGTCGGGATGATCCGGATATCCGGCTCATCATCCTCGTCCAATTGGCGAAGATACTCGGCACAGTCCTTCACGGCGTGATCCATGCTTTGACAGAACAAGCACCGTTTTATATTGCTCCTTGGTCCTTGAGGGGTCGGGGAGGAATATAAAAATGGTGTATGCGGCGAGGACGAGTGGCCATAAGACTTGGGCATAGGGCATGAAGAACCATAGGAAAATGGTGCTCCGTACACCGGGCCACGAGAATTATGCCCACCATCTTCCGTAGGGCATCTATCACTAGCGTGAGAAATATCTCCACACCAACGACAACGAATATTGAATGCAGCCCACATGATGTGAAGATAATAAGATTCAAAAAGAAAGACACTGTTGTGCAAAATACTACACCTAACACTGATTACTAAAGCAACCTAATATAAAACAGGAAAACAGAATAGGAAGAAACAAAACAAAAGAATGCAATATACAAAGGGAAGGGCTTCTCGCTCAGATTCTCCCCCTCGAGAAAGCTCACACGTCTGTGTTCCCCGGCAACGGCGCCAAAAACTTGATGCACAAATCTTAGCACACCGCTATAGGCGATAGCAAGACTGCGGCACGAAATGGCAGTGTACCAATCGTTCAAGTAATATAAAACGAGGAGTAAATCCCCGAGTATCGATCTCGGAAGGAACACAATAAGGTGGAGTTAACTATTGAGGAAGGACTTGAGATCAAAGTCCTTTAGGTCGGATGGATTGCGGGAGGCTTGGTTTGGATTGTGGAAAATAAAGTGAAAGCTACAACTACTCATATGCAATGCCGCTATGCAATGCTTCGCTTGGCGGGATGGAAACTAGGCAGGCCTTGAGCGCGCTGCTTCACTAGGCGGATGTGCGAGTAGGCTAGCGGATGAGGTGAATAAGTGCGGAATCGAACTATGCAGGCCTTGAGCGCACTGCTTCGTAAGGCGAATGGATTACACGGGCCGCTATGCCACGCTTTGCTAGGCGGAAGGAAGAGTAGGCTAGCGGATGGGGTGGAGAGAGCGGCGGAATGAGGGTCACAAGCACCTCTTCGCAAAGCACACCACTAACAATTGTTAGGGCGGCACAACACAACAAACAATCCACACCATAAGGCACACCTCAAATGAAAATATAACAAGATTACTCAATCACATAGACATGATTTCATACTAATGTTAACAAATAAAAGTATACTTCATCAAACATATAAGAAATCCAACTAAACTATCAACTACAAGAGGAGATGAGTGTGCGAAATCGACCGACTCCGAAGTCTTGTTGAGGATTCACGGAAGGAATCGCCGGGTTGTCAATCCGCGTCCAAGCTCGGTCCTCAACTGCGTCCGGGGTAGGGAAGGTTGTCACTACCTTCCAATGGACCCGTCTTCTTCGTGTCACGAACCGGAGGAATGATCACAAGCTGCTCCAATCTTGAAGAAGAAGGCTAGGTTGACTCCCTTCTTGAAGCCCAAGGATGAAGGAGGAGGCTATGAGGAAGCTCCGGCGACGATTTGGCGTTGAAAGCTTGCCCGGAGATCCTCCCTAAGGTGGGCGGCGCTGGAGGAGTCGGAACCCCCCGAAATAGGCGGAAAACGGCGGACTCAAAGTGCTCCCGACCTAAAATCGCGCTTGCCTATTTATAGGCAGAGCAGGAAATAAAAACCGTGCACGATCAGGCGCACGACCATGGAATGCCTCTGATCGTGCGCGAAGAACCTGTAGCATAGTCCCAGACTGCAAAATAGTGCACGGTCAGTGGCGCACGACCAGTGGTCGTGCACGAAGAAGGTCAACGATCGTGCGCCAACGCTCGATCTGGGAAGGGAATTAACGCACGACCAGTGGTCGTGCACCTGGTCGTGCGCGAAGGAAAACGCACGACCAGTGGCTTTTTCGACCGAAAATCCCCCAGAACCCATCCCTAGTGACGCACAACACTTGGAACTGCATGAAAATATATTTGACCACAGGAATACATGAAATCACACCACAATGGGCATAAGTGTGCACAAAGCAATGAAATGGGCAACGTGATCAAATAGAATTGAATATAGGCCTAAAGTGAAGTGCAAATGCATGAAAACTAGCCCAGATGAGTCTGGAAATCACTATATAAACTGGACTCATCATGCACAAGATAGGCTAGCCACCGGGCGGAGAGCTTGCTTGCGGCTGTATGCGATGCAAGATGCACGAGAAGTGCAGAGGGAGGAACTCACATGGGGCATATCGTACGCTGGGAATGGTGTGAGGAAGGCGCGCCTGCGTGCAGTGCGCCTGCGAGGAGTGCGCCCGCGCACCATGTGCACGTGGGATGACCGCCCATGCATTGCACGCGCACAGGGAGTGTGCCCACATGTTGTGCACGTGCGGGACGTGTGCATGTGCGCTATGGCTCGTACCTGCGGGCTTTTTCTCATGAAAACTTGGGTGATTTCATGGTCCTTCAGCTAGCGAGGCGTTGCTCTCAGGGGAAATTGATGCAGTGGCGCTCCTCATTTGTTGTGGAGCATGTTGATGTTTGAGAGTGACGGTATGGGATACCTGCAAGTCCGGGGGTGGAGCTCCCCTTTATGGCGGTGTTGTCGCGCTGTTGAGATATAACCGAGCTTGATATCGGAGATTTCTTCAAGGGTGAGAGAGGGGGCTCTGGTGTTGATGTGGATGAGGAGTGGCTCCGCCCTTTCCATTTCTTTGTACATTTGCATCATGTAGTAGTTTTGTACTTTGTTTACAGAGCTTTGGTCGCTCCTTGAGCGTTGCTCGATTGTTTGCTCATTGTTCTAGCTGTGAGAACTGTCTTGTGATAGAAGAACTTTTGTGTTGTTGGAACCGACATTTTGCGCGGTCAACTGTGTTTTTTCTTCGTTGATGTTGATGCTTGGAGGACGAGACTCAGGTGGTGTCGGGACCTACTACGCGGGTGAATGGCGGGCGATTCGAGCCGAGTAGTGAGAGGTTTGCATTACCGACCTGGGGGATGTTGTTGATAGTAGCGGTGAAGGGCGGACGCTTTGTGTCGCGTAAGTGAGGTCACTGATCGTTCTGTTTGGGAGAGCTTGACGTCTCTGCCTGGGATATCCGGGCGCTTTGTTCTGGGAGAGGTCGGAGTCCCTTGTTGGGAGATCCGAACACTCTGTTCTGGGAGAGGTCGGAGTCCCTTGTTGGGAGAACCGAACACTTTGTTTTGGAAGAGGCCGGAGTCCCTTCTTGGGAGAACCGAACACTCTGTTTTGGGAGAGGTCGGAGTCCCTTGTTGGGAGAACCGAACACTCTATTTTGGGAGAGGCCGGAGTCCCTTGTTGGGAGAACCGAACACTCTATTTTGGGAGAGTACGGAGTCTCTTGTTGGGAGAACCGAAGACCCTGTTTTGGGAGAGGCCGGAGTCCCATGTTGGGAGAACCGAACACTCTGTTTTGGGAGAGGCCCGAGTCCCTTGTTGGGAGAACCGAAGACTCTGTTTTGGGAGAGGCCAGAGTCCCTTGTTGGGAGAACCGAACACTCTGTTTTGGTAGAGGCCGGAGTCGCTTGTTGGGAGAACCGAACACTCTATTTTGGGAGAGGCCGGAGTCCCATGTTGGGAGAACCGAACACTCTGTTTTGGGAGAGGCCGGAGTCCCTTGTTGGGAGAACCGAACACTCTGTTTTGGGAGAGGCCGGAGTCCCTTGTTGGGAGAACCGAACACTCTGTTTTGGGAGAGGCCGGAGTCCCATGTTGGGAGAACCGAACACTCTGTTTTGGGAAAGGCCGGAGTCCCTTGTTGGGAGAACCGAACATTCTGTTTTGGGAGAGGCCGGAGTCCCTTGTTGGGAGAACCGAACACTCTATTTTGGGAGAGGCCAGAGTCCCTTGTTGGGAGAACCGAACACTCTATTTTGGGAGAGGCCGGAGTCCCTTGTTGGGAGAATCGAACACTCTGTTTTGGGAGAGGCCGGAGTCCCTTGTTGGGAGAACCGAACATTCTGTTTTGGGAGAGGCCGGAGTCCCTTGTTGGGAGAACCGAACACTCTATTTTGGGAGAGGCCAGAGTCCCTTGTTGGGAGAACCGAACACTCTATTTTGGGAGAGGCCGGAGTCCCTTGTTGGGAGAATCGAACACTCTGTTTTGGGAGAGGCCGGAGTCCCATGTTGGGAGAACCGAACACTTTATTTTGGGAGAGGTCGGAATCCCTTGTTGGGAGAACCGAACACTTTGTTTTGGGAGAGGCCAGAGTCACTTGTTGGGACAACCGAACACTCTGTTTTGGGAGAGGCCGGAGTCCCTTGTTGGGAGAACCGAACACTCTGTTTTGGGAGAGGCTGGAGTCCCTTGTTGGGAGAACCGAACACTCTGTTTTGGGAGAGGCCGGAGTCCCATGTTTGGAGAACCGAACACTCTGTTTTGGGAGAGGCCAGAATCCTTTGTTGGGAGAACCGAACACTCTGTTTTGGGAGAGGTCGGAGTCCCTTGTTGGGAGAACCGAACACTTTGTTTTGAGGCAAATAGTAAAATTGAAAATGACGCTTGTTGTTTGAGCGCGTGATAAAATAAATGATACTTGTTTGTTACATGGATGCTAAAAACATGAGCTACAGATATATATGTCAGGTGTCTTGGATGTTCCACGGGTAGAGAACAGTTTCCTCTTTGGGACGGTCGCGCTGGGGATTGCCCCCCTACTGAGTCATTCTTTACTTATTGATTTAGGATCCTTGGTTTGGAGAAATTTTCCAAGGAGTCCCAGACGAATTAATTGTTCGATTTCTGCGCTCAGTCGCGAACAACCTTCTGTTTCGTGCACGTGACCTTGATGGTAGTTGTAGTACTTGGATTGATCTCCGGAGTTTATTGTAAGAGCTCTTGGCCTCTGGAGAGAGGGATGATCACAGATGGCCATCAATACTTCTGTTCGCGAGGTATTGAGTGGGGTGAAGGTTTGATGTCGGTGGTACCCCCCGGCTTGGCGTAAGTCGCCACGAGGCCTGTCATTCCTTTTCGGTATCGTCGGTGAGTCTTGTTCTCTTTTTCTTTTTAGACTACCTCCAAATTGTTGGCGATGAGCCTTTATTGCTTCGTCAGCTGCTATTTGGGCGTCGATCCGTTGAACGAGATCATGGTAGCTGGGTATAGTCTCCTGCATTAGTGCGGAGTGGAAGCCACCAGGGCGAAGCCCTCCAAGGAGAAGCCCACGTAGGAGCTCCAGTTTTATCCCAGGGATTTCTCGTGCTTCAGTGGTGAAACGGCGGAAGAAATCTTTAAGGGTTTCCCCTTCACTTTGACGAATCCCGGCAAGGTGGGAGGGATCTCTGACTATCCAGCGGCTAGCAATGAACTGGTCCATGAATTGTTGAGTCAGCTCTGCGAAATTCTTGATTTCTCCCTCCTTCAAGTATAGGAACCAGGTGCGAGCTTGAACTTTCAAAGTCGCCAGGAACGCCTGACACAACAGCGGATCTGGGGCATTGCAGAGTTGCATCATGATCGCGAAGTGCCTGACGTGCTCTGACGGGTCGCCCGCTCCGTTGTATGTCTCAATCTTTGGGAGCCTGAAGCCAAGAGGGATTGGATGCGCCTGAACCTCAGGCGCAAATGGTGAGCGATGATGGAGAGGGCGAGGGGCCAAAGCGGCACGCTGCTTGGCTCGTCCGTGCTCTTCAAAAATTATGTCCCGAACTTCTTCACGCGTGATCCTCCCATCTGCAGGCTCATGGCTTGCCGCTTCAGGGCAGTTGTGGTGATACTGAGCTTCAGATGTTTCGTCGGGACGAGCCACGCGGTCTTGGACATTCGTACTGGAGAGCTCTCCTTCGGGTTTGCCGATAAGCGAGTGGAGGGGAGCTAGATCAGCATGCCCCCCAGGGATTGATCCTCCACCTTTGTGGATGGCTTTTCCTGCCATGATCTCTAGTCACGAGTACCGTTGTGTAGCGGGTATTGTCTTCAGAGTCTTCTTCAAGGTTTGGGGGAACTCCTTCCCACAGACGGAGCCAAACTGTTGCGGTTCACTCAAGGCTCCGGTAGATCGGACTAAATTGAACCGTCTTAGCCCAGGAGCGTTCAAGCGTGCAAACAGTCACAGAAAAGGGGAAGCTGACAAGACAATTTTTTTAACGTGGAAAACCCGTCAACTGGGTGAAAAACCACGCAGTCGGGCCTGTGCCGACCAAAACTTCCACTATTTGCTGGTTGTACAGAGCTTTTTTGAAGAACTCGAGGGCGACAGACCGCCTCTCGTTACAATTATTGAGAGAGAGAGAGAGGTGCTCGTAGGATGATAGGCCACCGCTCTTAGAGCTAAATCTTCCGCCTGCTGTAGAGGGGAATGCTACGCTCTGAGCGCTCTGGAGACTTTGACTACTGCTTGAAGGTTGGATCGATGTGTTCAGTGCGACTTTATTTCTACGGCTTGCCTACTGTTGCGCGGGAGGAGTCTGGAGTGATGATCTTGAGTGCGCGGAGTGCTTGTTGATGCGTATGCGGGGGTGTGCTTGGATAGGTCTTGAGAGTGAAGCGCACGGAGGCGCGCTTGGAGAGGTCTTGAGAGCGGAGAGCACGGAGGCGCGCTAGGAGCGGTCTTGAGAGCAGAGCGCACGGAGGCGTGCTTTGAGCGGTCTTGAGAGCGGAGCACACGGAGGCACGCTTGGAGCGGTCTTGAGAGCGGAGCCCACAGAGGCGCGCTTGGAGTGGTCTTGGGAGCAGAGCGCACGGAGGCGCGCTTGGAGTGGTCTTGAGAGCGGAGCGCACGGAGGCGCGCTTGCAGCGGTCTTGCGAGCGGAGCGCACGGAGGCGCGCTTGGAGCGGTCTTGGGAGCGGTCTTGGGAGCGGAGCACACAGAGCCACGCTTGGAGCGGTCTTGAGAGCGGAGCGCACGGAGGTGCGCTTGGAGCGCACGAAGGCGTGCTTGGAGCGGTCTTGAGAGCGGAGCGCACGGAGGCGCGCTTGGAGTAGTCTTGAGAGCGGAGTGCACGGAGGCGCGCTTGGAGCGGTCTTGGGAGCGGAGCGCACCGAGGCGCGCTTGGAGCGGTCTTGAGAACGGAGCGCACAGAGGTGCGCTTGGAGCGGTCTTGAGAGCGGAGCGCACGGAGGCGCGCTTGGAGCTGTCTTGGGAGCGAAGCGCATAGAGGAGCGCTTGGAGCGGTCTTGAGAGCGCAGCGCATGGAGGCGCGCTTGGAGCTGTCTTGAGAGCGGAGTGCACGGAGGCGTGCTTGGGAGAGGGCAAGGAAGAGGCGCGCTTGGGAGCGCGCTACGAAGAGGCGCGCTTGTGAGCGCGCAAGGAAGAGGCGTGCTTGTGAGCGCGCAAGGAGGAGGCGCGCTTGGGAGCGCGCAAGGAGGAGGCGCGCTTGGGAGCGCGCAAGGAGGAGGCGCGCTTGGAGCGGTCTTGAGAGCGGAGCGCATGGAGGCGCGCTTGTGAGCGGGCAAGGAAGAGGCGCGCTTGGGAGTGCGCAAGGAAGAGGCGTGCTTGGGAGCGCGCTAAGAAGATGCGCGCTGGTGAGCACGCAAGGAAGAGGCGCGCTTGTGAGCGCGCAAGGAGGAGGCGCGCTTGTGAGCGCGCAAGGAGGAGGCGCGCTTGTGAGCGCGCAAGGAGGAGGCGCGCTTGGGAGCGCGCAAGGAGGAGGCGCGCTTGGGAGCGCGCAAGGAGGAGGCGCGCTTGGGAGCGCGCAAGGAGGAGGCGCGCTTGCGAGCGCGCAAGGAAGAGGCGCGCTTGTGAATGCGCAAGGAAGGAAGAGAGAGAAAATCCGTAGGAGGATTTCTCCGGGAGATCTAGAAGAGAATCCCCCTAAAAAGAGAAGCTTTGGGGTTCTATTTATAGTTTTTGAGGGTGGTACTTTCGTAATTAAATGGGTGGTTAGGGTGGTTATGGTGGTTATGCGGCTACCCGCACACCATAACCAATTTATGTGTTTTACACATACTCATTATGAATATGGCTATGCGCGCACCAGTTTGTATAGTTTTGTGGTGATATGTATTCATATGACGGATATGATTATGCGCACACCATAACCATAATATTTGATATACGCAGACCGTATTGAAGGATTTAACTATTTACACCCCCATGTTGAGGGATTTTATTATTTGCACCCCATGATGGGGGATTTTACTATTTACACCCCATGATGAGGGATTTTTACTATTTGCACCCCATGATAGGGGATTTTAATATTTGTACCTCATGATGAGGGAATTTACTATTTGCACCCCATGATAGGGGATTTTACTATTTGCACCCACATGTTGGGTGGTTACGAGGCTAGTGGGGTTTACTTTGGTTAACCCCATTTCCTCCACCAAATGAGGCGGGTGCTTTGGCTATTCGCAGTCCGGATTAGGAGGTACCTATCATATATATATATATATATATATATATATATATATATATATATATATAACCAGACATCACCGGCCCGGGGGACCCATGCCAAGTATGCTACAACGAATATTAAATCATATTGTTAAATATTTGAGGAAGCGTATAATTAAAGTTTTGAAAATTCATTTAGATTATTATTATTTATTATATAAGAGATGTAAGCCCACAATAATATGTGTTGGAACATTGGTTTTGTATCTCTTGGTTTGAGAATAACAAATCATAATCTATATATGATTTATCTTTGCTTGTGTTTATAGTGTGCAGAGATTATAGGTAAAATAGAAATAAGTACATTAGAGCATGCTAGCTTAGGACATGTAAAGACCGATATGGAAAGAATTATTACCTATTGTCGACGATAGCGATAATGCCACGCGGTAGCTCTCATTCTAGAACGACCAACCGTCAAGGAATTAATCAGGAGGACTCTGCAGAGTCAAGGAGCTAAATATAGAATGCACCACCACGCGACAGTAGGGATATCAAACGACGATATCGTTTAGGCAACTCTGTCAATCTAAGAGACAAATGAAGAAAATGAGTTCATTTGGGTGCAAAGATATATCACGCAACCGCCCGACGATTGTCAAACCGCGTCACGCTACCTATTTTCTAAGATGCCTGCCCCGCCTTTCAAATTAAGAGATGAGCAAGTGGGAAATTGAACTATTTGGACTATCGCACCGATGACAGTGCTAACGCAGGAGATAACCCTCTCTCTCTCTCTCACACACACATACACACACACACACATATATATATATATTATATATAAAGAAAAACTTTTAAGCCTATATTGAAACTGAATTCTAACCGCTCATTAAATCACAGCCGTTAGATCATGGAGATCCGGGCTGCAAATATCCAAAATTTGGCTGATTAGGCCTGCAAATAGCCAAATGTTTAATTTCTAAATCTCCTCTTCCCGATCCATCCCCGACGCCATGCTTCACCCTCCAGTCTCCGCCCGCCGCCGTCGCCGGAGCCGCTGCCGGCCTGACCGGACCTGACCGACGAGGTCGCCGCCTCGCCGGACCCCGGCTAACCTGCCGGGGTTAGTCCGGCGGCGCCCCGGCGGTGGCTCCGGCGGCGGTAGCGCTGACCGTGAGGCCCAGAGGTGCCGCCGCCGGAGCCACCGCCGGGGCGCCGCCGAACTAACCCCGGCAGGTTTGTCGGGGTCCGGCGACCTCGCCGGTGAGGTCCGGTCAGGCCGGCGGCGGCTCCGGCGACCGCGGCGGGGAAGGGAGATGGGGCGGCGATTTAAAAAAAACGTAAATTTATATATATTAAATATATAATAATTATTTATAATTATTATTAATATAATATAATATATAAATATTATTAATATAATATAATATATTATAATATTATTAAATTTTAAAAAATAAAAAACTATGTGTGTGCTCGAAGCCCGTCGGGGGTGGGCAGGGTAGTGTCAAGCGGGGCATGGGGGGCTCCCGTGCATTGTCAAGCCTACCGTGGGCGGGCGAAGCCCGCCGAGGAAAGGCAGGGTACTGTCGCGCGGGGCACGGGGGGCCCCTGTGCACTGTCACTTATATATATATATATTTATATATCTATTTAAATATCATTTGGCTTTGTTTCTCTTGCGAATGTCCACAATTCTAAAGAATATTTTGGACAACCTCCTTATTCCAGAGCTCTAGAGAATGTCCACAATTCCAGTGCTTCAATTCTAAAAGATTTCGAACGTGCTTGAAGAATAAAGCTCATCCACGATGAGGAAAATACTTAGGTACGTGTAACGTTTCTAAAGGAAGGTGCGCAAATTATATTTGTAGGTCAAAATACAGTGTTTTTAAAAAAATAAATTAGAGAATATTAATTTAAACATTTTTATGATAATTTTAAGATCTCATATGTATATGTTACAGTCTAAAAATACACGTGTTAAAAAGTGATTTTTTGAATACAGTTACAGTTGTAAATTACATATATTTTTACGACTGTAACTATAACTATGAATACACTTACAGTCGCAATTTCAACTAATAATATTGTCCCGTACCATTCTATAGGAACGTTACGCATACAGAAAATTTTCTCCCACGATGAAGATTGAGTGCATCAACGCTGACGGACATTAGCCATCCTTTGACATCGTCGTTAGAAATCCTTTAGGGAGTTTTGCACTCAGAATTATTTTTATTCTTTTCTTGTTTTTTTGTTACTCTTTTGTTCGTTGTGGTAATTCGTCACTGTTGGCGACTCGATCTGGAATAAGACTTAAGGCAGAAAGTTTGCCTCATGAAGGAGACTAGTTGAGGTTTAGGACTAGGGGGCTTGAGACCTATCTGGGGAAGGATAAAGCTAAGACCAACCAGTTCAAGGGCTGAGCCGGTATAGAAAACAAACCGAGTAAGAATCAACGTCTTCGATCTTCAGCGGTATAGAGATCCACGTTTTTTAATCTCCATAAACATTAATTTGGTTACTTGAACATGATATATTTCTGAATTTTACCATTATTCAAAGTTATTTTCGCTGAACTCATTTCAACAATAATTAATTTTTAATTAATAAATATTGGGAACAGTGCCCATCAATATTTCTGATTTGAAGAAATGCACATATCAATGATAAATACACTATGTATTTGATGGCATATTTTATTCATGACCGCAGAGAATAAATCATATGTCAAATAATTCTCTAAGTCCAAAATCGTCAAGAAGGACTGGACATATCGTTGAGATGATACACATATCGTTGAAATGCATCAAAGCCGCATCACTAGTATCAAGACTATAAATAATAATAAAAATTCACGAAGTAAAATATAATCTCTAGTCTCAGCAGATAAATTGTTGTGAAAGGAAACATATCGTCGAGATAGTTACGATGATATCGTCTTCAAGAAAGCTTATTGTTGAGAAAACTAAGTTCAGATATCTCGAGATATCGTCTTGAAGAAGATGTATAGTCTTGAAGATCGATTAAAGACATATCGTTTAAATAACTCATTAAGTCCTGAAGAAAGTATCATGTAGACAACATCTGCTTGAAGACCTTATATCGTCTAGAACATCAAGACGATATCGTTTTGAAGAAAGATTATCAACTTGAAGAATAAGTCTAAGTCATATAAAAAGAAACATCTCGACGATATCGACTAGAAGAAGCAATATCGTTGGGACTGTAGATATCAAGTAAAGTCTTACAAAAAGAAGCATGTCGACGATATTGTCGTGAAGGATACATATCATTGAGATGATCAACATGATATCCGCCTGAAGGAATTTTATCGTCTTGACAGATGCAGAGGTGCAATTATTGCGCTGATTTTCTCGGAAATAGAAATGTAGGGAATGTGCACGACGCTCATCTTGCGCATCAATCAAGGAATAATTAATGATATATCTTCTGCAGAATATAGCCGGTAATTGTTGAAAATGTTGAAGTGGAAGTTTTTGGAAGTTGGCGGTCTGGGGGAGGTCGCGCGGTCTGGCAAACCGCGCGGTCTTGCGGTCTCCATCTGCGGTCTGACCTCTTCGGTCTAGCCGCAGGTCTTTTCGGCGTGACCGCCGTTTCTTCTGTCCAAGGCTACTGAAGTGAGGCCGCGCGGTCTGGTTCTGTGATCGCGTGGCGGGTTGTTACTTCAGGACTGTGCCGGTCAAGCTGTGACCACACAGGGTTGGTTCAGGCATCCGGAAGTCCAGTCTGGCGACTGTCCGGGTTCCTGGTAGTGATCGCCGACAAAGGCTTCTTAGTCGTGCGGTCTCTGTTCGCGGTCTCTGGTGGAGGCTGGCAATGCGAACAGGTTGGGTTCGCCGTCTCATTGGCGAACAAGCTGTGTTTGCGGTCTCGTTGGCGAAAATTGGGAGTGGGCGGCTTCTTGGAGGAGTGGCGATCTCCTTGTCTATGTTGAAGCTGACGAGCTCACTAAGCAGAAGGATCTTTTGCTGATCGCGCGGGTTGACCGGTCTGGTCGCGCGATCAAGGGTGGTGACCCTATCTCTTAGGGTGGTGACTGGATCAGGTCTCACGCCTATAAATAGGAGCCACTGTAGCAGCAAAACACAATCGCACCAAGTGTAAGTAGAGCTCGCGACTAGTTCCTGCGGTCTCATTTTCTTGTGACCGGGCAGCTTTCTGATTGAACTTCTTTTGTGCAGCTTCTGCGGATTGTGCGGGTAGCAGCGGTCACCTCTTCTTCTAGGGTGTTCGGGCGGTCTCGCGGTTTGCAGTGCGGGTTGTTGGAGTTCGGGAGAATCAGTGGAGGTCGCGACGTTATCGGTTGGTGTTGTTCTCGCGGGCAGGCAATTCGGGCGGTCTCATGTTCTACTCGCGCGAATTCGGAGGTCGGGCGGTCAGGCGATCTCAGTGGGCAGACCGCTGGTTATCTTTTCCAGCTTGTATTTTTCTCCTATTTTTTGTGTACTGGCGAAATCATGTCTCGCCATGTATACCTCGCACTGTAATGAAGATTTCTGCTGGCATCAATAAAGATTGAAGTTGTTTTTCATGTGCTTCTGGTTGTTGGCTTGAACTTTGAGTTATACTATTCCTGCTCACTCCTAGATCTACGGAAAATTTCACATGGTATCAGAGCTAGGTTGGAGTGGATAGAGCAGTGATTAACTCAAAGTTGTCATCGCCTTTGTGAAGAAGGAACCAGTGATAGAGCCATGGAAGCAAGGGGTCTTGGAATTGAGATGCTCAACTCGACTAACTTTAAGAAGTGGAAGTCGTGTATGCAGAGTTATCTTCTGGGTGAGGACCTCTGGGAGGTGGTCGGAGGAGATAGTACAGAGCAGGTTGTCCCAGTTGGGGACAATGTGATGGAGGCCATCCATTCATCTCAGTCCTTCTCCATCTCCATGTTGATGAAGACCCCCACATGGACTCACACTTTGTGGGGGATGAGGTCGATGCTGATGTTGATGATACCATTGTGGACCCTCCACCACTACCAGATCCGCCACCGTATGATGCTGATGTTGATGATACCGTTGTGGACCCTCCACCACTGCCAGATCCGCCACCGTATGATGTTGATGTTGATGATACCATTGTGGACCATCCACCACTGCCAGATCTGCCACCGCATGATCAAGATGATCCACCACCACTTGACAAGGATGATAGAGATGATGTTGAGGGTCCGCCATAGATCCTATCAGAGTCTTTTTAGTTATTTATATGCTCATTTTGTCATGTTCTTTTGTATGTTTAATTTGGGACTGTTTATTTAGTGGCATGTGTTTAGCCGTCCATTAGAATTTTTATTAGTTGGGATGCGTTTAGCCGCCATATGTGTGTGAGCCTATAAATAGGCCAAACTCTATGTTAATTTCATATTTGATGAAAATTGAAAATAAACTTTTCCAAACCCTAAAATTTCTCCCTCTCATCTTCCTCCTCGCCGCCTCCCCTAGGCTCCTCCCTCTCTCTTTGGCCGCCGGCCACTCTTCCTCCTCCTCCCCTCTTCTCGGCTCCTTCTCCCTTCCTCACTCCTTCTCTCAACCTCTCCCTCCAAGGACGACCGTCTCCCTCTCCCTTTTGAAGAATTTCAGCCAGCCACCAAGGGCTTGTGGAAGGAGATCTCTTGGCTCGGGTTTGGCTCAAAGGGCTTGATCGTGGTGGAAGCGGCGAAGGCGAACGTGCTCTACATCAAGTGACTCGTCTCCGGTGGTCTCCGCGGACGAACAATCTTTAGGATTCCTACATCTCAGATCTACGATTCCGAGGGGGTAACGAACTCTCAACTCGTGTGATTCCTTTCTTAGATAGTTCTGTGGTTGCTAGATCTGTGACGTGATCTTTGAATCGTTGATTTCCTCGCGGATTTTCTTTATTTTGGATTTGTATTTCGATCTTGGATTTCATTTTAATTCGACGAGGAGTGGCGATCCTCTTTTGTTCTTGTTGGGGGAGATTTTCCGTTTTCGAAATCTTTACCTTTTCGGAGGATCTCTCTTTGGTAGACAACAACAACCGCTCGACCGGATCGTGTGGATCCTTTTAGCCGGGAGCGAAGTTGGCCCATAGACTCCTTCCGTTCCTTCGTGGTGTGGCTGCCCGTGCGTGATAAATAACATGAATAAAAATCATTCCGTGAGTCGGCTGCGTTCGTTCACGCTTGTGTGAGATTAGGAAGCATTGGGAGTAATCAAATCGATCGCGCACGAGTGAGTGAACCCGAACACCCTTTCTACATCAATTTGGTATCAGAGCTAGGTACATGTCAATTTCTTAATTGACGCATTCCTTAAGTTTTCTCAGAACGCCGGCACTCACAATCTTCACACGATTTTGCATTCAAAAATTAAAAATAAAATTTCGTCGGTCTGCGAATAGCGGCCTAAATTTCTCATTTTTCTGCGAAATTCAAAAAACAATTCTGGTAATTCTACTTATTATTTTCTGTAAGAAAATCAAAAAAATATTTTACCTATCATAGTTATTAAGCGGGAATAAATTTATCTTTCGTAAAATTTTGACGTGATCTAAATTTCTGGTCTGCGAATAGCGGCCTTAAATTTTTTATTTTTCAGCGAAAATTAAAAACAAAAAAATTTTGCAAATCTGCGTACTATTTTCTACAGGAAAATAAAATAAAAAAAAATTATTTTAAATTCTGGAGAGTCAAATTCAAATTTTTGAAATTCAAATTCAAAATTCAAATTTTTGAAATTCACAATTCAAATTCAAAATTCAAAATTTTGAAATTCAAAATTCAAATTCAAAATTCAAAATTTAGAAATTTAATATTCCAAATTCAAATTTCTGAAATTAAAAATTCAAATTTTTGAAATTAAAAATTCAAAATTTTGAAATTAAAAATTCAATTTTGAAATTCACAGTTCAAATTCAAAATTCAAATTCAAAATTCAAATTTTTGAAATTCAAAATTCAAATTTTTGAAATTCACATTCAAAATTCAGATTTTTTGAATTTCAAATTCAAAATTTTTTATATTCAAAATTCAAAATTTTGAAAATCAAATATTTCTGGAAGATCTTGACATTACTTCCAGCAAGATTTTATAAAAAAAAAACTAATATCTTATATTTGAAAATCAGCGGGAAATGATTCATCTTTTATAAATTTATGCTGTTCAGCACCTAGTTTTCATTAGATTATGGCTACTAGGATAGGTCCGGGGCATTCTCCTGCACTTACACGTATGGTTGCACCACGAACCCCTGAATATGAGTTGATTGCGATCCATGACCTCAACCGCCAGGTTAAGGGGCTGAAGGATAACATGGAGTATTGTGTTCACACTCTTAGGATGACTAGAGAGACCCCCCGAACTCTAACCACTATTCCTCGTGATGGAGTGCCACACCGCACTCATAAAGGTTATTACAGTGAACCTCGAGCGTTAGATAAAGGGTGGGACACCGTTGCAAGAGTGTTTAGGTTTGACCGTGACATAACAAGAAAATTTTCGAAAAATTTTAAGCACGGTGAGAAGTGGTGCAAACTAGTTGTCGACATCATTTGCCGCATGAATGTCTTTTCTGAAAATGCTATCACGAGGATGTGTTTGACCACCGAGCCGCACCCACGTCCCTATCGGCTTGTGTGTTCTGACTAGAGCACCGTTTTATTGTCTAGGCGATGTTTGGTGCCCCTCACCATCAAAGTCTATTCTGAGCGCGTTTGGTGTGATGT
Organism: Dactylorhiza incarnata; assembly: GCA_033032865.1. Taxonomy (NCBI): domain Eukaryota; kingdom Viridiplantae; phylum Streptophyta; class Magnoliopsida; order Asparagales; family Orchidaceae; genus Dactylorhiza; species Dactylorhiza incarnata. The sequence continues at coordinate 8,044,003 of JAWHQI010000076.1, read as the reverse complement.
CCTTTCTATGAAGGATTGTCATGTATTGCTAGGACGCCCATGGCTTTCTGACCATGTGGTAATCCACGATGACCATGACAACACGTTAAAATTCTAGCATAATGGCCAGCTTATCATTCTGAAGGCCACCCCGCCTAAAAGGCCTACGATCCCCTCTAAGGACACAACTAGTCCTGAGGAATAGAAAACATTAAGTGTAATAGTTAAGACTGATGTTATCCCGATTAGTCAACCATTACGTGATCCCTTTAGCTTTATGATGCCTTCAGTTAAACACCCCAAGATCATTCAGGAGGTTGACGAGAAATCTGTAGGTGAGTTTAGAGTTATTGGTGAACACGACGTCACTCAATTAAGGAGTGCTAATGTTTCTGAACTTAAATTTGAGGGCGAAGTTATTATTTTAAAACCTTTACCACCTAAGGCCCCTTCGATTCAACTTAGTGAGATCATCATTCCTATGGAGGACAAGACCTTAAATTTAATCAATAACTCGGTGATTGCTCCAAATTTTCCTAACCAACCCAAGCATGAGAATATTACATTAGCCGACCCATTTTGGTCTTATCATGTTATGTGTAGCGCGCAAAAGAGAGCATCCCATCATAAAATGGGAGATTTAATTATGGTATGTCTCAACCCTGAACGGTGGCTTTCCGGCGCTTTAGAGGACATCATGAGTCTGAACGCTAAACCTTTTCGAATTTCACTGAATTTAGGAAAGAGTACTTTTCATATGAAGGTTTCTGCTGAGTGGGGTTTGCCCCCTATTTTTGATGTTTCAAATTTTACATCATGCTTTCTACCACCACTTAAACTGTCTCCCCTTCCGTTACGTTCTACTAATCAATCTATTGCGTTGAGATGTGAGCAGGGTAGTAGATTGTTTTCTCCTAAGGTTATCACTGGAGGTATGTTGTCCGTTGATGTTTTAGCATATTTTCCATCATAATCTTATGCTGCTTTCAAGCTCCCAAAGACCAACTCTGTGCTTGACAGGAACTCTGAGGTTGCAATCCTTCCAGTTCTCCACGATGCCGACTCATCGGTGATGAGTCCTTTCAAGTGGTGGAGGATTGATGGAGGGCATCCATTCCTCTCAGTTCTTCTCCATCTCACTGTTGATGAAGACCCCCACATGGACCCACACTTTGTGGGGGATGAGGTCGATGCTGATGTTGATGATACCGTTGTGGACCCTCCACCACTGCCAGATCCGCCACCGCATGATGCTGATGTTGATGATACCGTTGTGGACCCTCCACCAGTGCCAAATCCGCCACCGTATGATGCTGATGTTGATGATACCGTTGTGGACCCTCCACCACTGCCAGATCCGCACCACCACTTGACGAGGATGATAGAGATGTTGTTGAAGATGTTGAGGATCCGCCATAGATCCTACCAGATCCTTTTTAGTTATTTATATGCTCATTTTGTCATGTTCTATTGTATGTTTAATTTGAGACTATTTATTTAGTGGCCTGCGTTTAGTCGTCCATTAGAATTTTTATTAGTTGGGATGTGTTTAGCCGCCGTATGTGTGTGAGCCTATAAATAGGCCAAACTCTATGTTAATTTCAGATTTGATAAAAATTGAAAATAAACTTTTCCAAACCCTAAAGTTTCTCCCTCTCATCTTCCTCTTAGCCGCCGCCCCTAGGCTCCTCCCCCTCTCTTTGGCCGTCAGCCACTCTTCCTCCTCCTCCCCTCTTCTCGGCTCCTTCTCCCTACCTCACTCCTTCTCTCAACCTCTCCCTCCAAGGCCGACCATCTCCCTCTCCCTTTTGAAGAATTTCGGCCAGCCACCAAGGGCTTGTGGAAGGAGATCTCTTGGCTCGGGTTTGGCTCAAAGGGCTTGATCGTGGTGGAAGCGGCGAAGGCGAACGTGCTCTACATCAAGTGACTCATCTCCGGTGGTCTCCGCGGATGAACAATCTTTAGGATTCCTACATCTCGGATCTACGATTCTGAGGGGGTAACGAACTCTCAACTCGTGTGATTCCTTTCTTAGATAGTTCTGTGGTGGCTAAATCTGTGACGTGATCTTTGAATCGTTGATTTCCTCGCGGATTTTCTTTATTTTGGATTTGTATTTCGATCTTGGATTTCATTTTAATTCGACGAGGAGTGGCGATCCTCTTTTGTTCTTGTTGGGGGAGATTTCCCGTTTCCGAAATCTTTACCTTTTCGGAGGATCTCTCTTTGGTAGACAACAACAACCGCTCGACCGGATCGTGTGGATCCTTTTAGCTGGGAGCAAAGTTGGCCCATAGCCTCCTTCCATTCCCTCACGGTGTGGCTGCCCGTGCGTGATAAATAACATGAATAAAAATCATTCCGCGAGTCGGCTGCGTTCGTTCACGCTTGTGTGAGATTAGGAAGCGTTGGGAGTAATCAAATCGATCGCGCACGAGTGAGTGAACCCGAACACCCTTTCTACATCACAATGGTCATGAGGTGAGGAACTGGAGGAGAATTAATGCGAAAGCAGAATTCACTCTGAAGAGGGCAATATCACCCGACCTGTTCGATCACATCTTGGGGTGTGGATTAGTTGTGGAGATCTGGAGAGCTCTGGATGGGCTATTTAACAAGAAGAATGTAGGCAGGCTACAGTTTCTGGAAAATGAGCTGGCAAGGTCGGTTCAGGGTGAACTTTCTATCTCAACGTTCTTTCTGAAGATGATGAATCTGTGCGCCGAGATTTCAGCACTGGATCCTGATGAGCCAATTTCTGAGGCGAAGCTGAAGAGGCACATCATCCACGGCTTGCGGAAGGAGTATGTGGCCTTTGGGACGTCGGTGCAGGGTTGGGCAAATCAGCCGTCTCTGCTGGAGCTGGAGAGTCTGCTTGCGTCGCAGGAGAGCCTGGCAAGGCAGATGGTGGGGGTGTCAGTGTCTGGGGGAGAAGGCAAGGTTCTCTTCACAGGGAAGAAGAAGAAGTGGGATAAGAATAAGAAGACCGCTGGAGGCTATGGGCCTTCAACTTCTAGACAACAGGAGAGGGGCTATGCTCCTAAGGCTGAAGTAAAGAAGAAAGGAGAAGGACCCAATTGCTTCAGATGCGGGAATCTTGGCCACATCAGAAAATATTGCCGTGTGAATCTTCAGCCGGGGCATGCTGCTGCAGGGAAGGAGGAAGCTGAGACCAGGCAGAATGATGGAGGATGGGGAGGAGCCTTCTCGGCTTCTGTTGGACTGCGACTCCTATCAACTATCAGGAGGACTGGATCAAGGACTCGGGGTGTGGGCATCACCGCACCGGGAATGAGTCGAAGCTCACTTCAGCGCAGCCTTACTCAGGTAACGATGCCATCATAACTGCTGATAATACCGTGCATAGTGTCGAGAAGGTGGGGGTTGTTTCCTTGGGCAGTGATAGGGGGCCACTAACTTTGAAGAGTGTCTATCATGTGCCCAGAATGAGGAAAAACCTCTTCTCCGTGACCAACGCTGTTGACGCTGGGTATCACGTTCTGTTCGGCCCAACAAAAGTGAAGTTTCTAAGAAATGTTGAGGCGGTGAAGGCCGAGGTCGTTCATGTCGGGAGGAGGGCAAAAGCAAGGAAGCTGGTTTTCGTGGGATACGATGATCGGAAGAAGGGCTGGAAGTGCATGGACCCGGAGACGCGGAGATTTGTTGTATCTCGCGACGTCGTGTTTGATGAGGTGACATCTTACAAGGGGAGTTCTGGTGTTGAGCTACCAGAAAGCAGGGTGGAAGAGCAGGAGAGAGCTGTGGAGAATCTTCAGGTGGAGCTACCTTTGTCTCCACGTGGTCCATCCATGTCTAGTTCTGAGGCGGAGGCTTCCGGTTCAGGAAGCAGGGGGAGCGATGCTCCTAGTACGTCTGGAAGGGGAGCTAGAGAAGAAGCAGCTGAGGATGTTGCGAGTCAGGGGAAGGCATTGCGGAGATCGAAGCGAACAGTCACTGCCCCTGATCGCTATACAGGAGGAAACATGGTGAGCTTCGTCTCATGTTTCTTTGCTGGTCCCTTGGATGCGAGGGAGCCGTCGAGCTTTGAAAAGGCCAAAGGCGTGAAGCAGTGGGATTTGGCTATGGAAGAAGAGGTGTCAGCTCTTGAGAAGAATGATACTTGGTCTCTGGTGCGCAGGCCCAAGGGCATTACCCCTGTGACATGCAAATGGGTCTACAAGCTCAAGAAGAAAGCAGACGACAGTATCGAGCGATACAAGGCTCGCCTTGTGGCTCGGGGATTCTCGCAGCAATACAGTGAAGACTATGAAGAGACATTCAGTCCGATGGCAAAAATGACTTCAGTTCGGTTCGTGATTGCCTTGGCGGCATTCTTTGGGTGGGAGATTTGGCAGCTCGACATAAAGAATACGTTCTTGTACGGCGAGATTGACAAGGACATCTTCATGGTCCAGCCGCCAGGCTTCGTATCTGAAGATTTTCCAGACTATGTCTGTAAGCTGAAAAAGGCCCTGTATGGGTTGAAGCAAGCGCCAAGGGCATGGTATGGAAAGATTGCAGAATATCTCCTATTCTATGGATTCGGTGTGCTTCAGACCCTGACTCGAGCTTTTTTGTCAAGAAGAGCGGGGAGCTTCAAGTCATCGTGCTGCTTTACGTCGACGATATGATTGTGATGGGGAATTCGAAGGAGGAGGTAGCAAGGCTTCAGGCTGAGCTATCTATCAGGTTTGAGATGAAGGAATTGGGTGAGCTTCACCATTTCCTTGGACTCGAAGTGCAGAGGAAGGAAAGTGGAGTGTTGGTGTCCCAGGATGGATATGCGGAGTGAATCGTGGAGCGATTCAGCATGAAGGAAGGGAAGTGCATCTCTACACCTTTGGAGAAGGCCATGAAACTTCGGAAGGATGAGGGGAGGATTCTGGAAGATCCGCTTGCGTTTCGAGCTCTGGTTGGGAGCTTGACCTATCTGACGATCACTAGGCCAGATATTGCGTATGCGGTTGGCAGGGTGAGTCGTTATATGGCGGAACCACAGATGCCTCATCTACTAGCGGCGAAGAATATATTGAAGTATGTCAAGGCAACTTCAGATATGGGTCTCCTATACAGGAGGGAAGCAGGCTTCGAGGTGCATGAGTACATGGATGCTGATTACGGGGGAGATTCAGATTATCGGTAGTCGACGTTGTTAGACATGTGTGTCACATCCCTTTGTTTGAGAATAGCAAATCCCAAATTGTATTTGATCTTGTATTTTGTGTGTTTATAGTGTACAGGAACTATAGGTGCAATACTCCACAGGTAGAAAGCAGCTGAATTCAAACATCTGGAAGAATGCACTACCGCCAGGCGCTAGCTCAGGTTCCGTTCGACGAATTTACCTGAGTTCGACAAAAATTTCGGTCGCCGAAAATTCCGTTCGACGAATTTAAATGCGTTCGATGAAAATTCCGTTCGACGAAAATTCCGTTCGACGAATTTAAGGCCGTTCGACTAATTTGAAGCTCCGTTCGACAAAAGTGTTTCAGTTCGACGAAATTGCTCTGTTCGAGGAATTTGAGACCGTTCGACGAAATTTTGTTCTGTCACGCAGCCGACGGTTTCGCAACCGCTCCACACGAACGCTACCGTCAGCGCTAGCGCTACCGCCTGGCACTATCTCAAGATCGTGCACAGCGCCACGCCGCCATCAGTTTCGCAACTGCTCTACACGAACGCTACCGCAGGCGCTGGGAGCTACCGCAGGAGCTATCTTCAAGTTCTATAAATTGATGGGCTCTCTCTCATTTTGAGGAAGTTCTTCCAGAGAGATTACTTGTGCCATATTTCCAGAGCTGTTACTCTGCCGAAAGTTCATCTCCCACTCAAAGCCAAAGAAGATTTCTGGAGAAGGAAGCCACCACGCTGCATCCAAAGAACGATCGCTTCAACCTCGCTTATGCTACAGCGATCCTTCATCCTCTTCTTCAGAGATCTAATATAGGGAGTTTTTATTATTGTTATCTTTATTTGCATTCCATATATTTTTGTAACCGTTTAGAGAATTCGCCTTATGTTGGCGACTAGGTCTGGGTAGGACTTAGGGAGAAATTTGCCTTATGTTGGCGACTAGTTCTAGGTGATTAGATCTAGGGGGTGCTCAAGGCCATATCCGGGGAAGGATTGGCTAGAGTGGCTTGAGGCCATATTCGGGGAAGGATAGGCTAACGCCAACCGGTTTGTGGGGATACAAGTCGGTATAGAAAAGGAAAACTTGTTTTACTTTGTACGTACGCCTCCGATTTCTAACGATATTGAAATCAAATTTATGTAAACACTATTTTTTATATAATATAATCATGTCTCTTTTTGTGTTTACTTGATTTCTATCATTTGGCAAAATTTATAGAATTGCAAATTGCAATTTTTCTTTCTTTAACTAAATTGTTATTTTGCCTTCTCCTATTATAAAACAATTTAGTAATTTTCATAACATTATTACAAAGAAATTTTATTCCCTTATTCACCGCCCCTCTAGGGGCGCCAATCGATCCAACAAGTGGTATCAGAGCCAGGTTATTCCAAATGGTTTAAAAACCAGGAATAATTGCGTCTTATGATCTCGCTTTTTCCGAGGGTCAGGGAATTAGTAGACCTCCACTCTTTACCGGGTCAGATTATAATTACTGGAAAAATAGGATGAGATGTTTTCTTATGACCCTAGATATTGAGGTATGGAATATGGTAGAAGAGGAATACTCTCCTCCTACATTTGTAGTTGGAGAGATAACTTTAGATAAATCAAAAGATAAATGGGATGATAGGGATAAGCTAAAATGCAAAAATAACGCCAAGACTATGAATGCTTTATTTTGTGCGTTAGATAGAAATGAATTTAATAGAATTTCTGCATGTACTACTGCATATGAAATTTGGAATCATTTGAAAGTTACTCATGAAGGTACATCGCAGGTTAAAGATTCAAAGCTTTTCCAACTTGAGTCGGAATATGAAAAATTCTGGATGGATGAAAGTGAAGATGTTGATGGCATGTACACGCGCTTCACCAAGATCGTCAATGCCTCCAAAGCACATGGAAAGACCTTCTCCAACGACGACTTGGTCCGAAAGATTCTTCATTCTCTTCCACCAAAATTCAACCCGAAGGTGACGGCCATTTCAGAATCGCACAATCTAAGAACGCTCCAAGTTGAGAGCCTCATTGGGAATCTTAAAACCCATGAGGTAGAACTCAAAATCCAATATGATGAATACAACAAGGAGCCAAAGAAGAAGGCATTGGCACTAACATCAAAGAAGGAGTGCCAAGAGGATGAGGATGAAGATGAAGAAAGCCTTTTGGTGAAGAATTTTCGAAAATTCATGCGAAATCCGGAAAGGAGAAACACTTTCCTGAAATTTATCCAAAAGGATGCAAGATGGAAAAGGTCATCCTCAAAGAAGGAAAAGGAGAGCGACGATGAAGAAGAAAGACCTCCATCGGAATGCTTTCATTGTAGGAAGACCGGGCACATTCAGAGCCAGTGCCCAAAGTTCTTGAAGGAGAAGAAGGAAAAGCGGCACAAAGGGAAGGAGAAGAAGAAGGTGCTAAAAGCTAGAACATGGCATGACTCCTCCTCCTCCGAAGAATCAAGCGGGTCTTCATCAAGCGAAGATGAGGAAGCAAACATGTGCCTCATGGGATATGGAAACGATGGGGATGACACCAGTGTTCTTAGCGACACTAAGGTAACTCCTCCCACTTATGATGAACTCTTTAATGAATTCCTTGAAACTTGCAAAGCTTTTGATAAAAATATGAAAGATAGTATTTTATTGAATCGTGAAAATGAATCTCTTATTAAAGAAAATCAAAAGCTTGCCAAAAAAAGATAATTATTTTAGAAAAGAGAAAGGTTTCTTGCCAAGAGTGTGACCACTCCACTAAATTGGCAAAAGATATTGAAGAGTCACTTTCTAAAGCCCTCGCTCATGCCAAAACTCTTGCAAAAGAGAAGGGGGAATTAGAAAGGAAATTAGAAGTCTCTCTTTTGCAAATCAAAAATAATAAAAAAGGTTTTGAAAATAGGTGTCATGCTTGTGAAAGAAAATTCTTCATTTAAAGCACAAGTTCATGATCTCACGATGGCCATTAAAAAATTTGGAATAGGCCAAAAATCACTAGAAATGATTTTAGGGAACCAGTGCCATGGTTCTAGAAAATTCGGGCTCGGATACCGAGGTGAGGGCTACCGCCTGGCGCTAGCCACTAACGTCGGCGCTAGCACCTCATACCAGAAACCTGAATTCTCTTTTTTAAAATGTGTTTCTTCTATAAATCCAATTTCTTCCAGCAAGAAAATTTTCCAGAAAAGGGTCTCAACCCCCTTTATTTCGTGTACAAACTGTTATAGGTTAGGTCACACATCTAGTTCTTGCAGGAAAATAAAACAAAATACTTTAAAACAAATCTGGGTACCTAAGGCTTCCACTTATTCTATGGGTGGTACCATTTGGGTATCCAGATCTTTACTCTCATCTTGTTTCTAGATGTGCAGGCAGGCTAAGGACAATGAAGATATGTGGTACTTGGATTCAGGATGCTCCAAGCACATGACGGGCAATAAAGCAAAGTTCCTTAGCCTAGAAAAGAAGAAGGGAGGGATCGTGACGTTTGGTGATAATGGAAAAGGAAGGATCATGAGAATTGGTACAGTTGGTAACAAATCCTTTACTATATCTAATGTTCTTTATGTGAAAGGATTAAAACACAATTTAATTTCTATTAGCCAATTATGTGATAAAGGATTAGATGTGTTATTTGAATCTACCACTAACTTATGCAAAATATCTAATCCTACTACAAAAGATATTTTACTAACTGCACCAAGAATACATAATGTTTATATAGTTTCTTTTCTTGATCTTTCTAAATCATCTATAAAATGTTTTATCACTAAAAATGATGAATTAGAACTTTGGCATGGAAGACTAGGACATGATAGCACAAAGCTCATTGTAAAACATTCCAAAAGTAATTTAATTAGAAGATTACCTAGGTTAAATGGAACTTTACCTTCACTTTGTTCACCATGTCAAAAAGGTAAATTTTCTAGATTCTCTTTCAAAAGTAAAAATTTCATTTCTACTACAAGACCCTTGCAAATAATTCATATGTATCTTTTTGGTCCCGTTAGCACTACAAGTCTTGGTGGTAGATTATAAACATATGTTTTAATAGATGATTTTTCAAGATATTGTTGGACATTATTTCTCTCTTCCAAATCCGATGCGTTTTGTGAATTTGCAAAATTATGTACTCGTATTCAAAATGAAAGTGATTTAAAAATTAAATGCATCCGCTCGGATCATGGAGGAGAATTTGAAAATGAAAAATTTACATCCTTTTTTTATATGTTAGGCATTAAACATGAGTTCTCTGCACCACGCTCACCACAACAAAATGGTGTTGTAGAAAGAAAGAATAGGACACTTCAAGAACTAGCACGCACTATGTTATGTGAATATAAATTACCTTAGTCCTTTTGGGCCGAAGCCGTAAGTACATCGTGTTATGTTTTGAATAGAATCATGCTTCACCCATCTCTTAATCTCACACCATATGAACTCTATTTTCAAAAAAAGCCTAATATATCTTATTTCAAAGTTTTTGGTTGTAAATGTTTTATTTTGAATACAAAAGATAGCTTGGGAAACTTTGATGAAAAATGTGATGAAGGAACTTTTCTTGGGTACTCTTCAACTAGTAAAGCCTATAGAATTTTTAATAAAAGAACTAGTAGAGTTGAAGAGTCAATAAATGTAAAATTTGACGAGTTTGTTCCTTGTGTAGAAAAACTTTCCGCAGGCAATGAGGATGATCTCTTACAACCTTTGGAGCATGGTGATGAGGAACCTTCCAAAGAAGAAGAAGAGGAGGCCAAGGAAGATGAATATGTACCTCCAAGTGCCTTGAAATTCACAAAGGATCATCCACAGGAATTAATAATTGGTGAACCATCCATTGGGGTAAGAACTCGCTCTTCTCTTCATGAATCATATTCAAATATCTGCTTTGTTTCCGAAATTGAACCAAAAACCGTTTCTACCACTTTGAATGATTAATTTTGGTTTTTGGCTATGAATGAAGAATTAGAACAATTTGAGCGACATAATGTTTGGAAATTAGTTGAAAGACCATCTAATCACCCAGTTGTAGGTGTAAAATGGTTTTTTAAAAATAAATTAGATGGTGAGTCTAGAATCACTACGAATAAGGCACGCTTAGTAGCACAAGGATATTCACAAATCAAGGGGATATATTTTGATGAAACTTTAGCACCCGTTGCTAGGTTGGAATCCATTAGAATTTTTCTAGCATTTGCATGCTTTAAAAGAATAAAATTATTTCAAATGGATGTAAATAGTGCTTTTCTAAACGGGTTTGTAAAAGAAGAAGTTTATGTTGAACAACCCCCCGGTTTTATTAGTGAAAAATTTCCATATCATGTTTATAAACTAGAGAAAGCGCTTTATGGTTTAAAACAAGCGCCCCGTGCATGGTATGAAAGACTTACATCATTTTTATTAAAGAACGGTTATATTATAGGAAGTGCAGATAATACTCTCTTCTTTAAGAACAACAATGATGATATAATTATTTTACAAATATATGTTGATGATATTATTTTTGGATCTACTAATGAAGAGATGTGTAAAGAAGTTATTTTAGTGATGAAAAATGAATTTGAAATGAGTCTTGTAGGAGAACTTTCTTATTTCCTTGGTTTTCAAATATCACAAAGAATTGATGGTATCTTTGTATGTCAAACTAAATATGTCCATGATATGCTAAAACATTTTGGATTTGAAAACCTTAAACATGCTTCTACACCAATAAGTGCATCACTAAAATTAGGAAAAGATGAATCAGGAATTTCTATAGATCAAACTTTATATAGAGGTATGATAGGATCTCTACTTTATCTAAGTGCAACTAGACCCGATATTATGTTTGTTGTATGCTTATGTGCTCGAATTCAAGCCAATCCAAAAGAATCTCATTTAAAAGCACTATGGATGAGCCAAACTTTAGAGGACTTTGGTTTTCATCCAAAACTTATTGAACTAAAATGTGACAACAAAAGTGCCATTGATCTTACAAATAATCCGGTACACCATTCTAGATCCAAACATATAGATGTACGTCATCATTTCATAAGGGATCACATTAAGAAGGAAAATGTTAGAATAAGTTTCATTGGCACGGACTCTCAACTTGCTGATATATTGACTAAACCTCTTCCCGATGCAAGGTTTTAAATGTTAAGGTTGGAATTAGGAGTCTTAGACATCTTAGGATGAATAACATGTAAAACGCTAATGTTTTATGCAATTTGAGCAATCAAGACATCTCTGAAAATTATAAAACTTCTGCATAAGACTACTCTTAAGACCCCTGATCAATATCAAAAATCAAAATTTTAAAATTCTCAAAAAATCGTGTACTGATTCAAGCGCTAGCGTTAGCGCCGGCGCTAGCGTGGGTGTCTGATTTTTCTGTGTTTTAAAATTTCTAAAAATCTATACAAATATTTTAGTTCATATGTACTACTTATTTGTTGTGTTTCTGACTTTTGTTATTTTTGTTTTATTCATATTATAAAAAAACAACAATAAAAGTTCAAAATTCAAAAATATAAAAATATATGTTTTTGTGATTTTTCTGTTTTTTATCTCATATAAAAAAGTTTCAAAACAAAAAAAACCGTATGATCTTTATTGCTAATATCAAGCATGAATGAATTCTATTATTTAGAATTATTTAAAATGTTAAAATTTATTCCTTCAAATTACTATGAACATTGTTTTGTTTATCATGCTTTGATATATCTATTTAAAGTGCATCAATTGTATTGAAAAATATGTGTAGAACCAAGCTTAGCATGCCTCTAAGTATGAGTAAATGTTTTATGATTGATAATGATACATTTCACTCACTTATTTTGATAATCAACATGCTTGTTTAAATCCAAAATGCTTGCTTGTGTATTGTATTTGTACAATGAATTAAAACTTGCATAAGTTTATTGCCTACACTACATTTGAATTGCACTTATAAAATTTAGAAAAGTGATTAAGTTAAAATTTGGGGTTTGCAAAACAAGTGTATTCGGAGAATGTTGTCTAACAAATGTGAAAAAAAATTTATATAAGTAGACAAATATAACTCCACCAAGCACTACTTAAACCTTTTGATAAGTCTTCATAAGCATTGTGAGGTTGAGCACCCTGGAAAGAATAGTAAAGTGTCTTGTGCAAACCTTAGTTATTACACCACTTTGTTAAAAATTATGTGCATTAAAAGTGTGTGAAAGTAATTTACTTGTGTTTTATTGTGCACTTTACTTTACATATGTCTTGTATTTTGTTGATTTAAATTAATTGTTAACATTGCGCAAAATACACTTATGTGCACATCATTATCTTTCATAACACTTCTTCTCATGAGTATTAGATTCTAATGCTTTATCTATACTACTCTTTATATAAGAAATGCACTAGATAACCTAGCATGATCTCTACAATGTTTTGGTATCTCTTGAACTTAAAATTAAGTAACATTGTAGTATAATCTTTCTTTGAAATATTCATTTCATGCTTGCTATCTTTATGAAAGACTTTGAGATTTCAAAAAGATTAAAACATCTTTCAATATTGAACTAAAACTCATATTTTTACTTATGCTTTTCATGCTTACAAAAAGATGTTTCTTATAATCTTCCGCTTGCTTACAACTCTTATCTTTTTATTTGAAATCTCTTATATATACTTTGCTTAAAATCTTTATCATTTCATATATTACAAAAGCTCGATCATGATTTATAACTAGCCAAAAGAATGCCTCCTTACTACCCTCACCCCACCTTCTTTTGATAATACCAAAAGGGGGGAGAGTATTTGAAGAAATCTATATAGGAGAAATATAGAAGATTAAGGGGAGCATAATTCATCTAATCTATCATTTAGGGGGAGTAAAACATAAATTGCATTTATGTAGGGGGGGCATTAAGATAGGGGGAGTATGCATATCATCATGCTTATCATTTACTATAGTTGCACTATCATCTTGCTTATCATATACTATAAGCACTATTGTTGATTTCTTGCTAAGAGGATTTGTTATTATCAAAAGGGGGAGATTGTTGGACATGTGTGTCACATCCCTTTGTTTAAGAATAACAAATCCCAAATTGTATTTGATCTTGTATTTTGCGTGTTTAAAGTGTGCAGGAACTATAGGTGCAATACTCCACAGGTAGAAAGCAGCTGAATTCAAACATCTGGAAGAATGCACTACCGCCAGTGTTAGAGCTACCGCCAGGCGCTAGCTCAGGTTCTGTTCGACGAATTTGCCTGCGTTCGACAAAAATTTCGGTCGACGAAAATTCCATTCGACAAATTTACCTGCGTTCGACGAAAATTTCGTTCGACAAAAATTCCGTTCGACGAATTTAAGGCCGTTCGACGAATTTGAAGCTCCGTTTGACAAAAGTGTTTCTGTTCGACGAAATTTTGTTCTGTCACGCAGCCGACGGTTTTGCAACCACTCCACACGAACGCTACTGCCAGCGCTAAAGCTACCGCCTGGCGCTTTCTCATGATCATGCATAGCGCCATGCCGCCATCAGTTTCGCAACTGCTCCACACGAACGCTACCGCAGGCGCTAGGAGCTACCGCAGGCGCTAGGAGCTACCGCAGGCGCTATCTTCAAGTTCTATAAATTGATGGGCTCTCTCTCATTTTGAGGAAGTGCTTCCAGAGAGATTACTTGTGCCATATTTCCAGAGTTGTTACTCTGCCGAAAGTTCATCTCCCACTCAAAGCCAAAGAGGATTTCTGGAGAAGGAAGCCACCACGCTGCATCCAAAGAACGATCGCTTTAACCTCACTTATGCTATAGCGATCCTTCATACTCATCTTCAGAGATCTAATATAGGGAGTTTTTATTATTGTTATCTTTATTTGCATTCCATATATTTTTGTAACCGTTTAGAGAATTCGTCTTGTGTTGGCGACTAGGTCTGGGTATGACTTAGGGAGAAATTGCCTTGTGTTGGCGACTAGTTCTAGTTGATTAGATCTAGGGGGTGCTCAAGGCCATATCCGGGGAAGGATTGGCTAGAGCGGCTTGAGGCCATATTCGGGGAAGGATAGGCTAAAGCCAACCGGTTTGTGGGGATACATGTCGGTATAGAAAAGGAAAACTTGTTTTACTTTGTACGCCTCTGATTTCTAGCGATATTGAAATCAAATTTATGTAAACACTATTTTTATATAATATAATCATGTCTCTTTTTGTGTTTACCTGATTTCTATCATTTGGCATAATTTATAGAATTGCAAATTGCAATTGTTTCTTTCTTTAACTAAATTGTTATTTTGCCTTCTCCTAATATAAAAAAATTTAGTAATTTTCATAACATTATTACAAAGAAATTTTATTCCCTTATTCACCCTGATAGTTTATGTAGGTGTAGTCAATAATACCTAGGGGGGGGGGGGGGGGGTGAATAGGTTTTACTTATTTTCTTTATATAATCCTAATGTATCTAGCTGTAGAAAACTCAATCACAGAAAGCACACAAGGATTTATAGAGGTTCCTCAAGACAGGGTGTCTTGAGTAGTCCTCTTTCCCCCTTCACCTTTCTAACAGTGAGTTAGACAAGGCCACAAACTCCAATCTCAGCTCCTTGAGCTTACACCACAAGTTCCTCAGAACTTCTCAGATCAAGAGTGATCCTACCTCAGGCACAGCAGCCCTACACTCAGGCTCTGCAGCCCTACACCTTAGGCACATTAGCCCTACACTGAGGCTCAGCAGCCCTACACCTCAGGCACAGCAGCCCTACGCCTCAGAGTTATGTAACTCCTACCACTCAGAAATCACAGAGATCTCCTACCTCAGACCTATCAAGAAGTCCTACCACTCAAGCTGTCAACACAGCTTTACACACAGGCTCAACAGCCTTTCACTCAGGCAACAATGCCTTACAAGGATATAAGAGTGTTTGTACTAAATACAAAAGATAAAAGGATTACTCTCAGGTCTTCTTTTTTCCTTCTTCAGATCTGAAGGACAGCAGCTTCATATTTGAATCACCTTGATCTTCTCCTTCAGCAAAGCAGAAGATCAACTTGCCCTTCTTGAGTTGGTACATGAAGAGCTAACTAATCTCCTTCAGAAGATTAACTTCAGCTCCAGAGAGCAACTTCAACTGGCTGAAATGTGAATGCTCGATTGCGGCTTGCAGTAAAAACTATTCAATAGAACAGTGCTTGTTGTTGTGCCCTAGCTTTTGCTTTTATACCTCCAGAAGGCTTCAACGACTATTTCGATCCTCCTGACACAGTATGGGGCAGATTGGAGTTGCTTTTCCCTTTTTATTTTTGCTTGCGCCAAAAGCAGATCCCATCAGCGCATTTGAATCTGTCTCAGCGGTTGGGCTGAGACAGCTTCCAGTCTCAGCGGTTGCTCCAGTCTCCTTCTCAGTGGATCAGCTAAGATGGCTCCTCGTCTCAGCGGTTTTGACCCTTCGTCTCAGCGGTTCTGCTGAAACAGATCTTCATCTCCTCGTAGATGATTTCTTCTCATCTAAGGACATGTTTGGCCCTTCCTTTTGAGTCACCTGTGCCTGTATATCCTACACAAGTATAGTTTTGTTAAATACAATATTTCCTTAGCATTGAGAGTGATGCCTCTTCAAATCAAGGTAATATTGAGGGTAATATACCCAACAATCTCCCCCTATTTGAAGAAGGCAGAACATCCCCAATGCTAAGGTACATTAACAATAAAAATCATATCACAGAAAAATGATCTCACAGAAAAATGATCTGTGAAGCATAGGACCTATCTCCCTCTTGCTAATATCCTAAGTATAGGTTCTTACTTAGCAATGGAATGATCTAACAGAAAAATGATCTGTGAAGCATAGGATCTATCTCCCTCTTGCTAATATCCTAAGCATAGGTTCTTACTTAGCAATGGCTCTTTCTCCCCTTTTATGGTTTCTTCAACTAATTATCCCATTAGGGATTGGGAGGCAACATCTATAGATCCCTTTGGATCAACTTATAGGTCAACCTATACAATCTTGGCATTTGCCATCTCCCCCTCAACCTGAGCAGGGAGTTTGCTCCCCCTTAATAGGTGAGCAATTTTTGTAATAACTGAACCTGTTCAAATTGAACATCCCATTCTAGCTCCTGAATACTAAAGATAAAGGTACAGAGTACATATAACAATAGTAATAAACACAACATTATGATCAAAAGATGAAATATCATTTCAATTTAAATGTTCAGTACAGATATGTCAAACAATACAACTGATGATTAAAAAAATATTTCAAGGCATGGTCTTCTTAGATGGACCCTGGGAAGAGCATTCTCCATCTTTGGATTTCCTTTTCCTAGCTTCAGCAGCAGCCTTGATCTTCTCCTTTACTTTGAAGTATAGAAGAGGCTTGGGAAGATATCTTGTGGGAATCCTTACAGGAGTTTCCCTTCTCACCAAGTTTTCTTTGAGAATCCTTTCCCTTAAGGATTCCCTCTCAAGGTGCTTAATCCATTCAGCAGCTGAGTAGACATGGTCAATGTACTTCATTTGATTTCCATGGCTCACCCAAGTATTGACAACAATTGTGTCCAACTCCAGATTGTCATCTTCATGGAGTGGATCCTCTAATCTTTCCATTCTTTTCTGGGCCATATATTCTTCAGCATTTTGAATGCCCTCTGCCTTCTCCTCTTTGCTGCTCTCTCATCAGCAATCAGATTTGATTGACTTTGGAAGTCAAAGTCTTCATTTCTGCTAGGGTTCAAGATTGGAAGATTCAAAGCAATTCTTATTCCTTGCAGCACTTTTAAGCTTGAGTCCCACTGATTATTAGTAACCTTTCTGACCATTGTAAGGATATTTTCTTGAATAGCACTGGAAGCATTGTTGACCACTTCCACCACTTGCTTGCTGGCTTCTGCTTGATTGGAGAGTATCAGTTTGTGGGCGGACTCCATGTTGTTATACCGCTGTATGTGAGCTCCTTTCAGCTTAGCATGTAGATTGGTAATCTTCTCCTCCCCTTCTTTGCTATTTTCCACTATCTTCTTCTCTATTTCAGAGTGTTGATGTATTATGGATTGGGAGAGAGTTTGAAGAGTGCTATACACATCATCCAAAATACTTTCCTTGACCTTGTCAATGTGGGTCATGACATGGCTGCTAGATGTGTTAGCCACTTGTGCCATCCTTGCAACTATATTCTCCCAGACATTTTGGTTTTTGTAAAGATGATTCTTTACATATGTGATGTCCTTGGTGGAGTCCCCTTGATGACCAGCAATTTGCTTCAGTACAGTGTGCTGAGCAGCAACTGTGCCTTTGGCCATTTCAAACCATCTTGTCATTTGCAGGAGGATATGATCTGATGCAGTTTTGACATCATTAACCTGGGCATTCAGCTCAGTTTTCACTGCAGCCACTCTTGACTCCATTCTTTGCTCACTGGCCTGGATCTCCTGAGTCAATGCTGCTCTTGTTGCATAGAACTCATCCCTTATCTGAGCAGAGACATCATGGACCTTTTCAGCAACTTTCTCTTTCATAGATAACATCTGACCCTCAATCATGGTTTGTCTTAAGTTTAGCAAGTCAGATGTGTCCAGAACAACAACTGTCTTTTCCTGGGCCAATTCCTTTTCAACCACCTCTTCAGCTCTACTATGAGAAATATCCCTTCCATCTTCAGGGATCTGCTCCCCCTCAGATGGAGCATTAGGTGTACCTTGAAGATTTGGGGGGGGGGGGGTTGGTTCCTGTTGATGTTCCCCCCACTAACATACCCACCGCCAGCTTCATAGGCAGGGCTATGCTCCCCCTCACTTGGGGCATCCATAGATGGAGAATTTTGTCTAAGGTCACCTGAAAATGATTGATGAGTTAAACACCTAGACTATACTATTGTTAGAGAGGAGAGGCCTAACTGAAATCCTAATTTACCATGGATAGGTGAATTGGGAAATTCATCTTCAGCTTGAGGAACAACTGGATCAGTATTCATCTGAGTTGGCTCAGGATTGGGTTCAACTCTTCCTTGGGGCTCCTCATCCCTTCTTGTCCTGGGAACATCTTCATTATCTATATTCATTGGGCTGCTGGCAGATCTAAGGTCAGACCCATGAATGTCCTCATTGTCAGACCCATCTGATTTTGAGGATGAATTAGATTTCTGCTGGGATGACTTTTTCTTCTTTTCCTTTGACACAGATGGCTGGCTCATAGGGAGCACTCTGGAGAATCAATCCAGAGTCTTAATGTCCATTCTTTTGAGATAATGGAGATTTGACCCCTTTGAATTTGCAAAAGTCTCGGAATAACTATTCTCTAGGTACAGAGATAGTATCCTTCCCATATTGGGGGCATGTAGACATTCCTTCATCCTTTGAAAAACAACTTCTCCCCATGAGGTTGTATTGGACAAAATTATCCTAGTCATTAGTTCAAACATGAACTGTGATACAGTGTCATGTGAACCTGGATTGCATAGGATGGCTTTGCCCACTATGTCAGACAACAACTTCCCCTGTTGATTGAAGAACTTCCTCCTTAGACAACTAGTTTTAGCATCACTGTACCCTATCCATTTTAGGGCAGTCTGCTTATCCTTTTCAGATATCACCTCCTCTTCATTTTTACTGCAGGGAGTTAATTTCAGTCCCTTCTCCAGCCTTTTGGCTGTTATCTTTATCTTCTCAGCTCCTATCTTGGACTTTAGGATGGTTTTGGAAGGAGATAATTTGACATTGCTGAACCATTCCAGAACTTCAGTTCTGAGAATGCAGCAGGGTTCAGAAAGCATATGCTCAAGACCTTGAGCTTCCATCAGATGAATCACTTGTCTTATTTCTTCTGAGGCATGAGAGAATCCATCTCTGATGATTTCATATCCCTCCAGGAGATCTTTTGAACTTTTTGGCGCCATGGAAGAAGAAAATCGAGGTGCTGAGACGGGAGAGAAGATGAATCGTCTCGGCGGCTAAGGGTTTGACTTTGTGGTGTATTTTAAGTCACAGTGTATCTATTTATAGGGTTTCAGTTTCGTTTTTATTAACCCTAGGTTTTTAGACTTAATTACCTTATTGTGTTAAGGAATTTTGGGTTAATTAAGGATTGATTATAAGATTTTATGTTGAACATACCCCGTCTCAGCGGTTCAACTGAGACGAAGATTTAGGCCGCCGGGACAGTGAACTGTCAACCGCTGGGACAGGTTGCTCGTCTCAGCGGTTCAGCTGGGATTTTTCCCAGCTGATTCAGCTGAACATGCTTCTGCAGTTTAGCTGATCATAAGGTTTAGACCTAATATAGATATTTTGGCTGAAGAAATGTCCTAGTCATGTCACTAAGTTGTAATGTATAATAATGTAAAGTTTTATAATTCACAATTCAGAATCAACAATAGTGACAGCTACTACTCAAACAGTTAGGACTATTCCATACTAAGCATGCCAAGATAAATTTTGAAAGCATTAAATTTAGATTCATCCAGTGGCTTTGTAAAGATATCAGCTACTTATTTGTCAGTGGGGACAAATTCAAGACAGATATCTTTACATTCTACATGTTCTCTAATAAAATGATATCTAATCTCTATATGCTTAGTCCTGCTATGAGAGATAGGATTTTTAGCAATAGAGATTGCACTGGATGAATCACAATACAAAGGAGATTCCCTTACCTTGAGGTTGTAATCCTCCAACTGATGTTGTGTCCAAAGGAGTTGTGCACAACAACTACCTGCAGCAATGCATTTAGACTCAGCTGTGGATATTGCCACACTGGTTTGTTTCTTGCTGCTCCAAGATATCAATCTTCTCCCTAGGAATTGACAAGTACCACTTGTACTTGATAAGTAGTTTTTTTATAACTTTTTAATAGAAAATCTTGTAAATATTTAATATGAATTCTCTATTTTATGTCAAATTTAGGTTATAAGTAGTTCTTTTTGTAGTTTTGATTCTAACTTAGCTTAATTTCGATATTTGCAGATTTTTGGGACAAATCGGGAAAAATGGCATGTCACGCCCTCGGTCACGCCCGTGACCAAGGGCGTGTAAGCTGAAGATCAGTCCAGAATCGATGCCGCACTGTTTGAACCAGTCCACACCAAGTCACGCCCCAGGTCACGCCCGTGACCGGGGGCGTGTAATCTTAGAATCGTCCACGTGGAGCCGCCGTCGA
This sequence comes from Dactylorhiza incarnata, assembly GCA_033032865.1. Lineage (NCBI taxonomy): Eukaryota > Viridiplantae > Streptophyta > Magnoliopsida > Asparagales > Orchidaceae > Dactylorhiza > Dactylorhiza incarnata. The sequence goes on along the minus strand of JAWHQI010000076.1, from coordinate 8,023,777 downwards.
GACGAGGAGATGCTGTCGAGAAGTCAACCTAAGTCACGCCCGTGACCCACATGTCACGCCCGTGACTTTCCAGCGTGATCCCTGCTCTACCGCCGCGCCGAATTCCAGCCCACGCCGTATTTAATGCACACGTCCAAAGTCACGCCCGTGACCATGTTACACGGGCGTGTAATGTCCAACTTTTCTGCCGCCGACACGCCAAGCCCACGCCGCTGCCAGATCCAATGTTACAGTGATTACACGCCCTTGGACACGCCCGTGACCGAGGGCGTGTAACTTGAAAATTTTGCCTATAAATTCAGAGGCTCTCTTTGAGTCCAGGGTTCAGAAATTTGGAGATGGGGAGGTGCTGTTAGAGCTGAGAGTGAGTTTTTCAAGTTAATGTTCATGTTTCTTAAGACTTTCATGTTCTCCTCCTTCCCTTTTCATGCAATGTTGTAGTGTAACTTTCGTGTACTAGTTTTCTTAAGCTTGCAACTTTCATTTTCCTTAGCCTTGCACTCTTAATTTAAGGCTTGTAATAGTTCTTTGATTTTCAATAAAATTAGTTTTCTCTTTCATGTTCTTTTTCTCCTTAAGTAATTTCTTCCTTTTCATGCAAGGTTAAATTTTTCTCTCCTTAGTAATGTTCTTTTTTTTATGCAATGTCAATTTCTCTTTCTTTTCATGCAATGTTCAAGCTTTTCATTTAGTTTGAATTTAGTTTTAATTTTAATTAAGCGAAAACAAACCATCTCAAATTTTCGTCGATAAAATAATAGTGATTTTCCTCGAAGTAGAAGTAATCAACGCGCCCCGTGGAATACGACCTTGATATTCCTAAATATCCTATACTATAGACGATAAGGTACACTTGCCTTTATCGGATATAGTTTTGGAGAAAATCTCAACCTTTCACTAAAAATCTAAAATCCGCGCATGCAAATGCCATATCAAGTTTTTGGCGCCGTTGCCGGGGACCTTGCGTAGATATTTTGAAAAGAGGATAGCTATTAATTTTATCATGCTTCTTTCTATTTTAGTTTGCTTTTTCTAACTTTCAAAAAGAAAAAAAAATATTTTTAGTTTTTCTTCTTCCTTTCTTCTCTTTTTAGTGTATGACCCGAGGTAGCACTTCGATTCTTACTTTTGATCCGGAGATCGAGCGAACCCTTTTTAGGCACCGCCGTTCTCGTGATCAGGGAAATCAAATAGAATCCGAAGAGTCGATCGGGGACACTAACGCAGCAAATATGGATCATAATCTTAATCCTCCTAATCTTAACGAGCCAAATCCTAATGAGGATGCGCAACGGACCATGTCCTATTATGCGCGGCCGAATTTGGAAGGCACACAATCGAGTATTGTTCGCCCCACGGTGGCGAACAATAATTTTGAGATCAAGTCCAGCATTATACAAATGGTGCAACAATCGGTGACCTTTGATGGTCAACCGGACGAGGATCCAAATTCACATATCTCTTACTTTCTTGAAATTTGCGACACTTTTAAGATCAATGGCGTCACCGATGACGCCATTCGATTACGTTTTTTTCCTTTTTCTTTGCGGTCTAAGGCCAAGCAGTGGCTGGGCTCCCTACCTAGGGGATCCATCACTACATGGGCCGAAATGGCGGAAAAATTTCTTAATAAATATTTCCCGCCTTCAAAGACCGCTAAATTGCGCACGGATATTGCATCGTTCATGCAAATCGACTCGGAGACTCTCTATGACACATGGGAGCGCTTCAAGGAGCTTTTGTGTCGATGCCCTCACCATGCACTTGCCACTTGACAACAAGTGCAAGTTTTTTATAATGGCTTAAATCTCCAAACGAGGCAAATGATTGATGCGGCCGCCGGGGGGACATTAAATAATAAAACCCCGATCGCCGCCCAAGAGCTTTTCGAAGAGATGGCCACAAATGCGTATCAATGGAACATGCCCCGAGCGCGGCCTAATAAGCCGGCCGGAATTTTTGAAATAGACGCAAACGCAAATTTGGCTTTACAAGTTGAGCGCTTAACAAAGCAAGTGGCGGAGATGTCTGCTTCCTCCACCACTCCTCCTTGGGCCAATAACGTTTTAATTGAAGAACATGTTGACTACATGGGAAATCCACCTCGGCCTTCCTATAACCCGAACACCGCTCCGTATAATAACACCTACAATGCGGGTTATAGGAATCATCCGAATTTCTCATGGAGCAACCAAGGAAATGCTCAGCGTCCTATGAATTTAAATCAACCTCCCCCTAATCAACTTCTTAACTTAACTCCGCCTCAAAATTTGATTTCTCAAAATTATAATCCGCCCGGTTTTCCACCGCAACAGCAAAAACTCTCTCCGATTGAAGAGGTTTTTGCAAAATATGTTGCTACAAATGAAACGAACTTCCGGAACCTTACCGGATCAATCAAAAATTTAGAGAATCAAGTGGGCCAACTCGCAAAGATGATTTCTGAGCGTCAACAAGGAGCACTACCGGGGAACACCGAGCAAAATCCAAAGGAGAGCGCGCACGCGATTACACTCCGAAGCGGGAAGGAGGTGGTTCAAAAACAGGACGAACCCAAGGTAATTTCCTCTCCTCCTCCTCCTACTTTTAATTCATCTTCGAATTTGCCCGCTACGATAGCTCCGCACTCTTCTATTTTAAATCCGCGTGCTCCTACTTCTAATATTCCGTATCCATCGAAATTTAAAAATGAAAGCGCCGAAAAAATTATAAAAAGTTTTTAGATGTTTTAAAACAAATCCATATTAATGTTCCTTTCTGCGAGGCTATCTCACAAATACCTAAATATGCGAAATATCTTAAGAAGTTGCTCTCCAATAAAAAAAAGTTAGAAGATATTTCGCATATTTCTTTAAACGAAGAATGCTCCGCGGTTGTACTCAACAAATTGCCGAAAAAAGCAAATGACCCAGGACGGTTTTCCATCCCATGTCTTTTTGGCAATTCGTTAGTAAAACACGCCTTAGCGGATCTTGGAGCAAGCATCAACCTTATGCCGTTTTCTTTGTTCAAAAAGTTAGGTCTAGGAAATCCAAGGCCCACTCGAATGAGTATCCAATTAGCGGATCGTTCTTTAAAATATCCGATAGGAATAGTGGAGGACGTGCTCGTCAAGGTTGACAAATTCATCTTCCCGGTGGATTTTGTCATTCTTGACATCGAAGAGGATGCCGAAGTACCCCTCATACTCGGCCTCCCCTTCCTTTCCACCTCCCGCGCTATTATCGACATAAGTAACGGAAAGCTCCTCCTACGGGTTGGAGACGATGAAGTTACTTTCGGCATAAATTCCTCGATGCGGAACACGCTAGAAAATGACGATTCATGTTTTTACTTAGAAGAGTGTTGTGAGTTCGATTCATCCCTCGAGTTAGTTTCATCGGCGAATAGTGATTCCGAGCCCGTAGAGCTCTTTTGCGATGAAGAAGAAGTCTCTCACCCCACACCACCCGAACCATTATTTTTAGAAAAATTAAAAATCAAGACTTCTTATGAAGAACCAGCCGAATTAGAGTTGAAACAACTCCCCCCTCACCTTAAATACTTGTTTTTGGAAAAAGAGTCTAAGCTACCCGTCATCATTTCATCCGATCTTAGCAACTCAGAAATTTCTGAGTTGACTACAGTCTTAAGAAAGCACCGCCACGCAATTGCGTGGCAATTATCGGACATTAAGGGTATAAACCCATCTTTCTGCACTCATAAAATATTTCTCGAAGATAATTCCCGAAATTCAGTCCAGCCTCAACAACGGCTAAACCCTAACATGAAAGAAGTCGTTAAGGCCGAAGTTATAAAACTTCTGGACGCGGGAATCATCTACCCGATATCGGACAGTACTTGGGTTAGCCCAGTACAAGTCGTGCCAAAGAAAGGTGGTGTTACGGTAGTTGCGAACGAAAATAACGAATTGATCCCAACCCGTACTGTTACGGGTTGGCGGATGTGCATCGACTATCGGAAATTAAATGATGCCACCCGTAAGGATCATTTCCCTCTACCATTTATCGACCAAATTTTAGAACGCCTTTCGGGTCACTCCTACTACTGTTTTCTCGATGGTTTGTCGGGATACTTCCAAATTCCGATTTCGCCCGACGACCAAGAGAAAACCACTTTCACTTGTCCCTTTGGCACCTTCGCTTATCGAAGGATGCCATTCGGTCTTTGTAACGCGCCAGCTACATTCCAAAGATGTATGCTGGCAATTTTTGACGAGTTAGTGGAGGAGGTGATGGAAGTATTTATGGACGATTTTTCTGTGTACGGGAGTTCTTTTGAAAACTGTTTAAAAAATCTCGAGCGCGTGTTGCAGCGATGTGAGGAAACAAATTTAGCGCTTAATTGGGAAAAATGCCATTTTATGGTCAAGGAAGGACTAGTCCTTGGCCATAAAATTTCGGGCAAGGGGATCGAGGTCGATAGGGCCAAGATTGAAGTAATTGAAAAACTCCCCCCTCCCACAAACGTAAAAGCTATTAGGAGTTTCCTAGGCCACGCGGGGTTCTATCGGCGCTTTTTACAAAATTTTTCAAAAATTACAAAGCCGTTAACCCATCTTCTCGAGAAAGATTCTTCTTTTCTTTTTAGCGATGAATGTCATTTAGCTTTTCAACTTATCAAAGAAAAACTTATAAACTCCCCGATTCTAGTCGCGCCGGATTGGTCGCTCCCCTTTGAAATCATGTGCGACGCGAGTGACATTACGGTTGGTGCCATTTTAGGCCAACGGGTGAGTAAGTATTTCCACCCTATCTATTATGAGAGCAAAACACTCACGTCGGCACAAGCAAATTACACCACGACCGAGAAGGAACTTCTAGCAATCGTTTTCGCCTTCGATAAGTTTAGGTCGTATATCACCCTCTCGAAAGTCATCGTCTTCACGGATCACTCCGCACTTAGATATCTTTTAAGCAAATCGGACGCCAAACCTCGTCTTTTGCGATGGATCCTCCTCTTGCAGGAGTTTGACTTAGAGATCCGGGACAAAAGGGGAGCCGAAAACTTGGCGGCCGATCATCTCTCCCGTTTAGAAAACCCCGCCTCAGACGTATTAATAGAATCTGACATTAATGATAAATTTCCCGAAGAGCGCCTCCTTGCTCTCGAAAATATTAATTCATCGTCTACCCCCTGGTTTGCAGATCTGGCTAACTATTTAGTAGCCCGGGTCCTGCCAAAAGAAGTCTCGAGTCAGCAAAAGAAGAAATTCTTTTCTGATTTAAAGAATTACTTTTGGGAGGACCCCTTTTTATTCCGTGTATGCGCAGACCAGGTAGTAAGACGATGCGTCTCGAGTGAGGAAGGCCTTAAAATTTTACGTCATTGTCATGAGGGACCCACCGGAGGTCATTATCATTCAAACCGAACCGCGAGGAAGGCGCTGGAGGCGGGCTTTTATTGGCCCTCGCTCTTCAAAGATGCTCACAACCTTGTGAGTACTTGCGACAGCTGCCAGCGGTCTGGGAACATCTCTCGCCGGGATGAGATGCCCCAAAACATTTTCTTAGAATGCGAAATTTTTGATCTTTGGGGCATTGATTTCGTTGGTCCTCTCCCTCCTTCGTTTTCAAATAAGTATATTCTAGTAGCGGTCGACTACGTGTCAAGGTGGGCGGAAGCGCAAGCTCTCCCCACCAACGATGCGCGAGTCGTCGTTAACTTTTTAAAAAAATTATTCTCTCGATTTGGCACTCCGCGCGCTATTGTGAGTGATCGGGGCACCCATTTTTGCAATACTCAATTCACAAAAATCTTAGCAAAATATGGTGTTACGCACAAATTATCCACTGCATATCACCCACAAATGAGCGGCCAAGTTGAAGTTGTTAATCGAGAATTAAAACGGATCTTAGAAAAAACGGCTTCTATTAATCGGAAGGATTGGGCAATAAAGCTCGATGACGCGCTATGGGCCTATCGAACGGCGTACAAGACCGCTATCGGGTGTACACCGTATCGAATGGTTTATGGCAAGGCTTGCCACCTTCCGGTCGAATTAGAACATCGCGCATTTTGGGCCCTTAAATTTTTAAACCTCGATTCCACTCTAGCGGGAGAACAAAGAAAATTTCAAATGAACGAATTAGATGAGTGGCGAGCGAACGCATATGAGAGCAATAAATTATATAAGGAGCGAACAAAGTTTTGTCACGATAAGCATATAAAATTTCCAAAAAAACTTTTTCGCCGGGCGATCTCGTCCTCCTTTATAATTCCCGCCTTCGCCATTTTCCGGGAAAACTAAAATCCCGATGGACCGGACCCTTTATTGTTAAAGAGGTTTGGTCCTATGGGACAATTTTAATTTCCCACCCGGAAAAAGGTACCTTCAAAGTTAACGGGCACCGCCTTAAATTATATCTTCCGGGAGAGTTACCAAATGAAAAGAGTGATTCAATTGTTTTTCAACCTTTAATATGACCGACAAGTGGGTCAAGCTACGCGACCTTAAACAAAGCGCTTTTGGGAGGCACCCCAAAGTTATCTTTTTATTATCTTCTCTTGTTCTTTAATATATTTTGTAGGTAATCGTCGCTTCCCCGCGCAAACTTCAAAAATCAGGGAAGCCCCTTCTCTTTCTTCCTTCTCCTTTATCATGCATTTCCTTTTTATTTTGTTTTGCACTTCTTCTTTTTTTTTTCCTTTACTTCATACTTAGTTTTAAACATTGGGGACAATGTTTAACTTTAGGTATGGGGGTGTAAATAGCTTTTTTTGTAAATAGTTGTTAAATCGGAAAATTTTCAAAACAAAAAAAAATATATTTTTTCTTATGTTTTCTTCTATTTTAGCACTTGTAAAACCCAAAAACTCAAAAAAAAATATAGAAAACAGAAAAATTTAAATCTTGGAAAGGGACGTTTGGGATTTTATCCCATCACACCTCCTAGTACCTTGCGAACCCTTCACCGGGTAGCCCTTGGGAAGTCCAAGACTTGCAAAATTTTTTTTTTTAAGTTTTAAAGCTAGTTCCCTTTCTTTGTAAATAGTTTTTAATGAGAAAAATTCAAAAAAAAGATAATATCAAAAATTCCAAAAAATTCTTATTTCCCTCCTTGTTGTTTTTGTGATTTCTTAGAAATCTAGTTGAGAATGTTTATAAGCATGTTTAAGTTTTTAATTGGCTGAAATTTTGCTTATCATAGTTTGTTAATTTTAAATTTGAGGTAATTTTGATTTAAGAATCATCTTATGATTTTAAATTGATTAGAGAATTTTGTTAGCATGACTTCTCTTTTTATTTTTAAATGGCTTCATTTTGTAGTAAATTTCCTAAACCTCTTTAGATTTTAATTATATTTTCTTCTAACTTCTTAGATCTTAGGAATTTTTAATTTTACTAGAATTTGCTCTCAATATGATTTAAAGCTAGCTAGATTTTTTTTTCTTCCCCTACCCTACCCCTTTGATGGCATAAAAAAAAATGTATTAAAAGATCATATGTCATGGGAATAAGAGGATAAAATTCATTATTCCCTAAAACATATGCACCCAAAATATTTGAAAAGATTATATGGCATGGAGTAAGAGGATAAAATTCATTACTCCTAAACCATATACATTTTGGGTTTTTATTAGAAGAGAAAAAAAAAGAGTAAGAAAAAAAAAAGAGAAGGAAATTTCATGATAAATTCCATTTCCTCCATTCAAAAATTTCTCTTCTTATGCCAAATTTTATGAAATCCCCCTTAGCCAATTATCATTGTTCTAGTTTTAGTTGAAAATTATGGAGAGAGCAATATTTAGTAATTTACTTTTCCTTAAGATTCTTTTAAGATAGAGTTCTTATAATTTTAATTTAATTTAGTTTTATAATTTCTACAATTTTGTCAAACTACTTAATTTTCTTGAGAAGTTATTGCCTAAACATTTTTCCCTCTTTTCAAATCATCATCATAATTTAGGACTTAACTCCCCCTTGAATTTACTCTTAACTTAACTTTTGGTTAAATGAAATTTTAGTTTTAAATTAAAATTTTTTTAAGGATGTCTTATAAATAATGTCTCACACTTTTGCTCTAGAATAGCAAAACCTCAAGTATGGGGGTATTTGATAAGTAGTTTTTTTTATAACTTTTTAATAGAAAATCTTGTAAATATTTAATATGAATTCTCTATTTTATGTCAAATTTAGGTTATAAGTAGTTCTTTTTGTAGTTTTGATTCTAACTTAGCTTAATTTCGATATTTGCAGATTTTTGGGACAAATCGGGAAAAATGGCATGTCACGCCCTCGGTCACGCCCGTGACCAAGGGCGTGTAAGCTGAAGATCAGTCCAGAATCGATGCCGCACTGTTTGAACCAATCCACACCAAGTCACGCCCCAGGTCACGCCCGTGACCCAAAGTCACGCCCGTGACCGGGGGCGTGTAATCTTAGAATCGTCCACGTGGAGCCGCCGTCGAGACGAGGAGATGCTGTCGAGAAGTCAACCTAAGTCACGCCCGTGACCCACATGTCACGCCCGTGACTTTCCAGCGTGATCCCTGCTCTACCGCCGCGCCGAATTCCAGCCCACGCCGCATTTAATGCACACGTCCAAAGTCACGCCCATGACCATGTTACACGGGCGTGTAATGTCCAACTTTTCTGCCGCCGACACGCCAAGCCCACGCCGCTGCCAGATCCAATGTTACAGTGATTACACGCCCTTGGACACGCCCGTGACCGAGGGCGTGTAACTTGAAAATTTTGCCTATAAATTCAGTGGCTCTCCTTGAGTCCAGGGTTCAGAAATTTGGAGATGGGGAGGTGCTGTTAGAGCTGAGAGTGAGTTTTTCAAGTTAATGTTCATGTTTCTTAAGACTTTCATGTTCTCCTCCTTCCCTTTTCATGCACTGTTGTAGTGTAACTTTCGTGTACTAGTTTTCTTAAGCTTGCAACTTTCATTTTCCTTAGCCTTGCACTCTTAATTTAAGGCTTGTAATAGTTCTTTGATTTTCAATAAAATTAGTTTTCTCTTTCATGTTCTTTTTCTTCTTAAGTAATTTCTTCCTATTCATGCAAGGTTAAATTTTTCTCTCCTTAGTAATGTTCTTTTTTTTTATGCAATGTCAATTTCTCTTTCTTTTCATGCAATGTTCAAGCTTTCCATTTAGTTTGAATTTAGTTTTAATTTTAGTTAAGCGAAAACAAACCACCTCAAATTTTCGTCGATAAAATAATAGTGATTTTCCTCGAAGTAGAAGTAATCAACGCGCCCCGTGAAATACGACCTTGATATTCCTAAATATCCTATACTATAGACGATAAGGTACACTTGCCTTTATCGGATATAGTTTTGGAGAAAATCTCAACCTTTCACTAAAAATCTAAAATCCGCGCATGCAAATGCCATATCAGTACTCTTCCTGTCTTCTTTGTAACCTGCAAAATCTGCATCTGAAAAGCCTGTTAGTTCAAAGTCATTGTTCTTAGGGTACCACAGGCTAAGATGCAAGCTGCCCTTAAGGTATCTCAAAACCCTCTTCACAGAGGTGTAGTGAGATTCCTTAGGACATGCTTGATACCTAGCACAAACACATGTAGAATACATAATGTCTGGCCTACTAGCAGTCATGTACAATAGGGATCCAATGATACATCTGTACATGGACTCATCAAAGGCCTTTCCCTTTTCATCCTTGTCTAATGATACATTAGACCCCATGGGTGTTTTCATGGTGGAGGCTGATTCCATCCCAAATTTCTTGATGAGCTCCTTAATGTACTTGGTCTGGGAGATGAAAATTCCATCATTAGACTGTTTCACTTGGAGCCCAAGGAAATATTTGACCTCACCCATACTGCTCATTTCAAACTCCCCCTGCATTAGATTTGCAAATCTCTTGCAGAGGTTGTCATCAGTAGACCCAAAGATTATGTCATCAACATAAATTTGGACTAAGAGACACTTTCCCCTTGTTTCCCTAAGAAACAATGGGCTATCAATCTTTCCCCTCATGAACTTGTTCTTGAGGAGAAAGTTGGACAAAGTCTCATACCAAGCTCTTGGAGCTTGCTTGAGACCATATAATGCTTTCCTAAGAAAGTAAACATGAGAAGTTAGGGTTGGATGCACAAAACCTGAGGGTTGTTCAACATATACCTCTTCCATCAAGTCTCCATTGGGGAAGGCTGATTTGACATCCATCTGGTAGACTTTGAACCCCTTGTGGGCAGCATAGGCAAGGAATAGCATTATTGCTTCCAACCTTGCAACTGGTGCAGGGTTTAATCAAAGTCTATACCTTCCTCTTGCCTGTATCCTTTGGCAACTAATCTGGCCTTGTTCTTGATGATTGTACCATTCTCATCAAGCTTGTTCCTGTATACCCATTTGGTGCCAATCACATTGTGTCCCTGAGGTCTTGGCACCAGCTTCCATACTTTGCATCTCTTGAATTGTAGGAGCTCTTCTTGCATGGCTTCAATCCAGAAGGTATCTTGATTGGCCTCTTCAAACTTCTTGGGCTCCATTTGAGAAAGGAAGCTCAAGAATAGTGCTTCATTATGAGCTCTGCTTCTTGTCAATATGCCTTGGGTATGATCTCCAATTATTAGATCTCGTGGATGATCTCTCAGGTGCCTTGCAGCAGCTGGAAGAGGGTCCTCTGGTGGCTGTGGTTGTTCCACTAGTTCAGCTGTGACTTCACCATCTTGTACCTCTTCTTCTTCTTCAGGAATTGCAGCAGTTGTTTGTGTCTTGCTGCTGTTGGGCTTGTCTTGGACAGTCAGCTCATGCAACCCTTCTTCATTTCCTGTAAAAATAGAAGAGCCAGACCATTCTTTGTAGAGAAGGCTGGTCTCATCAAATACAACATGCATAGATTCTTCTACAACATGGGTTTTCTTGTTATAAACTCTATAAGCTCTACTATGTGAGCTATACCCAACAAGAACCCCCACATTGCATTTTTCTGCAAACTTTGTTAATTGAGATTTTCCATTATTTAGAATGTAGCATTTGCAACCAAAGATTCTAAAGTAAGAAACTGTAGGTTGTTTGCCTTTCAGAATCTCATAAGGGGTTTTCCCAAGGACCTTATTGATGGAGGCTCTATTGGGAACATAACAGGCTGTATTGACTGCCTCAGCCCAGAAGTATTCTGGGAGTGAGGAGTCACTAAGCAATGTTCTCCCAGCTTCTATCAAGGTCCTATTCCTCCTCTCAGCCACACCATTTTGCTGTGGAGTCCTTGGGGAGGAGAACTCTTGGGTGATACCAAATTCTTGACAAAATTTTGTCATGGCTTCAGATTGAAATTCTGTGCCATGGTCAGTTCTAGTCCTGACCACAGTACATAGTAGATTATTCTGAATGGCCTTGACATAATTTATAAAGACATGTAAGGTATCTGACTTCTTCTTAAGGAAGAATACCCATGTATACTTTGAATGATCATCTACAATTACCAAGGTATACAACTTCCCACCTAGGCTCTGAATTGGCAAAGGACCAAACAAGTCCATGTGCAATATGTATAAACACCTTTCAGTATCCTTGGAGCCAATACTTCTAAAGGTGGTCCTAGTTTGCTTACCCATTTGGCAAGCATGACAGGGACCACTTTTAATACATTTTAGTTTAGGACTATTTCTAACAAGGTTTTTAGAAAATAATCTATACATTGTCTTATAGTTAATGTGGGAAAGTCTCTTGTGCCATTGGACACAAAGAGACTCACTTTCATTAGCTACAAGACACACAGAAGAGATAGAATAATTGCAAATGAAGTCTAAGCAATAAACATTTCCACTCCTAGTGCCTGAGAGAATGGTCTCCAAGTCATTAGACTTTTTGATCAAGCACTTATCATTGTGGAATTCAATGACATAGCCTAAGTCACATAGTTGGCTAATGCTTACAAGGTTGTGTTGCAACCCTTCAACATAAGCTACCCTTGTGATTGAGACTATGCCATTTGAAATCATACCATATCCTTTGGTGACTCCCTTTTCAGATCCACTAAAGATAACTTTGGGTCCATTCTTCACTTGATGGTAATCCTTTAGAAGATCCTTAGTTCCTGTCATGTGCCTTGAGCACCCACTGTCCAAGTACCATATTTGGTTGAGACTGGTACTTGAACTAACCTGCAACATAGAATTTACTGTACCTTAGGACCCCAACTGATTTTGGGTCCTAGGTTCAGGTTAACACCATAAGGCATATTCCTAGAAAGGGCTGGTTTGGCTTGAGGTTCAATCCTTGCCTTTGGCACATTGGGGTTGTGCCAACAATCAATTGCAAAGTGTCCTACTTTGCCACAACACCAACACTCATATATATTATATCTCCTCTTCTGAACAGTCCTAGAAGATGAAGCTTCCTGTTTCTGTTCAGTAGGGGATGTAGCTGCTGTTTTCTTTTTCTTATCAGTAAAGGCATGGCTTTTTACCTTCCTATAATCAGTCAAGGCAGCCTGTTTTTGTTTGACAACAACACCCTTTAGCTTGGCAGCTAAACATGTGTGGCTGGCAGCAGAAACTGGGCTTTTTTGGCTTGGTTATAGGACAGTCAACAGCCATGGACTTTGCTGAACAATGTTTAGAATTGACATCCTTAGTTATCTTGAGTGAAGGGGCCGAGGTTCCAAAAACAAAGGGTCCATGATGGGCCATTTGAATTTCCTCATGCAGGGCCTTGAAGGCACTCAAGCCTAACTCCTTTCTATTTCCATAGCTGTGAGCATTCTTGCTCAAGTTATAGGAACTTCCATTTAATAAGTGAGCATGAACACTTTCTTGGTCATTCTAGTTTGAGGGCATCAAGACTTTCACAAAGGAGGTCTTAGATTCTTTTGAGTCCTTGACATTTCCCTTAGTGTTGCTAGTAGCTGCCTCCTTGTTGAAACCAACACCTCTCATGTCATGGGAGTTGAAGGTGTCAATAATAGGCAGCACTGTCTTGGGCTTGGAGAACTTAGCCACTAGTATCCTCTCCTTGAGGATCTTTTCTTCAAGATCCTTAATGAACTTGTTCTTGTGGCTTATGGTGCCCACAAGGATGATTGGCATTCCCCTTAGCTTTCCAATCTCCTTGCTCATTAGAGCTAGCTGGGTAGCATGCTCAATGCACTCAGATTTTGATTGCTTTAGGGAAGTAATTTCTTGAGCTTGCCTCTTGGCTAGCTTTTTGCTCTTTTTCAGAGCTTCCAGGAGATAACCATACCTATCAATCAATTGATTGACATCCTCCTCAGGACCTGATTCACTTCCAACTTTAGATAGAGGAGATTCAGATTGTTGACCTGTTTCATAATCAGAAGAAGAAGAAATGCAGTGTATCAATACTTGCTCATGTTCTGAATTGCTGTGGCTGTCCTCATCTTCAGTTATAGCCATCAACCCCTGGTCATCTAGAGTGACCTCATCCTCCTCTACATCACTATCTGAATGTGATAGAGGGGCCCTGATTCCTATCCTGGCAGCAGGATAGTCTTCTTCCTCCTGATCAGCAAACATCCCCAAGTAGGCTTCCTCCTCACCATCTGAATCTGAAGATTCAGATTCAGATTCACTCCAGCTTTTGCCTTTCTTAGCTAGGAAGGATTTTTCTCCCTTCCTCTCCTTTTGGTGATGAGGCTTCTTGTCACCTCTTTCCTTTCTCTTGACTGGACAGTCAGCAATGACATGTCCAGGCTTACTATAGCAATAACAAATTATGTTAGTTGAAACATGTTTACTTGATTTAGAGTCATACCTGTCCCCTTTGGGATGTTGCCTCTCAGATCTGCAATGATCCTTCTTGGGATGAGAAGAGGAGGAAGGTTTGTTCTTCCATTGTTTCCTCCTGATCATCTTCTTGAATTGCTTTGTGAAGGCAGCAAACTCCTCATCTGAAAAGGAGCTGTCTGAATTGCAGCTCTCATATTTCTCAGATTCAGCAACCTTTCTTTGAGGTGACTGCACTCTACCCTTGTTCTTCTTAGAGCTTTCAGCTTTGAGAGCAACAGATCTCTCCCTTGTGTGAGCCCTGTAGGAAGTGTCCTCCTCCTTTCTTGCAGAAAGCTGCATCTCATATGAGAGCAGTTTCCCAAACAGTGTATGTGTAGGGGTTTCTACAAGCCATGACCCTTCCCTATTTACACATATTTTAGTGTCCCAATCTCTGGTTAGAGATCTAAGGAACTTGTCATTGAGTTCATAATCTGTGAACACCCTTCAATAGGTTCTTAGTTCATTTACAATCATAAAGAACCTTTCATAGCACATGGAGGTACTCTCCTGGCTCAGCTGTCTGAAGACTTCATACTCCTGATTGAGGAGTGACTTTCTATCATCCCTCACTTCAGCTGTTCCCTCCATATAAACAACCAATGTGTCCCATATTTCCTTGGCAGTTTGGCAGTGTACCAAGTTCTGAAATGTAGTGTCATCAATGATATTTACTATTATGTTTTGGGCTCTCTTTTCCATAGTGTACAATGCTATCTCATCATTGGTCAGCTCAGAAAATACCTTAAGTACTTTTCTAGTAGGGTCAATAGTGGAGACTTTCTCGAAGGTATAAGGACCATTTTTGACAGTCAAAAAGATCCTTGGGTCCGAGGCTTCTATGAATAGCCTTACCCTTTGCTTCCATATACCAAAGTTTTCTTTGGAGCATATGGGCAACTTCATTGACCCCAACTTCTTCTTCATTCCACCGTTGGCCATTGGATTTCAGATTTGACTACTCCTGTATAGGATCTAATCAGACTGTTAAGTCCTTTTGATCAACCTCCCTCTGATACCACTTGATAGTTTATATAGGTGTAGTCAATAATACCTAGTGGGGGGGGGGGGGGGGGTGAATAGGATTTACTTATTTTCTTTATATAATCCTAATGTATCTAGTTGCAGAAAACTCAATCACAGAAAGCACACAAGGATTTATAGAGGTTCCTCAAGACAGGGTGTCTTGAGTAGTCCTCTTTCCCCCCTTCACCTTTCTAACAGTGAGTTAGACAAGGCCACAAACTCCAATCTCAGCTCCTTGAGCTTACACCACAAGTTCCTAAGAACTTCTCAGATCAAGAGTGATCCTACCTCAGACACAGCATCCCTACACTCAGGCTCAGCAGCCCTACACCTCAGGCACAGCAGCCCTACACGCAGGCTCAACAGCCCTACACCTCAGGCGCAACAGCCCTAAGCCTCAGAGTTATGTAACACCTACCACTCAGAAATCACACAGATCTCCTACCTCAGACCTATCAAGAAGTCGTACCACTCAAGCTGTCAACACAGCTTTCCACACAGGCTCAACAGCCTTTCACTCAGGCAACAATGCCTTACAAGGATATAAGAGTGTTTGTACTAAATACAGAAGATAAAAGGATTACTCTCAGGTCTGAAGGACAACAGCTTCAGATTTGAATCACCTTGATCTTCTCCTTCAGCAAAGCAGAAGATCAACTTGCCCTTCTTGAGTTAGTACAGGAAGAGCTAACTAATCTCCTTCAGAAGATTAACTTCAGCTCCAGAGAACAACTTCAACTGGCTGAAACGTGAATGCTCGATTGTGGCTTGCAACAAAAGCTTTTCAATAGAACAGTGCTTGTTGTTGTGCCCTAGCTTTTGCTTTTATACCTCCATAAGACTTCAACGACTATTTCGATCCTCCTGACACAGTATGGGGCAGATTGGAGTTACTTTTCCCTTTTTATTTTCGCTTGCGCCAAAAGCAGATCTCGTCAGCGCATTTGAATCTGTCTAAGCGGTTGGGCTGAGACAGCTTCCAGTCTCAGCGGTTGCTCCAGTCTCCTTCTCAGTGGATCCGCTGAGACGGCTCCTCGTCGCAGTGGTATTGACCCTTCGTCTCAGCGGTTCTGCTGAGACATATCTTCATCTCCTTGTAGATGATTTCTTCTCATCTAAGGGCATGTTTGGCCCTTCCTTTTGAGTCACATGTGCATGTATATCCTACACAAGTATAGCTTCGTTAAATACAATACGTCCTTAGCATTGAGAGTGATGCCTCTTCAAATCAAGGTAATATTGAGGGCAATATACCCAACACACCCCCCCTTTAAGGGCGTCAATCGATCCAACAGACGTCTGGATTCGTATTCATGGCGGGCCCCACAGCTATATCATGGTGCAGCAAGAAGCAGGATTCCGTGTCTGTTTCTACCATGGAAGCGGAATACAAGGCTTTGGCCTTGGCAGCTCAAGAAGCCATCTGTCTTAGGAGGTTGGTGGGAGACGTCCATAAGGAGGTTCGGGGTCCCACTCTGCTCTGCGTCGATAATGAGAGTGCGCTCAAACCAGTTACTAATCCAGTTTGTCATGCGAGGATCAAGCATATCGAGATCGAGCATCATTTCATTCGTGAGAAGGTGCTGGAGTAAAAGTGGATGTTAGATCTAAAATTAACTCTAGAGGGGGGGGGGGTGAATAGAGTTTAAAACTTTTCCCTTAGTTTTATAGCGGAATTGAAAATACTGATATAAGTATATGTGTATAGAGTGAGTGATAAATAAAAACTGAAATAAAATGAATAATGAAAAACAACACACAACACAACACATAAAAGAAATCAAACACAGAAGACACAAGGAGCTATAGTAGTTCCCCACTAAACTTGGGTACATCTACTCTTCTACCACCCTTGGTAGGAATCCACTAGGATTTTTGATCAGGTTCCCTCACACCAATGAGCTTTTGATAAGGTGCCCAAAAACCAACTAGATTTTTTGATCAGGTGTCTTGCCACCAATGGGGTAAACTTTTGAAGGGAGTTTTAACCCTGTACAAAATGGGATAGAGAGGGGTTTAGATGTTCTTCTCTGTCAAGATGTATAGAGAAGACTCTAGTGGATGTTGATGTAGAAAGGAACTCCTCTGTCTGATATGAGATGTTTGATAGCTGATTTTGCTGGAGCCTTTTCTTGAAGAAATGATCTTCCTGTTAGCTGATTAAACTGAGAGAGATATTTCTTCAAATTATAGTTGCTCTGTTGAAGATCTGTATTTGCAGCAAAAGACAGAGAGAAAAATTTAAGTTCTCAGTTGAAAGAGGTTGCTGCTGTTGAGGAAGAAGAAGATGATGCTCCTTTTGTTCTTCTTTTTCTTCTCTTCCTGAAGCTTTGTCCTTTATTGATTCTTATTTTGTAGTAGGAAATCTGAGAGAAGTGTTGAAGATGTTCTCAGAAAAAAGTGTGCTGCTGAAGGAGGAAGAAGATGAAGATCTGTATTCTGAAATTGCTTGAGGAGGAAGAAGAAGTTATTTTCAATTTCTTTTCTTCCTTGGATATTTCTTTCTTTCTTTTCTCTGTGTATTTTTTTCAGTACAGCAAAACTGTAAATAATCTGTATTGATGCTGTCGTGAAAGCTGTAAAAATTATTCTACTATATCTTCTTTCCTTTTCTTTTTCAAATTTCTGACAAACATTAATTGCAAATTCCTTAAATTAAGGAATTTAACACGCTGAAGAGTTATTTTGAAAACATAATACAGCTGCGCCATTTAATTCTTTCCTTTTCCATGAATATGTCCTTTTCCGAGGAGATGTCAACGGCTATAACTTAAATAATAAAGGAAATATATTTTCCTTACTTGATCTGATGGAAAGAGTCGTTGCTGTCGTCGATCTGAGTTCAGAGAATGAAATGAATATAATCCTTCTGAAATTTCTGAGCTTAAATAAGAAATCTTTGATCTGAACAAAATTCGTCGAACGTAGATTCGTCGACCTCAAGATTTTCGTCGAACACAATATTTACTTTGTCGACCTCAACATTTAATTCACTGTTCTGAACATCTGCTGAATATTCGTCGAACGCAGACTTGAGTTCGTCGAACGGAAGGATTCGTCGACCACTAAGCCTGGATAAATTCGTCGACCGCTGAGCTTGAGTAAAAGTGTCGAGCGCTGAGCTTGAGTAAAAGCATAGAGCGCTGAGACTGAGCAAAAGCGTCGAGCGCTGAGCCTGGATATGTTCGTCGACTGCTGTAACAATCTGTTCATCGACCGCTGAACTGCTGAGACGGGATCGTCGACTGCAGAATGTAATTAGTCGAGTGCTGCACTTAGACAAATTCTTCGACCGCTGAGACTTGAACTGTTCATCGAACGCAGAATATATGTCGATCGTCGAACGCAGAGAGCTTGTCGTTTGTCGAACGCAGACAGCTTGCCGTTCGTCGAACGTAGATAGCTTGCCGTTCGTCGAACGCAGATAGCCGTTTGTCGAACGCAGTGTGGAGTTCGTCGAATGCAGAATCTGAATGAATTCTCTAGTTCTAATAGCCAAAACTCTTGACCCATAAACTATACATTGGGGTCAACTTTGTCCTTAGTCAACATATAGTGATCCTTGCCCAAATCAGAAATAGGGTTGTTCCAACAATCTCTCCCTATTTGGGTTAGGACACTATTTGACAAAAATTGAAAATAAACAAATACTAAAACAGCAGAAACAACAGAGCATGAATATATCTGATATATTTTAAATATTTTATCAGATATAAAATAAATAGTACTCTGAGTTTTTGAAACATTTCAACAAAAATAAAACTGATGGAAATGCAATCAGAACCTTGATTCTTCTGAATTCTGCCTTCTGAATTCTAAAATTCTGATTGAAATTCTGATCTGAACTGAACTGTATCTGCTATGTAAATCAGCTTTCTGAAATTGTTCTGAACTGAATATGTTATCTGCTATGAGTTTTGATCTTAATCTTTATCTGATTTCTGAATTTCTGATTAGCTGAGCTGTAGCAATAACTGATAGTGAATTTGCTAAAACAAAATTCTTCTTCTGAGCTGTACTGTATCTGAACTTGATCATGACTGTATCTAAATTTTTCCGAAACATAAATTTGCAATCAGCAAACTGCTGTAAGCTTTATCAAGCTTCTTCATACAACAACTCCCCCTGAGAGTGTCTCCCCCTGAGTTCTGGATGTTCTTCAGCTTTCTCCCTTGCTTAGTTTATAGAACAACTCCCCCTGAGTAATTACATCAAATGGAGCTTGTTCATGAAAACTTCTCCCCCTGCCTAGTTTCAGGAAAGGCCTAAAGCTAGGCCCCTTGAAGAAGGGACATTTGATGGAGGTAGGGAAGGATGCAAGATTTATATTGATGTTGTTCCTGCATAATAAAATAGAGATCAAGTGCAAAGGGGAACTAGAAAGAGAAATAATTATGTAGGCATTTATATAATAAAAAAAACTTAGTGATATGAAAAGGAATGAGGGGTAAATAGAAAACTTAATTTTTTTCAAGTTGAATCTCCATCTATCATTCCCAACTGATTTATAAAGAAAATATGTTTCTTTTCATCTAAGGGCTTGGTGAAAATGTCAGCTCTTTGCAAATCAGTAGAGATGAATTGTAGGCAAATTTTATTTTTATCCACATTATCCCTAAGGAAGTGGTGCCTAATCTCTATGTGTTTAGTCCTACTATGGAGAACTGGATTTTGTGCTATAGATATTGCACTAGTATTGTCACAAAATATAATTGAATTACTTAAGTTGACACCATAGTCTAGGAGCTGATTTTGTATCCACAATATCTGTGAGCAGCAACTGCCTGCATCTATATATTCAGCTTTAGCTGTTGATGTAGACACATATGTTTATTTCTTACAAAACCAAGACACAAGCCTATCACCAAGAAACTGGTAAGTTCCTTATGTGCTTTTCCTGTCTACTCTGCATCCAGCATAATCTGAATCTGAGAATCCAGTTAATTCAAATTCAGATGCTGTTGGATACCAAAGTCCTAGATTAGGGCAACCCTTTATATATCTCAAAATTCTTTTTAATAAAATTAAATGAGATTCTTTGGGGTTAACTTGGAACTTAGCACAAATATAAGTAGCAAATATTATATCTGGCCTACTAGCTGTTAAATGAAGTAATGAGCCAACAATTGCTCTATATACCTTCTGATCAATAGGTTTCCCTGATTGATCAGTATCAACAACAACATTAGAGGGCATGGGTGTTTTTATGGTGGAAGAATCAGACATACCAAATCTTTTAACTAATTCCTTAGCATACTTAGATTGGAATATGAAGATTCCATTTGGAGTTTGCTTCACTTTTCACCAAGGAAGTATGATAGTTCACCCATACTACTCATTTCAAATTTAGATTGCATTAGATTAGAAAATCTTTAGCACAAATTTGAATCAGTAGAGCCAAAGATAATGTCATCTACATATATTTGAACTAGTAGAGTTTGATTTTTATGTATCCTAAAAAATAAAGTTTTATCTACTATGCCTCTGCATAATTTATTCTCTAAAATAAAACTAGCTAAAGTCTCATACCATGCTCTGGGAGCTTGTTTAAGACCATAGAGAGCTTTCTTAAGCTTAAATACAAAAGAAGAGTGAGTTGGAGAGATGAAACCTGGTGGTTGTTCCACATAGACTTCTTCTTTGATTTCTCCATTCAGAAATGCACTCTTTACATATATTTGATAAACCTTGGATTTCTTGTATGCAGCAAATGCAAGAAAAATTCGGATTGCTTCTAACCTTGCAGCTGGTGCAAAAGTTTGATCATAGTCTATTCCTTCTTCTTGTGAGTATCCTTGAGCTACTAGTCTAGCTTTGTTTCTCACAATGTTGCCATCTGCATCTAGCTTATTCCTGTTGACCCACTTAGTTCCAATGACTGGATGATTCTTTGGTCTAGGAACCAATTCCCAAACTTTGTTTGTCTCAAACTGATTGAGCTCCTCTTGCATAGCAATGATCCAGTTGGGATCTTGTTCTGCATCTTGTAAGGATTGAGGTTCAATCTGAGAGAGAAAATAAGTGTGCATCATATTCTGATTTACTTGTTGTCTTGTTTGCACACCTGCTGAAATATCACCAATTATTTGAGATATTTGGTTATCTCTAACTGTGATGTGATCGACAGTTGGAGTGGGTTCAGCTACGATTTCCACTTGGGGAAATTGTTCAGCTGCTATATCCTGTGAAGGATGATCTGCTGTTATCTGTACTGAACTTTCAGCAAAATCTGGGCGACTTTCTTCTTCACTCTCTTCAGTATTCTGTTGTTCAGGATTTAGAAATCCTTCTTTATGTAGAGCTAATTGATCTAGCTGCTCACATAGTGTAGGTACCTGTAGATTTTCTATGGTAGAAGAATTCTTCTCCTTGTAAAACATGTTAGTTTCATCAAAAGAGACATGCATAGATTCTTCTATTTTAAGAGAAGATTTATTATAAATCCTATATGCTTTGCTGATTAGTGAATTGCCTAAGAAAATTCCTTCATCAGATTTTGGTTCAAATTTCCTAAGGTATTTCTTATCATTATTGTGAATGAAACATCTACAACCAAATGCCTCTAAAATAGTTAACTTTAGGTTTCTTCCCTTTAAGTAATTCATAAGGAGTCTTACCCTTAAGTTTGTGTATCAAACTTTTATTCAGTACATAGTTTGATGTGCTAATAGCCTCTGCCCAAAAAGATAGGGGCAAATTAGCATCTGCAAGTAATGTTCTTGCTGATTCAATTAGAGTTCTATTTTTCCTTTCAACTACCCCATTTTGTTGAGGAGTTCTAGGAGCTGAGAAGCAATGTCTGATAACTTCCTTCTCATAGAATTCTTGCATAAGAAGAGACTCAAACTCAGTGCCATGATCACTTCTGATCAATGCAATATGAGTAGAGTACTCAATCTTTATGCTCTTAAGAAAGTCTGTAAGAACTTTAAAGTTATCTGACTTTTCTCTCAAAAAGAACACCCAAGTGAATCTAGAGAAGTCATCTACAATAACTAGAGTGTAAGACTTCCCCCCTAAACTCTTTGTTGCTATAGGTCCAAAAAGGTCCATATGTAGCAAATATAAGATTCTAGGTGGATCACTTTTAGATAATGATTTAAAACTATTTTTAGTTTGCTTGCCTAGTTGACATGCCCTATAAAGACCTTCTTTCTTATATGAACCTAAAGGTAAACCTCTAACAAGATTGTCCTTAGATAATTTAGCAATTGTCCTAAGGTTTACATGTCCTAATCTCTTATGCCAAAGTTCACTAGGTTTGCTTAATTCATTAAATAAACAGATTTCTTATTTAGATGAATTGAAATTAACTAAATATATATTACCCTGCCAAATACCTGATAAAACAATAACATTATCAGCAGATTTAATAAGGCATTTCAATTTATTGAAGGTTACCTGATAACCTTCATCACATAATTGACTTATGCTGATGAGGTTGTGCTTCAGTCCCTTGACATAAACTACCTCTTTGAAGGTGACTTCTCCAACCTTGACTTTTCCATAGCCTTTGGTCTGTCCACAGTTGGAGTCTCCAAGTATAACTTTTGGTCCAAGCTTTGCCTTGTAGTTGTTCAGGTTGGCCTTGTTCCCTGTCATATGTTTTGAACAGCCACTGTCCAAATACCATTTTTCATTTATTCTTGGACAGTTGTGTACCTGCAAAAACAAGAAAACAATCTATTTGTTCTTGACCCAGATTACCTTGGGTCTTTTTGTATTTCCACAAAAATCTGAAATAAAAGACATTTCAGGTTGGTACTTATAACCTTGTGGATGATATCTCCTTGGAGGTATTATCCATTCAGTGAAAGGATTGATAGAATATGAAGAATGAGAATTGTTCAGATTTGATGTATAGTTTCTGTTCGACGAACTGGGCTGAGTTCATCGAGCGTCGTTCGACGAATGACTGAGATTTCATCGAGCGCCGTTCATATAATAACTATATTGAAAATCTGTCTTCAGAGTTCGTCGAGCTCCGTTCGACGAAGTGGTCACATTTCGTCGAGCTCCATTCGACGAATTCTGCTGAATTCTGCTATTCTCGACAGTCTTACTTGAAATATTTTTATTTATACCTACAACCTCTTTGCTCTTAGCAGAGATGAATTTTATAGGTGTAGATAATATATTCTTCTTAATCAGAGGTGGCTCACTTGATGAAGCACCCAAGCCTAGTTTGCTATTAAGTCTAGCATTTACTGTGCTTGTAATGTCCATCAGTTTGATGCTTCTCCCATTTAGGGATTCTTCAAACTTTTTGGCTTTAAACAACTTGCTCTCAATGAGAACAATATGTTCCCTAGAGGCAGCCAAATCTTTCTTAAGATTTATATTTTCTTCACTTATTTGATTCATTTCAGCTAGCTTAAGTCTGAGTGAGATTATTCCTTTCTCAGATTTAATTAAGTCTGAGCAAAGAACTTTGAATTCAGCTTTGAATTCAACTGAAGTAAAATCAAAAGTAGATATTACCCGATTTGCATCAATTTCTCCTTCTGATTTTGATTCTTCTTCATCAGAATTGTTGGTTGTGGCATTGATTGCCATCATGCAGAAACTCTTATATTCTTGATTATCTTCATCATCACTGGATGAAGAGGCATCTGCTGACTCACTGCTTGAGTCATAAATTGCCATCAGGCACTGGTCATTTTCTTTTGTTTCTTCTTCATCATCTGAAGAACTGGATGAATTTTCTGAATCTGTTTCACTCCAGGTTTCTGCTATAAATCCTCTTCCCTTCTTTTTGTGTTTGTGGGAGGAAGACTTGCTGGAATGTCTTCTTTCTTCTTTTTCTTTTCTCTTTTCCTTCTTGTCATTTTTGTTTTGATTCTCTGGACAGTCTGGAAGGATATGACCAAGTTTCCTGCAACCATAACAAATGATTTATTTATAATTTGACTTGTCATACCTTGGCTTTTCATGGCTCCTGGATGACTTTTTCCTGAAGTCTTTTCTTGCCATCTTGTAGAATCTTTGGGCAAGTAGACTCATGAATTCCTCATCCCTTGGAGATTTTTCTTCTTCATCAGCTGCTTTGAAAGCTATGCTCTTTTCTTTCTTTGTTGCTGGAGATGAAGTGGATGATTCAGCTTCCCTGGATTTGATGAGCTGCTCATAGCATTTGAGCTTGCCGAACAAAGTTTCAGTGATAATCTCATTGAGGCTTCTGGCTTCCTTGATAGGCCAGATCCTAGAATACCATGTGCTGGGGAAGCACATTAAGATCTTTTCATTGATCTCAGTGACAGAGATTACTTTATCCAAGGTTTTCAGCTCATTTATTATGAGGCCGAGCCTATTGTACATGCCAGCCACACTTTCAGATTCTCCTTTCTTGAAATTCTCATATTGAGAAATAAGATGTGATCTCCTGTCTTTCCTTTCATCATCAGATCCCTCAACCATTTTGTTGAGAGAAATCCATATTTCTCTTGCTGAGGTGCATTCCACCACTCTTTGAAATATGTCATCAGACATTGTTTGAGCCAGAATGTTCATGGCTTTTGCATCAGCACTCCTTTGCTTTTTCTGAGCTTTTGTCCATTCAGGAGGTGGGACAATATTATTGGTAGTTGTGGTTTCTGCACTAGTTGTTGTTGTGGGAGCTGGAGGTCCTGTCAAAATCACATTAAAAATTTCTTCATCAATTGAGTTCATATAAAGCCTAATCCTTGCTTTCCACAGTGCAAACTTACTGAGATTGCACATAGGATGTCTTGTGCTTGAATACTCTTTGTTTTGTGCCATGAGTTTTTAACAGAAAAATAAATAAAATAAAAACTCTAAAATAGATTTAAGATCTAATTGATCTTTATGATTCAGGTGTTAGCCTGTAAAGAATCAACAGCCCTCTGATACCAATTGAAAGTGGAGGTTAGATCTTAAATTAACTCTATAGGGGGGGGGGTGGGTGAATAGAGTTTAAAACTTTTCCCTTAGTTTTATAGCGGAATTGAAAATACTGATATAAGTATATGTGTATAGAGTGAGTGATAAATAAAAACTGAAATAAAATGAATAATGAAAAATAGCACACAACACAACACAGAAAAGAAATCAAACACAGAAGACACAAGGAGCTATAGTAGTTCCCCACTAAACTTGGGTACGTCTACTCTTCTACCACCCTTGGTAGGAATCCACTAGGATTTTTGATCAGGTGCCCTCACACCAATGAGCTTTTGATAAGGTGCCCAAAAACCAACTAGATTTTTTGATCAGGTGTCTTGCCACCAATGGGGTAAACTTTTGAAGGGAGTTTTAACCCTGTACAGAATGGGATAGAGAGGGGTTTAAATGTTCTTCTCTGTCAAGATGTATAGAGAAGACTATAGTGGATGTTGATGTAGAAAAGAACTCCTCTGTCTGATATGAGATGTTTGACAGTTGATTTTGCTGGAGCCTTTTCTCGAAGAAATGATCTTCCTGTTAGCTGATTAAACTGAGAGAGATATTTCTTCAGATTATAGTTGCTCTGTTGAAGATCTGTATTTGCAGCAAAAGACTGAGAGAAAAATTTGAGTTCTCAGTTGAAAGAGGTTGCTGCTGTTGAGGAAGAAGAAGATGATGTTCTTTTTGTTCTTCTTTTTCTTCTCTTCCTGAAGCTTTCTCCTTTCTTGATTCTTATTTTGCAGCAGGAAATCTGAGAGAAGTGTTGAAGATGTTCTCAGAAAAAAGTGTGCTGCTGAAGGAGGAAGAAGATGAAGATCTGTATTCTGAAATTGCTTGAGGAGGAAGAAGAAGTTATTTTCAATTTCTTTTCTTCCTTGTATATTTCTTTCTTTCTTTTTCTCTATATATTTTTCTCTACAACAAAACTGTAAATAATATGTATTGATGCTGTCGTGAAAGCTGTAAAAATTATTCTGCTATATCTTCTTTCCTTTTCTTTTTTAAAATTCTGACAGACATTAATTGCAAATTCCTTAAATTAAGGAATATAACACGTTGAAGAGTTATTTTGAAAACATAAAACAGCTGCGCCATTTAATTCTTTCCTTTTCCATGAATATGTCCTTTTCCGAAGAGATGTCAACCGCTATAACTTAAATAATAAAGGAAATATATTTTCCTTGATCTGATGGAAAGAGCTGTTGTTGTCATCGATCTGAGTTCAGAGAATGAAATGAATATAATCCTTCTGAAATTTCTGAGCTTAAATAAGAAATCTTTGATCTGAACAAAATTCGTCGAACGCAGATTCGTCGACCTCAAGATTTTCGTCGAACACAATATTTACTTCGTCGACCTCAACATTTAATTCACTGTTCTGAACATCTGCTGAATATTTGTCAAACACAAACTTGAGTTCGTCGAACGGAAAGATTCGTCGACTGCTGAGCCTGGATAAATTCGTCGACCACTGAGCTTGAGTAAAAGCGTAGAGCGCTGAGCTTGAGTAAGAGCATCGAGCGCAGAGACTGAGCAAAAGCGTCGAGCGCTGAGTCGGGATCTGTTCATCGACCGCTGTAACAATCTGTTCGTCAACCGCTGAACCACTAAGACGGGATAGTCGACCGCAGAATGTAATTAGTCGAGCGCTGCACTTAGACAAATTCTTCGACCGCTGAGACTTGAAATGTTCATCGAACGCAGAATATATGCCGATCGTCGAACGTAGAGAGCTTGCCGATCGTCGAACGCAGATAGCTTTCCGTTCGTCGAATGCAGATAGATTGCTGTTCGTCGAACGCAGTGTGGAGTTTGTTGAACGCAGAATCTGAATGAATTCTCTAGTTCTAACAGCCAAAACTCTTGACCCATAAACTATACATTGGGGTCAACTTTGTCCTTAGTCAACATATAGTGATCCTAGCCCAAATCAGAAATAGGGTTGTTCCAACATGGAGGGGTCTCTTTCAGTCGAGCCTGTTCGGAGTCAGGATAACGTTGCTGACATATTCACAAAGGCGCTGGCGAAGAGGCCGTTTACTCGGCTAAGGAGTTTACTTGGGCTGTTTTCAACTTCCCACTTCAAGGGGGAGTGTTGAAAATGTTGAAGTGGAAGTTTGTGGAAGTTGGCGGTCTGGGGGAGGTCGCGCAGTCTGGCAAACCGTGTGGTCTTGCGGTCTCCATCTGCGGTCTAACCTCTTCGGTCTAGCAGCAGGTCTTTTCGGCGTGACCGCCGTTTCTTCTGTCCAAGGCTGCTGAAGTGAGGCCGCGCGGTCTGGTTCTATGACCGCGTGGCAGGTTGTTACTTCAGGACTGTGCCGGTCAAGTTGTTACCACACAGGGTTGATTCAGGCATCCGGAAGTCCAGTCTGGCGACTGTACGGGTTCCTGGTAGTGATCGCCGACTAAGGCTTCTTAGTCGTGCGATCTCTGTTCGCGGTCTCTGGTGGAGACTGGCAATGCGAACAGGTTGGGTTCGCCGTCTCATTGGCGAACAAGCTGTGTTTGCGGTCTCGTTGGTGAACACTGGTAGTGGGCGGCTTCTTGGAGGAGTGGCGATCTCTTTGTCTATGTTGAAGCCGACGAGCTCACTAAGCAGAAGGATCTTTACTGATCACGCGGGTTGACCGGTCTGGTCGCGCGATTAAGGGTGGTGACCTTATCTCTTAGGGTGGTGACTGGATCATGTCTCATGCCTATAAATAGGAGCCACTGTAACAGCAAAACACAATCGCACCAAGTGTAAGCAGAGCTCGCGACTAGTTCCTGCGGTCTCATTTTCTTGTGACCGGGCGACTTTCTGATTGAACTTCTTTTGTGCAGCTTATACAGATTGTGCGGGCAGCAGCGGCCACCTCTTCTTCTAGGGTGTTTGGGTGGTCTCGCGGCTTGCAGTGCGGGTTGCTAGAGTTTGGGAGAATCAGTGGAGGTTGCGGCATTCTCGGTTGGTGTTGTTCTCGCGGGCAGGCAGTTCAGGCAGTCTCGTGTTCTACTCGCGCGAACTCGGAGGTCTGGCGGTCTCAGTGGGCAGACCGCTGGTTATCTTTTCCAGCTTGTATTTTTCTCCTATTTTTTTGTGTACTGGCGAAATCATGTCTCACCATGTATACCTCGCACTGTAATGAAGATTTCTGCTAGCATCAATGAAGATTGAAGTTGTTTTCATGTGCTTCTGGTTGTTGGCTTGAACTTTGAGTTATACTATTCCTGCTCACTCCTAGATCTACGAAAAATTTCACAGTAATACATCATTTAAGAATAATATTATACATTTCCAAAGGATTGCAAGTTCCAAAAAGGAGAGAGCATTTATGGTAACTTATTCTGCCATTTCAGTCTATATTCTTTAATAGCGCAACCTAATTAATTAAGGAAGGAATTATCAAGAGGGCCTTTATGCAAAATTGCAGAAGAATATAAAAAAGAACAACTTCGATTTCAGGATAGAGGTGAATACACTCAAAAAGAAGACAAAGTTATTCTCTCTCTTTCATATTCTCACACATACAAGCATTCAAGAGAAAAAGAGAGGAAAGTATAGAACAAGAAGACTTCACTACTCTACTGTGAAGATCAAAAAGAAAGAAAGAATCTTCTTCCCTGATTGCAAAGTCCGTTTGATATTTCTCTGAAGAAGATTCTTAAGAACAGTACAAAGATTCAAAGATCTCTGGACTTATTTTTGCAAGAAGAAGAAGAAGACCTGCTATGTAAAAGAGCTTTTATCTTGAAGCCTTCTCTTCTACAATATCAATTTCATCTATACTATTCTGTAGGGTTCTTTGTGAGCCTGAATTTGTAGGATCTTGTAACAGATCTGAGTTGGTAGGGTTCTGTGTGAGCGTGAGTTCTGTAGGGTTCTTTGTGAGCCTGAGTTGGTAGGATCTTGGTGAAGATCTGAGTTCTTGTAAGACTTGTAAAGTCTGAGTTGTTGGTAGGGTTCTTTGTGAGCCCGAGTTGTAAGATCTGCTTATAAAGAAGAGATCTGAGAAGTTAGAGAAGTTTCCTAGTCTAGATCATTACTAGATAGGTGGGAGGGACAATGGAGTACCTCTAGACACATTGTCTTATAAGGAACCACTATAAACTTGTATGTTTTCTGTGTTGCTTCTGTGATGAGATAGATAGATTTTTAATGTAGCAACTAACTGTGAAAACACCTAATCACCCCTAGGTGTAGTTTAATCAAACCCATATCTTTCAATAAAGGATTTTTATTAAAAGTTGAGAATTCCTTATTTACCCCTCCAAGGTCGTCATACGATCTTACAAGTTGGATCAATCTCTTGTGTATGTATATGAGATTTACATCCCATCCTACAACATGTATGTAGCTCCTCATGTCCATCCATCACTTAGTAGAGGGTTATTGTGATGTCAAATATATGTGTGGTATTTTGTTCTTGATCATACTTATTTCACATTGGTTGGTTGCTTGCATGCTTTCTTGTTTTATGCTTAATGATTAAAAATATATAATTCACACTTTTATGCTTTTTTGTTTTTCTGGCTTGAATTAGTTGCTTCTTAATGCATATATAGAATAAAAAAAAAATTGAAAAAGAAACATTTCTAAAAACATGTTTTTGACATTTTTCTGAGTCTTTGTTTGATACAACCGTGCGGTAGTACTACCGCTATCGATAGCGAGTAATTTATGCTATTTTCTATTATTTACTTTAGATTTGCGATGACATTGGATCCTTCTGTTTGCTTGGATTTAATGCTCTTCTTTTTCAACACGAACATGTCGTTTAATCATCATTTCTCTCTTTATACAAATTTAAAAGAAAATAGAAAACATATAAAACAATTAGAAAATCCAAAACTATGTTCATTTTGCTATTTTATTCTTATATTTATGTCTTTACTTCTTAAAACAAATAATTATAAAAAATTTAAGCTACATTGATAATGTCTAACATGTTTAGTACGATCATTAAAGATTGACTACAATGTATATTTTCCTACTTTAATCTTCACTAAACATTGTATTGGTTATTCATGCTAAGCTAATTATCTTATATGTACATAAATTGAAAAGATGTGTGGGATAAGTGTACCAAAATGCTTATTTATGCCTCGGAGTATGAATGGTGCTTTATTTAAAATAATGATACACATGTTCACTCATTGTAATTTCGACAATTGTTTTTAATCATGTTTATGCATGCATGTGCAGTATAATGTTGCGTCTAGTTGATGTGTATTGATAGATTACATACACTTCATTAGATTGCCTTCATGCGATCCATGATTATTCATGCGCTAAATCAAGAGAAGTATGATTTATTATATGTATGTTTGCTTTCAAGTCAATTTGGTGTAAAACTCCACCTCCGTATAACTGAGCACGACCAAGAGGAGTTTTAGGCACAGAACATCCGCCTTGCGGTAGACACAACTCACAGGCTAGCAACCACAACAAGACGCCTATTCTGCCGGCCATTTCCAAATATCAAGGCCAACCATAATTTTAAAAGGAATGAAAATATAAAGTCCACATCAAATTAAATAGAAATAGTAGTCTACATGATAATAATAGAGACTGATACAGTCTGATACATGTCCAAGATGAAAAACAAACTACTACAAGCGAAAGATCTCTAATGTCTCACATCTGCTGCGGAAGGGGCCGATACATGCCGCATCATCACGTCATGCTCTACCTCTCTGGCCCGGTGGTCCTCCTGCTCGAGGTGTTGCTACTGCATCGGCACGGTTCCCTAAAATGATGTGGTCCACTGACTGTTAGTCAAAAAGACTAAGCGATTTCAGCATCCGCTCCCCCGACCACTCCTAGGCACCGGGTGGAAGGATGGAAAAGGAAGGTACAATATAAGTAGTAATAATAATACAAGTAGGTGACATATGGGATAATCAATTCAATGGTGTCATTCAAAATAATATATCAAGTAGTGGTACATGTAGGAATAATGAGCATGTTATAGCTCTCAGCACATAATTATAGATCTACATTTACTGTTAAACAATAGAATAAACTACCATGTACAATCATATAACAACAGATAATAAATAACTTAAATTTTAAAAATGACCATACATATTTATAAGTTAAGGGTCATTCTAGCAAGTAAATAAGTCATCATATAAAATAGCCATACTAATTTATATGATGAGGATCTTTGGCGATGGTTTATAATATAAATGTCATGTTATGCTATGATATGATGACTCACCATGCAGTTACCCACACACACAAACTCTATGTTGACATATACTTTTAGTTCATGCTTTTCAAGGGTAGCTAACCTCTCAGACACCTCCCATCATGGTCAAAAGGAGACAGTGGAGAGGACATCTCCACTACTAGGTGGTTATAACACACTACCAAACTTAGGCCTTGTGTATGCCTCAACGCGTGAGCATTGTGGAGCCTCTGCGTACTCTTGATGGAATGTACCAAACCAGACCTTCAAAGCTTAGGGGAGAGTCATTGGGAAAGCATCTCCAGGACACCAGCTGAGCTGGCTCACTAGACCTCAACCCCTCTAGCCAAGTCTGCATGCTACCATCAGTGTGACGATTGGACATGCGTCGTAGACCCACCACAAGTAATCCCATCACTAGGATCAATATGTGACGCGCAAATCTAGCACACCGCTATAGGCGGTAGCAAGACCGCGGCACGAAACGGTAGTGTACCAATCGTTCAAGTAATATAAAATGGGAGTGATCCCCATGTATCGAATCTCTAAGGAACACAGTAAGGTGGAGTTAACTATTGAGGAAGGACTTGAGATCGAAGTCCTTTAGGTCGGATGGATGCGAAAGGGGGTGATTTGGTTTGTGGAAAATAAAGTAAAAGAGCTAAATCAACTACACCTATGCAGGCCCTGAGCGCACTGCTTCGCTTGGCGGGATGGAAACTACGTAGGCCTTGAACGCACTACTTCGCTAGGCGGATGGAAGAGTAGGCATGCGGATGAGGTGGTTCACACTAGCGGAAAGGTTTTGAGGGCTGTTAGCACCTCTTGGCTAGGTGGATGGATTACACGGGCTGCTATGCACAGCTTCACAGCACGGATGGACGAGAAGGCTTGCGGATGGAATGGGTCACACCGGCGGAATGAGGGTCGCAAGCACCTCGTCAACAAGCATGCCACTAGCAGTTGCTAGTGCGGCACACGGAACACTCACACCACAATCACCACGAAAGCACACCTCAAACACTCATAAGCATGAAAACATTTCATAATATTTGACAAGAAGTTCAACAAATATAGAGTGCAACATCATCGACATACGAGACACTAACAACAATCATAAAGCGGAAAGGAGGAAAAGCTAAAAATACAACCACATCCAGAGACTTGTTGGGATTCACGGTAGGAATCGTTGGGTTGTCAATCCGCATCCTAGATCAGTCCACAACTACGTCCGGGGTCCAGAGGAGCTATCACCTTCCCTCCAATATACCCGTCTTCTCCGTGTCACGATCTGTCCACCACAAAAGCTGTGTACTCCTTCCTCGGTTTATGAGAGTAGGGCTAGGATCTCTCCCTTGAAGTGCTTGGATGATGCGAGGTGGCCTCAGGTGAAAAGGGGGGGGGGGGAACAAAACTTCAAAAACGGAGCTTTCCTCCCTGTCGGCGGAAGAAATCGCGGAATAGCCCAGCTCCCGACCTAAAATCGCGCATAGGTATTTATAGAAAAATAGGGCGCACGATCAGGCGCACGACCAGTGGTCGTGCGCAAAGGAATGCCTCTGATCGTGCGCGAAGAACCTATAGAATATTCCTGAAATGCAAAATAGCGCACGGTCAGTGGCGCACGACCAGTGGTCATGCGAGAAGAAGGTCTATGATCATGCGAACTTCTCTGTTTGGTAAGGGGAATTAACGCACGACCAGTGGTCGTGCGCCTGATCGTACGCGAAGAAAAAATGCACGATCAGTGGCTTTTTAGGCAGAAATTGCCCCCAGTCAAACTCCGAGCATCGCACGACCCTTGAACCTGCATGAAAATATCCAGGACCACTAGAATACAAGGAATCACACCAAAATGGGCTAAAATGTGCACCTCATGTGAGAATTGTGAATAAGTGAAATATAAGCATTAATACAGAAAAAGTGAAGTGCAAGTGCGTGAAAACTAGCCCAGATGAGTCCTAAAATCCCTATATAAATTGGACTCATGACACCCCTAGACTTTCCTGTTTGCGCGTCCCGAGCAAACAAATCCGGCAGAGTAGGAAAAGTATAGCTAGCCAAAAAATTGCAAACATGGAATAAAATGCGAAGTTGCATACTTGTGTGCATAGAAGTTCATTAGAAGAAGTTTCTACATATGCTAGCTAATTTATAAAAGTGTAAATGCGTAAAAAGAAATTTATTTTTACTCAAAAATGGAATGTTGGTGAATCGCGAGGTCACACGTAGTACGAAAGTAAGCAAGATGCGAAGGGGAGTGTTACCCAAGACCGAAACTCGGAATTATCTCCGTTGAAATCCATCAACGTCGAGAACCATAAGCTCGCCCTGTCACACTCTCTCCACGACGCTAGTGAACTCACAAGATGAATCAATAGGACTTTTTTGGATAATACGAGGCTTAAGTTACGGTTTGGAATACAATGATAAACGTGAAGGCTAATCACAACCCAAATGAGTGTTGGATCTTGTGGCGCACTTAGAGGGAGGGGGGGGGGGGTGAATAAGGGCAATTTTAAACCTTTGATAATTTTTGTAAAGAACGAAACAATATATGAATATAGAGACAAATAATTGAATTTAAAAACAAGATTTTATTTCATCAAAGATAATGAGTAGAAATGATTCCAATAAAGTTTGGAATCAAAGGCTTATAATTAATAAAATCTCTTGTCTCTTTTCACCGGTCCTTCTCCTAAGGATCGGTTGGCTATAACCTATATTTCCCAGATATAGACACAAGCCTCCCCCTAAATCAAATCGCGATCTAGACGCAGCACACACGGCGGCGATTTTCTCCCAAGCCACGCAAGAACTTGACACCGCACACAAGACGATGATTTACCCTAGACCACACAAGGATCTAACACCACACACAAGGTGATGATTTCCCCTAAGCCTCACACGGACTTAGACACCGCACACACAGCGATGATTTTCCCAAACCATTTACAATTTATGAAATGGAAAAATGGAAATACAATATATGAAAACTAAAACTCCCTCAAGAAGAGCTCTGAAGATGATGGTCGACCAGTGGGAAGATCTTCAATATGGAAAGTACGGTCCAATCTCCTTCGCTCTTGAAAATGTACTGGACCAAGGAAGTTCATCTGGAATCTGCTCTGGGAATCAAGGTCCTTTCCACTCTTCCAAATCTCTGAGATTCGTGGCCTTTTATAGAACTTTTCACAACTGCCAGCTATCACGCGGTGATATCGATATTGCCCCGCGATATCGCTAAAACGTGGCTGGACAACGTGGGCTGTCGCGCGAAACGTGGCTGATCGTGTGCTGTCACGCGGCGATAGCGATATCGCCCCGCGATAGCGCTGTAACATGGCTTCGAGCGCGGCAACGTGTGGAACATGGCTGACGTCAGCAGCAACCGTTGACGTTATCGCCTGGCGATAGAGTTAACGCCAGCGATACTTCGAGTTTCATTTTCTTCATTGATCTGCTCAGCCAATCCTTAGTACATAAAATATATGTTATCCCTGCACACAATTAATCAAATATAGGATCAAATACATTCGGGATTTATTATTCTCAAACCGGACGAGTGCGGAACGCATGCTCCAACAATCTCCCCCTTTTAATAATAATAAATCCTTATAAAAAGAAATAAAATAAATCCTATAGAGATATTGAAAAGTATATTATGTGTCTACAAGTATGAACGTATGATCTCCATGATCTCCCCCTTAATATGATCTCCCCCTTAATATTAGCTCCTTCTAAAAATATTCTCTCCTGACATATAAACTCCCCCTACATGTATGCTCCCTATATTAATTAAGTAATTTAAGTGATTTAAGTGATTTCTTATTATCTTCTCCCCTTTGATATTATCAAAAGAGGGTGGGGTATGGAAGATAAAATAGATTAGGAATTGAGTAGCAAATGCAGAAGCGTAAAGAAGTGAGAGAGTTATAAATTAGTAAAAGAATTTTGAAAACAAGAGGAGTAGAATATCAACAATGATAAACATGGAGTAGGATTACAATGAAATTTGGAATATAATCATGTAAGAAGTTGTAACATGTGGAAAAAGCTAATGTATGAGAATGATTTAAACATTGAAAATAGTCAAGCTAAGACATCTAAAGCAATATTACAGATGAAAGAGAAGAGATAAAACGTCTCCGGTCCAATTCTTATGAGAAGAAATTTTATAAAAGATAATGATGTGTATATGTGAAGAGCGATAAAGGGAACATATTCCTTAAGAAATACTTTTACATGAAGGTTTGTAAAATATAATACAAGAAACATTCATTCCTAAAAGATCTTCATAAATGATTTTATGTCACAATGATTAAGAAATGGCCAAGATTGTTTGCACAAGACACTTTACAATTCTTGTCAAGGTGCTCAACCTCACAATGCTCATTAAGACTTATCAGGAGGGTGAGTAGAGCTTGATGGAGTAACCTAGTCATGTTTATTTGACTTTGCAACTTTTAGTCATCATCATTTTTTTTTAAATTATGACTTAGGACTCCGAATTCACTTGGATTGCAAACATGAGAATAACACAATTTTTTTTTATAAAATGGCCAATAATTGGGAAAATCATTTGTGAATAAAACATAAATGAAAGAAAATTTAACTATGCATTTCAAGCTTGAAAAAAAAAAGTTTAACAAACCAATATCATGTAAAAAGAAACTTAAGTAAATGTCAATTATCAACTTGTGTAAGTGTTAGTACATTATCAAATATAAAATATTACTCATACTTAGAGGCATGCGGAAACAATTCTACTCAATTTCTAGTCATCAAAAAGTATAAGTAGATATCTAAAGCAAGAGAAATTAAGAACAATGATGTTCAAAGTACTCATAAATTAACAATCACATGTACTAGCTATTGTATCATGATAACCATCCAAAAAATTAGCCTTGATATTGCTGTTTCTGAAGAAAATCTAGATGAATGATAGTTTTCGTGCTGTGGAGGTAATAATATTTATGCTTGAACAATTTTGAGCTATCACCCGGCGACATCAATGTCGCCCAGCGATAGTGAAAACTCTATTTTTGATTTGTTTTTCTATTCCAGTTTTATCATATGCAGTTTAAGAGAATTTTTATGACAGTTTGACTTTGTTCTGTGATAGTTTGTTTAATTACATATTATATGAGTAGATAATTTAATATTTTTTTTAATAATTTTTGATAATACATAAAAAATTAAATACATGTAATTTCCAGAAATAATTACAAATAATAAAAAAATTTTAAGATTTATATTTCTAAGATCCCAAGTTCTAATCTTAACATAGAAAAGCGTGAATCATTAAGTGGTTTTGTAAAAATATCCGCTAATTGTGAATCCATTCTTATGAAGTTGATTTTTACATTACTCTTCTTAATATGATCCCTTATAAAATGATGTCGGACATCTATATGCTTAGATCTAGAGTGTAATACGGGATTATTAGTTAAGTCTATAGCACTTTTATTATCACACTTTAATTCTACACTACTTTGTTGCATGCCAAAGTCTTCTAATGTTTGTGACATCCAAAGAGCTTGGGCACAACAACTACCTAGTGCAATATATTCAGCCTCGGTAGTAGAGAGGGCAACAGAATTCTGTTTCCTACTCGACCAAGAAATAAGCGAAGGGCCGATAAAATGACAAGTGCCAATAGTGCTTTTTCTATCTAAAGAACATCCCGCATAATCTGAATCCGAAAATCCATGTAAAATAAAGGAATCATTATGAGGATACCACAATCCTAATTTAGATGTTCCTATAAGATATCGAAACATGCGTTTCACCGCTTTTAAATGTGACTCTTTAGGATTAGCCTGAAATCTAGCACATAAACAAACGGCAAACATAATGTCAGGTCTAGATGCGGTTAAATATAATAAAGATCCTATCATGCTTCTATAAAGGGTTTGGTCAATTGAAACTCACTTTCATCTTTTCCTAATTTTAGTGAAGTACTCATGTACAACCCTGTATTCGCCGAGTAGGTTCTTGAGCCAAGAGGCATTTCAGAGTATCATTTCTCAGCATGGTCCCAAGAAGCAAGAGGGGGGCGAGCTCACCGAGACCCACGAGTTACCCCAGTTAGGGGGCTCGCCGAGACCCGCTAGGTACCCCAGTTAGGGGGCTCGCCGAGACCCGCGAGGTACCCCAGTTAGGGGGCTCGCCGAGACCCGCGAGGTACCCCAGTTAGGGGGCTCGCCGAGACCCGCGAGGTACCCCAGTTAGGGGGCTCGGGGAGACCTGCGAGGTACCCCAGTTAGGGGGCTCGCCGAGACCCGCGAGGTACCCCAGTTAGGGGGCTCGCCGAGACCCGCGAGGTACCCCAGTTAGGGGGCTCGCCGAGACCCGCGAGGTACCCCAATTAGGGGGCTCGCCGAGACCCGCGAGGTACCCCAGTTAGGGGGCTCGCCGAGACCCGCGAGGTACCCCAGTTAGGGGGCTCGCCGAGACCCACGAGGTACCCCAGTTAGGGGGCTCACCAAGACCCGCGAGGTACCCCAGTTAGGGGGCTCGCTGAGACCCGCGAGGTACCCCAGTTAGGGGGCTCGCCGAGACCCGCGAGGTACCCCAGTTAGGGGGCTAGCCGAGACCCGCGAGTTACCCCAGTTAGGGGGCTCGCCGAGACCCGCGAGGTACCCCAGTTAGGGGGCTCGCCGAGACCCGCGAGGTACCCCAGTTAGGGGGCTCGCCGAGACCCACGAGGTACCCCAGTTAGGGGGCTCGCCGAGACCCGCGAGGTACCCCAGTTAGGGGGCTCGCCGAGACCCGCGAGGTACCCCAGTTAGGGGGCTCGCCGAGACCCGCGAGGTACCCCAGTTAGGGGGCTCGCCGAGACCCGCGAGTTACCCCAGTTAGGGAGCTCGCCGAGACCCGCGAGGTACCCCCTCTCGCCCAGTTCCGGGGGGAGGGGTCGATCTGTGTTTAGCGTTCCAGAAAAGCGGGATTTGTCTATCTACATCCCAATCCGAGGGTATTTTGGTAATTCCGCGGGCCTGTTTTCGGCTATCTGCAGCCCAGATCCAGAAATCCTATAAATAGGACCAAGGGGACACCATTTAAGGAAAGCCTGTTCTTGGCTAGCTCTCTCTCTCTCTCTCTCCCCAAATCTCTCTTTAGGGGGTGAGGAGAGCCTCCAGTGGTGCCCAAGCTTAGTAGTGGCTTGGGAGGGGAAGTTCCAAAGGGACTTCTGGGTATGTGGCGGGACCTCCCCACTAAGCCCTTGGTCCAGTTCATAGCCCCTCAACCTTCAACCTAAAGCTCTCCCTTGGGGGGAGTAAGTATTGGTCGCCCCTCAGCTTGCTGAGGGCCCCGAACTCCAAAGAGATCTAGAAATCAGCTTCAACATTTTGGTGCGGTGAGCGTGGAGTATGACCGATTCAAGAAACTCTCAAGATGAGCTCCATGGACGGAGGTGGAGGAAGTTCCGACCCGGGTCACTCGCAACCCCCGGTGGCTGGGGTGACGTTGGAGATGTTTGAAAATCTCAAGCGGGAGGTCATGCAGACCTTGCAGGTAGCTTTCGCCACGATAAGCGAAGGCAGGAGAGAAAGTGGTCCGGAGGCCTCACCTCAGTGGGTGGGCAAGAGCATCCTCGGCCAGGCATCCGGGAAAGAGGTGCCGGAACGGGGCGAGTGTTGAGGTCCTCGACCCCCACTCGCCGAGACCCAAGTGGGCGAGTGGGGAGGTCCTCGACCCCCACTCGTTGAGACCCAAGTGGGCGGGTGGGGAGGTCCTCGACCACCACTCGCCGAGACCCAAGTGGGCGCGTGGGGAGGTCCCCGACCCCCACTCGCTGAGACCCAAGTGGGCGGGTGGGGAGGTCCTCGACCCCCACTCGCCGAGACCCAAGTGGGCGTGTGGGGAGGTCCTCGACCCCCACTCGCCGAGACCTAAGTGGGCAGGTGGGGAGGTCCTCGACCCCCACTCGCCGAGACCCAAGTGGGTGGGTGGGGAGGTCCTCGACCCCTACTCGCCGAGACCCAAGTGGGCGGGTGGGGAGGTCCTCGACCCCCACTCGCCGAGACCCAAGTGGGCTCCTGGGGAGGTCCTCGACCCCCGCTCGTTGAGACCCAAGGGGGCGAGTGGGGAGGCGCCAGGCCCCCACTCGCCCAGCCCCAAAGGGGGGCGAGCATAGGAAGTCCTTTGTGTGAGTTGATCCTCTTAGCCCCGGTTCCAGAGGGGTTCGGGAGGTTGGAGATGTCTCACTACTCCGGCAAGGATGACCCCGTCCTGCACTTACAGTGGTTTGAGGATATGGTCTCCATCAGGCCCATGACGGATGCTTTCAAGTGCCGGCTCTTCGCCGTCACCCTTAAAGAAAAGACCAGGGACTGGTTCCATCAGCTCCATGCGGGATCCATCTATGCCATCGAATACTTACGCTGAGTCTTCCTGCTACGCTTCTCGATGTCAAAGAAGTGGAAGAAAGATGTCGAAGCACTTTTCAAGATCAAGCAAGAGCCAAGAGGAAGTTCGACCAAGAGGAAGTTTGACCAAGAGGAAGACAACTTCCAGGAAGAAGAGTCCGACCTCCCAGGGTGGAGGCAGGGACCAAAGGTACCCTCTCCGCCACCTCAGCAAACCATGACAATCGGTTGGGGGAGGAGGAGGAGAGCCAGGAAAGCAGAAAGAAGAGGAAAAAGAAGGGATATGATTGAGTTACCTTACTGTGACTTCCACGATGAGGAGGCGACATGCCCCCACTCGCCCAGTTTCAAGGGGGAGAGTGGGGAGGAGGCTTTCCCCCACTTGCCCGGATCCAAAGAGATGAGTGAGGAGGAGGCTTTCCCCCACTCACCCGATCTCCAAGAAGTTGGGGGGTTTGTTTCCAAACTTAGTTTTTTCTTACATACAATATTATGACTAACAAGGTGACAAATTCTTTATGCTGGATTGCCCCGGACGATCCCGCTGCCGAGCTCTGACTAGATGGTGGGTCAGGTTGATCTCGCAGAGAGGATGGCAAGGTGATAAATTCTTTATGCTGGATTGCCCCAAACGATCCCGCTACCGGGATCTCACTAGCTGGTGGGTCAGGTTGATCTCGCGGAGAGGCTGGCAAGGTGACAAATTCTTTATGCCGGATTGCCTCGGACGATCCCGCTACCGGGCTCTCACTAGCCGGTGGGTCAGGTTGATCTCGCGGAGAGGCTGGCAAGGTGACAAATTCTTTATGCCGGATTGCCCCGGACGATCCCACTGCTGGGCTCTCACTAGCTGGTGGGTCAGGTTGATATCGCGGAGAGGCTGGCAAGGTGACAAATTCTTTATGCTGGATTGCCCCGGACGATCCCGCTGCTGGGC
Source organism: Dactylorhiza incarnata (assembly GCA_033032865.1). NCBI lineage: Eukaryota > Viridiplantae > Streptophyta > Magnoliopsida > Asparagales > Orchidaceae > Dactylorhiza > Dactylorhiza incarnata. Next base: position 7,983,661 of record JAWHQI010000076.1, on the reverse strand, counting down.
TCTCACTAGCCGGTGGGTCAAGTTGATCTCGCGGAGAGGCTGGCAAGGTGACAAGTTCTTTATGCTGGATTGCCCCGGACGATCCCGCTACCAGGCTCTCACTAGCCGGTGGGTCAGGTTGATCTCGCGGAGAGGCTGGCAAGGTGACAAATTCTTTATGCCAGATTGCCCCGGACGATCCCGCTGCTGGGCTCTCACTAGCCGGTGGGTCAGGTTGATCTCACGGAGAGGCCGGCAAGGTGACAAATTCTTTATGCAGGATTGCCCCAGACGATCCCGCTACTGGGCTCTCACTAGCCGGTGGGTCAGGTTGATCTCGCGGAGAGGCAGGCAAGGTGACAAATTCTTTTTGCCGAATTGCCCCGAACGATCCCGCTGCTAGGCTCTCACTAGCCGGTGGGTCAGGTTGATCTCGCGGAGAGGCTGGCAATGTGACAAGTTCTTTATGTCGGATTGCCCCGGACGACCCCACTGCTGGGCTCTCACTAGCCGGCAGGGCAGGTTGACCTCCCAGGGGGGTAAGTGGTTTACCCTCTAGGATGGTTCCCTGACCGGGCTCTCACTAGCTGGCAGGGCAGGTTGACCTCCCAGGGGGGTAAGTGGTTTACCTCCTAGGATGGTTCCGCTGACCAGGCTCTCACTAGCCGGCAGGGCAGGTTGACCTCCCAGGGGGTAAGTGATTTACCCCCTAGGATGGTTCCACTGACCGGGCTCTCATTAGCCGGCAGGGCAGGTTGACCTCCCAGAGTGAGTAAGTGGTTTACCCCTAGGATTGTTCCGCTGACCAGGCTCTCACTTGCCGGCAGGGCAGGTTGACCTCCCGGGGGGGGGGGGGGGGGGTAAGTGGTTTAACCCCTAGGATAGTTCCGCTGACCGGGCTCTCACTAGCCGGCAGGGTAGGTTGATCTCCCAGGGGGGTAAGTGGTTTACCCCCTAGGATGGTTCCGCTGACCGGGCTCTCACTAGCCGGCAGGGCAGGTTGACCTCCTAGGGGGGTAAGTGGTTTACCCCCTAGGATGGTTCCACTGACCGGGCTCTCACTAGCCGGCAGGGCAGGTTGACCTCCCAGGGGGGGGGGGGGGGGAGGTAAGTGGTTTACCCCCTAGGATGGTTCCGCTGACCGGGCTCTCACTAGCCGGCAGGGCAGGTTGACCTCCCAAGAGGGGTAAGTGGTTTACCCCCTAGGATGGTCCCGCTGACCGGGCTCTCACTAGCCGGTAGGGCAGGTTGACCTCCCAGGGGGTAAGTGGTTTACCCCCTAGGATGGTTCCGCTGACCGGGCTCTCACTAGCCGGCAGGGCAAGTTGACCTCCCGGGGGGGTAAGTGGCTTAGCCCTAGGATGGTTCCGCTGACCGGGCTCTCACTAGCCGGCAGGGCAGGTTGACCTCCCAGGGGGGGTAAGTGGTTTACCCCCTAGGATGGTTCCGCTGACCGGGCTCTCACTAGCCGGCAGGGCAGGTTGACCTCCCCTCTACCTCCCAGGGGGGTAAGTGGTTTACCCCCTAGGATGGTTCCGCTGACCGGGCTCTCACTAGGTGGCAGGGCAGGTTGACCTGCCAGGGGGGTAAGTCGTTTACCCCCTAGGATGGTTCCGCTGACCGAGCTCTCACTAGCCGGCAGGGCAGGTTGACCTCCCAGGGGGGTAAGTGGTTTACCCCCTAGGATGGTTCCGCTGACCGGGCTCTCACTAGCCGACAGGGCAGGTTGACCTCCCAGGGGGGGTAAGTGGTTTACCCCCTTGGATGGTTTCGCTGACCGGGCTCTCACTAGCCGGCAAGGCAGGTTGACCTCCCAGGGGGGTAAGTGGTTTACCCCCTAGGATGGTTCCGCTGACCGGGCTCTCACTAGCCGGCAGGGCAGGTTGACCTCCAAGGAGGGGTAAGTGGTTTACCCCCTAGGATGGTTCCGCTGACCGGGCTCTCACTAGCCAGAGGGCAGGTTGACCTCCCAGGGGGGGTAAGTGGTTTACCCCCTAGGATGGTTCCGCTGACCGGGCTCTCACTAGCCGGCAGGGCCGGTTGAACTCCCAGGGGGGTCAGTGGTTTACCCCCTAGGATGGTTCTGCTGACCGGGCTCTCACTAGCCGGCAGGGCAGGTTGACCTCCCGAGGGGGGGGGGGGGGGGGTAATTGGTTTACCCCCTAGGATGGTTCCGCTGACCGGGATCTCACTAGCCGGCAGGGCAGGTTGACCTCCCAGGGGGGTAAGTGGTTTACCCCCTAGGATGGTTCCGCTGACCAGGCTCTCACTAGTCGGCATTGCAGGTTGACCTCCCAGGGGGGTAAGTGGTTTACCCCCTCGGATGGTTCCGCTGACCGGGCTCTCACTAGCCGGCAGGGTAGGTTGTCCTCCCAGGGGGGTAAGTGGTTTACCCCCTATGATGGTTCCGCTGACCGGGCTCTCACAGTCGGCTGGGCAGGTTGACCTCCCAGGGGGGGGGGGTAAGTGGCTTACCCCCTAGGATGGTTCCGCTGACCTGGCTCTCACTAGACGGCAGGGCAGGTTGACCTCCCAGGGGGGTAAGTGGTTTACCCCTTAGGATGGTTCCGCTGACCAGGCTCTCACTAGCCGGCAGGGCAGGTTGACCTCCCAGGGGGGTAAGTGGTTTACCCCCTTGGATGGTTCCGCTGACCAGGCTCTAACTAGCCGGCAGGGCAGGTTGACCCCCCAGGGGGGGTAAGTGGTTTACCCCCTAGGATGGTTCCGCTGACCGGGCTCTCATTAGCCGGCAGGGCAGGTTGATCTCCCAGGGGGGTAAGTGGTTTTCCCCCTGGGATGGTTTCGCTGACCGGGCTTTCACTAGCCGGCAGGGCAGGTTGACCTCCCAGGGGGGTAAGTGGTTTACCCGTAGGATGGTTCCGCTGACCGAGCTATCACTAGCCGGCAGTGCAGGTTGACCTCCCAGGGGGGTAAGTGGTTTACCCCCTAGGATGGTTCCGCTGATCGGGCTCTCACTAGCCGGCAGGGCATGTTGATCTCCCAGGGGGGGTAAGTGGTTTACCCCTAGGATGGTTCCGCTGACCGGGCTCTCACTAGCTGGCAGGGAAGGTTGACCTCCCAGGGGGGTAAGTGGTTTACCCCCTAGGATGGTTCCGCTGACCAGGCTCTCACTAGCCGGCAGGGCAGGTTGACCTCCCAGGGGGGTAAGTAGTTTACCCCCTAGGATGGTTCCGCTGACCGGGCTCTCACTAGCCGGCAGGGCAGGTTGACCTCCCAGGGGGGATAAGTGGTTTACCCCCTAGGATTGTTCCGCTGACCGGGCTCTTACTAGCCGGCAGGGCAGGTTGACCTCCCAGGGGGGTAAGTGGTTTACCCCCTTGGATGTTTCCGCTGACCGGGCTCTCACTAGCCGGCAGGGCAGGTTGACCTCCCAGGAGGGGTAAGTGGTTTACCCCCTAGGATGGTTCCGCTGACCGGGCTCTCACTAGCCAGCAGGGCAGGTTGACCTCCCAGGGGGGGTAAGTGGTTTACCCCCTAGGATGGTTCCGCTGACCGGGCTCTCACTAGCCGGCAAGGCATGTTGACCTCCCAGGGGGGGTAAGTGGTTTACCCCCTAGGATGGTTCCACTGACCGGGCTCTCACTAGCCGGCAGGGCAGGTTGACCTCCCAGGGGGTAAGTGGTTTACCCCTTGGGATGGTTCCGCTGACCGGACTCTCACTAGCCGGCAGGGCAGGTTGACCTCCCAGGGGGGGGGGGGGTAAGTGGTTTACCCCCTAGGATGGTTCCGCTGACCGGGCTCTCACTAGCCGGCAGGGCAAGTTCACCTCCCAGGGGGCTAAGTGGTTCACCCCCTTGGATGGTTCCGCTGACCGGGCTCTCACTAGCCGGCAGGGCAGGTTGACCTCCCAGGAGGGGTAAGTGGTTTACCCCCTAGGATGGTTCCGCTGATCGGGCTCTCACTAGCCAGCAGAGCAGGTTGACCTCCCAGGGGGGGTAAGTGGTTTACCCCCTAGGATGGTTCCGCTGACCGGGCTCTCACTAGCCGGCAGGGCAGGTTGACCTCCCAGGGGGGTAAGAGGTTTACCCCCTAGGATGGTTCCGCTGACCGGGCTCTCACTAGACGGCAGGGCAGGTTGGCCTCCCGGGGGGGGGGGGGTAAGTGGTTTACCCCCTAGGATGGTTCCGCTGACCGGGATCTCACTAGCCGGCAGGGCAGGTTGACCTCCCAGGGGGGTAAGTGGTTTACCACCTAGGATGGTTCCACTGACCGGGCTCTCACTAGCCGGTAGGGCAGGTTGACCTCCTAGGGGGTAAGTGGTTTACTCCCTAGGATGGTTCCACTGACCGGGCTCTCACTAGCCGGCAGGGCAGGTTGACCTCCCAGGAGGGGTAAGTTGTTTACCCCCTAGGATGGTTCCGCTGACCAGGCTCTCACTAGTCGGCAGGGCAGGTTGACCACCTAGGGGGGGTAAGTGGTTTACCCCCTAGGATGGTTCCGCTGACCGGGCTCTCACTAGCCGATAGGGCAGGTTGACCGCCCAGGGGGGTTAAGTAGTTTACCCCCTAGGATGGTTCCGCTGACCGGGCTCTAACTAGCCAGCAGGGCAGGTAGACCTCCCAGGGGGGTAAGTGGTTTACCCCCATAGGATGGTTCCGCTGACCAGGCTCTCACTAGCCGGCAGGGCAGGTTGACCTCCCAGGGGGGGTAAGTGGTTTACCCCCTAGGATGGTTCTGCTGACCGGGCTCTCACTAGCCGGCAGGGCAGGTTGACCTCCCAGGAGGGTAAGTGGTTTACCCCCTAGAATGGTTCTGCTGTCCGGGCTCTCACAGCCGGCAGGGCAGGTTGACCTCCCAGGGAGGGGGGGAGGGTAAGTGGTTTACCCCCTAGGATGGTTCCACTGACCGGGCTCTCACTAGACGGCAGGGCAGGTTGACCTCCCAGGGGGGTAAGTGGTTTACCCCCTAGGATGGTTCCGCTGACCGGGCTCTCACTAGCCGGCAGGGCAGGTTGACCTCCTAGGGGGGGGGGGGGGTAAGTGGTTTACCCCCTAGGATGGTTTCGCTGACCAGGCTCTAACTAGCCGGCAGGGCAGGTTGACCCCCCAGGGGGAGGGGGGTAAGTGGTTTACCCCCTAAGATGGTTCCGCTGACCGGGCTCTCATTAGCCGGTAGGGCAGGTTGACCTCCCAGGGGGGGTAAGTGGTTTACCTTCTGGGATTGTTCCGCTGACCGGGCTTTCACTAGCCGGCAGGGCAGGCTGACCTCCCGGGGGGGGGGGGGGGTAAGTGGTTTACCCCCTAGGATGGTTCCGCTGACCAGGCTCTAACTAGCCGGCAGGGCAGGTTGACCCCCGGGAGGGGTAAGTGGTTTACCCCCTAGGATGGTTCCGCTGACCGGGCTCTCATTAGCCGGCAGGGCAGGTTGATCTCCCAGGGGTGTAAGTGGTTTACCCCCTGGGATGGTTCCGCTGACCGGGCTTTCACTAGCCGGCAGGGCAGGTTGACCTCCCAGGGGGGTAAGTGGTTTACCCTTAGGATGGTTCCGCTGACCTGCCTCTCACTAGCCGGCAGTGCAGGTTGACCTCCCAGGGGGGTAAGTGGTTTACCCCCTAGGATGGTTCCGCTGACCGGGCTCTCACTAGCCGACAGGGCAGGTTGACCTCCCAGGGGGGGGGGGGGGGGGGTAAGTGGTTTATCCCCTAGGATGGTTCCGCTGATCGGGCTCTCACTAGCGGGCAGGGCAGTTTGACCTCCCAGGGGGGGGGGGGTAAGTGGTTTACCCCCTAGGATGGTTTCGCTGACCGGGCTCTCTCTAGCCAGCAGGGTAGGATGACCTCCGAGGGAGGGTAAGTATGTTTCCCCAAGGTGTTCTCGCTAGCCGGCAAGGTGGGGGGACCTCTCGGGGAGGGTATGTGTTTGTTCTCAAATCAGCTTCGTTAGCCAGAATTCCAGCGACACTCGTCGAATATTCAGGGTTGGACATTTCTTTCCGAGCGTGTACCTCGCTCGAAAAGAGCGAAGATTGTGTACAACCCTGTATTCGCAAAGTAAGTTCTTGAGCCAAGAGGCATTTCGGAGTATCATTTCTCAGCATGGTCCCAGGAAGCAAGAGGGGGGCGAGCTCGCCATGACCCGCAAGTTACCCCAGTTAGGGGGCTCACCAAGACCCGCGAGGTACCCCAGTTAGGGGGCTCGCCAAGACCCGCGAGGTACCCCAGTTAGGGGGCTCGCCGATACCCGCGAGGTACCCCAGTTAGTGGGCTCGCCGAGACCCGCGAGGTACCCCAGTTAGAGGGCTCGCCGAGACCCGCGAGGTACCCCAGTTAGGGGGCTCGCCGAGACCCGTGAGGTACCCCAATTAGGGGGCTCGCCGAGACCCTTGAGGTACCCCAGTTAGGGGGCTCGCCGAGACTCACGAGGTACCCCAGTTAGGGGGCTCCCCGAGACCCGCGAGGTACCCCAGTTAGGGGGCTCGCCGAGACCCGCGAGGTACCCCAGTTAGGGGGCTCGCCGAGACCCGCGAGGGACCCCAGTTAGGGGGCTCGCCGAGACCCGGGAGGTACCCCAGTTAGGGGGCTCGTCGAGACCCGCGAGTTACCGCAGTTAGGGGGCTCGCCGAGACCCGCGAGGTACCCCAGTTAGGGGGCTTGCTAAGACCCGTGAGGTACCCCAGTTAGGGGGCTCGCCGAGACCTGCGAGGTACCCCCTAGGATGGTTCCGCTAACCGGGCTCTCACTAGCCGGCAGGGCAGGTTGACCTCCCAGGGGTTGTAAGTGGTTTACCCCCTAAGATGGTTCCGCTGACTGGGCTCTCATTAGCCGGCAGGGCAGGTTGACCTCCCAGGGGGGGGGGGGGGGGGTAAGTGGTTTACCCCATAGGATAGTTCCCCTGACCGGGCTCTCATTAGCTGGCAGGGCAGGTTGACCTCCTAGGGGGGTAAGTGGTTTACCCCCTAGGATGATTCCACTGACTGGACTCTCATTAGCCGGCAGGGCAGGTTGACCTCCCAGGGGGGATAAGTGGTTTACCCACTAGGATGGTTCCGCTGACCGGGCTCTCACTAGCCGGCAGGGCAGGTTGACCTCCCAGGGGGGGGGGGGGGGGTAAGTGGTTTACCCCCTAGGATGGGTCCGCTGACCGGGCTCTCCCTAGCCGGCAGAGCAGGTTGACCTCCCGGGGGGGGGTAAGTGGTTTACCCCCTAGGATGGTTCCGCTGACCGGGCTCTCACTAGCCAGCAGGGCAGGGGTTGACCTCCCGGGGGGGTAAGTGGTTTACCCCCTAGGATTGTTCCGCTGACCGGGCTCTCACTAGCCGGCAGGGCAGGTTGACCTCCCGGGGGGGGGGGGGGGGGGGGTAAGTGGTTTACCCACTAGGATGGTTCCGCTGATCGGGCTCTCACTAGCCGGCAGGGCAGGTTGACCTCCCAGGGGGGGTAAGTGGTTTACCTCCAAGGATGGTTCCACTGACCGGGCTCTCACTAGCCGGCAGGGCAGGTTGACCTCCCAGGGGGGGTAAGTGGTTTACCCCCTAGGATGGTTCCACTGACCGGGCTCTCACTAGCCGGCAGGCCAGGTTGACTTCCCAGGGGGGTAAGTGGTTTACCCCCTAGGATGGTTCCGCTAACCGGGCTCTCACTAGCCGGCAGGGCAGGTTGACCTCCCAGGGGGGGGGGGGGGTAAGTGGTTTACCCCTAGGATGGTTTCGCTGACCAGGCTCTCACTAGCCGGTAGGGCAGGTTGACGTCCCAGGGGGGGGGGGGGGGGGGGGGGTAAGTGGTTTACCCCCTAGGATGGTTCCGCTGACCCGGCTCTCACTAGCCGGCAGGGCAGGTTGACCTCCCAGGGGGGGTAAGTGGTTTACCCCCTAGGATGGTTCCGCTGACCGGGCTCTCACTAGCCGGCAGGGCAGGTTGACCTCCCAGGGGGGTAAGTGGTTTACCACCTAGGATGGTTCCGCTGACCGGGCTCTCACTAGCCGGCAGGGGAGGTTGACCTCCCAGGGGGGTAAGTGGTTTACACCCTAGGATGGTTCCGCTGACCGGGCTCTCACTAGCCGGCAGGGCAGGTTGACCTCCCAGGGGGGTAAGTGGTTTACCCCCTAGGATGGTTCCGCTGACTGGGCTCTCACTAGCCCACAATGCAGGTTGACCTCCCAGGGGGGTAAATGGTTTACCCCCTAGGATGGTTCTGCTGACCGGGCTCTCACTAGCCGGCAGGGCAGGTTGACCTCCCAGGGGGGGTAAGTGGTTTACCCCCTAGGATGGTTCCGCTGACCGGGCTCTCACTAGCCGGCAGGGCAGTTGACCTCCCAGGGGGGTAAGTGGTTTACCCCCTAGGAAGGTTCTGCTAATCGGGCTCTCACTAGCCGGCATGGCAGGTTGACCTTCCCAGGGGGGTAAGTGGTTTCCCCCCTAGGATGGTTCCGCTGACCGGGCACTCACTAGCCGGCAGGGCAGGTTGACCTCCCAGGTGGGTAAGTGATTTACCCCCTAGGATGGTTCCGCTGACTGGGCTCTCACTAGCCGGCAGGGCAGGTTGACCTCCCGGGGGGGGGGGGGGGGGTAAGTGGTTTACCCCCTAGGATGGTAAAACATCTAAACCCTTATCACATAATTGACTAATAGAAATCAAATTATGCTTTAATCCTTCTACAAATAAAACATTTGAAATTGAAAAATTTTTGTTACCCATAACTCCGATGCCGATGATTTTTCCTTTTCCATTATCTCCGAATGTAACAACTCCTCCTTTTTTCATCTCCAGGCTAAGGAACTTCTCTTTATTGCCCGTCATGTGCTTTGAACAAACCGTGTCCAAGTACCACACGTCTTCTTTGTCCTTAGCCTGCCAACACACCCAGAAAGAAGAGGTGAATAAAGATCTAGTTACCCAAGTGGTTCCACCCATAGTATAGGTAGAAGCCTTAGGCACATAGATTTGTTTAATTTTACTTTTTCCTTTCCTCTAGCAAGAGTCCGTAGTGTGACCAAATCTATTGCATTTGGCACATGTAATGTATTGAGAAGAGTATAGCTTTTTCTGGACTTTTACTGGATGAGGATGCAGTATTAGACAATTTACTAACTTCAGAATTTTTAAAAACAGAATTTTTGGACTTTTCACTGTCGCCGGCGACAGTGGTTATCGCCGAGCGATAGCTTCCTGACGTGTATCCGAGTCCAAACCTTCCAGATCCATGGCATTGGTATCCTAAGATCATATCCAGTGATCTTCGGCCCATTCCAAATTTTTCCATGGATAGCGTTAAGTCATGAATCTGGTTTCTCATTTCTGTGTTCTCGGATACTAGATTTACACATCTACGCTCAAAAGATTTCTTTCCCTCATGGACTTTGGAAATTGAAGATTTCAGATCTCTCTCTAAAATCTCATTCTTTTTTGTAAGAATTTTTATTGTAGAATGAGATTTGGAAAGAGATTCTTCAAGTTCTTTAATTCTTCCCAAAAAGTGATCACACTCTTGGCAAGAAATTTCTCTTTTTCCAATAGTCTTAATTTCATTAAACAATTTTTTGTTTTCTTTAAGCAAAATTTAATTTTCAGATTTAAGAAGATCATTATCTTTTAAACTCTTTTCAAAAAATTTGCAAGTCTTTAAAAATTCAGAAAATAATTCATCGTAGGTTGGAGGAGTTACCTCAGTGTCACTTTGGACACTGCATTCGTCATCAGATATGACGCTCTTTCCCATTAAACACATGTTGGCCTCCTATTCTTTACTTGAGCTTGAACTGCTTGCATCCTCAGAAGTAGTATCATCTCATGTTTCCTCCTTCAGCACCTTCTTCGTCTCTTTGTGCTTCTTTTCTTTAAGTTCTTTTAAGTACTTTGGACACTTGCTTCAGATGTGTCCTAACTTCTTGTAGTGATATCACTCCTGTGGCGCTCTCTCTTCCTCCTCATCGTCTTCCTTTCCTTTTTTCTTCCTAAACGTCTCCTTCTTAAAATACTTCGTAAATGAATTCTTCCTCTCTGGATTTTTCATAAATTTCCTAAACTTTCTAACAAATAAACTTTCCTCATCTTCTTCTTCCTCCTCAGAATCACTACTATCCTCCTTCTTAGATCTTAGAGCCAATCCCTTCTTCTTTGGCTCCATATACTCTTGTTGTTGAATTTTTAATTCAACTTCATGAGTTTTCAAGTTCCCAATCAGGCTTTCAATATTAAATGCTTTAAGATCATGAAATTCAAAAATAGCCATCACTTTGGTATTGAATTTAGGGGGGAGAGATCTAAGAAGTTTTCTTACCAAATCACCATTTGAGAAATTTTTTCCTAAAACTTTTGAGTCATTTACTATCTTAGTGAATCTTGTGTACATGGTATCCACATCCTCATCTACCTCCATCCTGAACTTTTCGAATTCTGACTCCAATTAGAAAAGCTGTAAGTCCTTCACCTGCGAGGTACCTTTATGAGTAATTTCCAATAAATTCCAAATTTCATATGCAGTTTGACATGCGCAGGTTCTATTAAATTCAGTTTTATCAAGAGCACAAAATAATGCGTTCATTGCTTTTGCATTATTTTTGCATTTTAATTTGTCCTGGTCATCCCATTTATCTTTGGGTTTCTTCATGACAATATCACCAATTGTAAAAGTAGGATGAGTATAATTTGTTTCAACCATATTCCATACTTCAATATCTAATAATATTAAAAAAACACCTCATCCTAGTTTTCCAATTATTATAATCGGAACCCTTAAATAATGGTGGTCTAGTTATTCCTTGCCCCTCGGAAAATGCATGATCATGGTGCGCCATAATTCCAGGTGGTTAAAACTTAGAAGGAATTAACCTGCCTCTGATACCACTTGTTGGATCTTGTGGCGCACTTAGAGGGGGGGGGGGTGAATAAGGGCAATTTTAAACCTTTGATAATTTTTGTAAAGAACGAAACAATATATGAATATAGAGACAAATAATTGAATTTAAAAACAAGATTTTATTTCATCAAAGATTATGAGTAGAAATGATTCCAATAAAGCTTGGAATCAAAGGCTTACAATTAATAAAATCTCTTGTCTCTTTTCACCGGTCCTTCTCCTAAGACCGGTTGGCTATAACCTATATTTCCCAGATATAGACACAAGCCTCCCCCTAAATCAAATCTTGATCTAGACGCAGCACACACGGCGACAATTTTCTCCCAAGCCACACAAGGACTTGACACCGCACACAAGACGATGATTTACCCTAGACCACACAAGGATCTAACACCACACACAAGGTGATGATTTCCCCTAAGCCTCACACGGACTTAGACACCACACACACGGCGATGATTTTCCCAAACCATTTACAATTTATGAAATGGAAAAATGTAAATACAACATATGAAAACTAAAACTCCCTCAAGAAGAGCTCTGAAGATGATGGTCGACCAATGGGAAGATCTTCAATCTGGAAAGTACGGTCGAATCTCCTTCGCTCTTGAAAATGTACTGGACCAAGGAAGTTCGTCTGGAATCTGCTCTGGGAATCAAGGCTCTTTCCACTCTTCCAAATCTCTGAGATTCGTGGCCTTTTATAGAACTTTTCACAACTGCCAGCTATCGCGCGGTGATATTGATATCGCCAAGCGATATCGCTGAAACGTGGCTGGACAGCGTGGGCTGTCGCACGGAACGTGGCTGATCGTATGCTGTCGCGCGGCGATAGCGATATTGCCCCGCGATAGCACTGTAAGGTGGCTTCGAGCGCGGCAACGTGTGGAACATGGCTGACGTCAGCAGCAACCGTTGACGTTATCGCCTGGCGATAGAGTTAACGCCAGCGATACTTCGAGGTTCGTTTTCTTCATTGATCTGCTCAGCCAATCCTTAGTACATAAAATATATGTTATCCCTGCACACAATTAATCAAATATAGGATCAAATACATTCGGGATTTGTTATTCTCAAACCGGACGAGTCGCCGGTTGATTCGAGGCAAGAAAACCTTTCCCTCCTCTTTCCCCTCTCCTCTTTCCTTCTGTTTAACTGAATCGGTGGTGAGTATGGGGTAGGCAGCCTCTTCCTGATGCTTTGGTATTACCGAATTTATGTTGGATTTTCCTTTTTCCTGATGCTTTGGTATTACCTAATTTATGTTGGAATTTCCTTTTTCCTGATGCTTTGGTATTACCTAATTTATGCTGGAAATTTTTCTCCTTCCAGCTACTTGGATTATGCTACTTTGGCCATGATTTGCATAAATCTCGATTTTGGGGCTGCTTCTTGTATAAATTCCGATTTTAGAGACCGATGTATATCCATCCAGTTGGTTTTAAATTGAGGGCTGCTATGCTTTCGCTAAGGGCTACTTCTTATCCTTGTTAATTTGAGGGCTGTTATTCTATTATGATAGGGGGGGGGGCTGCTGTTATACTTCCTGATCTGGGGCTTCCCTTTTGTTTATTCCAATTGGGTAGGGGGCTGCTTCTTAAGTTTTGTCTAAATGGGGGGAGGGGGGGCTGATGTTTATACTCTGATTTTAGGCTGCCTTATATGTGTGCTCTTCGGGGATGCTGTTTATCTATTCCCCTAATTAGAGGATGCTATGTGTATATGTATATAATTCTTTGTGAGGGGGCTGTTATACCCCCCCCCCCCTCCAGGCTGTTATATTATAAACCCTGACCTTTTTTTGTTGTTGTTTTCTTTTGTGGGGCTGCTGCTGGGGTATGCTTCTTGGGCCTTGGCTTGGGTAAATCCCGATTTCTTTTACTCCTTTGAAGCTGTTTTATAACCATCCTTTTTAAATCGGGGCTGCTTGTTATACTTGCTAATCAGGGGGCTGCTGTTACCCTCTTTCCTTGTCTAATGGGGGCTGCCGTATAAAATTTTGTTTGGGGCGGCTGAAGTTGGATACTTGGGATATTTCTTTTCTTTGGGGCTGCTTTGTATCATTCTAGTTGGATTTCGTTACTTGCAAAATAATTCTGCGCGCTTCGATTACAAGTAGCTAGAAATGGTCAATATTATGGTAGTTCCATTTGCTAACTCCTCGGCACACTTAATTGGTCCTTTTTTATTATATGCTAGCTGCTATGGTTGGGTGAACCCTTCTATCCCTCTTTTATATACTAGCTGCTATATGTTTAGCTTTGTTCCGATCCTGGGCTACTCCTAGATGGTTTTTTTCTGGTTGATTTTGTTCCTGATCATATTTACTTGGCTATACATTGATTTGCTTGTTTGCACTGGAATGATGGGTAAAGGGAACAATGGGGTCCTTCCTCACAATTCTGTTAATAATGGTTGGTAGGACAATGAGACCACCACCACGGCGCCTTTGTTTAGTTGGGGTGAATGTCCCCTTTATGTGAGTGGATAGTGACATTGTTTGGGTCCGCAACCACTGGTCCATTTTGCTATATATGCCAAGCTTAATTATGCTCTTGCTTATCAGACTGGCTCTATGCGGGATCTTCTTAACCTTTTATTACTGAAATCTTTATATAAGCGTATATATATATATATAGTTATATAGATGTATATGTATATATATATATGTATTTATATACCCCTTTCAGTTGGTCATGTTACTGGTTACCTTACCTGCTCCTACTTATAATTATGCTGTTTTCTTGCACCCTTTGGGCTGAGGCATTCTTTTCTTATGGATGCCTCAGGTTCAGGTTTGTAGCTGCCGCCGGAGTTCGAGCGGGGTCGTTTGTTCGCCGTCGAGGTCTTCCCTCTCAAGTGGGTAAGGAGGCAGTTTCTTTTGTTGTACCCCATTTCTTTTGGTCTGTTGACTGTCTTCCCGCGGGTTCGTGTCAGGTGTTGACGCCCGTATGGCTTTTGTTTAGCTTACTTGTCCATGCTGCTGTTACTTTTTTGTACTTGTAAACTCTGGGAAAAGCTCTTTTTGCTGTACATAAACAAAGTTCTTTTAGCAAATAAATATTCGTTCATTAACTGCTTTGTCGCTCTTACAACTAAGTATCACCTGTTTGCAAACCTTAAACCAAAATAAAATGATATTTCCTTATTATATACTAAATCTAGTCCTACGTTCGCCCTGGAGATGTCTCTGGTCTTCAGCGCCTTCAGGAATAAAATGAACCTATTTCCTTCCATTGTGTGCGTATATCTTTTATAAAGAGTGTCTTTGTAAACCCCAGGGCCGAGGGACACGGCTCCCTTTCCAAATGAAAGAATCTTAAAAGATAATTCCTTTTAAATATGCATATCTTTCTCGTAAATGTTCGTTCGCGTGATCGCCTGAACGTCTGTAGTTGTCCCCTACAGGACGTGACATCATGCCACGTATTTTCCCCCTTTACTCTGATATTATAATTTATTTCGGGAAAATACGGGTTGCGACAGTTTGTATCAGAGGGAGGTTAGCCGGGTTGCTGGAAATGGTCTGGTTGGCCCGGTTAACCGTCTAGTGAGAATCGTTAATCATTGCATACACTCACCAATGGGTCATCGGTAGATCTCGGCTGAAGCACGAACACTACACTCATAAGCATGAAAGAAGTATACCGGGCATATTATGGTGTATGGGATGCATAATATGTGTTTGTATATGGATCCTTATAGGTGACAACATGCGACTGTTATATAGTATGGGATGCATAACGTAGGATGCATGGGTGTCCATTAGATTTTCTTTTTCGTTGCATGCGATAATATGTAGTATGGGATGCATAAGATCGCATGTGTACGCCGCTCATAGCATGCATTAAGGTCTTTTCTTAGTTTGCATAGCACTGCATGCATAATATAACATTGCATAAGCACACGTGCCAAGCTAGAGATCTACACGATGACACATGTACACCCATGATTTCAAAGATAAGACACTAAGTTTATATGCATTCGGGTGAGGTGCACGAGAGGTAAAGGATGGTATACCTTCCTGAGTATAACGTGATAATATGTATTTACTTTTCCCAGAGAAAAAGCAGTAGCAAAAGCAAGTATTTGTATGTCCTCTCTTCCTAGAGGTTTGATTCCAGTCTTAGCAGGCTGTTTGTATCAGGTGCTTCCTCGTTCTCGTTGTAGCCCAATCTTTCTGTGGTAATTTAGTCGCTATAGTAATGCCTCATCCTTGTGTTGTCGTGTGTCTCTACTGCTTTGTTAGGCGAGTTTAAGGTTCGAGACTGTTAGGCGCACATTCTTTTTGACTCTGGTGCCACTCATTCCTTTGTGGCCAAGAGGTTTGTTGATCGACATCGCTGGGCCTGGGAGCGAGTTGATGATCCGTTTCATGTCAAGTACCCGTCCGGAGATTCGGTGGTGTTAGATCTGTCCATGAGGCAGTGTCCGATTGTTTTGGATGGATTTTTGGGCTATGCAGACTTGAAGGTGATCGATCTGGAGGATTTTAACGTGATTCTGGGCATGGATTGGCTAGCCGGTTGCGACACTGTGATCCAATGCAGGGATAAGCGTCTGGATTTCCTGATGGATGATGGCCAGCCCAGGAGCGTGTTTGGCTTTCTGCGTCAGACTTCCTCAGTTATGTCAGTGGTCTGTGCCCAGGCCTTGGTGGAGTTTGATGGTCGGGTCTGCTTTGTTTCTGTTTTGCTTGCGGCTTGTGCATCGGCGCCTTTTGTGGAGGAAATTCCTATGGTGCGGGAGTACCCGGACGTTTTTCTCGACAACCTTCCTGGTCTCCCTCCTGAGCGAGAGGTAGACTTTGTGATAAATTTGGAGCCCAGGACCCGCCCTATTGCAAAGGCACCCTACCGTATGGCACCGCGGGTGTTGGAGGAGCTGCGCACTCAGTTGGATGAGATTCTGCAACTTGGTTTTATTAGGCCGAGTTCCTCGCCTTGGGGTGCGCCTGTTCTGTTCGTGAGGAAGAAGGATGGGACGATGAGGCTGTGCATCGATTACAGAGAGTTGAACAAGGTCACTATCAAAAACAGGTATCCGTTGCCGCGGATTGATGACTTGTTCGACCAGTTGCAGGGTAGCTGCGTGTTCTCGAAGATTGACCTTCCGTCTGGTTATCATCAGTTGAGGATTCGCGACTCAGATGTTCCGCGAACAGCTTTCCGGACGCGTTATGGACATTTTGAGTTCCTAGTAATGTCCTTTGGGATGACGAATGCGCCCTCTGCTTTCATGGATCTGATGAACAGGGTGTTCCGGGACTTTCTGGACCAGTTCGTCCTGTTTTTTTATTGATGATGTGCTGGTCTACTCTTCTAGTGAAGAGGAGCATGCTCGGCATTTGCGTTTGGTGATGTCTGCCTTGAGGGCACACAAGCTGTATGCCAAGCTAAGAAAATGCGAGTTCTGGCTTTCGCAAGTCTCTTTCTTGGGTCACGTGGTGAGCAAAGGTGGCATCTCTGTGGACCCAGCGAAGGTCGCTGCTGTTTTGGACTGGAAGAGGCCGTCGTCGCCGAAGGAGATCCGAAGTTTCTTGGGTTTAGCAGGCTATTACCGGAGGTTTGTGGAGGGTTTTTCAAGCATTTCCGCGCCTCTGTCTAGGTTGACGCGGAAGGAAGCGGCTTTCATTTGGAGCGAGCAGTGTGAGGAGGCCTTCCAGGAGTTAAAGAGAAGACTGTGTTCCGCCCCGGTTTTGTCTCTCCCTGTTGAGGGAGTGGAGTTTCAGGTATATGTTGATGCGTCGCGAATTGGCCTTGGATGCATCCTCATGCAAGAGGGCAAGGTTATTGCGTATGGGTCGAGGTAGCTAAAGATTCATGAGCGGAACTACCCGACGCACGATTTAGAGTTTGCTGCGGTGATTTATGCTCTGAAGCTGTGGAGGCATCTTCTGTATGGAGTGGTGTGCAAGATCTACTCAGACCACAAGAGCCTGATTTACGTATTTTCTCAGCGAGAGCTGAACCTACGCCAGCGTCGATGGATGGAGTTCGTGGCTGATTATAATGTGGAGATCCTCTATCACCCCGACAAGGCAAATGTGTGGCAGATGCCTTGAGCAGGAAGTCAGCTTCCGTTTTTGTGCTCTCTGTGCAGTCCCTGGTGGAGGAGTTTCTTTTGATTAGCAACGCGGTGAAGCCCAGGGGTGAACCTTCTTGTTTGGAGGTTGTAGAGCCGTCCTGGATTGCTTTGACAAAGTTGCACCAGATGGATGATCCGGATCTGCAGCATCTCCGAGGTAGAGCGGAGAGAGGTGAGTAGCCAGATTTCTCGATTGATGTTGAGGGTACCTTGAGGTACCGTGGAAGGCTTTGCATACCCGCTGTGGAGGAAATTCGAGCGAAGATTTGCGAGGAGGTTCACGACTCTAGCCTATCTTATCATCCTGGCTCTACGAAGATGTATCACGATATGAAGCAGATCGTGTGGTGGCCAGACATGAAAGGCAATGTTGCGTGGTTCCTAGCGCAGTGTTACACTTGTCAGTGCATCAAGGCGGATCATAGAAGACCCGGAGGCAAGTTGTCACCGTTGGATATTCCCTTGTGGAAGTGGGAGAGCATCTCCATGGACTTCATTACTGGTTTGCCGAGATCCCCTCGGGGTCATGATGCGGTGTGGGTCATCGTAGACAGGTCGACCAAGTGTGCTCATTTCGTGTCGTACAAGACTGGTTATTCGATGGAGAAGATTGCGTCTCTGTATGTGCAGGAGGTCATTAGACTGCATGGAGTGCCCGCGAGCATAGTGTCTGATCGTGATTCCAGATACACTTACCATTTTTGGCAGAGTTTGCAAGGGGCTTTGGGCACCGATCTCAGGTATTCTACAGCTTATCACCCGCAGACGAATGGGCAGACGAAGAGGGTAAATCAGATCGTGGAGGTTATGAACCGGTGTTACATTTTGGAGCATGGAGGAGCTTGGGATGAACGCCTTGGGCTCATGGAGTTCGCGTACAATAACAGTTATCAGGAGAGCTTACAGATGGCTCCTTTTGAGGCTCTATATGGGAGGCGATGTCGGACTCCCCTATTTTGGGCTGAAGTGGGCGAGGAGCCAGTTCTGGGTCCTGAGGCTTTGTAGGAGATGAGCGTTGCTGTGGCGCAGGTTCGTGAGAAGCTCCGAGTAGCTCAGGAGCACTATGAGAAGTACGCCAATCGGCGTCGGAGTGAGTTGGAGTTTGCAGTGGGGGACATGGTGTTCCTTAAGGTGTCCCCGATGGCAGGTGTTAAGAGATTTGGGAAGAGCAGCAAGCTGGACCCTAGGTATGTAGGCCCATTCGAGATCGCCGAACGCATCGGGGTTTCTACTTACAGATTGGTATTACCTGCCTCTTTCCCCGGTGTGCATGACGTATTCCATGTGAGCCAGTTGCGGAAGTGCGTCCGTAGCGATCGCCATGTTCTGGATTCTGTGCCAGCGTTGCAGCCCAACCTATCTTTTGTGGAGTAGCCTGGTTGTATCTTGGACAGACAGGATCGAGTGTTGCGGAGGAAGACCATCCCTATGGTCAAGGTCCTCTGGGACAATCAGGATGTTCGGGGTGCAACCTGGGAGCTTGAGTCAGCAATGAAGGAGTCCTATCCTCACCTTTTCAGCTAGTTTTTCCCTGGTAACTTTTCATCTCCTGAGTTTTCTTTCTTTTTCTTTCTTTCCTTCTTGGTATTGTTGTTGCAATGTTTCGGGGAGAAACTTTTTGTTAGGAGGGGTTTGTAACGCCCCAGGTTTTCTTATTGTCTTGTAAGCGGGGTTACGAAATTGGTAACGTCCTAAATACTAAATTTTATCATTTCGTATAGTCAATGTGAGGGGGGCGTTACCGTTTCGGCAGCGTCGTCGTCGTCGTCCGGCGAGTTAATTCTAGGTTGAGTCAAATATGCAGACTTATATTTTTATGCACGTGTATAAGGTTCATACGGGTAGGTGTATGCAAGCATACATATTTAAGTGTGCATATATGAAGACTTATACTTGTCTAGGCAAACTCATTCAATCATGTGTTCTTGTAGGTAGGTATATATGTATAATTATATATATATATATGTACAAGATAAAAGAGCTTATATACTTACATACATACATTATATATATTGTTGGTGCAAGATTTCTATAAGAGTGCATATATATATGTGTGCAGTGGAATGTTAAGAGCGGCAGCTTTATATTATATCATTTTCTTTCCCTCATTTCCCAGTGCGAGCCTCAGGCACTGCGAGGGTTTCGACGGAGTCGTCGGAAATCGAATCGGGGAGGCCGTCGGAAGGGTTCTGGGAGGTTGTTGGGCCCTATCTTCATCGCCGGGGCTGGGCTACCTGTTGTCCCTCATCAAGCTGCTGTGTTGCGGCGAGTCGCTGGTTGATTCGAGGCAAAAAAAACCTTTCCCTCCTCTTTCCCCTCTCCTCTTTCCTTCTGTTTAACTGAATCGTTGGTGAGTATGGGGTAGGCAGCCTCTTCCTGATGCTTTGGTATTACCTAATTTTTGCTGGAATTTCCTTTTTCCTGATGCTTTGGTATTACTTAATTTATGCTGGAATTTCCTTTTTCCTGATGCTTTGGTATTACCTAATTTATGCTGGAAATTTTTCTCCTTCCCGCTGCTTGGATTATGCTACTTTGGCCATGATTTGCATAAATCCCAATTTTGGGGCTGCTTCTTGTATAAATTCCAATTTTAGAGACCGATGTATATCCATCCAGTTGGTTTTAATTTGAGGGTTGCTATGCTTTCGCTAAGGGCTACTTCTTATCCTTGTTAATTTGGGGGCTGTTATGCTATTATGATAGGGGGCTGCTGTTATACTTCCTGATCTGGGGCTGCCCTTTTGTTTATTCCAATTGGGTAGGGGGTTGCTTCTTAAGTTTTGTCTAAATGGGGGGGGGGGGGGGGGGGGGGGGGGGGGGGCTGATGTTTTTACTCTGATTTTTAGGCTGCCTTATATGTGTGCTTTTGGGGGCTGCTGTTTATATATTCCCCTAATTGGAGGCTGCTATGTGTATATGTATATAATTCTTTGTGAGGGGGCTGTTATACCCCCCCCCCCCCCCCCCCCCCCCCTCCAGGCTGCTATATTATAAACCCCGACCTTTTTTTTTGTTGTTGTTTTGTTTTGTGGGGCTGCTGCTGGGGTAAGCTTCTTGGGCCTTGGCTTGGGTAAATCCCAATTTCTTTTACTCCTTTGAGGCTGTTTTATAACCATCCTTGTTAAATCGGGGCTGCTTGTTATACTTGCTAATCGGGGGGCTGCTGTTACCCTCTTTTCTTGTCTAATGGGGGCTGCCGTTTAAAATTTGGTTTGGGATGGCCGAAGTTGGATCCTTGGGATATTTCTGTTATTTTGGGCTGCTTTGTATCATTCTAGTTGGATTTCGTTACTTGCAAAATAATTCTGCGCGCTTCGATTACAAGTATCTAGAAATGGTCAATATTATGGTAGTTCCATTTGCTAACTCCTCGGCACACTTAATTGGTCCTGTTTTATTATATGCTAGCTGCTATGGTTGGGTGAACCCTTCTATCCCTCTTTTATATGCTAGCTGCTATATGTTTAGCTTTGTTCCGATCCTGGGCTACTCCTAGATGGTTTATTCTGGTTGATTTTGTTCCTGATCATATTTACTTGGCTATACATTGATGGACTTGTTTGCACTGGAATGATGGGTAAAGGGAACAATGGGGTCCTTCATCACAGTTCTGTTAATAGTGGTTGGTAGGACAATGAGACCACCACCACAGCGCCTTTGTTTAGTTGGGGTGAATGTCCCCTTTATGTGAGTGGATAGTGACATTGTTTGGGTCCGCCACCACTGGTCCAGTCCATTTTGCTATATATGCTAAGCTTAGTTATGCTCTTGCTTATCGGACTGGCTCTATGCAGGATCTTCTTAACCTTTTATTACTGAAATCTTTATATAAGCGTATATATATAGTTATATAGATGTATATGTATATATATATGTATTTATATACCCCTTTCTGTTGGTCATGTTACTGGTTACCTTACCTGCTCCTACTTATAATTATGTTAATTTCTTGCACCCTTTGGGCTGAGGCATTCTTTTCTTATGGATGCCTCAGGTTCAGGTTTGTAGCTGCCGCCGGAGTTCGAGCGGGGTCGTTTTGTTCGCCGTCGAGGCCTTCCCTCTCAAGTGGGTAAGGAGGCAGTTTCTTTTGTTGTACCCCTTTTCTTTTGGTCTGTTGACTGTCTTCCTGCGGGTTCGTGTCAGGTGTTGACACCCGTATGGCTTTTGTTTAGCTTACTTGCCCATGCTGCTGTTACTTTTTTGTACTTGTACACTTTGGAAAAAGCTCTTTTTGCTGTATATAAACAAAGTTCTTTTAGCAAATAAATATTCGTTCATTAACTGCTTTGTCACTCTTACTACTAAGTATCACCTATTTGCAAACCTTAAACCAAAATAAAATGATATTTCCTTATTATACCTAAATCTAGTCTTACGTTCGCCCTGGAGACGTCTCTGGTCTTCAGCGCCTTTAGGAATAAAATGAACCTATTTCCTTCCGTTGTGTGCGTATATCTTTTATAAAGAGTGGCTTTGTAAACCCCAGGGCCGAGGGACACGGCTCCCTTTCCAAATAAAAGAATCTTAAAAGATAATTCCTTTTAAATATGCATATCTTTCTCGTAAATGTTTGTTCGAGTGATCGACTGAACGTCTGTAGTTGTCCCCTACAGGACGTGGCATCATGACACGTATTTTCCCCCTTTACTCTGATATTATAATTTATTTCGGGAAAATACGGGTTGTGACAGTTGGTATCAGAGGGAGGTTAGCCGGGTTGCTGGAAATGGTCTGGTTGGCCCGGTTAACCGTCCAGTGAGAATCGTTAATCATTGCATACACTCACCAATGGGTCATCGATAGATCTCGGCTGAAGCACGAACACTACACTCATAAGCATGAAAGAAGTATACGAGGCATATTATGTAGTATGGGATGCATAATATGTGTTTGTATATGGATACTCATAGGTGACAACATGCGACTGTTATGTAGTATGGGATGCATAACGTAGGTCGCATGCGTGTCCATTAGATTTTCTTTTTCGTTGCTTGCGATAATATGTCGTATGGGATGCATAAGATCGCATGTGTACGCCGCTCATAGCATGCATTAAAGCCTTTTCTTAGTTTGCATAGCACTGCATGCATATCATAACATTGCATAAGCACACGTGCCAAGCTAGAGATCTACACGATGACACATGTACACCCATGATTTCAAAGATAAGACACTATGTTAATATGCATTCAGGTGAGGTGCACGAGAGGTAAAGGATGGTATACCATCCTGAGTAAAACGTGATAATATGTATTTACTTTTCCCAGAGAAAAAGCAGTAGCAAAAGCAAGTATTTGTATGTCCTCTATTCCTAGAGGTTTGAGTCCAGTCTTAGCAAGCTGTTTGTATCAGGTTCTTCCTCGTTCTCGTTGTAGTCCAATCTTTCTGTGGTAATTTAATCGCTATAGTAATGCCTCATCCTTGTGTTGTTGTGTGTCTCTACTGCTTTGTTTGGCGAGTTTAAGGTTCAAGACTGTTGGGCGCACGTTCTTTTTGACTCTGGTGCCACTGATTACTTTGTGGCCAAGAGGTTTGTTGATCGGCATCGCTGGGCCTTGGAGCGAGTTGATGATCCGTTTCATGTCAAGTACCCGTCCAGAGATTCGGTGGTGTTAGATATGTGCATGAGGCAGTGTCCGATTGTTTTGGATGGATTTTTGGGCTATGCAGACTTGAAGGTGATCGATCTGGAGGATTTTGACGTGATTCTAGGCATGGATTGGCTAGCTCGTTGTGACGTTGTGATCCAGTGCAGGGATAAGCGTCTGGATTTCCATATGGATGATGGCCAGCCTAGGAGCGTGTTTGGCTTTACGCGTCAGACTTCCTCAGATATGTTAGTGGTCTGTGCCCAGGCCTTGGTGGAGTTTGATGGTCGGGTCTACTTTGTTTCTGTTTTGCTTGCGGCTTGTGCATCGGCGTCATGTGTGGAGGACATTCCTGTGGTGCGGGAGTACCCGAGCATTTTTCTCGACAACCTTCCTGGTCTCCCTCCTGAGCGAGAGGTAGAGTTTGTGATAGATTTGGAGCCCGGGACCCGCCCTATTGCAAAGGCACCCTACCGTATGGCACCGCGGGAGTTGGAGGAGCTGCGCACTCAGTTGGATGAGCTTCTGCAGCTTGGTTTTATTAGGCCGAGTTCGTCGCCTTGGGGTGCGCCGGTTCTGTTTGTGAGGAAGAAGGATGGGACGATGAGGCTGTGCATCGATTACAGAGAGTTGAACAAGGTCACTATCAAAAATAGGTATCCGTTGCCGCAGATTGATGACTTGTTCGACCAGTTGCAGGGTAGCTGCGTGTTCTCGAAGATTGACCTTCGGTCTGGTTATCATCAGTTGAGGATTCGCGACTCAGATGTTCCGCGAACAGCTTTCCGGACGCGTTATGGACATTTTGAGTTCCTTGTAATGTCCTTTGGGCTGACGAATGCGCCCTCTGCTTTCATGGATCTGATGCACAGGGTGTTCCGGGACTTTCTGGACCAGTTCGTGGTGGTTTTTATTGATGATGTGCTGGTCTACTCTTCTAGTGAAGAGAAGCATGCTCGACATTTGCGTTTGGTGATGTCTGCCTTGAGGGCACACAAGCTGTATGCCAAGCTGAGCAAATACGAGTTCTGGCTTTCGCAATTCTCTTTCTTGGGTCACGTGGTGAGCAAAGGTGGCATCTCTGTGGACCCAGCGAAGGTCGCTGCTGTTTTGGACTGGAAGAGGCCGTCGTCGCCGAAGGAGATCTGAAGTTTCTTGGGTTTAGCAGGCTATTACCGGAGGTTTGTGGAGGGTTTCTCAGGCATTTCCGTGCCTCTGTCTAGGTTGACGCGGAAGTAAGAGGCTTTCGTTTGGAGCGAGCAGTGTGAGGAGGCCTTCCAGGAGTTAAAGAGAAGACTGTGTTCCGCCCCGGTTTTGGCTCTCCCTGTTGAGGGAGTGGAGTTTCAGGTATATGTTGATGCGTCGCGAATTGGCCTTGGATGCGTCCTCATGCAAGAGGGAAGGTTATTACGTATGGGTCGAGGCAGCTAAAGATTCATGAGCGGAACTACCCGACACACGATTTAGAGTTTGCTGCGGTGATTTATGCTCTGAAGCTGTGGAGGCATCTTCTGTATGGGGTGGTGTGCAAGATCTACTCAGACCACAAGAGCCTGATTTACGTATTTTCTCAGCGAGAGCTGAACCTACGCCAGCGTCGATGGATGGAGTTCTTGGCTGATTATAATGTGGAGATCCTCTATCACCCCAGCAAGGAAAATATGGTGGCGGATGCCTTGAGCAGGAAGTCAGCTTCCGTTTTCGGGCTGTCTATGCAGTCCCTGGTGGAGGAGTTTCTTTTGATGAGCATCGCGGTGAAGCCCAGGGGTGAACCTTCTTGTTTGGAGGTTGTAGAGCCATCCTGGATTGCTTTGACAAAGTTGTACCAGATGGATGATCCGGATCTGCAGCATCTCTGAGGTAGAGCGGAGAGAGGTGAGTTGCCAGATTTCTCGATTGATGTTGAGGGTACCTTGAGGTACCGTTGTAGGCTTTGCATACCCGCTGTGGAGGAAATTCGAGCGAAGATTTGCGAGGAGGCTCACGACTCCAGCCTATCTTATCATCCTGGCTCTACAAAGATGTATCACGATATGAAGCAGATCATGTGGTGGCCAGGCATGAAGGGCGATGTTGCGAGGTTCGTAGCGCAGTGTTACACTTGTCAGCGCGTCAAGGCGGATCATAGAAGACCCGGAGGCAAGTTGTCACCGTTGGATATTCCCTTGTGGAAGTGGGAGAGCATCTCCATGGACTTCATTACTGGTTTGCCGAGATCCCCTCGGAGTCATGATGCGGTGTGGGTCATCGTGGACAGGTCAACCAAGTGTGCTCATTTCGTGTCGTAGAAGACTGGTTATTCGATGGAGAAGATTGCGTCTCTGTATGTGCAGGAGGTCATTAATCTGCATGGAGTGCCTGCAAGCATAGTGTCTGATCGTGATTCCAGATACACTTGCCATTTTTGGCAGAGTCTGCAAGGGGCTTTGGGCACCGATCTCAGGTATTCTACAGCTTATCACCCGCAGACAAATGGGCAGACGAAGAGGGTAAATCAGATCGTGGAGGTTATGAACCGGTGTTACATTTTGGAGCATGGAGGATCTTGGGATGAACGCCTTGGGCTCATGGAGTTCGCGTACAATAACTGTTATCAGGAGAGCTTGCAGATGGCTCCTTTTGAGGCTCTATATGGGAGGCGATGTCGGACTCCCCTGTTTTGGGCTGAAGTGGGCGAGGAGCCAGTTCTGGGTCCTGAGGCTTTGGAAGAGATGAGCGTTGCTGTGGTGCAGGTTCGTGAGAAGCTCCGGGTAGCTCAGGAGCGCTATGAGAAGTACGTCAATCGGCGTAGGAGTGAGTTGGAGTTTGCAGTGGGGGACATGGTGTTCCTTAAGGTGTCCCCGATGACAGGTCTTAAGAGATTTGGGAAGAGCCGCAAGCTGGACCCTAGGTATGTAGGCCCATTCGAGATCGTCGAACGCATCGGGGTTTCTGCTTACAGATTGGTATTACCTGCCTCTTTCCCAGGTGTGCATGACGTATTCCATGTGAGCCAGTTGCGGAAGTGCGTCCGCAGCGATCGCCATGTTCTGGATTCTGTGCCAGCGTTGCAGCCCGACCTGTCTTTTGTGGAGCAGCCTGTTTGTATCTTGGAGAGACAGGATCGAGTGTTGCGGAATAAGACCATCCCTATGGTGAAGGTCCTCTGGGACAATCAGGATATTCGGGGTGCAACCTGGGAGCTAGAGTCAGCAATGAAGGAGTCCTATCCTCACCTTTTCGGCTAGTTTTTCCCTGGTAACTTTTCATCTCCTGAGTTTTCTTTCTTTTTCTTTCTTTCCTTCTTGGTATTATTGTTGCAAAGTTTCGGGGCGAAACTTTTTGTTAGGAGGGGTGTTTGTAACGCCCCAGGTTTTCTTATAGTCTTGTAAGCGGGGTTACGAAATTGGTAATGTCCTAGATACTATATTTTATCATTTCGTAGCGTCAATGTGAGGGGGCGTTACCGTTTCGGCAGCGCCGTCGTCGTCGTCCGACGAGTTAATTCTAGGTTGAGACAAATATGCAGACTTATATTTTTATGCACGTGTATAAGGTTCATACGGGTAGGTGTATGCAAGCATACATATTTAAGTGTGCATATATGAAGACTTATACTTGTCTAGGCAAACTCATTCAATCATGTGTTCTTGTTGGTAGCTATATATGTATAATTATATATATATATATTTATATATATATATATATATGTATATGTACATAAAAAAGAGCTTATATACTTACATACATACATTATATATAAATGTTGGTGCAAGATTTCTATAAGAGTGCATATATATATATATATATATATGTGTGCAGTGGAATGTTATGAGCGGCAACTTTATATTATTTCATTTTCTTTCCCTCTTTTCCCCGTGCGAGCCTCGGGCGCTGCGAGGGTTTCGCCGGAGTCGCCGGAAATCGAATAGGGGAGGCCGTCGGAAGGGTTCTGGGAGGTTGTCGGGCCCTATCTTCATCGCCGGGGCTGGGCTACCTATTGTCCCTCGTCAAGCTGCTGTGGTGCGGCGAGTCGCCGATTGATTCGAGGCAAGAGAACCTTTCCCTCCTCTTTCCCCTCTCCTCTTTCCTTCTGTTTAACTGAATCGGTCGTGACTATGGGGTAGGCAGCCTCTTCCTGATGCTTTGGTATTACCTAATTTATGCTGGAATTTCCTTTTTCCTGATGCTTTGGTATTACCTAATTTATGCTGGAAATTTTTCTCCTTCCTGCTACTTGGATTATGCTACTTTGGCCATGATTTGCATAAATCTAGATTTTGGGGCTGCTGCTTGTATAAATTCCGATTTTAGAGACCGATGTATATCCATCAAGTTGGTTTTAAATTGAGGGCTGCTATGCTTTCGCTAAGGGCTACTTCTTATACTTGTTAATTTGGGGGCTGTTATGCTATTATGATAGGGGGGCTCCTGTTATACTTCCTCATCTGGGGCTGCCCTTTTGTTTATTCCAATTGGGTAGGGGGCTGCTTCTTATGTTTTGTCTAAATGGGGGGGGGGCTGATGTTTATACTCTGATTTTAGGCTGCCTTATATGTGTGCTTTTGGGGGCTGCTGTTTATATATTCCCCTAATTGGAGGCTGCTATGTGTATATGTATATAATTCTTTGTGAGGGGGTTGTTATACCACCCTCCAGGCTGCTATATTATAAACCCCGACCTTTTTTTTGTTGTTGTTTTGTTTTGTGGGGCTGCTGCTGGGGTATGCTTCTTGGGCCTTGGCTTGGGTAAATCCCGATTTCTTTTACTCCTTTGAGGCTGTTTTATAACCATCCTTGTTAAATCGGGGCTGCTTGTTATACTTGCTAATCGGGGGGCTGCTGTTACCCTCTTTCCTTGTCTAATGGGGGTTGTCGTATAAAATTTGGTTTGGGGCGGCTGAAGTTGGATCCTTGGGATATTTCTGTTATTTTGGGCTGCTTTGTATCATTCTAGTTGGATTTCGTTATTTGCAAAATAATTCTGGGCGCTTAGATTACAAGTAGCTAGAAATGGTCAATATTATGGTAGTTCCATTTGCTAACTCCTCGGCACACTTAATTGGTCCTGTTTTATTATATGCTAGCTGCTATGGTTGGGTGAACCCTTCTATCCCTCTTTTATATGCTAGCTGCTATATGTTTAGCTTTGTTCCGATCCTGGGCTACTCCTAGATGGTTTATTCTGGTTGATTTTGTTCCTGATCATATTTACTTGGCTATACATTGATGGACTTGTTTGCACTGGAATGATGGGTAAAGGGAACAATGAGGTCCTTCATCACAGTTCTGTTAATAGTGGTTGGTAGGATAATGAGACCACCACCTCGACGCCTTTGTTTAGTTGGGGTGAATGTCCCCTTTATGTGAGTGGATAGTGACATTGTTTGGGTCCGCCACCACTGGTCCATTTTGCTATATATGCCAAGCTTAGTTATGCTCTTGCTTATCGGACTGGCTCTATGCGGGATCTTCTTAACCTTTTATTAATGAAATCTTTATATAAGCGTTTATATATATAGTTATATAGATGTATATGTATATATATATATATGTATTTATATACCCCTTTCAGTTGGTCATGTTACTGGTTACCTTACCTGCTCCTACTTATAATTATGCTGTTTACTTGCACCCTTTGGGCTGAGGCATTCTTTTCTTATGGATGCCTCAGGTTCAGGTTTGTAGCTGCCGCCGGAGTTCGAGCGGGGTCGTTTTGTTCGCCGTCGAGGCCTTCCCTCTCTAGTGGATAAGGAGGCAGTTTCTTTTGTTGTACCCCTTTTCTTTTGGTCTGTTGACTGTCTTCCTGCGGGTTCGTGTCAGGTGTTGACGCCCGTATGGCTTTTGTTTAGCTTACTTGCCCATGCTGCTGTTACTTTTTTGTACTTGTACACTCTGGGAAAAGCTCTTTTTGCTGTATATAAACAAAGTTCTTTTAGCAAATAAATATTCGTTCATTAACTGCTTTGTCGCTCTTACTACTAAGTATCACCTATTTGCAAACCTTAAACCAAAATAAAATGATATTTCCTTATTATATACTAAATCTAGTCCTACGTTCACCCTGGAGACGTCTCTGGTCTTCAGCGCCTTTAGCAATAAAATGAACCTATTTCCTTCCGTTGTGTGCATATATCTTTTATAAAGAGTGGCTCTGTAAACCCCAGGGTCGAGGGACACGGCTCCCTTTCCAAATGAAAGAATCTTAAAAGATAATTCCTTTTAAATATGCATATATTCTTGTAATTGTTCGTTTGAGTGATCGCCTGAACGTCTGTAGTTGTCCCCTACAGTACGTGGCATCATGACACGTATTATCCCCCTTTACTCTGATATTATAATTTATTTCAGGAAAATATGGGTTGTGACACCCATGCTTCAAGAGTCGCTTGGGGCAAGTTCTTAGAACCCGAGAAAGGTAATCCTTCCTCCCGACTCAAGCAACATGAACCTCGCGCTTGCCTACACACAATACACCGCTACCACTAGATTCAACCACATTCAACATTTTGAGTAAAATAAATAAAAATCTACGCAAATCTACTAATTGTAAATTAGAAGCATAAATAAAAATTAATTCTACTCAAATTTCTAAACAAGACACGAGTACTTAACTAGAGCACTACAGGAGTCAACATGCCACTCCATCTTGCAATTTTTAGGCTAATACAGCAATTTCTACATCACAACCAAGAATTGAATATACAGGAGCATACAAACAAGTGAGTGCGCCATAAAGTGGGTGATGTGGTGTGCTGTGAAGATGAACAATACTAAATAAATGAGATTAATATACTTCTAGTATGCAGATGATATGTGCACGTGCAGTGGGTAACACATAGCGGCTCTCCCCCAGACTTAATCTAAGCAATAGACACAAATGACGTAACCATGAAAATTAAATAAAAGACTAGGGGAAGAAAAGTTACCCATGCTCAGAAATGAGCATACCAGAAGATTGGCGTGTAAACTAAGAAAAAGTTGCAGCATCTGCCATCCAGAAAAAGTACCTGCAGGGGTGAGCTCCGCCAAAAACAAAAGGAAATATACAAAATAAAATGAAAAACACTAACGAAACTAAACTAGATGAAATAAAAATGCAAGAAAAGTTAAGATAACTACTGGGATTATTGTCCTCACATCACGACTTATTCAAACTTGAAAATATCTAGCTAATGGGAGTATGGAAGGAGAAGTGGACAGGCAACTAGCCTGATATGCGTGTCGGTAGCGGGCACCGATACGATGATAAAACAGTTATGCCTCTACCCGAATATAAATAATACCTGCTCGTCACAGATAGAGGGAATATAAAGTAAGAAGAGGAGGAATCCTCACTCAAATCACCAAAACTATCCTTGCCCAATAAGGTGTCGTCTTCATGGAGGTGGCAGGAGGAAAAGGTAATGAGTGGGGTTTCCACTGTGGAGGAGGGGTCAACCTCCTGACATATGAGGCTATGCTCCTCATTGACTTGAGCAAAATACTCCAAGTCCTCCTGAAGTACCTGTGAAGATTCAACCTGCACAGGCTCAGATGAAGAAGGGGGTTTAAGAAATAAAAGAGAGGAATGACTTAAATAATCAAAAATCGGGGGAGTGGTCCGGTCTCACTCCCAGAAAGATCTAAGGATAGATCACTGTCATCATCGTAAGTATCATAGCAAGGGGGCCCGTGAACTCAAGGGCCTCGGTGGTGAGTTGGACATCCTCGTCCCATGAAGAAGTGCAAACCTTCTCATCAGAAAGAGTATCCTCATCATCCCACCTTGGAGCAGCCTCAGGCTCATAATCATCACCCTGCTCAATTACTTCGACAGGATCATAAAAAATGTGTGTAGAAAAATCTTGCAAAGAAACTGGAGGAACAAAAAGATTTGGTTCCTCCGCAAAAAGATCTGCTGATGCCTCTCTGATTGAAAGAATACTTTCCTCATCACACTCAGGCGCATCTAGGATCCCCCATTCCTCTCCTTGTTGGCCAACAGATGAGTGATCGTCATCACTAGGAGTGAAGCCATACACAGGGAGTGAAGAGTCCATGCACGAGACAAGCTCGGGGGTAGAGGGCACGATTGCCTCCATGGGTAAAGAATGAGTGATAGGGACCATGTTGTCATGAGTGAAGAAGCAGCGGTCAGGATTGAAAAGACTGGGACAGTCCTTCAATTCATGACCCTCTTCTCGACACAACAAGCAAACAAAGTTCCTACACTACCTAGCATTCAACTCCTTCATTTGGACTATATAATAAACCATCTTGTCGTAAGTACTAGGAGAAATATCCCATGACGACATTTTCAATAATTAAAGAAGATATAACGAAACTGAAATTCTTTGCAAGGAAATTTACACAAACTAATAAATCTCCTTGGATTAAACTTGCCTACAACTTTAAAACAGGAGAGAAAGAAATAATAACAAACAATATATAATTAAAAAGCAAACAAAAATAATAAGGCGGCTATACACACTGGAAGAACTGCTATCTCTTGTCTCCCTCTCCAGAAAACTCACACGACTGTGTTCCCTGACAACAGCGCCAAAAACTTGACGCGAGAATTCCTGCACTGCTTATAGGCGGGAGCAAATTGCGTTCTAAATGGCAGTGTACCGATCATTCAAGTAATATAAAATGGGAGTGATCGCCAAGTATCGAATCTCTAAGGAACACAGTAAGGTGGAGTTAACTATTGAGGAAGGACTTGAGATCGATGTCCTTTAGGTCGGATGGATGCGAAAGGGGGTGATTTGGTTTGTGGAAAATAAAGTAAAAGAGCTAAATCAACTACTCCTATGCAAGCCTTGAGCGCACTGCTTCACTTGGCGGGATGGAAACTACGTAGGCCTTGAACGCACTACTTCGCTAGGCGGATGGAAGAGTAGGCGCGCGGATGACGTGGTTCGCACTAGCGGAAAGGTTTTGAGGGTCATTAGCACCTCTTGGCTAGGCGGATGGATTACACGGGATGCTATGCACCGCTTCGCTGCGTGGATGGACAAGAAGGCTTGCGGATGGAATGGGTCACACCGCCGGAATGAGGGTCGCAAGCACCTCGTCAATAAGCATGCCACTAGCAATTGCTAGTGCGGCACACGGAACACTCACACCACAATCACTACGAAAGCACACCTCAAGCACTCATAAGCATGAAAACATTTCATAATATTTGGCAAGAAGTTCAACAAATATAGAGTGCAACATCATCAACATACGAGAAACTAACTACAATCATAAGGAGGAAAGGAGGAAAAGCTAGAAATACCGCCACATCCAGAGACTTGTTGGGATTCACGGTAGGAATCGTCGGGTTGTCAATCCGTGTCCTATCTCGGACCACAACTGCGTCCGGGGTCTAGAGGAGTTGTCACCTTCCCTCCAATATACCCGTCTTCTCTGTGTCACAATCTGTCCGCCACAAAAGCTGTGTACTCCTTCCTCAGTTGATGAGAGTATGGCTAGGATCTCTCCCTTGAAGTGCTTGGATGATGCGAGGTGGCCTCGGGTGAAAAAGGGGGGAAGAAACCTTCAAAAATGGAGCTTTCCGCCCTGACGGCGGAAGAAATCGCGGAATAGCCCAGCTCCCGACCTAAAATCACGCATAGGTATTTAAAGAAAAACAAGGCGCACGATCAGGCGCACGACCAGTGCTCGTGCGCGAAGGAATGCCTTTGATCGTGCGCGAAGAACCTGTAACATATTCCTGAACTGCAAAATAGTGCACGGTCAGTGGCGCACGACCAGTGGTCGTGAGAGAAGAAGGTCTATGATCGTGCGAACTTCTCTGTTTGGTAAGGGGAATTAACGCAAGACCATTGGTCATGCGCCTGATCGTGCGCGAAGAAAAAATGCACGATCAGTGGCTTTTAGGCAGAAATTGCCCCCAGTCAAACTCCGAGCATCACACGACCCTTGAACTTGTATGAAAACATCTAGGACCACTAGAATACAAGGAATCACACCAAAATGCTCTAAAATGTGCACCTCATGTGAGAATTGTTAATAAGTGAAATATAAGCATTAATACACAAAAAATGAAGTGCAATTGCGTGAAAACTAGTCAAGATGAGTCCTAAAATCACTATATAAATTGGACTCATCAATATGCACATGCACAAGTAGACATCTCCATTGTACAACCCCGTGTTCTCGCAGTCGTATGCTGGAATTGACCATCTTGCCACTAAGAAGTCGCGAGAACCAGGCAGTGCGATCCAGGACGATCTCGCGGGGGAGAATGCGAGATCTGGTCCCGGTGGTTGTCGCCAGAAGTAAGGCGAGTGAGGCCTTCGCAGGCGGTTCGCCTGGAGAGGGTGCGCGAGTGGTACTCGTGAGGGGACTCGCAGGAACTCTCGCGAGTGGAGTTCTCGCAGGCCACTTGCCCCTGGGCTAAGGAGGGGAAATTACCCCTCTGCCCCTGGTGGCTTGCAGTTAGCCCCTCTACACAGCGGAGTTTGGTTGTTAGCAGGCCAAATTGGGGTGCACTTAGTAAAACCAAAAGGTGGAACCCCACTATTAACAGACCAGTCCAGAAACACTATAAATAAGACCCTAAGGGCACCTTTGGAGTGGACTTCTTTTTGGCTTCTCTCTCCTTAGGTCATCTTTGGTTAGCATTCTCAGAGCTCTCCAAGGTGCCCAGCTATAGTTCTTGGCTTAGGAGGGAAAGCGCTCTACGATCTTTCGGGTGTGTGGTGGGACCTCCATATTGTCGCCAAGGGTCTCAGTTCCAAGTCTTCGGTCAGGTTGCTCCGAGGGATCAGTAAGTGCGAGTTGCACCCATCTTTGGGGTCCAAACTCCTCGTTGGGCCAAATCGCAGTTCCAACATTTTTGGTGCGGTGATCGTGGACAACAACTAGTGTAGGAAGGTTTCAAGGAAGCAACATGGCGAGAGATGAAAAGCAGGGCGATGAGTTTGGCAGCTCGCAGCCGGCGGTGAAGTTGGGGATGTTCGCGGACCCATCACCTCAAATACTCCCCCCTCTGGGGGTCGGCGAGTGTGCCCCGGGGGGAAGGCAGGGAAGGAGGTGGCAGGAGCCAGGCGAGACCTCATCGGGCGAGAGCTCTTTGCCAGCCCATAGAGCACCTCACCGACAGGCCCGGTCTAGGCGAGCACAGTCCCGGCGAGCGCTGTTCCAGCGAGTGTAGTTCCAGTGAGCGCGGCTCTGGTGAGCTCGGGTCCTACGAGAGAAGTCATAGAGCGAGACAAGCAGGAGAGGACCATGAGCGGGAGCCGCCCTTTTTGCGAGCTGGTGCTTTCTGCACCAGTCCCGGAAGGGTTCAGGGAGCGGGATAGGGTCTACTATTGTGGCAAGGATGACCATGTCCAGCACTTGCATTCGTTCGAGGACTCGGTCTCTATCAGGATGATGTCAAATGCATTCAAGTGTCGGCTCTTTGCCATCACTCTGAAGGAGAAGGCTAGGGACTGGTTCCATCAACTCCCAGCCAGGTCAATCTACCAGTTCGAGGACTTGTGCAGAGGCTTCTTATTGCACTTCTCGACCTCGAAGAAGAGGAAGAGGGATGCCGAGTCACTCTTCAAGGTCAAGCAGAAGCCGGGGGAGTCGCTGGCCCATTATGCGGACCGGTTCCAGCAAGAGGTTCTGCTTACCCAAGAGAAGCTTGGGTTTACCCTCCAGCTCGCCTTCACGGTGGGGCTGAGGAAGTGTTTTTTCAAGATGAGTTTGAAGAGTAAGGCCCCCGTCTCTTACGAGGAGTTGATGGAGAGGGTGGCGGAGGAGATTGAAGGGGAGGATGCTAACCCGAAGCTCACCAAGGCTAGCAAAGCTCAGTGAGCCGGAAATCAAGCAGCAGGAAGTGCGGAGAAGAGAAGAGCCCAGGGCCTTGGAGGTGGGGTGGAGGCATCAAGGGAGAGGAGCGCAGGTTCAAGGGAGGTGTTATGCCCTGGGAGTGGGTAACTTCCATGGGGGTCTTGGAATACCCCATTAGTTGGGATGGAGGCAAGGTCCAAGGTAGATGCCTCCCCCACCTCAGCAGGCCATGACAATCAGGCGAGGAAGAGGAGGGGGAGGAAGGATAGAAGGTGCATGAGCAGAAGCGGGAGCAGGAAGGAGAAGGGGGAATAGGGCGACGGAGGCCGAGAAAGGGAGGATGGCGTTGTCGTATTGTGACTTCCATCGGGAGGATGGGCATGCAACGACCACCTTCCCGGAGTTCCTAGATGTCAGTGAGGCCAGGGAACCGGTGCTGCGGGAGTAGCGGGAGGTGAGGATCGAGGAGATCCTGCCTCAGGGCGAGGAGGACGAGAGATGTGAATACCTGGCCGATGTGGGGGCCCGAGGGGGTATCAGGGTCATCCATAGGGGGGTAGGGATTAATGTGACCCGGAAGGCCAGCCTCCATGCAATGTAGCATCGTAGTATGGCTTCGACGTCCCTAGCCCCGCCCCCCAGAGAAGATTTCATTCACCCAGGACATGCCGGGTCATGAAAACCCATTCTGCTATGTGCTGGTCATTCAGACGGCGATCGAGAACTTCACCGTCTTCCGAATCCTTGTGGATAACGAGAGCTCGGTCAACGTCATCTTTAAGAAGGTGTTTGATGGAATGGAGGTGGAGGTGCAAAGGGTGTTGGACTCGGACGGCCCGTTGTTTGGGTTCTCCGGGGAGAGGAAGGAGGTAGAAGGGGAAGTGGGACTCCATGTAGTCCTGGGGTGGGGGGGGGGGGGCAGTCCAAGAATTGCCATTTTGTCATAGTGGACGCCCCCAACAACTACAATGCCATCTTCAGGTGGCCGCTCATCAGCGTGTTCCGCTGTGTCCCCTCCACCTTCCACCAGTGCCTTAAGTTCAATGATGGAGGAGTCCAGGTTCGGATAAGGGGAGATCCGAAGGTGGCCCGACAATGCTATGTGACTGTCGTGAACACCATCTCTTGGATGGCTGAGGCGGAGGAATGGAATCGAGAGATGGGGGAGCCGGAGAGGCTCGGAGAAGAAGGAGAGGAGGAGAGAGTAGAGGAAGGGTTGGAGGAGCTGATGGAGGAGAATGGGAGGCCCAAGAGGAAGGGGTGGAAGAGTTAATGGAGGTTCGGGAAGAGAGGAAGGGGGAAGAGGCCGAGGTGCTGGCCCAGGGTGAGAAGGAAGAAGGAGTTTGGGGGGAGCAGTCTCGGCTAGAGTCCGTGGATGAGATTGCGGAGCTCGAGGTCACCACCCAGGCGGGGGTGGTGGAGAAAGTCAAGATCAGCAGGGAGCTCAGCCTGGGGGAGCAGAAGCAAATCCTGGCCTGCGTCTAGGATAACATAGACATCTTCGCATGGAGTGCCGCGGAGATGCCCAGGATCGATGCGGAAGTTTCTTGCCATCCCCTCAACCTCGACCCCGGCACCCGCCCCATCCGTCAAAAGAAGAAGGCCATATCAGACAAGCTGGAAGGGCCCATCCGAGAGGAGATGGGTAAGCTCCTCTAGGCAGGTTGTGTAACGGAGATCCAGTAGCCAGGCTGGGTCTCCAACATGGTTATGGTGAAATAGGGAGGAGGTAAGTGGAGGATGTGTATCAATTTTTCCTTGCTTAATAAATCATGCCCCAAGGATTGCTACCCCTTGCCTAGAATCGATGCGCTGGTTGATTCAGCCGTCGGTTTCCTTGTAATGTCTTTTTTAGATGCTTTTCAGGTTATCATCAGATCCGCATGCACCCCCCTCCCCCTCCCCCCCCCCCCCCCCCCCCCCCCCCCCGACATCAAGGATGTCTCCTTCATCACAGGGGATGGGTGCAACTGCTATAAAATGATGCCCTTTGGGCTAAAAAATGCAGGGAAAACATACCAACGGATGATGGACAGGGTTTTCCGAGAACAGAAAGGAAGAAACCTGGAGGTCTATGTGGATGACCTAATGATCAAAAGTCGAGACCTAGGATCCCACCTCCTGGACCTCGAAGAGACCTTTGGGACTTTGCGGAAGTATAAAATGAAACTCAATCCCGAGAAGTGAGTCTTCGGGGCTAGCTGAGGGAAGTTCCTAGGTCACTTGCTCACCCCAGTCAGGGTGGAGCCTAATCCAGATAAGGTCAAGGCCATCATGGAACTGGGATTGCCAAGAAACTCTAAGGAGATTCAGCGCCTCACGGGGAAGTTGGCCGGTCTCAGCATATTCCTCTCCTGGGTAGGGGAAAGGTGTGCACCCTTCTTCAAGGTGTTAAGAGGGAATCAGAAATTTGAATGGACCTCGGAGTGTGAGGAAGCCTTCCAAGCGTTGAAGAGGAAACTCACTCAAGTTCCCCTTCTCTAGGGGCCACGGCTGGGGGAGGACCTATCCTTATACCTGGGGTAGGATCCGAGGCGGTGAGTTCAGTGCTAGTCCAGGAAGAAGGCAGAAGGCAATTTCCAATTTACTATGTCAGCCATGTGCTGAGGAAGGCGGAGCTCCGATACCCCCATCCTAGAGAAGTTGGCCTTCGCCTTGGTGATATCGGCTTGGAAGCTCTGCCTTATTTCCAAGCACATTCAATCAAGGTGGTAACCGACCACGCCCTTCACAACATCATGGAAGGGGTAGAGCACTCAGGAAGGCTAGCTAAGTGGTCCGTGGAGCTGAGCGAGTTTGATATCTCATTTGTAGCAAGGTTATCAATAATGGCGTAGGCGGTGGCAGACTACCTGGCAGATTATGTCACCGAGGTGGAGGAGCAGGAGGCATCCCACTCGGAGGCTTGGAAGATATTAGTGGATGGGGCATTAGGGAATCACTCCTTAGGGGGAGGGGTAATCCTGGTAAGCCCACAAGGGACAAGGATTGAGCAGGCCATCAGCATTCATTTCCCAATCACCAACAAACAAGCTTAGTACGAGGCGGTGATAGCTAGCTTGCTGCTGGCCCGGGAGTTGGGTGTGCAAGAAATGTAGGTCTCGACGGACTCCATGGTGGTGGCGTGCCAGATCAGGGGGGAATTCGGGTTAAAGGAACCAACCCTCCAGCGCTACCTGGAGAAGGTCAAGGGGATCATCAGACAGTTCTGCACTTTATCCATCGAACATGTGCCAAGGGAGGAGAGCACTCCTGCAGACCTTTTGGCCAAGTTCAGTCCCCGGGCAGGGGGGACGGTGTCGCAGCTCTTCCTCCATCCATTGAGGAAGGAGAGCTGATGGAGATAGACCAGTAAGAGTCGTGGATGAGTCCCATTGTCACCTTCCTGACGTCGGGGAATTTCCACGAAGGGGAGGTGGACAAGCGACGCCTCAGGTACAAATCTTCCTATTACTCCATGCATGAGGGTGGGCTATATCGTAAGACCCTTTCGGGGCTCCTCACCCATTATGTAGCGGAGGGCGAGGTACCGAGGGTCTTGGAGAAGATCCACTTAGGGGAGTGTGGCAGCCACTCGGGGAGTAGGACATTGGAAGGAAGGGTGCTAAGGCAAGGTTATTTCTGGCCTACCCTCAGCAAGGATGCGGCGGAGTTCGCAAAGAAGTGCTCCAAGTGTCAGCTCTATGCCCCACTCCAACGTCTCCCAGCTCAGAGGATCCGGACCATCACAACTCTATGGCCCTTCGTGATATGGGGGCTAGACCTGGTTGGTCCCTTCCCCCAGGCAAGTGGTCAGAGAAGGTTCCTGCTGGTGATGATAGACTACTTCTCCAAGTGGCAAGAGGTGAAGGCGCTAGTTAAGGTGACATCTCAAGTGGTAAGAAATTTTGTATGGGGTGAAATAATCTGCAGGCACAGGCTCCCATTGGCCATAGTGACAGACAATGGGCCGCAATTTGCCAGCGATGAGTTTGTTAGCTTCTGCACTCACTTGGAATAGACCTTCAATTTGCGTCGGTCCACCACC
Source organism: Dactylorhiza incarnata (assembly GCA_033032865.1). Classification (NCBI taxonomy): domain Eukaryota; kingdom Viridiplantae; phylum Streptophyta; class Magnoliopsida; order Asparagales; family Orchidaceae; genus Dactylorhiza; species Dactylorhiza incarnata. The sequence goes on along the minus strand of JAWHQI010000076.1, from coordinate 7,945,408 downwards.
CAAGGAGCAATGGGCAGGTGTAGGCGGCGAACAAAATAATTGTGATCTTACTCAAAGAGAAGGTCGAGAACCTCAGGGGAAACTGGGTAGAGCAGCTGCCCTCGGTCCTCTGGGCCCCAAGGACTACTCCAAACATGGCCATCGGGGAAACCCCTTTCAAACTGTCTCATGGGTCGGAGGCCATGCTTCCTATAGAATTTGAGGTGAAGTCCCCACGGGTAGTGGCTGCGGGAGAAGGCGATGACGAGTGGCGGGCGGAGAACGAAGAGGAGCAAAGGTTAACCTTGGACTTGGTGGAGGAACTCCAGGATCTCGCCACCATTCGGCAGGAAGTGGTCAAGAGGCGAATGGCCCGATACTTTGACCAACATATCAGAATAAAACAGTTTGAGAAAGAGGACTTGGCCCTAAAGAAGATCGATGCGGCTGGGAGAGGAGCCGTGGTAGGTAAACTTGACCCCAATTGGGAAGGGCCTTACATTGTAAGTAAAGTGCTCAAATCTGGAGGGTATCACCTCCAGGATGTGGAAGGGGTACCTCTCGGCCGGGCCAGGAGTGGGGATGACTTGAAACGATTCTATCCATGAAAGTTTTTGTAATTGACTTGTATGTTTTGCTCTTCTTATAGCAACTTTGAAATTGTTTCTAAGCAGAAATCCTCGAGCGTTCTTTGGTGCTGGAATGCCCCAGATCGATTCCTATGCTGGGCTCTCATATACTGTGGGTCAGGATGATCTCTGGAGAGGCTGGCAAGGTAACAAGTTCTTTGGTGCTGGAATGCCCCAGATCGATTCCGCTGCCGGGCTCTCATAGACGGTGGGTTAGGTTGATCTCTTGAGAGGCTAGCAAGGTAACAAGTTCTTTGGTGCTGGAATGCCCCAGATCAATTCTGCTGCCGGGCTCTCATAGACGTTGGGTCAGGTTGATCTCTGGAGAGGCTAGCAAGGTAACAAGTTCTTTGGTGCTAGAATGACCCAGATCGATTCTACTGCCGGGCTCTCATAGACGGTGGGTCAGGTTGATCTCTAGAGAGGCTAGCAAGGTAACAAGTTCTTTGGTGATGGAATGCCTCAAATCGATTCGGATGACGGGTTCTCATAGACGGTGGGTCAGGATGATCTCTGGAGAGACTGGCAAGGTAATAAGTTCTTTGGTGCTGGAATGCCCCAGATCAATTCCGCTGCCGGGCTCTCATAGACGGTGGGTCAGGTTGATCTCTGGAGAGGCTGGCAAGGTAACAAGTTCTTTGGTGCTGGAATGCCCCAGATCGATTCCGCTGCCGGGCTCTCATAGACGGTGGGTCAGGTTGATCTCTAGAGAGGCTGACGAGGTAATAAGTTCTTTGTTGCTGGAATGCCCCAGATCGATTCCGCTATCGGGCTCTCATAGACGGTGGGTCAGGTTGATCTCTGGAGAGGCTGGCAAGGTAACAAGTTCTTTGGTGCTGGAATGGCCCAGATCGATTCCATTGTCGGGATCTCATAGACAGTGGGTCAGGTTGATCTCTGGAGAGGCTGGCAAGGTAACAAGTTCATTGGTTCTAGAATGCCCCAGATCGATTCCGCTGCCGGGCTCTCATAGACGGTGGGTCAGGTTGATCTCTGGAGAGGCTGACAATGTAGCAAGTTCTTCAATACTAGAAGGCCCCAGATGATTTCGCTGTCGGGCTCCCGCTAACCGGTGGGTCGGGATGATCTCATGAAGAGGCTAGTAGGGCACCAGAGAAGAGTCTTCTCGCTCGGCGAGAAGGGGTGATCTCGCTCGACAAGAAAGGCAGGGGAGCTCAACCCGAGTGCAGAAGGCCTCCCGGGGAATGGTGTCCTCGCAGAAAATAAAGGGGAAAGTATAAAAAGGAACAATCCAATCCCCGAGGACAATGCGGGGGATTATGTAGGGATCTCGCTCGCCGAAGTCAAAAAGGGGGGAAATGTTCAACCCCCGCGAGATGGTGATCCGGAGGACTGATCTGAAGGTACTCGCGACCCTAAAGTAGCAAAAAAGATGAGAACTAATGTGATGAGTATGCATTCTAAGCCTAAGCTGGGCGACTACGTGGTATGCAGGAGCGATAATGGCGAATGCAATGCCGAAGGCGTAAAGCAATATAAGTGCAAGAAAAAAAAGTAGCATTCATAGAAAATGAGAACACAGTGAATAGGTAGGCAAAAAATTTCCATTTCTATTTCACTAGTCAATTACAGATGTCGCGGAGATCTCGCCAGCCAAAAATACAAAATAAAAATACAAGTCCTTTTTAAGATTCACCGGCGGATGGCTCGTCCTCCCTGTCTGCAGGAGGCGGGGCTGGCGTGAATAGCTCCGGGACCACATCCTCGATCGTCAGATCGGCCGTCTCGGCGGACAGCAGACCGGCTCCCTGCATGGTCCGAAAGATGTACCGCATCGCGGTGATGGAGGCCTCTAGGCATTCTTCCTCCCTGGGTCGCTGGTCTTCCTTCAGACGGAGAGGAGACGGAGGGACGTCGGCGTGGATCAGTTCCTGGTTGTAAGATTTCAACCCGGCGACCTCATTCTCCAGGCTGGAGATGCGAGCGCAAAGATCCCGGGCGGTCTCGACATCCTGTAAAGAAAGTAGGTAAGCCAAAGAAGCATTGTTAGAAAAGGAAGGAAGCGAGAGCTCAAAGACTTACCACTCCATCCTGATGGCCAGGGAGTAGCTCGTTTGAGGTGAGCAGCCTCTCCTTTAAACTCGTGATCTCGGTAGCAGAGTCTTTATATGTGAAGGAGAGCTCCTCATTATGACACTCCAGCTGAAGGCAGCGCCGGCCCGTCATGTGGGTGAGCTCTAGAAAGTGGAGCTGGGCCCGCGCATTCTCATACACCAGGGTCCTCGCGGTCTCGTCATTGAAGACCGAGGCATCATCGCGACCATAAAGTCCGCAGGAGAGCGAGAATGCCAGCTTGTTGACCGTTGGCTGCTCCACCCAAGAGGGAAGGAGGGTGGAGATGGTGGCCTTGTTGACCTCGGGATTCCAGTAGAGCAGGTACTCGTCGGCCTCGTCCTTGTGCCTTTGGCCGAGACCAAAGTTCCAGTGGTTTATCAGCACTGGTAGGGAAGAGATCCTGGTGACCTTTTCGACCGGCCCGCCGGACTCCCTTTCCTCGGGGAGGTCAGCTGGTAAGATCTCGCTCGGGGAAGCCTCGGCATGCCCCTTTCCCTTCTCAGAGGGGGGATGATTCTTCTTGTTCTTCTTCTGCGAGGGCTACGAGGAGGGATCCTTGCGGCCAGAAAACTCCGCCCTCTTCCTGGTAGGCGGGGCAGTAGGGCAAGGAGTCTCGCGGCAGGCGTTCGCTGCCATTTTTGCGAGAGAGAGGTCCACAGGAACTGACCGGCTGCTCGCGTAAGGGGGGTGGACAGGTAGGTCTCGCTCACCTGTAATGGTCTAACAATTAGAAATATTTGGTGAAAGCCTTAAGAGGAAATAGGCGAACAAGCGTGATACATACCTTCCCCAGGGAGCTCTGGTAGGAGCGAGTCGAGGTTTCAGCGGAGATGGGCCACCTCGAAGTTCTTCTTATTGAAGAACTAGAACAAGGCGGCGTCATGGCCGCCGAGAGATGGGGGGGGGGGGGGGGGGCGATAGGTGCTTTCTCCATGCTGAACGGGCGAAAATGGAATGCTACTGATGTTCCCTTTGACGAAGAGGAACTTCTGAGCCCTGTAATGACTCTTGTTGACGGTCTCGATGACCTTGAGCCCCGAGCCCACGAAGCAGGCGGTGCCCTCCTTGTAGGCCCTGAAGGAAAACAACTTCTGGAAGACCGGCAAGTTGAACTCAATGCGCTCTTCTTCCATATAGCCTGAGAACGCGACGATGACTAGCACAGCATTGGGGGTCAGCTGACCCAGTATCACACCGAAGTGTTTGAGAAACTGGCGAGCAAAACGACGAGGTCTTGAAGAAGGCGAGCGAGAATTTCAATTTTGGCAAAGTAGGAAAGTAAGCGAGGTCAGCTAGTACCTGGCGAACCTCCGGCCAAAAGGGCAGGTGCAGGCAAACCACGAAGTGGGCGGTAGGGATAGCGAGCTCATCTCACATGGGAACGTTGATCACATCATCCACGCCAGGGCAACGAGCTGAGAATCCAGGCGGTATGAAATCGGCGACGGCGGCGAGGTATTCTTCCTCGGACAAGTTGATGTTGAACATGTTGTGGTCGGTAAAGGCCCAAGCGCACTTTAACCGGCCCTCAGCATCGCTAGCGTCGCCCACCATTGTTGTAACCTGTGAGAAAAAGAGAGCAGAAGGCGCGAGGAATAGAACGCGAGATCTTGCAGGTAGAGGAAGAAGAAGGGCTAGCGTTAAATGCGATAGGTGAGTTCAGCGCAGGGACCTATTTATAGGAAATGAAAAGTGCGGGAAGGAAGTCGAAGCGATGGGGGTGCGGCAAGGCAAAACCCCGTGTATGGTTGCATGCGAGAGCATAAGGCAACCCCAGATATATTAGAGAGCGAGACCCACCTGCAAGGTTAGTATAATCGAAATTCTCATGCGGGAATAACCAGAAAGAAAGCGAAAGTAAGTGATAGAGCGAGCATCATGAACCACTATCTCATAGACAGATAATAAGTACGCGAGAGCCCCATCAGTGGGCGAGAAATAGTTAATAAAAAAAGAGAAATTGTGAAATTGTCCAACGAGGTTAAACAAAGTATTATGCATCGTGGGGGAGCTCGCCGAGCAGAGGAGTGCGAGCGAGGACTAGTAGTGTATCCATTTCCACCTACCACGACCTCGCACTCCTGACCGCGGCGGAATCTTAGGGTAGTGATATGCGTTGGCAGCGCGAGCCTCGCGCTGAATCAAGCGAGCATAATCTTCAACTCGCACGAGGTGTGTCCCTGGAGAAGTGGCTATCTCGCCAAGATCTTACTGCATCTCGGCGCGGAGCCGCGCGCACTCATCCAGTAAGGCGGCATGCCGCTCCTCGGCAACCTCTTTGTCCCTCTTCACTTGGAGATGAAGGTCCTGCAACATTCGCCCTTTCTTCTAAAACAACTCTGAGGTTCGCCTCTTCATAGCCTCGGGGTCTCGCGGGTCACCCAGGAAAGCATCCATCTTCTCTGGCAGAGGAGGGGGCGACATCTCTTCCTCCCCAAAGTCAGAGTCGGTGGGGAGGGTGATAAAGTAGTTTTTATATAAGTTTTTAATAGAATTTTTTGTAATTATTTAATATGATTTTTCCTTTTTATGTCAATTTTAGGTTATAAGTAGTTCTTTTTGTAATTTTGATTCTAACTTAGCCTAATTTTAATATTTGCAGATTTTTGGACAAATTGGGAAAATATTGCATTACACGCCCTCGGTCACGCCTGTGACCCAGGGCGTGTAACTTGAAGACCAGTCCAGGTCGATGCCGTGCTGTTGAGCTAGTCTACACCCAGTCACGCCCCAGGTCACGCCCGTGACCCAAAGTCACGCCCGTGACCATGGGAGTGTAATATTAGAATCTGCCATGTGGAGCTGCCGTCGAGACGAGAAGTTGCCGTAGAGAAGTCAACCAAAGTCACGCCCGTGACCCAAAGTCACGCCCGTGACCCAAAATCACGCCCGTGACCCAAAGTCACGCCCGTGACCCAAAGTCACGCCTGTGACCCAAAGTCACGCCTGTGACCTTCCCGCGTGATCCAAGCACGCCGCCGCGCCGTCTGCCTAGCCCATGCCGCATTAAATGAAGCCGTCCTGAGTCACGCCCGTGACCCATATGTCACGCCCGTGACATGTCCGATTTTCTCCCGCCGTCACGCCAAGCCCACGCCGCTGCCGGATCCAATGTTACAGTGATTACACGCCCTTGGTCACGCTCGTGACCGAGGGCGTGTAACTTGAAAATTTTGCCTATAAATACAGGGGCTCTCCTTGAGTCCAGGGTTCAGAATTTTGGAGTGGGGGAGGTGCTGCTAGAGCCATTCTTGAGTATTTTTCTCTTTTCATGTTCATGTTCATGTCTCTTTACTTTCATGCTCTCTTCCTTTTCTAATGCAATGTATTATTTTTCCTTCAATGCAATAGTTTAGTTTAAGCTTGTAATCTTGTTCTTCCTAGCTTGCAATTTCCTCTCTTAAGTCTTGTAAAAGTTTTCATTTAAATAAAAATAGTTTGTTCTCTTTCTTTTTGTCTCCTCCTTACTTAGTTAAATTTTTCTTAATATGCATTTTTATCTTTCTTTCTCTTCCCCCTCCACCATGATTAACTAATCCTCATTAGTACTCGATCAAAATGATCCGAGGATGAGTTAGACAAGTTATGATCTTCTAAAGTTTTCTTTTTTCATTTTTATAAACACTTGAATTACCCTTGATTTTTAATTGGTGAGGCCATATTTTCGATATATGGTTTTCGCTTAAGTTTTCATATTTAGTTAGCCGAGAGGCTCAAAGTATGAATCGATCACTCAAGGGTAAAGAGAGTTGCGCGCACCCCTCGAGAGAGGATGACGTAAATCTCCCGGATTGGAGTCAAATCCAATAGTGGGGTTCACCTCGTAAAGCAAGTTTTAGGTAATCGATTATAGGACGAGAGTCCGGTTGATTTTTCCTAATCTTAGTTGGGCATTAACCTCGAGAGAGGCATGTTCGAGCTTCGGGAACCTCCACGATCAAGTAGTTCAATTTAAACGGAATTAGATTTAATTTCCTTTTACTTGTCTATTCTCACTGCAAGGTGACTTTTGATTGAGTGCTAGCTTCTTTTATCTTCATCACAACCCTTCAGTTAGTTTGCATTTTCCTTTCTTCTAGCTAAGTAATTAAAACTCAAAAATATTGTTAGATAAGATAATGGTGACTTTCCTCAAAGTAGAAGTAATCAACGCGCCCCGTGGAATACGACCTTGATATTTCTTAATATCCTATACTATAGACGATAAGGTACGCTTGCCTTTATCGGATATGGTTTGGAAAAAAATCTTTAACCTTCGCTTAATTTAAAAACCACCGAATTTTTATATCAAGTTTTTGGCGCCGTTGCCGGGGACTTTTGCGTAGATATTTTGAAACGAGGATAGCTATTAATTTTATCATGTTTTTATTTTAGTTTTTCTATTTTTGAAAATCTTAAGGTGAAACTTAAATCTTGGAAAGGGACGTTTGGGGTATCATCCCATCTCACCTCCTAGTACCTTGCAATCCCTTCACAGGGCAGATCTCGGGAAGTCCAAGACTAACTTAATCCACCTAAAAGAACAAAAAAAAAAGCAAGCTAGGAAGAACAAGATTACAAATCTGCAAACCAGGGAGTAGACGACGAATTAATATTTTCGAGAGCGAGGAGGCGCTCTTCGGGAAATTTATCATCGATGTCAGATTCTATCAAAACTTCCGAGGCGGGGTTTTCTAAACGGGAGAGATGATCGGCCGCCAAGTTTTCGGCCCCCCTTTTGTCCCGGATCTCTAAGTCAAACTCCTGCAAGAGGAGGATCCATCGCAAAAGACGAGGCTTGGCGTCCGATTTGCTTAAAAGATACCTAAGTGCGGAGTGATCCGTGAAGACAATAACTTTTGAGAGGGTGATATATGACCTAAACTTATCGAAGGCAAAAATGATCGCTAGAAGCTCCTTTTCGGTTGTGGTGTAATTCGCTTGTGCCGACGTGAGTGTTTTGCTCGCATAATAAATAGGGTGGAAATACTTACTCACCCGTTGGCCTAAAACGGCACCAACCGCAATGTCACTCGCGTCGCACATGATTTCAAAAGGGAGCGACCAATCCGGCGCGACTAGAATCAGGGAGTTTATAAGTTTCTCTTTGATGAGTTTAAAATCCAAATGGCATTCATCGCTAAAAATAAACGAGGATTCTTTTTCAAGAAGGTGGGTTAACGGCTTTGTGATTTTTGAAAAATTCTGTATAAAGCGCCGATAAAACCCCGCGTGGCCTAGGAAACTACGAATAGCTTTTACGTTTGTTGGAGGGGGAAGTTTTTCAATCACTTCGATCTTGGCCTTATCGACCTCGATCCCCATGCCCGAAATTTTATGGCCAAGGACTAATCCTTCCTTGACCATAAAATGGCATTTTTCCCAATTAAGTGCTAAATTCGTTTCCTTGCATCGCTGCAACACGCGCTCAAGATTTTTTAAACAATTTTTAAATGAATTTCCGAACACGGAAAAGTCGTCCATAAACACTTCCATCACCTCCTCTACTAACTCGTCAAATATCGCCAGCATACATCTTTGAAATGTAGCTGGCGCATTACAAAGACCAAATGGCATCCTTCGATAAGCGAAGGTGCCTAAAGGACAAGTGAAAGTGGTTTTTTCTTGGTCGTCGGGCGAAATCGGGATTTGAAAATATCCCGACAAACCATCGAGAAAACAGTAGTAGGAGTGACCTGAAAGGCGCTCTAAAATTTGATCGATGAATGGTAGAGGGAAGTGATCCTTACGGGTGGCATCATTTAGTTTTCGGTAATCGATGCACATCCGCCAACCCGTAACAGTACGGGTTGGGATCAACTCGTTATTCTCATTAGCTACTACCGTAATGCCACCTTTCTTTGGTACGACTTGTACTGGGCTAACCCAAGTACTATCCGATATCGGGTAGATAATTCCCGCGTCCAATAGTTTGATCACTTCGGCCTTAACGACTTCTTTCATGTTAGGGTTTAGCCGTCGTTGAGGCTGGACTGAATTTCGGGAATTATCTTCGAGAAAGATTTTGTGAGTGCAGAAGGAAGGGTTTATACCCTTTATATCCGAAATTTGCCACGCAATTGCGTGGCGGTGCTTTCTTAAGACAATAGCCAACTCGGAAATTTCCGAGTTGCTAAGTTCGGATGAAACGATGACGGGTAGCTTCGACTCTTTTTCTAAAAATAAATACTTAAGGTGAGGGGGAAGTTGCTTTAGTTCTAAAACGGGTGGCTCTTCATAAGATGTTTTGATTTTTAATTTTTCTAAAAATAGTGGTTCGGGTGGTGTGAAACGAGTGACTTCTTCTTCTTCCAGACAAAAGAGCTCGGCGAACTCGGACTCGTGACTCGAGGTGGACACTAACTCGGGAGGGGAATCGAATTCCCAACACTCTTCCAGGTAAAAACACGAATCGTCGTTTTCTAATGTGTTCCGCATCGAGGAATTTATGCCGAAAGAAACTTCATCGTCTCCAACCCGTAGGAGGAGCTTTCCGTTACTTACGTCAATAATGGCGCGGGAGGTGGCAAGGAAGGGGCGGCCGAGTATGAGGGGTACTTCGGCATCCTCTTCGATGTCAAGAATGACAAAGTCCACCGGGAAGATGAACTTGTCGACCTTGACGAGCACGTCCTCCACTATTCCTACCGGACATTTTAAAGAGCGATCCGCTAATTGAATACTCATTCGAGTGGGGCTTGGATTTCCTAGACCTAGCTTCTTAAAGAGAGAAAAGGGCATGAGATTGATACTTGCTCCCAAATCCGCTAAAGCGTGTTTTACTAACGAATTGCCAAATAAATATGGGATGGAGAACCTTCCCGGGTCATTCACTTTTCGAGGCAATTTGTTGAGTACAACCGCGGAGCATTCTGCGTTCAAAGAAATATGCGAAATATCTTCTAACTTTTTCTTATTGGAGAGCAACTCCTTAAGATATTTCGCATATTTAGGCATTTGAGAGATAGCCTCGCAGAAGGGTACATTAATGTGAATTTGTTTTAAAATATCCAAAAACTTTTTATAATTCTTTTCGGCGCTCTCGCTCTTAAACTTAGACGGATACGGAATATTAGATGTAGAGACGCGCGGAGCTATCGTAGCAGGTAAATTCGAAGATAAAATAGGAGAAGGAGGAGGTGGAGGGGAAGTTACCTTGGGTTCGTCCTGTTTAGAAACCACCTCCTTCCCGCTTCGGAGTGTAATCGCGTTTGCGCTCTCCCTTGGGTTTGGCTCCGTGTTTCCCAAAAGGGCTCCTTGCTGGCGCTCGGAGATTATCTTTGCTAGCTGGCCCACTTGGTTCTCCAAATTTTTGATCGATCCGGTGAGGTTCCGGATGTTTGCTTCATTTGTAGCAACATATTTTGCAAAAATCTCTTCAAGCGGAGAGGGTTTTTGCTGTTGCGGTGGAAAACCGGGTGGATTAAAATTTGGAGGGGGAGTTAAATTGAGATGTTGATTTGGAGGTTGATTCAAATTTAAGGGACGCTAAGCATTTCCTTGATTGCTCCATGAGAAATTCGGATGATTCCTATAACCCGCATTGTAGGTGTTATTATACGGAGCGGTGTTCAGGTTATAGGAAGGCCGAGGCGGATTTCCCATGTAATCAACTTGCTCTTAAATTAAAGCATTATTAGCCCAAGGAAGAGTGGCGGAGGAAGCAGACATCTCCGCCACTTGCTTTGTTAAGCGCTCAACTTGTAAAGCCAAATTTGAAGTAGCGTCTATTTCAAAAAGTCCGGCCGGCTTGCTAGGCCGAGCTCGGGGCAAATTCCATTGATACGCATTAGTGGCCATTTCCTCAAAAAGCTCTTGAGCGGCCTCCGGGGTTTTCTTATTTAAAGAGCCCCCAGCGGCCGCATCAATCATTTGCCTAGTTTGGAAATTTAAGCCGTTATAAAAGATTTGCACTTGTTGCCAAGTTGGCAGTGCGTGGTGAGGGCATCTACGCAAAAGCTCCTTGAAGCGCTCCCATGTATCATAGAGAGTCTCCGAGTCGATTTGCATAAAATGCGCACGGATATTGCGTCATTTATGCAAATCGACTCGGAGACTCTCTATGATACATGGGAGCGCTTCAAGGAGCTTTTGCGTAGATGCCCTCACCACGCACTGCCAACTTGGCAACAAGTGCAAATCTTTTATAACGGCTTAAATTTCCAAACTAGGCAAATGATTGATGCGGCCGCTGGGGGCTCTTTAAATAAGAAAACCCCGGAGGCCGCTCAAGAGCTTTTTGAGGAAATGGCCACTAATGCGTATCAATGGAATTTGCCCCGAGCTCGGCCTAGCAAGCCGGCCGGACTTTTTGAAATAGACGCTACTTCAAATTTGGCTTTACAAGTTGAGCGCTTAACAAAGCAAGTGGCGGAGATGTCTGCTTCCTCCGCCACTCTTCCTTGGGCTAATAATGCTTTAATTGAAGAGCAAGTTGATTACATGGGAAATCCGCCTCGGCCTTCCTATAACCCGAACACCGCTCCGTATAATAACACCTACAATGCGGGTTATAGGAATCATCCGAATTTCTCATGGAGCAATCAAGGAAATGCTCAGCGTCCCTTAAATTTGAATCAACCTCCAAATCAACTTCTCAATTTAACTCCCCCTCCAAATTTTAATCCACCCGGTTTTCCACCGCAACAGCAAAAACCCTCTCCGCTTGAAGAGATTTTTGCAAAATATGTTGCTACAAATGAAGCGAACATCCGGAACCTCACCGGATCGATCAAAAATTTGGAGAACCAAGTGGGCCAGCTAGCAAAGATAATCTCCGAGCGCCAGCAAGGAGCCCTTCCGGGAAACACGGAGCCAAACCCAAGGGAGAGCGCAAACGCGATTACACTCCGAAGCGGGAAGGAGGTGGTTTCTAAACAGGACGAACCCAAGGTAACTTCCCCTCCACCTCCTCCTTCTCCTATTTTATCTTCGAATTTACGTGCTACGATAGCTCCGCGCGTATCTACATCTAATATTCCGTATCCGTCTAAGTTTAAGAGCGAGAGCGCTGAAAAGAATTATAAAAAGTTTTTGGATATTTTAAAACAAATTCACATTAATGTACCCTTCTGCGAGGCTATCTCTCAAATGCCTAAATATGCGAAATATCTTAAGGAGTTGCTCTCCAATAAGAAAAAGTTAGAAGATATTTCGCATATTTCTTTGAACGCAGAATGCTCCGCGGTTGTACTCAACAAATTGCCTCGAAAAGTGAATGACCCGGGAAGGTTCTCCATCCCGTGTTTATTTGGCAATTCGTTAGTAAAACACGCTTTAGCGGATTTGGGAGCAAGTATCAATCTCATGCCCTTTTTTCTCTTTAAGAAGCTAGGTCTAGGAAATCCAAGCCCCACTCGAATGAGTATTCAATTAGCGGATCGCTCTTTAAAATATCCGGTAGGAATAGTGGAGGACGTGCTCGTCAAGGTCGACAAGTTCATCTTCCCGGTGGACTTTGTCATTCTTGACATCGAAGAGGATGCCGAAGTACCCCTCATACTCGGCCGCCCCTTCCTTGCCACCTCCCGCGCCATTATTGACGTAAGTAACGGAAAGCTCCTCCTACGGGTTGGAGACGATGAAGTTTCTTTCGGCATAAATTCCTCGATGCGGAACACATTAGAAAACGACGATTCGTGTTTTTACCTGGAAGAGTGTTGGGAATTCGATTCCCCTCCCGAGTTAGTGTCCACCTCGAGTCACGAGTCCGAGTTCGCCGAGCTCTTTTGTCTGGAAGAAGAAGAAGTCACTCGTTTCACACCACCCGAACCACTATTTTTAGAAAAATTAAAAATCAAAACATCTTATGAAGAGCCACCCGTTTTAGAACTAAAGCAACTTCCCCCTCACCTTAAGTATTTATTTTTAGAAAAAGAGTCGAAGCTACCCGTCATCGTTTCATCCGAACTTAGCAACTCGGAAATTTCCGAGTTGGCTATTGTCTTAAGAAAGCACCGCCACGCAATTGCGTGGCAAATTTCGGATATAAAGGGTATAAACCCTTCCTTCTGCACTCATAAAATCTTTCTCGAAGATAATTCCCGAAATTCGGTCCAGCCTCAATGACGGCTAAACCCTAACATGAAAGAAGTCATTAAGGCCGAAGTGATCAAACTATTGGACGCGGGAATTATCTACCCGATATCGGATAGTACTTGGGTTAGCCCAGTACAAGTCGTACCAAAGAAAGGTGGCATTACGGTAGTAGCTAATGAGAATAACGAGTTGATGCCAACCCGTACTGTTACGGGTTGGCGGATGTGCATCGATTACCGAAAACTAAATGATGCCACCCGTAAGGATCACTTCCCTCTACCATTCATCGATCAAATTTTAGAGCGCCTTTCAGGTCACTCCTACTACTGTTTTCTCGATGGTTTGTCAGGATATTTTCAAATCCCGATTTCGCCCGACGACCAAGAAAAAACCACTTTCACTTGTCCCTTTGGCACCTTCGCTTATCGAAGGATGCCATTTGGTCTTTGTAATGCGCCAGCTACATTTCAAAGATGTATGCTGGCGATATTTGACGAGTTAGTAGAGGAGGTGATGGAAGTGTTTATGGACGACTTTTCCGTGTTCGGAAATTCATTTAAAAATTGTTTAAAAAATCTTGAGCGCGTGTTGCAGCGATGCGAGGAAACGAATTTAGCACTTAATTGGGAAAAATGCCATTTTATGGTCAAGGAAGGATTAGTCCTTGGCCATAAAATTTTGGGCATGGGGATCGAGGTCGATAAGGCCAAGATCGAAGTGATTGAAAAACTTCCCCCTCCAACAAACGTAAAAGCTATTCGTATTTTCCTAGGCCACGCGGGGTTTTATCGGCGCTTTATACAGAATTTTTCAAAAATCACAAAGCCGTTAACCCACCTTCTTGAAAAAGAATCCTCGTTTATTTTTAGCGATGAATGCCATTTGGCTTTTAAACTCATCGAAGAGAAACTTATAAACTCTCCGATTCTAGTCGCGCCGGATTGGTCGCTCCCTTTTGAAATCATGTGCGACGCGAGTGACATTGCGGTTGGTGCCGTTTTAGGCCAACAGGTGAGTAAGTATTTCCACCCTATTTATTATGCGAGCAAAACACTCACGTCGGCACAAGCGAATTACACCACAACCGAAAAGGAGCTTCTAGCGATCGTTTTTGCCTTCGATAAGTTTAGGTCATATATCACCCTCTCAAAAGTTATTGTCTTCACGGATCACTCCGCACTTAGGTATCTTTTAAGCAAATCGGACGCCAAGCCTCGTCTTTTGCGATGGATCCTCCTCTTGCAGGAGTTTGACTTAGAGATCCGGGACAAAAGGGGGGCCGAAAACTTGGCGGCCGATCATCTCTCCCGTTTAGAAAACCCCGCCTCGGAAGTTTTGATAGAATCTGACATCGATGATAAATTTCCCGAAGAGCGCCTCCTCGCTCTCGAAAATATTAATTCGTCGTCTACCCCCTGGTTTGCAGATCTGGCTAACTATTTAGTAGCCCGGGTCTTGCCAAAAGAATTCTCGAGTCAAAAAAAGAAGAAATTATTTTCTGATTTAAAGAATTACTTTTGGGAGGACCCCTTTTTATTCCGTGTATGCGCAGACCAAGTGGTGAGACGATGCGTCTCGAGTGAGGAGGGTCTTAAAATTTTACGATATTGTCACGAGGGACCATCCGGTGGTCATTATCATTCGAACCGAACCGCGAGGAAGGCGCTGGAGGCGGGCTTTTATTGGCCCACGCTCTTCAAAGATGCTCATACCCTTGTGAGTACTTGCGACAGTTGCCAGCGGTCGGGGAACATCTCCCGCCGAGATGAGATGCCCCAAAACATTTTCTTAGAATGTGAAATTTTCGATCTTTGGGGCATTGACTTTGTTGGTCCTCTCCCTCCTTCGTTTTCAAATAAGTATATTCTAGTGGCGGTCGACTACGTGTCGAGGTGCGCGGAAGCGCAAGCTCTCCCCACCAATGATGCGCGAGTCGTCGTTAACTTTTTAAAAAAATTATTCTCTCGATTTGGCACTCCGCGCGCTATTGTGAGTGATCGGGGCACCCATTTTTGCAATACTCAATTCACAAAAACCTTAGCAAAATATGGTGTCACGCACAAACTATCAACTGCATATCACCCACAAACGAGCGGCCAAGTCGAAGTGGTTAATCGAGAATTAAAGCGAATTTTAGAAAAAACGGTTTCTATTAATCGGAAGGATTGGGCAATAAAGCTCGATGACGCGCTATGGGCCTATCGTACGGCGTACAAGACTGCTATCAGTTGTACACCATATCGAATGGTCTATGGCAAGGCTTGCCACCTTCCGGTCGAATTAAAACACCGCGCATTTTGGGCGCTTAAATTTTTAAATCTCGATTCCACTTTAGCGGGCGAACAAAGGAAGTTTCAAATGAACGAGCTAGATGAATGGCGAGCGAATGCATATGAGAGTAATAAATTATATAAGGAGCGAACAAAGTTTTATCACGATAAACATATAAAATTTCCGAAAACTTTTTCGCCGGGCGATCTCGTCCTCCTTTATAATTCTCGCCTTCGCCTTTTTCCGGGAAAATTAAAATCCCGATGGTCCGGACCCTTTATTGTTAAAGAGGTTTGGTCCTATGGGACAATCCTAATTTCCCACCCGGAAAAAGGTTCTTTCAAAGTTAACGGGCACCGCCTTAAATTGTATCTTCCGGGAGACTTACCTAATGAAAAGAGTGATGCAATATTTCTTCATCATATACCATGATCGGCAAGTGGGTCAAGCTACGCGACCTTAAACAAAGCGCTTTTGGGAGGCACCCCAAAGTTATCTTTGTGTTATTGTTTCTCTTGTTTTTCTTTGTCTTGTTTCTTCTTTAATATCTTTTGTAGGTAATCGCGGCTTCCCCACAAAAGCTTCAAAAAAAAAAAAAATTTCAGGGAAGCTCTTTATCCTTCTTTTCTTTCTTTTTCCTTGCATTTCTTTTCTTACTTCATACTTACTTTTAAACATTGGGGACAATGTTTAACTTTAAGTATGGGGGTGTAAATAGTCCTTTGTAAATATTTGTAAATAGTTTTAAAAGAAAATTTTCAAAAACAAAAAATTTCTTTTTTCTTTCTTTCCTATGTTTTCTTTTATTTAAGCACTTGTAAAACCAAAAACTCAAACAAAAAAAACAAAAAAAAAATTTATAAAAAAAAATCGAAAACTTAAATCTTGGAAAGGGACGTTTGGGATTTTATCCCATCACACCTCCTAGTACCTTGCGAACCCTTCACCGGGTAGCCCTTGGGAAGTCCAAGACTTAACAAAAATCGTTAGTTTTAAAGCTAGTTTCCTTTCTTTGTAAATAGTTTGTAAATAAGAAAAATTCAAAAATTCAAAAAAAGATAATATCAAAAATTCAAAAAAAAAAAGATAATATCAAAAATTCCAAAAATTCTTATACCCCTCCTACTTGTTGTTTTGTGATTTCTTAGAAATCTAGTTAAGAATGTTTATAAGCATCTTTAGTTTTTTTTAATTGGCTAAAATTTTGTTTATCATAGTTTGTTAATTTTAAATTTTAGGTAATCTTGTTTTAAGAACCATCTTATGAGTTGAGTTTGATTAGAGAATCTTTGTTAGCATGACTTCTCTTTTTATCTTTAGATGGCTTCATTTTGTAGTAAATTTGCTAAACCACTTTAGATTTCAATTATATTTTCTTCTAGCTCTTTAGATCTTAGGAAATTTAATTTTACTAGAATTTGCTCTCAACATAATTTAATTTATAAACTAGAATTTTTTCTACCCTACCCTTTTGATGGCATATAAAAAAAAGTGTGTAAAAGATCATATGTCATGGGAATAAGAGGATAAAATTCATTATTCCCTAAACATATGCACCCAAAATCATTTAAAAGATTATATGACATGGAGTAAGAGGATAAAATTCTTTACTCCTAAACATATACATTTTGGGATTTTTTTTAGAAGAGAATTTAAAAAAAATAATATGGCATGGAGTAAAAAAAAAAAGAATAAATTCATTACTCCTAAACATATACAAAAAGAAAAAAATATATTGATGTGAGAGGATAAAATTCATCACCTCAAATCAAAGATCTCTTCTTATGGCAAGCTTTGTAAACCCCCTCCCCTTAGCCAATATCTTTGATCTAGGATTAACTTAAGTTATGGAGAGAGCAATATTTAGTAAGTTTCTTTTCCTTAAGTATCTTTTGAAATAGAGTTCTTATAATTCTAATTTAATTTTGTTTTATGATTTCTACAATTTTGGTAAGCTAATTAATTGTCTTGAGAAGTCCTTGCTTAAACAACTTTCTTTCTTTTCAAATCATCATCATAATTTAGAACTTAACTCCTCCTAGAATTTATTCTTAACTTAACTTTTGGTTTAGTAAAATTTTAGTTTGAAATTAAAAATCCTATGGATGACTTATATATTATGTCTTACACTTTTGCTCTGGAATAGCAAAACCTCAAGTATGGGGGTATTTGATAAAGTAGTTTTTATATAAGTTTTTAATAGAATTTTTTGTAATTATTTAATATGATTTTTCCTTTTTATGTCAATTTTAGGTTATAAGTAGTTCTTTTTGTAATTTTGATTCTAACTTAGCCTAATTTTAATATTTGCAGATTTTTGAACAAATTGGGAAAATATTACATTACACGCCCTCGGTCACGCCCGTGACCAAGGGCGTGTAACTTGAAGACCAGTCCAGGTCGATGCCGTGCTGTTGAGCTAGTCCACACCCAGTCACGCCCCAGGTCACGCCCGTGACCCAAAGTCACGCCCGTGACCATGGGCGTGTAATATTAGAATCTGCCACGTGGAGCTGCCGTCGAGACGAGAAGTTACCGTTGAGAAGTCAACCAAAGTCACGCCCGTGACCCAAAGTCACGCCCGTGACCCAAAGTCACGCCCGTGACCTTCCCGCGTGATCCAAGCACGCCGCCGCGCCGTCTGCCTAGCCCATGCCGCATTAAATGAAGCCGTCCCGAGTCACGCCCGTGACCCATATGTCACGCCCGTGACATGTCTGATTTTCTCCCGCCGTCACGCCAAGCCCACGCCGCTGCTGGATCCAATGTTACAGTGATTACACGCCCTTGGTCACGCCCGTGACCGAGGGCGTGTAACTTGAAAATTTCGCCTATAAATACAGAGGCTCTCCTTGAGTCCAGGGTTCAGAATTTTGGAGTGGGGGAGGTGCTGCTAGAGCCATTCTTGAGTATTTTTCTCTTTTCATGTTCATGTTCATGTCTCTTTACTTTCATGCTCTCTTCCTTTTCTAATGCAATGTATTATTTTTCCTTCAATGCAATAGTTTAGTTTAAGCTTGTAATCTTGTTCTTCCTAGCTTGCAATTTCCTCTCTTAAGTCTTGTAAAAGTTTTCATTTAAATAAAAATAGTTTGTTCTCTTTCTTTTTGTCTCCTCCTTACTTAGTTAAATTTTTCTTAATATGCATTTTTATCTTTCTTTCTCTTCCCCCTCCACCATGATTAACTAATTCTCATTAGTACTCGATCAAAATGATCCGAGGATGAGTTAGACAAGTTATGATCTTCTAAAGTTTTCTTTTTTCGTTTTTATAAACACTTGAATTACCCTTGATTTTTAATTGGTGAGGCCATATTTTCGATATATGGTTTTCGCTTAAGTTTTCATATTTAGTTAGCCGAGAGGCTCAAAGTATGAATCGATCACTCAAGGGTAAAGAGAGTTGCACGCACCCCTCGAGAGAGGATGACGTAAATCTCCCGGATTGGAGTCAAATCCAATAGTGGGGTTCACCTCGTAAAGCAAGTTTTAGGTAATCGATTATAGGACGAGAGTCCGGTTGATTTTTCCTAATCTTAGTTGGGCATTAACCTCGAGAGAGTCATGTTCGAGCTTCGGGAACCTCCACGGTCAAGTAGTTCAATTTAAACGGAATTAGATTTAATTTCCTTTTACTTGTCTATTCTCACTCCAAGGTGACTTTTGATTGAGTGCTAGCTTCTTTTATCTTCATCACAACCCTTCAATTAGTTTGCATTTTCCTTTCTTCTAGCTAAGTAATTAAAACTCAAAAATATTGTTAGATAAGATAATGGTGACTTTCCTCAAAGTAGAAGTAATCAACGCGCCCCGTGGAATACGACCTTGATATTTCTTAATATCCTATACTATAGACGATAAGGTACGCTTGCCTTTATCGGATATGGTTTGGAAAAAAATCTTTAACCTTCGCTTAATTTAAAAACCACCGAATTTTTATATCAGAGGGTCTCAGAATCACTTGCGAGCAAATCTAAGCAGCGTTAGCAGTTAGCGAAACCTTCTCTTAGTGTCGCGGGGAATAGTCCCTCTTAAGCAGTAGAATCCTTACCGGGAGGCGGCCGAGAGGTATTAGGCTGACCCTGAAAAAGAGTGGTAAAGGGAAGCGAGACGGATTTCCCTAGACCAGCGCAGTGTGTGGCATCATCGAAATGAGTGGTCGTGGCCGGTCGAGAGCCACCGGAGCCCTCCCCCCCAGGAGATTGAACCCCGGGGTCTTCAGGGTCACGTCAGGGAGGATCAGCGACTGGGGTCGCGAGTTCGCCCGACCAGGGGTCGCATGGTGGGAGGCTATAAGAAGTAAGAGGGTCGTCATTCAAGATATTAATTTTGGCAAGAGCGGGTAAATTACCAGCAGCTTTCCCGTTAGCGAGGTCAGTTTTCGCCGGAGGATCGGGGCGAGATTCATTTAAGTATTCACCCGCACCCTTGTCGATAGGAGGCAGGTCCTACAGTCAGGCGAGGCTTAGAGAAATCGAATGAATAGTTAAGCTAGAAGAATAGCTCTTACTGTAAGACCCCAAGTCTGAAAATTCAGAAATCTGGAATCCAGAGCTGTCGCCGGCGACAGTGGCTGTCGCCCGGGCGATAGCGTTCTATTGAGAAGGTTCTGCCGTGAGCTGTCAGACGGCGTTGACTAGTCAATGTCGGTTCAGTGTCGCTGTCGCCAGGGCGACAGTGGGTGTCGCCGGGCGACAGCTCAAATTTGGACTTTATGGCCGAAATCAAGGGCATTAATTGCACTTTGACTTTGGTGGCTTGTTTTGGCATGGGAGGCTTGGTGGCAGCATACAAGGCCAAAAATCCCTCTCTTTTCATTTATTTTTCTTAAGGGTTCTTAAGAGAGAGAGAGAGAGGAGCTTGGAGAAGAAGGTGAATAGAAAACCCTGCTTGGAGCTTTGGTTTGGAGGAGCTACACTCATCCAATCCATTCAAAGTTGGTGGCTACGCGTAGAGGAGGGCAAGGCGCTCCTTTCCATCCGTGTGGAACGTCAAGCCATGGTCTCAAAGCGGCGTTTAAGGGTAATGAACTTTTCTACGATCTCTTGGACATGCCTTAGTCCATTCCCTTGCATCGTTGAGGCCCCTACTCAAAAGGGTGAGGTCGTGGCCTCCGACGGGTCGATTCGTGTTATCCCCGTCCAAGTTGCATACATATAGAGTCCGTGCATAATACGGACGTAGGCGCGCTGTGTGAAGCCCATCCGTGACGGTTCGTCCGGATTGGTGATGCCTTGTAGTATTGTGCGTGCTCGGGGAAAACCCTGTGTTGTTATCCTGCTACGTAGGACTAGAGAGTGCTACTACATGCGCAGCAACGCCCGGGGGTGTGCCCCGGGGAGCACCCAAAGTTAAAAGGCAGAAATGGAGTTCTGTCTAGCTGTCGCCGGCGCGACAGTGACTGTCGCCTGGGCGACAGCTCCCCAGAATTGGATTCTGATGAATTTGGGTGTTCTGAGGCTAGGGAGTGCTACTGCAGGTGCAGCAATGCCTGGGGGTGTGCCCCGGGAAGCATCCAAAGCTAGAAGCCAAATTAGGGTTTGTGCACTGTCGCTGGCGACAGTGAATGTCGCCTGGGCGACAGCTCCCAGACATGGGTCTGGTGATGTTTGTTGTGCCCACCTATTGAGTGGACCTGAGGTCGGCGTGCCTGACCTGTAAGGGTGTCCTGGTGGATGACTTAGCGGCCCGTGGAGCCGGCTAATTGAGAATACCTGGGCTGAGGGGACGCCATACCCGAATTTCATGTTGTACAACGAGTGTGTGAACAACGGGCATTTGGCGAACCTACACCCAAACCATTGCAGGACCTGATTAGTAAGGCTCGAATAGCATGTCGGGAGGCAACGGGGAAGAGTATTCGGACTGCGCAAGCTCACAATTAAAGCACGGGGGAGCCCTGGTATTCGGGCCGCCGACTTTAGCCTCGAAGGGCAAAACCATCAAGAGTGGATGGTGGTGGAAGGCGTAGTGCACCAAAGAGTGCCTGAGTGCACGAGACGTGGAGGCCATTCCCACGTTTGTGTTGTTGCATATGTATGAAATGTTGTGGGCTCGTCTAGTCGCACTCTTAGATATGTATATGCTGTTGAGACTGTTTTGCAGGGATGGTTAGCACTGCCACCCCCTCGAAGGGGTGGGGTCGTTATAAATTGGTCAGCTTTAGCTGACCGTTGCCCTGTTTTGCCACCATTTTTGGTGGGCTTGTTGTACAGGTGCTGGACCGAGCGGGAACTTGGCGGGCTGAAGCCCCTGCGCTGCTGCAGCCCTTGAAGGCCTTTGATGTTCCTTCTGTTTTTCATGTATGGCCGGCCTGCGCGCCGATGTTGGTAAACTATAAGGCCGTCGTGCCTCTTTTGTGTTGTAAAACATTTTATTCCAAGTTAATAGAAGTGGACATACCCGAGTTCGGGTCTTGTGGTTTATAATTCTGTCTCTCTCTCTTTTACTTCCGCATAGAATGCTCTGAGTTAGGCTTCGTGGTATAGTGTCGTTGTATATTCAATAGTGACGTTCCCGTTTGTTTTGTAGTATATGGCGTGGGGCCCCGGCCAGACCTTCTGCTATATGCTTCTTAACGGATGGGGGTGTTACAAATTGGTATCATCTACTAGGGCTCCGTATCCTTCTAAGGAATTTGTGGACGAATTCTTTTAAGGGGTGGTGAACACGTGTGTGCGCTACCGTTGAGACGTAAAATAAACCCAAAAATGTCCACTTAGGAATAAAATGTAACAACAAACCAACAATAATTGCATGATTTTGGAACCTGATTGTTCCTTTTGCTGTTAGTTGCGACTGTGCTGTCACCTAACTGTGTGTTGCATTTGTGTAGGGCACTCGAAGTGCAGCGGGACCATCGCGTCCCCGTGATGTGCATGAGAGTAGTGGGTCTGCTGAGGCCCCTACAGCTCCGTCTGCTGAGTTGGTTCGGCTAGTTACTTAAGCCGTTCTAGCTGCTTTGAATGGTCAGCCTGAAAGGCAAGGCCAACCGCCAGTGCAAGAGGTGGCCCCTGAGCCACTAAGAGTGGAGCAAGTCCCAGTGAGGCGTGCTCCTGAGCAGCAGCTGGAGCATTTTCTGGGATTTCGACCTCCTCCATTTACCGGGGTTGAATCCCCAGCTGAGGCCGAAGACTGGTTGTCGCATGTGAAGCGAATTCTGATAGCGACACAGTCGGAGGAAGCGCAGAAGGTGACCTTTGCTTCCTTCTTGCTAGAAAAGGAAGCTAGGCGGTGGTGGGATGAGGTCGAGAGGCGCCAGTTCGCGGGAAAGCGACTGGTTGATGTGACGATGGAAGAGTTCTCGAGAATCTTCCTCGCAAGGTATGTGCCTCACTCACAGCAGATCGCGATGGAGAACTAGTTCTTGGCCCTAACACAGGGTGGTAGACTGGTTGATGACTACTTGCATGAGTTCACCCGCCTCGGGCACTATGCTGGAACTTCTTTCGATGATGAGGAGAGAAAGGTGAACAGGTTTTATGGAGGTTTGCGTACTGAGTTGCGGCATCTTCTGATAGGGCCGTTGACGCAGGGTTTCATGACCCTCGTTGGTTCAGCCCGATCCCTTGAGCAGGACATGCTCAGGGAAAAGGGCAAGGAGGTTATGGTCGAGGCAGTGCTGGAGGGCAAAGCGCCGGGTGCGGCAAAGTTGCGGAGGTTGAGTCGCTGGAAGAAGGCTCGAGTATCTGGGCCAGCTCCCTCTGCTTCGGGTGCGTCATCTGGACGTGGCCCTCTTATTTGTTTCACTTGTGGCAAGCCTGGCCATTTCTTGCGGGATTGCCGCAGTGGGCTTCCAAGGCCAGAGAAGAAGGCGGGGCCAGCTTATTCTGAGAAGGGGAAGGCAGCTGAGTCCACTGCTTCCCGTATGGCTCCCCCGCAGCCCAGAGTCTTTAGTCTCGATCAACAGGAGGCTATCAAAGCCAAAGACATCGTGACAGGTACAATTTAAGATACAGTCTTTACTGTTTATATACCTGTTTTAATGTTCATGCTAACATGTTTGGCGGCATTGGCTATGTGAATGTCTTAGGCGTTCCTGCGAGAGTGCTTTTCGATACTGAAGCTTCGCACTCCTTCTTATCGTCGGACTTCGTCCAACGTATTGGTGCGCCGTCTATTGCTTCTGCAGATGGACTGGAGGTCCTACTGCCGAATGGATATTCGATGCGTGTGGAGAGGAGTTGCTGCGTAAAGGTTCTAGTTGGTAGTCGGGAGTATGACCTGAAGGCATCGTTACTCCCCCTGGTTGAGTTTGATGTTATCTTCAGTATGGACTGGCTGTCGGAACAGCGTGCGTGCATCGATTGCACCACCAAGGAGGTGAGGTTTGGGCAAGGTGCCGATCGTGAGACGGTCTTTGCGGGCATGCGTGGATCGAGCAAGATGCTGATGTCTGCTCTCCAGGTGTCCAAGGCAGTGCGACAGGGAGCAGAGTTATTCTTTGCTCTTGTGGAGGCTTCAACGCCGAGGCCCAGCCTAGCGGATGTTCCGGTAGTAGCAGAGTTCCCCGATGTGTTCCCGAGCGAGCTCCCCGGTGCTCCACCGCAGCGGGAGATAGATTTCACGATTGAGTTGGTGCCAGGCGCTAAGCCTGTGGCCCGCTCGCCATATCGTATGGCTCCGAAAGAGTTGGCGGAGTTGAAGCTGTAGTTGCAGGAGCTGCTTGAGCAGGGATACGTGCGTCCGAGTTCCTCACCTTGGAGTGCACCGGTCCTCTTTGTCAAAAAGAAGGACGGTAGCCTGCGACTTTGCATCGACTATCGGGAGCTGAACAAGCTGACGGAGAAGAACAAGTATCCTCTTCCGAGGATAGATGATTTGTTCGACCAGCTCTTTGGTTCGACAGTATACTCTAAGCTGTACTTGAAGTCCAGCTATTATCAGGTGCGGATCAGGGAGTGCGATATCCCAAAGACTGCCTTTAGTACGAGGTACGGGCAGTATGAGTTCACCGTGATGCCGTTTGGGCTGTCTAATGCGCCTTCGGTGTTTATGGACTTGATGAACTGGACTTTCCGAGAGTACCTCGACCGGTTTGTGGTCGTCTTCCTGGATGACATACTAGTCTACTCTCAGTCCGAGGAGGAGCACGGTGATCACCTGCGGGTAGTTTTGGAGGTTCTGAGGAGGAACCAGTTGTATGCCAAGTTCTCGAAGTGCGAGTTCTGGCTTCCTTCTGTGGCGTTCTTGGGCCATGTGTTTAGTGGTTCGGGTGTGGCGGTAGATCCGGTGAAGGTTTCGGCCATTAGGGAGTGACCTGTTCTTTCTACTGTAGTGGAGGTCCGTAGCTTTCTCGGGCTGGCCGGCTATTACAGGCGCTTCGTGGAGAACTTCTCGCGGATCGCGCTGCCTCTTATGACGCTGACACGGAAGTTGCAGGAGTTCATTTGGACGCCCGCTTGTGCGCAGGCTTTCGAGGAGTTGAAACGGCGGCTTACGACGGCTCCGATCTTATGTTTGCCTTGCGGCACGGAGGGCTACGAGATCTACACCGACGCTTCTGGAAGCGGCCTTGGCTGCGTTCTGCAGCAGCATGGCAAGGTTATAGCGTATGGATCTCGCCAGCTGAAGGTGCACGAGCAGAACTATCCGGTCCACGACTTGGAGTTGGAGGCCGTGATATTTGCCCTGAAGCTATGGCGGCATTATGTGTATGGCTTGAAGATCAACATCTTCATGGACCATAAGAGCCTGAAGTACCTTCTGACGCAGAAAGGGCTGAATATGCGGCAACAGAGGTGGATGGAGTTCCTGGGGGACTTCACCTTCGAGATCCACTACACTCCCGGGAAGGGGAATGTTGTTGCGGATGCACTCAGTCGCAGGGCTCCAGCGCAGGCCAACTGGATTCAGATGCATGATGAGCACCTGATACGTGACCTGGAGGCCTTGGATATTTCTTGCGTAGAGAAGAGGTGCAGTGCCGGTGCCTGTTTGAGTTGGTTTGAGGTGCAGTACGACCTCACAGAGAGAGTCCGCCAGGCTTTTGAACTCGATCTGAGTTTGAAGCGCTACGCGGAGGATGCTGGTGGTGGGCCAGATGCCCAGTTTCAGGTTCGAGATGGATTGCTGTGGAGAGGCGACCATTTGTGCGTCCCCAAAGTGGGTGAGCTGCGCGATGAGTTGATGTACGAGGCGCATCGTACCAGGTATTCAGTTCATCCGGGGAGCACGAAGATGTACAAGGACATGAAGGTCCTTTTCTGGTGGCCAGGTATGAAGAGGGACATCGCTCACTACGTGGCCAAGTGCCACACTTGTGCGCTAGTGAAGGCGGAATGTCAGAAGCCCGGTGGCTTTTTGCAGTCATTGCCTGTTCCGGAGTGGAAGTTTGATGACATTTCCATGGATTTCGTGCATGGGCTGCCGAGATCGCAGCACGGGAACGATGCCATCTGGGTAGTTGTAGGCCGGCTGACAAAGGTGTCGCACTTTATCCCCAACCGGAGGGATGACTCGGTGGAGAAATTGGCAAAGTTGTATGTTGATACTATAGTGCGACTGCACAGTGTGCCCCGTAGCATCGTCAGTGATCATGATGGACGCTTTACTTCAAGCGACTGGAGGCTAGTCAACCGTCTTTTGGGTACGAAGCTGCAGTTTAGCACGGCCTTTCATCCTCAGACGGATGGCCAAACTGAGCGTACCAACAGGACGATGGAAGACATGCTCCAGATGTGCGTCCTGGATTTTGGCAAGGGGTGGGAAGATCACCTCTTTCTTGTTGAGTTCGCGTACAACAACAGCTATCAGGAGAGAATTCAGATGGCGCCTTTCGAGGCCCTCTATGGCAGGAAGTGCCGCACTCCCTTAGCTTGGGCGGAAATGGGCGAGACGAAGCTCTTCAAGAGGAAAGACGTCGAAGAGGCGACTTCGACGGTGCGGTTGATCCGAGAGAGGCTTTTGGTTGCGCAGGATAGGCAGGCGAAGTACTATAATGCGAAGCACCGCGACGTCCAGTTCTCCGTTGGCGATTGGGTTTACTTGAAGATCAGGCCGTTCAAGGGTGTATCCAGGATTCGACGCTTGAAAAAGCTGAGTCCGAGATACCTTGGACCGTTTGAGATCATCGAGCGCGTCGGCGACGCGGCTTATAGGCTTGCGCTATCAGCGGAACTGAGCGGGCTACACGATGTATTCCACATCTTTGTATTGCGGAAGGCAGTGCAAGAGCCTACGCAGGTGGTCGCGGCGGATCAGGTTCCCGTGGATAGTGGGCTTAAGACGGCGGTCAGGCCAGTTAGCATCGTGGATGCTGAGGTGCGTCAGCTGCGGAACAGGGCGATCCGTATGGTAAAGGTCCGTTGGGACAACTGCGGTCGCGAGGAGCTCTCATCGGAGCGTGAGCAGACCATGTTGGAGGAGTTCCCCGAGCTGTTTCGGTGACGCTTATCTCTTCTTTTCCCCCTGTATGTAAAGACTGTTTTGATATGTATATATATGCGTGTTTTTACAAATTTCGGGACAAAATTTTTATAAGGAGGGGAGGGTTGTAAGACCACAAATCCCGTGGAGCGTGAGCTGTCGCCGGCGACAGTGGCTGTCGCCCGGGCGATAGCGTTCTGTTGAGAAGGTTCTGCCGTGAGCTGTCGGACGGCGTTGACTAGTCAATGTCGGTTCATTGTCGCTGTCGCCAGGGCGACAGTGGCTGTCGCCGGGCGACAGCTCAAATTTGGACTTTATGGCCAAAATCAAGGGCATTGATTGCACTTTGACTTTGGTGGCTTGTTTTGGCTTGGGAGGCTTGGTGGCAGCATACAAGGCCAAAAATCCCTCTCTTTTCATTTATTTTTCTTAAGGGTTCTTAAGAGAGAGAGAGAGAGGAGCTTGGAGAAGAAGGTGAATAGAAAACCCTAGCTTGGAGCTAGGGTTTGTAGGAGCTACACTCATCCAATCCCTTCAAAGTTGGTGGCTACGCGAAGAGGAGGGCAAGGCGCTCCTTTCCATCCGTGTGGAACGTCAAGCCATGGTCTCAAAGCGGCGTTTAAGGGTAACGAAATTTTCTACGATCTCTTGGACATGCCTTAGTCCATTCCCTTGCATCGTTGAGGCCCCTACTCAAAAGGGTGAGGTCGTGGCCTCCGACGGGTCGATTCTTGTTATCCCCGTCCAAGTTGCATACATATAGAGTCCGTGCATAATACGGACGTAGGCGCGCTGTGTGAAGCCCATCTGTGACGGTTCGTCCGGATTGGTGATGCCTTGTGGTATTGTGCGTGCTCGGGGAAAACCCCATGTTGTTATCCTGCTACGTAGGACTAGAGAGTGCTACTGCATGCGCAGCAACGCCCGGGGGTGTGCCCCGGGGAGCACCCGAAGTTAAAAGGCAGAAATGGAGTTCTGTCTAGCTGTCGCCGGCGCGACAGTGACTGTCGCCTGGGCGACAGCTCCCCAGAATTGGATTCTGATGAATTTGGGTGTTCTGAGGCTAGGGAGTGCTACTGCATGTGCAGCAATGCCTGGGGGTGTGCCCCGGGAAGCATCCACAGCTAGAAGCCAAATTAGGGTTTGTGCACTGTCGCTGGCGACAGTGAATGTCGCCTGGGCGACAGCTCCCATACATGGGTCTGGTGTTGTTTGTTGTGCCCACCTGTTGAGGGGACCTGAGTTCAGCGTGCCCGACCTGTAAGGGTGTCCTGGTGGATGACTTAGCGGCCCGTGGAGCCAGCTAATTGAGAATACCTGGGCTGAGGGGACGCCATACCCGCATTTCGTGTTGTACAACGAGTGTGTGAACAATGGGCATTTGGCGAACCTACACCCGAACCATTGCAGCACCTGATTAGTAAGGCTCGAATAGCATGTCGGGAGGCAACGGGGAAGAGTCTTCGGACTGCGCAAGTTCACAATTAAAGCACGGGGGAGCCCTGGTATTCGGGCCGCCGACTTTAGCCTCGAAGGGCAAAACCATCAAGTGTGGATGGTGGTGGAAGGCGTAGTACACCAAAGAGTGCCTGAGTGCACGAGACGTGGAGGCCATTCCCACGTTTGTGTTGTTGCATATGTATGAAATGTTGTGGGCTCGTCTAGTCGCACTCTTAGATATGTATATGCTGTTGAGACTGTTTTGCAGGGACGGTTAGCACTGCCACCCCCTCGAAGGGGTGGGGTCGTTATAAATTGGTCAGCTTTAGCTGACCGTTGCCCTGTTTTGCCACCGTTTTTGGTGGGCTTGTTGTACAGGTGCTGGACCGAGCGGGAACTTGGCGGGCTGAAGCCCCTGCGCTGCTGCAGCCCTTGAAGGCCTTTGATGTTCCTTCTGTTTTTCATGTATGGCCGGCCTGCGCGCCGATGTTGGTAAACTATAAGGCCGTCGTGCCTCTTTTGTGTTGTAAAACATTTTATTCCAAGTTAATAGAAGTGGACATACCCAAGTTCGGGTCTTGTGGTTTATAATTCTGTCTCTCTCTCTTTTACTTCCGCATAGAATGATCTGAGTTAGGCTTCGTGGTATAGTGTCGTTGTATATTCAGTAGTGACGTTCCCGTTTGTTTTGTAGTATATGGCGTGGGGCCCCGACCGAACCTTCTGCTATATGCCTCTTAACGGATGGGGGTGTTACACTTACCTCTCTAGTAAGCCTATTATCAGGAGAGGAGTCCAGCAATACCATCTCATCCCCCTCTCCCGGGGGTAGGAGGACTGGCTTCGCCTTTTTCATCTTGGGCGGTGGAGGGGTGTTCTTGCGGGTCATCCAAGAGGCAGTGTTGGCCATGCCGGAGAGTTCGCCCACCTTGGACGCCCTCAGGCGAGCTTGGAGTTCTTCTGTTAGGGGCATTTGCCGGCAGCTATAGTAGGAGGTGGAAAAGGTGGAATAGAGAAAAATATTGCGCGGCACTCCATCTTGGTTGGTATTTATAGCTGTGGGGTGGGACCCATGAAAAGATTCCCGACAGATCAGCAGTCGCCAGCGAACACCCAAGGTTGAATGATTCTTTGCGAGCTTAGATTAATCTTGCAAAGAGCGGGGATTGTGTACAACCCCATGTTCTCGCAGTCGCCGGCTGGAACTGACCATCTTGCCACTTAGGAGTCGCGAGAACCAGGCAGTGCGAGCCAGGGCGATCTCGCGGGGGAGAATGCGAGACCTGGCCTCAGTGGTTGTCGCCAGAAGGAAGGCGAACGGGGCCTTCGCAGGCAGTTCGCCTGGAGAGGGTGCGCGAGTGGTACTCGCGAGGGGACCCGCGGGAACTCTCGTGAATGGGGTGCTCGCAGACCACTTGCCCTTGGGCTAAGGAAGGGAAATTACCCCTCTGCCCCTGGTGGCCTGCAGTTGGCCCCTCCGCACAGCGGAGTTTGGCTGTTAGCAGGCCAAATTGGGGTGCGCTTAGTAAAACCAAAAGGTGAAACCCCGCTATTAACTGACCAGTCCAGAAAAACTATAAGTAAGACCCTAAGGGTACCTTTGGAGGGGACTTCTTTTTGGCTTCTCTCTCCTCAGGTCATCTTTGGTTAGCATTCTCAGAGCTCTCCAAGGTGCCCGACTACAGTTCTTGTCTTAGGAGGGGAAGCGCTCTATGAACTTCCGGGTGTCGTGGTGGGACCTCCACACTGTCGCCAAGGGTCTCAGTTCCAAGACTTCGGCCAGGTTGCTCCGAGGGATCAGTAAGCGCGAGTTGCACCCATCTTTGGGGTCCGAAGTCCTCGTTGGGCCGAATCCCTGTTCCAACATCCACCTTATATTTGCCACTGATCTAGCAGCTCCCAGGGACTATCAACCAAGTCCTCCTTATACTCATCCACCAGGATATATAAGACAGTTGTATAAGTTCCGAGTGATAACACCCTTTAACCTAGGGTTCAAGTCCTGTATGGGGAAGTACATACCGTAGTAATTTAATCGTGATCCTAAGGATTACTTATGTTATTATGAGTGTATATCCTTTGATTTATATATTCATCGTACGTAGACTTAACGGTTTACATTGAATCTTGGACTTTCTGAGGTCTACCTGGTGAAAGGGCTCGGAGCGGCACTAGAAGGTGCGATGGGATGTCATCCCAAACCTCCCTTTATTAAGATAATTAATATCATTGGCTAACAACATTTCTTAATTGTATATTCATATGGAAGGGTGTTGCTGCGAGGTTATATTGGAATGAAGGTTCTTAACCAAATATTACTAACCGCACTCACATTTCAGGTTTCATATGGGATCACCATGTTAGACTACCCCAATTTTCCCAAACGTCTACTAAGGATTAAGGACTTATTGAATAAGGTTCTTCCAAAGTTGTCATCCTATGGTAATTATTCAGAAATGTATGCCCGTAACTAGAATTACTATCTGCACCATCAGTTAGGACTTTATATGAGGTTTGTTGAGTTAGCCTACCCAATTGGCCCAAAACTTCTAACAAGGGTCTATGATAAGTTAAATATACTGCCAGTCAATTTGGTTAATTTTTTATGAGTATTAAGAAAAATATTTCGATAATAAAAAATTACTATTAGCACACCACATGTGGATCACAAGTGTACATCAAATTCTGTTTAACCAATTGACCTAAAATTTCTACCATAAGTTTAAGATAGGTCAAATATACTGCCAAAAAAATTTGGTTAATTTTTGATGAGTACTAAGAGAGATATTCCAATAATCAAAACTTACTATTAGCACACATGTGGATTGCAAGTGTGTACATCAAATTCTATTTAAACAATTGGCCTAAAATTTCTAGCAGAAGTGTAACATGGTATAAGGAAGGTTTCCCCACAGATTTGGGATTTTTCAGAACTTTTAAGGACTAATTATTTCAATAATACCATATTGTCACATGACTTAAATATTATCAAATAATATGTGTGGTTATTCTAAAATTCCCAAAATATTTCCAGAGATGTATTTTGACCTAAATATGAGTCTACCAGAGTTTTGGAATTTTCCCATTTATTTGACTTCCATTATTTTATTAATTTAATGGTGTGAACAATTTAAATAATGTCAAATAATATGGGTGATTATTCCAAAAATCCCAAATTGTTTCCAAAGGTGTATTTTGACCCAAATCATCATGTGGGAGAGAAATTTGAATTTTTCTAAGTCATTTGGTCACTTTCATTTCATTAATTTAATTATGTGACATAATTAGAATTAATTAAATGCTTATGATTTTTAACTCCAAAAATCCTAATTTTTCCAGAGACGATTATTTTCATCATAATGTGTGCATGACCCAAATATTATTGACATATCAAGCCAGTTGGGATAAATTCACAAAATATAAAATATGTGTTATTTGCCCACCAAATTTCCACACACCATATTCACATTCATGCAGAATATACCAACATGCAGAGATACAAATTACTTAAAATTTATACCATAGATGTAAAATGACCTAAAGAACATGTCATCATAGATTTGGTATTTTTCACATCACATATGGTATAAAAATTTCATTTATATCATTAGTGTCACACCTCTAAATTTTCCACAAAAACCTTAGAAATATTAATTCCAAAAATTCAAAATTCACAGATATGGTGCTTAATATCATGACAGACATTGGGTCCAAATTTCATAGATATGCAAGAAATAATTTGAGAGATATACTAAATAAAGCATTTTCTTAGTCTTAACAATACCCCAACTTTGAATCAAGATTGTGAGAGGTACATGTCACCTTAGAGGGAGTTCAAGTACAATTCAGGAAGCTCTCACCAAGGGATACAACATTTATGTTGAAGCCTTGGTCTGGATCTAACTAGAGCTAGCTCAAAAGTGAGCTAGAAAGGGCTGACCTGGGTTTGACAGAAGTCAGCCGTTTAAATATAAGCCTATGACTGTGAACAACGTGATCAACACGAATCTTGGCGCAGATCCAATAACTCTCTGTCGTCTTCAACCTCCAGCAACGACCCAAATCTTCCCGACCTGGAGCATCTTTGGATGGAATTTCCCAACCGCCCGAGCATCTTCCCAGCCCACCACCGCCACCACCACCACCACCACCTTCGTCGAGGTGAGGGCTATTAGAGGGTGGTTGTCTGGCGACCTGAGGTGGCTGGAAAATGGGATTATGGCATGGCCAAAATTTGTGATTTCGGCCGATTTGGCGAGCTCGATTCGAGTTCAATTGAGCTCGAATCTTCATGGAAATGAGTTAGGAAGCTGGGACTAAGGAAGAAGAGCGGAAACACACCTGAGATCATTCTTTGTCCCTGGTAATTCTTTGGGGAGGCATGGTGGTGGAAGATTCTGGCGACCTTGCTCCAATCTGAGCTCCTGAGCTCAAATTTTTCGACTGGATGGTTTAATCGACTCCTCAGTGGATGGGGAAGATGATGGGGAGGTCAAATGGGGTTGTGAGTGGCTGTATATGGAAAAGCCATAAGGGGGTTGTCAAACTTGCCTTGCTTCTCCCTCCATTGCTCCACTTTTCACCCAATCAACACAAATCTGGATGGGCTCACTAAGAAGAGTTATTTCCTCAGCTTGGGAAAGGGAATGAAGGTGCTATGTGGCCTCCATTCCATGAATTCCTCGTCTCATGTGAAAGGTTGGCCAAAAGATGAAATTGGCCCATGCATGCAATTGCATGCTAATTTCAGAGGGTTAGGGGTGTAATTTTTTTATGGATTGCAGAGTGGGCCTTGGGCCAAGCTCTTGACCCAATGGAATTGGGCTTGACACCTTAATTTTTCACTTTTAGGCCAATATTTGACCATGGTTCACCTTGGTGTTGACTTGGTCAACTAATGAGGTGGCTGCCCCCACATGATGGTCATGGGTCCTATGTCACAATCCAAAGTGAGTAGGTGTTGGGTTTTCTACATACCATTCATAATGATAAAAGCATATCAAACATGCGCAGTGGAAGAAAAAAAAATGAACAACCCAAAGAGTAAGGATCTTGCAATTTCATGAATCAAGAAATAAGGAAAGCAAATGCGATATACCTTTAGGGGATTGAGTCAATACTCAACCAAGGTGCTCCAAGAAGAAATCTGGAAGACGAACTTAGAGTTCCAAGGACCGAAATGGATCGGACCCTCTACAGAGATCCATACAAGGAAGGAGAACCCTAATGCCTTGTCGTACAAAGGATGGGTTTGAGAAGAACAGTCCTCTGCATCCCCACGAATTGCTAGGTTCGTTGAAGGGAGGCGGTGACGGTCGGCGAAGTCTAGGTCGGCGGACGGGGACGAGTATCAGAATGATTCCCTCTCTGATGTCGCAAAAGGGATCGATCTCTAGAAGACCTAATCACACCCCCTTTTATACGCAAGGCATAAAAATAGGTTATCCGCAGACCCGGGGAAAAATAGAACAATTTCGCCAGGATTTAAATTCGTTAAATATGATGTATTTCGTCTAAACACTTTCGATGAATCAACATATTTTTGTCGAAACACTTTCGACGAATTCGTCGATACAATTTCGACTAAACACTTTCGACAAATTTCTATCTTATTCATCAAAACAATTTTGACGAACTAGAATAGACGAATTGATATATTTTGTCTAAACTCTTTCAACGAATTTGTCAAGTATAAATCCATTCAGTGAAACCCTTTCGATGAATTTGCTAAGTCCTATAGAATTCGTTGAAACCATTTCAAAGATTCTTCAATAGTACTTATTTCCCGTTAAGACATTCTCAATTTAATTCCAAACAGTCACAGGATTGGTCCTCCACTCATATCCAATATGAGTAAGGCAAACACAATCCTTTCTCCAACTTCTCCGAATGCTTTTATGTGCGACCCTATAGGCTTATATTGCGTTGGCAATAAGACTAACGACTTGATTGCTTTGAGATCACCTCAGAAACTCCAACAGTCTCCCACTTGATCACAAAGTATCAACAAAAGTCTCACAAACAATGAGCGGCATCTAGCAATACATTATTGCTACCCAAGCAATAAGAGTTCATAACTCAATAAGCATGTCTTGACCAATGTATCAGTGTTGTCATGTTCCTTTGTCCCTTATATCCAGATAGAACTAGAGGCATGGACCGTGTCACCCTCATAATTATTCAATCCTAGTTTCCTGATCTAGAATAGACCTTAAGAGAGTGGTAAGCTGAATATCACATATTGGCTCAACCCAGCATGGCCATGCATTTCTCGGTCTCATTCCATCAAGGGGCCCATGGATGTAACTCCTGTCATAAAGGAGGACAAATCTCATATCTCTCCACACCCAAACACCCAAATGAATCATAACATACCCAATAACCACCCTTATCATCAACCTTTCTCAAGGAAGACTTTAGATGGCATCAAAGTACGCTCTTCCTCACTTGATGAATGATGTGACTTCAGGTCAAAGAACTACAAACACCATTGTCAGTTGAGACGTACTTGTGACATGTTCATATAACAATCCACAAAGTAGTCTCAAGTTGGGTCTGTCCAGTACAACTTGTTCACTAACAAGTACCCATGTGATGACTCGATATCACAATATCATGACCTGTGAGAGCCGGTCATCAGTCAATGCACATGCTAGTCTTAACGTACCATCATTGCCCTTCAACTTCTAAGATGATACTCTGACTAAGCACCATTTAAGAATGAAGCTTCTTGTTATACATAGGTCCTCACATTCAAGTCACGTACATGAATTCCTATGGAAGCAAACATTCTAAGGGAATTTATTATGTTAATTAATCTATCAAATAGAAACTATTGGCATAACGATAAGAACTTGCCATAAATGTAAAATGAAAAACACAGCATATATCTCAATTCATCAAATGAATAAACAACCAACAAACATACAATCCACAATGCTCCCAGTAATATGATCATTCAGGTATCTAATACACATTGATCTAACATGACCATCATGCTTCTTTTGCGTAAGAGGCTTTGTCAGTGGATTCGCTGTGTTTTCTTCAGTCGGTACTCTACAAATGTTCACATCTCCTCGATTTACAATCTCTCAAATAAGATGGAACAGCTGAAGTATGTGCTTGGAGCGCTGATGAGATCTAGGTTCCTTATCTTGGGTTATTGCACCATTGTTGTCACAGTAGAGAACTACGAGACCAACAATGCTAGGAACTACACAACCCTCGCTGATGAATTTCCTAATCCACACAGCCTCCTTCGCCATATTTGCAGCATCGATATACTCGGCCTCAATCGTAGAATCAGCAACTATCTCTTGCTTGGAACTCTTCCATCTTATAGCTCCTCCATTAAGGCAAAATACAAAACCTGATTGGGACTTTAAATCATCCCTATCAGTCTGGAAGCTAACATCTGTGTAAACCTTTACAACGAGCTCTTCCTCTCCACCATACACCAAGAATACATCCTTCGTCCATCTAAAGTACTTTAGGATATTCTTGACAGCTATCCAGTGACCATCACTAGGATCAGACTAATACCTGCTCGTCATGCTTAAAGCATATAAGAGACATCTGGTCGAGTACACAACATTGTATACATGATTGATCCAATTGCCGAAGCACATGGAATCAACTACACGCGGTCCTTATCTTCCAAAGATTTAGGTCACCGGTCCTTAGAGAGACTCACTGTAATGGTCTCCCTGGCATACCGCTCGCAAGGACGACTGTCGGCACCCCCAGCATCCAGCTGCAAGGGTTAAGCCTAACCAAATGGGCTGCATCCCATGCACCCCAGCCCCTCTCTGTCCCACCATAGGGCACAGTGGGTTGTTGGAGACCGCAGTCCCCCTTTTCATGAGGAATTGCTCAGTTAAGCAGCTCAGGATGGAGTATTCACGGGATGGGTGACCTCCTGGGAAGTCCCTGAGCTGCCGCTTAACTGAACCATTCCTCATATAAAGGGGGACTGTGGTCTCCAACAACCCACTGTGCCCTGTGGTGGGACAAAGAGGGGTTGGGGTGCATGGGCTGCAGCCCATTTGGTTAGGTTGAACCCTTGCAGCTAGATGCTTGGGGTGCCGGCGGTCGTCCTTGCAAGCTGTATGCTGGGGAGACCGTTACAAAAAGTGCAATCTTGCATGACCAAAATTTCATTATACTTGGAGTTGTAGAACTCCAAAATTCACTAAGTTTAATTTGGGTGCTATATGCACACCATTTCCATAAGGAAGGTCTAGGATATCTATGTTGGTACCAAACTAATCCAATAAACAAAAGGATTAGCCCCTATGCATTTGGGCTAAGTTTATTTGGTATCCTTAGGGTATATTCATCCTAGATGTGCACTCAATCCTTAGGGTATCTGATCCTAGACTCTGAGTCTCATTCTGAGACCTATTGATATTCCACGTACATTAAGATCCTTGGGTTACCAATTATCACACCCTTCTCAAGATTAGTATATATGCAGCCCCAAAATGGGCATTTTCAAAACACCAAATCTTATCCGACTGAACACAAGTCCTTATCCAATTTCTGGTATTTGTTACGATGATTGGTTTGATGCAACCTAGTTGTTGGTTTGGAGATTTAAGTTTACGAGTTTCTTGTTATTTTCTTATTGGATTTCATGCACCAATCTCTTGAGGCGATCCTATCCATTGGGTAAGATGTGATAATCTCATTTGGCAGGAGAATTAGGGACCTCGAGGTTTAATTCATAAGTATCTACTTCCCCAGAAGGTTCTTCTCCTAGTAACTTTGGGTGTCATCATGCCTTAATGATATTTAATTTGGTAGGTTTTGAAATTTAGTGAAGGGTTAAGATTTTCTCCAAAACTATATCCGATAAAGGCAAGTGTACCTTATCGTATATAGTATAGGATATTTAGGAATATCAAGGTCGTATTCCACGAGGCGCGTTGATTACTTCTACTTCGAGGAGAATCACTATTATTTTATCGATGAAAATTTGAGGTGGTTTGTTTTCGCTTAACTAAAATTTAAAACTAAATTCAAACTAAATGAAAAGCTTGAACATTGCATGAAAAGAAAGAGAAATTGACATTGCATAAAAAAAAGAGAATATTACTAAGGAGAGAAAAATTTAACCTTGCATGAAAAGGAAGAAATTACTTAAGGAGAAAAAGAACATGAAAGAGAAACCTAATTTTATTGAAAATCAAAGAACTATTACAAGCCTTAAATTAAGAGTGCAAGGCTAAGGAAAATGAAAGTTGCAAGCTTAAGAAAACTAGTACACGAAAGTTACACTACAACATTGCATGAAAAAGGGAAGGAGGAGAACATGAAAGCCTTAAGAAACATGAACATTAACTTGAAAAACTCACTCTCAGCTCTAACAGCACCTCCCCATCTCCCAATTTCTGAACCCTGGACTCAAGGAGAGCCTCTGTATTTATAGGCGAAATTTTCAAGTTACACGCCCTCGGTCACGGGCGTGACCCAGGGCATGTAATCACTGTAACATTGGATCCGGCAGCGGCGTGGGCTTGACGTGACGGTGGGAGAAAATCGGACATGTCACGGGCGTGACATATGGGTCACGGGCGTGACTCAGGACGGCTTCATTTAATGCGGCATGGGCTAGGCAGACCGCGCGGCGGCGTGCTTGGATCACGCGGGAAGGTCACGGGCGTGACTTTGGGTCACGGGCGTGACTTTGGTTGACTTCTCAACGGCAACTTCTCGTCTCGATGGCAGCTCCACGTGGCAGATTCTAATATTACACGCCCATGGTCACGGGCGTGACTTTGGGTCACGGGCGTGACCTGGGGCGTGATTGGGTGTGGACTAGCTCAACAGCACGGCATCGACCTGGACTGGTCTTCAAGTTACACGCCCTTGGTCACGGGCGTGACCGAGGGCGTGTAATGCAATATTTTCCCAATTTGTCCAAAAATCTGCAAATATTAAAATTAGGCTAAGTTAGAATCAAAATTACAAAAAGAACTACTTATAACCTAAAATTGACATAAAAAGGAAAAATCATATTAAATAATTACAAAAATTTCTATTAAAAACTTATATAAAAACTACTTTATCAAATACCCCCATACTTGAGGTTTTGCTACTCTAGAGCAAAAGTGTGAGACATTATTTATAAGACATCCTTAAAAAATTTTTAATTTAAAACTAAAATTTCATTTAACCAAAAGTTAAGTTAAGAGTAAATTCAAGGGGGAGTTAAGTCCTAAATTATGATGATAATTTGAAAAGAGGGAAAAATGTTTAGGCAATAACTTCTCAAGAAAATTAAGTAGTTTGACAAAATTGTAGAAATTATAAAACTAAATTAAATTAAAATTATAAGAACTCTATCTTAAAAGAATCTTAAGGAAAAGTAAATTACTAAATATTGCTCTCTCCATAATTTTCAACTAAAACTAGAACAATGATAATTGGCTAAGGGGGATTTCATAAAATTTGGCATAAGAAGAGAAATTTTTGAATGGAGGAAATGGAATTTATCATGAAATTTCCTTCTCTTTTTTTTTTCTTACTCTTTTTTTTTCTCTTCTAATAAAAACCCAAAATGTATATGGTTTAGGAGTAATGAATTTTATCCTCTTACTCCATGCCATATATTCTTTTCAAATATTTTGGGTGCATATGTTTTAGGGAATAATGAATTTTATCCTCTTATTCCCATGACATATGATCTTTTAATACATTTTTTTTATGCCATCAAAGGGGTAGGGTAGGGGAAAAAAAAATCTAGCTAGCTTTAAATCATATTGAGAGCAAATTCTAGTAAAATTAAAAATTCCTAAGATCTAAGAAGTTAGAAGAAAATATAATTAAAATCTAAAGAGGTTTAGGAAATTTACTACAAAATGAAGCCATTTAAAAATAAAAAGAGAAGTCATGCTAACAAAATTCTCTAATCAATTTAAAATCATAAGATGATTCTTAAATCAAAATTACCTCAAATTTAAAATTAACAAACTATGATAAGCAAAATTTTAGCCAATTAAAAACTTAAACATGCTTATAAACATTCTCAACTAGATTTCTAAGAAATCACAAAAACAACAAGGAGGGAAATAAGAATTTTTTGGAATTTTTGATATTATCTTTTTTTTTGAATTTTTCTCATTAAAAACTATTTACAAAGAAAGGGAACTAGCTTTAAAACTTAAAAACAATTTTTTTGCAAGTCTTGGACTTCCCAAGGGCTACCCGGTGAAGGGTTCGCAAGGTACTAGGAGGTGTGATGGGATAAAATCCCAAACGTCCCTTTCCAAGATTTAATTTTTTCTGTTTTCTATATTTTTTTTTTTTGAGTTTTTGGGTTTTACAAGTGCTAAAATAGAAGAAAACATAAGAAAAAATATATATTTTTTTGTTTTGAAAATTTTCTGATTTAACAACTATTTACAAAAAAGCTATTTACACCCCCATACTTAAATTTAAACATTGTCCCCAATGTTTAAAACTAAGTATGAAGTAAAGGAAAAAAAAAGGAGTGCAAAACAAAATAAAAAGGAAATGCATGATAAAAGAGAAGGAAGAAAGAGAAGGGGCTTCCCTGATTTTTGAAGTTTGCGCGGGGAAGCGACGATTACCTACAAAATATATTAAAGAACAAGAGAAGACAATAAAAAGATAACTTTGGGGTGCCTCCCAAAAGTGCTTTGTTTAAGGTCGCGTAGCTTGACCCACTTGCCGGTCATATTAAAGGTTGAAAAATAATTGAATCACTCTTTTCATTTGGTAACTCTCCCGGAAGATATAATTTAAGGCGGTGCCCTTTAACTTTGAAGGTACCTTTTTCCGGGTGGGAAATTAAAATTGTCCCATAGGACCAAACCTCTTTAACAATAAAGGGTCCGGTCCATCGGGATTTTAGTTTTTCCGGAAAAAGGCGAAGGCGGGAATTATAAAGGAGGACGAGATCGCCCGGCGAAAAAGTTTTTGGAAATTTTATATGCTTATCGTGATAAAACTTTGTTCGCTCCTTATATAATTTGTTACTCTCATACGCATTCGCTCTCCACTCATCTAATTCGTTCATTTGAAATTTTCTTTGTTTTCCCGCTAGAGTGGAATCGAGGTTTAAAAATTTAAGCGCCCAAAATGCGCGATGTTCTAATTCGACCGGAAGGTGGCAAGCCTTGCCATAAACCATTCGATACGGTGTACAACCGATAGCGGTCTTGTACACCGTTCGATAGGCCCATAGCGTGTCATCGAGCTTTATTGCCCAATCCTTCCGATTAATAGAAACCATTTTTTCTAAGATCCGTTTTAATTCTCGATTAAAAACTTCAACTTGGCCGCTCGTTTGTGGGTGATATGCAGTGGATAATTTGTGCGTGACACCATATTTTGCTAAGATTTTTGTGAATTGAGTATTGCAAAAATGGGTGCCCCGATCACTCACAATAGCGCGCGGAGTGCCAAATCGAGAGAATAATTTTTTTTAAAAGTTAACGACGACTCGCGCATCGTTGGTGGGGAGAGCTTGCACTTCCGCCCACCTCGACACGTAGTCGACCGCTACTAGAATATAATTATTTGAAAATGAAGGAGGGAGAGGACCAACGAAATCAATGCCCCAAAGATCGAAAATTTCGCATTCTAAGAAAATATTTTGGGGCATCTCATCCCGGCGAGAGATGTTGCCCGACCGCTGGCAGCTGTCGCAAGTACTCACAAGGGTGTGAGCATCTTTGAAGAGCGAGGGCCAATAAAAGCCCGCCTCCAGCGCCTTCCTCGCGGTTCGGTTTTAATGATAATGGCCACCGGATGGTCCCTCGTGACAATGTCGTAAAATTTTAAGACCCTCCTCACTCGAGACGCATCGTCTCACCACTTGGTCTGCGCATACACGGAATAAAAAGGGGTCCTCCCAAAAGTAATTCTTTAAATCAGAAAAGAATTTCTTCTTTTGCTGACTCGAGAATTCTTTCGGCAGGACCGGGGCTACTAAATAGTTAGCCAGATCTGCAAACCAGGGGGTAGACGATGAATTAATATTTTCGAGAGCGAGGAGGCGCTCTTCGGGAAATTTATCATCGATGTCAGATTCTATCAATACTTCCGAGGAGGGATTTTCTAAACGAGAAAGGTGATCGGCCGCCAAGTTTTCGGCTCCTCTTTTGTCCCGGATCTCTAAGTCAAACTCCTGCAAGAGGAGGATCCATCGCAAAAGACGAGGCTTGGCGTCCGATTTGCTTAAAAGATACCTAAGTGCGGAGTGATCCGTGAAGACGATAACTTTCGAGAGGGTGATATATGACCTAAACTTATCGAAGGCAAAAACGATCGCTAGAAGCTCTTTTTCGGTAGTGGTGTAATTCGCTTGTGCCGACGTGAGTGTTTTGCTCGCATAATAAATAGGGTGGAAATATTTACTCACCCGTTGGCCTAAAACGGCACCAACCGCAATGTCACTCGCGTCGCACATGATTTCAAAAGGGAGCGACCAATCCGGCGAGACTAGAATCGGGGAGTTTATAAGTTTTTCTTTAATAAGTTTAAAAGCCGAATGACATTCATTGCTAAAAATAAATGAGGATTCCTTTTCAAGAAGATGGGTTAACGGCTTTGTGATTTTGGAAAAATTTTGTATAAAGCGCCGATAGAACCCCGCGTGGCCTAGGAAACTCCTAATAGCTTTTACGTTTGTGGGAGGGGGGAGTTTTTCAATTACTTCAATCTTGGCCATGTCGACCTCGATCCCCTTGCCCGAAATTTTATGGCCAAGGACTAGTCCTTCCATGACCATAAAATGGCATTTTTCCCAATTAAGCGCTAAATTTGTTTCCTCACATCGCTGCAACACGCGCTCGAGATTTTTTAAACAATTTTCAAAAGAACTCCCGTATACGGAAAAATCGTCCATAAATACTTCCATCACCTCCTCCACTAACTCGTCAAAAATTGCCAGCATACATCTTTGGAATGTAGCTGGCGCGTTACAAAGACCGAATGGCATCCTTCGATAAGCGAAGGTGCCAAAGGGACAAGTGAAAGTGGTTTTCTCTTGGTCGTCGGGCGAAATCGGAATTTGGAAGTATCCCGACAAACCATCGAGAAAATAGCAGTAGGAGTGACCCGAAAGGCGTTCTAAAATTTGGTCGATAAATGGTAGAGGGAAATGTTCCTTACGGGTGGCATCATTTAATTTCCGATAGTCGATGCACATCCGCCAACCCGTAATAGTACGGGTTGGGATCAATTCGTTATTTTCGTTCGCAACTACCGTAACACCACCTTTCTTTGGCACGACTTGTATTGGGCTAACCCAAGTACTGTCCGATATCGGGTAAATGATTCCCGCGTCCAGAAGTTTTATAACTTCGGCCTTAACGACTTCTTTCATGTTAGGGTTTAGCCGTCGTTGAGGCTGGACTGAATTTCGGGAATTATCTTCGAGAAATATTTTATGAGTGCAGAAAGATGGGTTTATACCCTTAATGTCCGATAATTGACACGCAATTGCGTGGCGGTGCTTTCTTAAGACTATAGTCAACTCAGAAATTTCTGAGTTGCTAAGATCGGATGAAATGATGACGGGTAGCTTAGACTCTTTTTCCAAAAACAAGTATTTAAGGTGAGGGGGGAGTTGTTTCAACTCTAATTCAGGTGGTTCTTCATAAGAAGTCTTGATTTTTAATTTTTCTAAAAATAATGGTTCGGGTGGTGTGGGGTGAGAGACTTCTTCTTCATCGCAAAAGAGCTCTACGGGCTCGGAATCACTATTCGCCGATGAAACTAACTCGAGGGATGAATCGAACTCACAACACTCTTCTAAGTAAAAACATGAATCGTCATTTTCTAGCGTGTTCCGCATTGAGGAATTTATGCCGAAAGTAACTTCATCGTCTCCAACCCGTAGGAGGAGCTTTCCGTTACTTACGTCGATAGGAGCGCGGGAGGTGGCAAGGAAGGGGCGGCCGAGTATGAGGGGTACTTCGGCATCCTCTTCGATGTCAAGAATGACAAAATCCACCGGGAAGATGAATTTGTCAACCTTGACGAGCACGTCCTCCACTATTCCTATCGGATATTTTAAAGAACGATCCGCTAATTGGATACTCATTCGAGTGGGCCTTGGATTTCCTAGACCTAACTTTTTGAACAAAGAAAACGGCATAAGGTTGATGCTTGCTCCAAGATCCGCTAAGGCGTGTTTTACTAACGAATTGCCAAAAAGACATGGGATGGAAAACCGTCCCGGGTCATTTGTTTTTTTCGGCAATTTGTTGAGTACAACCGCGGAGCATTCTGCGTTTAAAGAAATATGCGAAATATCTTCTAACTTTTTTTTATTAGAGAGCAACTCCTTAAGATATTTCGCATATTTAGGCATTTGTGAGATAGCCTCGCAGAAAGGAACATTAATATGGATTTGTTTTAAAACATCTAAAAACTTTTTATAATTTTTTTCGGCGCTTTCATTTTTAAATTTCGATGGATACGGAATATTAGAAGTAGGAGCGCGCGGATTTAAAATAGAAGAGTGCGGAGCTATCGTAGCGGGCAAATTCGAAGATGAATTAAAAGTAGGAGGAAGAGGAGAGGAAATTACCTTGGGTTCGTCCTGTTTTTGAACCACCTCCTTCCCGCTTCGGAGTGTAATCGCGTGCGCGCTCTGCTTTGGATTTTGCTCAGTGTTTCCCAGTAGTGCTCCTTGTTGACGCTCAGAAATCATCTTTGCGAGTTGGCCCACTTGATTCTCTAAATTTTTGATTGATCCGGTAAGGTTCCGGATGGTCGTTTCATTTGTAGCAACATATTT
This sequence comes from Dactylorhiza incarnata, assembly GCA_033032865.1. Lineage (NCBI taxonomy): Eukaryota > Viridiplantae > Streptophyta > Magnoliopsida > Asparagales > Orchidaceae > Dactylorhiza > Dactylorhiza incarnata. Next base: position 7,901,854 of record JAWHQI010000076.1, on the reverse strand, counting down.
TGCAAAAACCTCTTCAATTGGAGGGAGTTTTTGCTGTTGCGGTGGAAAACCGGGTGGATTATAATTTTGAGAAATCAAATTTTGAGGCGGAGTTAAGTTAAGAAGTTGATTAGGGGGAGGTTGATTTAAATTCATAGGACGCTGAGCATTTCCTTGGTTGCTCCATGAGAAATTCGGATGATTCCTATAGCCCACATTGTAGGTGTTATTATACGGAGCGGTGTTCGGGTTATAGGAAGGCCGAGGTGGATTTCCCATGTAGTAAACATGTTCTTCAATTAAAACGTTATTGGCCCAAGGAGGAGTGGCAGAGGAAGCAGACATCTCCGCCACTTGCTTTGTTAAGCGCTCAACTTGTAAAGCCAAATTTGCGTTTGCGTCTATTTCAAAAATTCCGGCCGGCTTATTAGGCCGCGCTCGGGGCATGTTCCATTGATACGCATTTGTGGCCATCTCTTCGAAAAGCTCTTGAGCGACGATCGGGGTTTTATTATTTAATGTCCCCCCGGCGGCCGCATCAATCATTTGCCTCGTTTGGAGATTTAAGCCATTATAAAAAACTTGCACTTGTTGCCAAGTGGCAAGTGCATGGTGAGGGCATCGACGCAAAAGCTCCTTGAAGCGCTCCCATGTGTCATAGAGAGTCTCCGAGTCGATTTGCATGAACGATGCAATATCCGTGCGCAATTTAGCGGTCTTTGAAGGCGGGAAATATTTATTAAGAAATTTTTCCGCCATTTCGGCCCATGTAGTGATGGATCCCCTAGGTAGGGAGCCCAGCCACTGCTTGGCCTTAGACCGCAAAGAAAAAGGAAAAAGACGTAATTGAATGGCGTCATCGGTGACGCCATTGATCTTAAAAGTGTCGCAAATTTCAAGAAAGTAAGAGATATGTGAATTTGGATCCTCGTCCGGTTGACCATCAAAGGTCACCGATTGTTGCACCATTTGTATGATGCTGGACTTGATCTCAAAATTATTGTTCGCCACCGTGGGGCGAACAATACTCGATTGTGTGCCTTCCAAATTCGGCCGCGCATAATAGGACATGGTCCGTTGCGCATCCTCATTAGGATTTGGCTCGTTAAGATTAGGAGGATTAAGATTATGATCCATATTTGCTGCGTTAGTGTCCCCGATCGACTCTTCGGATTCTATTTGATTTCCCTGATCACGAGAACGGCGGTGCCTCAAAAGGGTTCGCTCGATCTCCGGATCAAAAGGAAGAATCGAAGTGCTACCTCAGGTCATACACTAGAAAGAGAAGAAAGGAAGAAGAAAAACTAAAAATATTTTTTTTTCTTTTTGAAAGTTAGAAAAAGCAAATTAAAATAAAAAGAAGCATGATAAAATTAATAGCTATCCTCTTTTCAAAATATCTACGCAAAGTCCCCGGCAACGGCGCCAAAAACTTGATATTTAATTTGGTAGGTTTTGAAATTTAGTGAAGGGTTAAGATTTTCTCCAAAACTATATCCGATAAAGGCAAGTGTACCTTATCGTCTATAGTATAGGATATTTAGGAATATCAAGGTCGTATTCCACGAGGCGCGTTGATTACTTCTACTTCGAGGAGAATCACTATTATTTTATCGATGAAAATTTGAGGTGGTTTGTTTTCGCTTAACTAAAATTTAAAACTAAATTCAAACTAAATGAAAAGCTTGAACATTGCATGAAAAGAAAGAGAAATTGACATTGCATAAAAAAAAGAGAACATTACTAAGGAGAGAAAAATTTAACCTTGCATGAAAAGGAAGAAATTACTTAAGGAGAAAAAGAACATGAAAGAGAAAACTAATTTTATTGAAAATCAAAGAACTATTACAAGCCTTAAATTAAGAGTGCAAGGCTAAGGAAAATGAAAGTTGCAAGCTTAAGAAAACTAGTACACGAAAGTTACACTACAACATTGCATGAAAAAGGGAAGGAGGAGAACATGAAAGCCTTAAGAAACATGAACATTAACTTGAAAAACTCACTCTCAGCTCTAACAGCACCTCTCCATCTCCCAATTTCTGAACCCTGGACTCAAGGAGAGCCTCTGTATTTATAGGCGAAATTTTCAAGTTACACGCCCTCGGTCACGGGCGTGACCAAGGGAGTGTAATCACTGTAACATTGGATCCGGCAGCGGCGTGGGCTTAGCGTGACGGCGGGAGAAAATCGGACATGTCACGGGCGTGACATATGGGTCACGGGCGTGACTCAGGACGGCTTCATTTAATGCGGCATGGGCTAGGCAGACCGCGCGGCGGCGTGCTTGGATCACGCGGGAAGGTCACGGGCGTGACTTTGGGTCACGGGCGTGACTTTGGTTGACTTCTCAACGGCAACTTCTCGTCTCGATGGCAGCTCCACGTGGCAGATTCTAATATTACACGCCCATGGTCACGGGCGTGACTTTGGGTCACGGGCGTGACCTGGGGCGTGACTGGGTGTGGACTAGCTCAACAGCACGGCATCGACCTGGACTGGTCTTCAAGTTACACGCCCTTGGTCACGGGCGTGACCGAGGGCGTGTAATGCAATATTTTCCCAATTTGTCCAAAAATCTGCAAATATTAAAATTAGGCTAAGTTAGAATCAAAATTACAAAAAGAACTACTTATAACCTAAAATTGACATAAAAAGGAAAAATCATATTAAATAATTACAAAAATTTCTATTAAAAACTTATATAAAAACTACTTTATCACTTAATCAGTCTATACCCGAGATCGGTTTAGATTAGTATATGCTATGAAGTCGTCTTGGTGCGTCAAACTAGAATGATGTCCTAGTTGGGTTGCCCTAACTCATTGATTAATGGACTAATTAGTGTGATTTTTACACATGGGCACACTACTGCTTCTGCTGTTAGTTTGTCCTCAAACTAACTCGAGTGGGGGTGTTCCAGGGTTTTGTAGACTTCTTTCTCGTTGGATCGTTTGTTCAAGTGATTCCAGTTGTAAGACCCCCTCCCGCACCAGGAGAATTCCCAGATCTTATGCCCAGAATCGCCGCCTTACGATGACGCTAACACACGAGTTAGGCACCTCCGCAAGACGTCGATCCTACCAGCAAGAACGATCCACTAGGCCAACAAGAATAAGAAGAAAATAAGTAAACAAGTCCACAATCACATGCATCTGTATATATATATCCAAATGTAAACTGTCCATCAATGAGTACATTAAATGAAAGAGTAAAAGGGCTTAGGCCCGGTACATATCCAAAGTAGAACAAAATCTCACTCTCTCACTCTACATATATGCGGAAGCTAAACAAACTCTCAAATCTTCAAACACCTGTCTTGTAGTAGAAGTACTGCGCGGCTTTTGCTCTTCAAGTCTTGTCATCATGTCCTGACTGGGCGTGTTGGTGCTCCAGCTCCTCGAACATCTACGGTCACAACAGACCGTTAGTCATAAAGACTATGCCGATTTTGTGCCCGCCTCCCCCCGCGACTCCTAGGCACCGAGCGGGAGGAAAAAGCGGAGGACAACAAAGTGGAGTAAACAAAAACATGTGACAGGGAAATCTAAGCTAGCAAGTATATATATATAGGCAAGCACTACTCTAGCAGTATAAACAAGTAAGCAGTAAAGAGCAGTAAAAGAAGTAAGTAGTAAGCAGTGCGCCCAAGTATAGCAAATAAGTAAATCATTCTACACTACCATCACATGCGTACCTTAACTTATATGAATGCCCATACAAATTTATAAGTTAAGATTTCCGGAATTATAACTTATCATATAAAAGAGCCCATACTAATTTATATGATAAGGGTCTGCAAATTATGTTCTAGGTTTACGTATGATATGATATGCATGCAATGATATGATTCATACAAGTGCAACTCACCCACACGACTATGTGATCAAAGACCTTTAGTTCCCAATTTTTGGAGCTAGCTTCACTCTCTGGTACCACCGTTGTGGCTACGGCAGCAGTGGAGCAGGAAACTCCACTTCCTAGGCGGGTATACACACTACCAGGCCTAGACCCTTCCTACGCCTCTGTACACGTCCTAGGTGCACTATAGAGTTTTGCGTACTCTTTGCTGATAACCATCAGTCTTTGAGGTCAAGCGTGCATTTTCAGGGATCGTCCTCCAGACCGCAGTATAAACAACCTACTAGCCCCTCAAACCCTCACACCCACCTAAGTCAACGTACTGTCATCGGTGTGACGACCGGTCTAGTACCGAAGTCCCGCCACTAATTTGTTCTTATGCACATGCAATTTATCACCACCCGAGCCTTCAGCTTGCAGGGCTAACCTGTCCTGATATTCAACCTCCCAAGCCTCCAGCTCGAAGGACCATCTCATCCTGATATACTATTTCCCGATCCTCCAGCTCGCAGGACTAACCCGTCCTGATATACAACTTCCCATCCCTTAACTCCGGATGAAGTTTACCATATCTCTTATTCATTTAGTTAGATTAATCTTGTCTAATTATTGTATACTTAGAAGTTTAGGGTGAGTCCTGGACTTCCCGAGGTTTACCAGGTGAAGGGCTCGCAACGGTACTAGGGAATGCAATGGGCTGAAACCCAAATCCCCGAATCCAAGATAATTACTTTTATTGGTGGCTACCCCATTCTAAGACCCAGTCTACTTATTACTCTTCATTACTTGACGCTTTATAATTTATCTATTGTTCTACCCTTAAGCTAACGTTCTCTTGAACGATGCTCAACACCTAAGATTTCCAATACTCTAATTGGTGTAAATCTTAAATGATTCTCAAATGTCTCTAATAACACCCTAGTGATACATCATGGACACTTTATCATGCTGAATAATCTTCATGATCTCCTAAGTTGATAACTGCCTCTTTTATGTATAGTGCGACATGATTCTTAATAATTCCCAAAATCATTGTACGAATGCACTCCAAAGGTTCCATAACTTCTAGGGCTGATGTAAATGATATGTTACTGTTATAATCCAAATCTTACTGATTTTCTATGTGATCTTGTTGGTCAAATCATCATATTAAGTTTTTACTATCCGCAGACCATGATGAAATTGACCTAGGTTTGACCCCGATGATGCTCTCCTATCAATACCATATCCATGTGAGTTCTAACTTTTACCATAGGTTCACAAAGGAGAATTTAGGGTTTTACCATAATTTTGATATACTCCATATTGATTTGACCTCAATTTCTATTTATCATAAATAGGTGACGTGATGACTTTACACATGAAGTACTAGATTTTAACTTCCAAAAATTCCGGGAAAAATACAGTGGCATTATAATGATATAAAAGCTCTAATTCCAAAGTTTCATAATTTTCAGCAGACTAAAACCCTTAATTTCTATTTATCATGAAAAGGGTGACAAAATGACTTTACACTATAAGTACTAGATTTTGACTTCCAAATATTTTGGGAAAAATATAGAGGCATTAGAATGATATGAAAACACTAATTCCAGAGTTCCATAATTTTCCAGCAGATTAAAACCCTTAATTTCTATTTATAATGAGAAGGGTGACAAAATGACTTTACACTACAATTACTAGATTTTTACTTCTAAAAATTCTGGGAAAAATACATTGGCATTATAATGATATGAAAACACTAATTCTAGAGTTTCATAAATTTTCAAGGAATATATGATCATATTTTCTATTTAACATGAAAGGGTTGAAAACATAACTTTACACTTCAAGTACTACACCATGACTTCCAAAAATTCTGGAAAAATTACTATAACACCATAGTGCACAGAAAGCATTAAATCCAAAATCCCATAATTTTCTAGGAAAGTTTTATCATAGATATTGCACAAATTAATAAAGGGGGCAAACTGAATTAACTAAATTTTATCATAAATAATATCTCCAAAAATTCTACCAAAAATTACAGAGGCTCATAATTATATTCCTAACCTATTTCCAGAGTTTCAACCATTAATCTGACATTTTGCCTAGTGTATTTTCACTAATTCAAAATTGTGACATAGGGCAAATATGCTAAAACCTAGAGGAATTGATCTTTGAATTTTCTACTAAAATTTACAGGGGTTCTGAATGGAATAACAATGGATTACCCAGAGTTTCACAATTTTCCTCAATGTATTAACCATAAATATTTTAAAAATGTAAAAGTGTGACATGGATCTCATTGATCATATTCCTAAGGTTCTTGACCCTAGAGATCCTAAGTTTTTCTGAGGTGATGTATTATATCATAAGGAGGGTGTGTGACAAATTTCAGGGCTAACTTAAAGCCATTTGAGATAAATACACAATATACCTCTTTTGGCTATTGGCACACCAAATCACCCTTTAATTAGAGACATGCAAAGGGAATTACCCTACATGCAAAAGTTCAATTGATCTCAAATTTTAACCATGGACTAATATTGCCTAAGTAAGGGTGACACCCAAATTTGGGCTAGTTGCAGCTATACAACTCCAAAAATATCACTTATTTGATTTTACTTATTTTGAATAAAACCTTAGGAAAATCATCTCATAAAAATCTGATTTTTGGATGCAAACTAGATACATGGCACATGCATGCATGGCCAAAATTTCAAGTCCATCAGATTTATATTTTAGAATATTTACACAAACTAATTTCTCGTTTCTATTTTGACCAGCCTCACTAAAGTAAGTGTTATGGGTCCTATAGTGATTCAAATGGTCTGATTTAACTTTCAAATAAAATTAGACATCAAGGCCTACAATAGTTATCTCAGGCAACTTTTCCTAAGGGCCTCAAATTTCAGCATGCACATACAAGAGAAAGTGTGACATTTTCATTTAATTTAATTAACATGGTCTGCATTTATCATCACATCTGAAATCAAGGGCCAGGATTTCGTCTCCTACCTCTAGCCGACAGCCCAGATTAACCCGTCCCGGGCCATCTTCTATCGCGATTTCCCGGCAGCTGAGTCACCTCCCTGGCCGGCCACCGCCACCACCACCTTTGTTGAGGTGGGGGCTACCGATTGGCGGTGGTTTGGCAGCCAGAGGTGGTGTTTTCCGCCGAACCCGACGTGGACAAAACCATGGAATCTCTCCGATTTTCTTCACTTGGATCCGGCTCAATTGAGCGGGATATATCTCATATTCGATCTAAGAGGCTAGCACAGAGGGAGAGGGGGATAAACCGGACCTTGGTGGGGCTTGGCGGCGGCGGCGATGGTTAGCCATGGATCTCCTCTCCTCCGATGAGCTTGCTCAAAATTTCATTCCTCCACCATTTGCAGTGATACAAGGCTCGATTTCATGTGCTCTCCACCTTCTGAAGCTAATGGTGGGGTTGATTTGGGCTGAGGAGGACTGTATATGGCTGTGCCATTTTGGAGATTTCGGCCAAGCTTTGGTTGCTTCACCAAGCTGCCATTTGGCACCCACATTGCTGGAAATCGGCTGTTAATTACTCCCTAGGGTCAGAGGAAGGATTGGGAAGAGAAGAGCCATGCCAAGTGGAGCTCCATTCCATTCTCCCAAATTTGCCTAAATTCAAAATTTGGGGGAAAATGAAATTACCATGCATGCCACTCAAATCTTAGAAATAATTCATGGGCCATGGTATTGGGCCTATGAAGTGGTGGTGAAATCAATTTGGATGGACTTAGCCCAAGTGAATTGGGTCCAATTGGCTCAAATGACCATTTTAGGTCAATTTTGACTTGAGTTAACTTTGGGTTGACTTTGTCAACTAGGGTTGAGTGTTGACCCCATATGTTGGTATTGAGCCCCTTGACACCACACAATGTTAGTTGGATCATGGTGATGTCCCAATTGGGCCAATTTAGCCAATAAGTGTGATTTTGACCAAAATTGGGGAAAAGTTGACTTTAGTCAATTTGATCAAATTGATGATCTCATGATGGGGCTTTTGGGTCCATAACACTCCTTTAGAGGTTTACCAGCTAGTGGTGGGGTTATTTTGATCATATTAAGTCTAATTGAACCTTGGTTGGGTTGAGTTGGGCTATGTTGACCTAGGTTTGACTTTGGTCAATTTGGCCTATTTGGTGACCACTTGATGGGGCTCTTGGGTCACTTGGGCCTCTTTCAGGGTTAGGTACCTATGGGTAAGTCCAATTTGAGTTAGTGAGTCTAATTTGAAGTTGATGGGCATAGGTTGACTTGTGCACTTTGGGGGTGCTTATAGCAATTTTCCTAAGTTCAGGTTGACCTAGGGTCATACCATGAACTCTAGTCACAACTCCAACCCTAATCCCAACCCAAGGGGGTCTAGAAGGAATGGGGATGTTACAAATCCCAATAAAAAAAACATTTTGTCCCCAAAATTCAAGTTCGGGTCTACGTGGCTCTATACTCAATGAAAAGGAAAAATCTCAAGAAGGTTTTAAATGATATCACAAGTCTATCTGGTAATTTCTATACTATCTCATCATCAGTATTTCAACATATTCGTCTCCCAATAAAAGCCATGAGGTTCCACTTGTGGAGGGGGTATGATGTCTCCTCAGTAATTGAATCAGCAAGACTTCCAAATGTTCAGGTAGACATCACAAACCTATGTTTGAATTCCTATAATATTCTAACATAAATATTTCAAGGTATCTGTTTTTGAATAATATCTTCTTTGTGAAGGAAGCATGTCATTTACTCAATGATTAGTTCTAACCAAATCCCCCAAAGCTTCCTACTGATATAAAAAGCCTATATGCAATATTCCATAACAATCCAGTACAATAATTCATGGTACGAATTTCTCAAGTTATATGCTCGAATTCTACTTTGTGAAGGAAGTATCAACAATGTGTAACCATAAACTCTATTAAAATTACCAGAAGTTCATATGGTTATCAAAATTCCATGCAAAGGTTTCTATGGTCATTCTATATCAATAATTCAAGTTACGAGTTCCCTAAGTTATAACCCCAAACACTACATTGTGGATGAATCATGAAGTTTACTCAGAGGTTGAATCAAATAAAATTTGTATAGCCTCATGCTGATAAAAAAGGTCCTTGTACAACATTTCATAACATTTCAATATCAATAATTCAGGGAATTAATTTCTCAAGATATGAGTCCATATACCACCTTATGAAGGGAGCTGTTATTTACTCGAGGATTAATTTTAACAAAAATTCCCAAAAGTTCATATTGTTATCGAAGGACTATGCACAAGTTTCTATAGCAATTCTGCGTCAATACTTCAAGATATGGGTTTCCTAATTTATAACTCCAAACTCTACATTGTGAAGGGAGTACACAATATATGTAATTATAAATATAATGTTATGTTCAAATTATTAGAATATTCCCGCGTCAACAACTCTAGTATGAATATTCTATATTATAACTCCAAATTGTACATTGTGAATGAAGTATGAAGTCTACTCAGAGATTGAATCAAATAAAATTTCCAAAGGTCTTAGGTGGTCTCATAACTCTAAATATCCAGTTTCATTTAGCTTTAAGTTCATTAGCTTACATAATTGTGGAATGAAGTAAATTGGGATAGTTGAATAATAAATGATTAATGACTATATTATCATCAAAAATCCCACCAAAAATTTACAGAGTGTAATCTCTGTAACATCCCAATTTTGAATTTCTAAACCTTTCGTGATTAATTGATCCGCTAGGGTCTTGTGGGCTTGGTTAGGACCCAAATGATAGATTAGTACTCTATTGGGTATTATTGACCCAATAAGTCGCACATTTTCCTTCACAAGTCTGTTTTTTTAACTTTTGTCTGCGTTCGTCGGAATTCGTCGGGAGTTCTCACGAACATTCGACGAATTGACTTAGCTGCACATTTTCCTTCACAAGCCTGCCTTTTTTACTTCTGTCTGCGTTCGTCGGAATTCGTCCGGAGTTCTCGCGAACATTCGACGAATTGACTTAGCCGCACATTTTCCTTCACAAGCCTGCCTTTTTGACTTCTGTCTGCGTTCGTTGGAATTCGTCGGGAGGTCTCAAGAACATTCGACGAATTGACTTAGCCGCACATTTTCCTTCACAAGTCTGCCTTTTTGACTTCTGTCTGCGTTCGTCGATATTCGTCGGGAGTTCATGAGAACATTCGACGAATAGACTTAGCCGCAGAAATTTCTTCTTCAAACTAGAAATTTGGCTTCTGTCTGGATTCGTCGAGATTCATCGGAACTTCACGAGACATCTCGACGAATTGACTTAGCAAAAATTTCTTTTCTTCTGAAAACCTGTCATAACACATCTAAACAAGAAATCATCAAATACATCATCAATTCAATTTAGTTCACTAGGGGACATCTTCAAATCTCGGTAATTATGGATACAATACCCAACAATAATGATATTATTTTATCCTAAAATTTTTATCATAAGGTCCTATAAATATATAAAAGAGTAATATTAATTAAAATCTAATATTTAATATAAAATTTATTTATTTGGATTTAACTATAATTAAAACACCAAATAAATAAAATAAAATAGAAAACGATATTCAAAAATTATAAAAAAAATTCTATAAATAATATATGACACATACATGTTGTGATATTTATTCAATTGAAAATAAATTTTATTTAATTAATTATTACGTTTTTAAGTATTTAATAATGAGTATAACCCCCTAATTAATGCATCATCACTCCCCAAGCCTATGGCCGGCTGGGGGGAGTAAATTATCCCCTTCCCAATGCTTTGGGAAGGGTTTGGGCGGCTGGAAACTGAAGGGGGGGGCGGATTCACCAAGGGAGGAGGCATTAACTCCTCCCCAAACCCTAAAACCAACCCCTACCTCTATATAAACCTCTTGGGGGATTGGGATTTCGTTTTTCCCATCTCCACAGCCCCCAACCAGCCATAGAAGAGCCCCGGTGACCTTCCAGCGAGCCTCCTCCATGAATTCCGGTGAACTCCACCGCTAGCAATGGCCGCGCGACGATCCCCTCGCCTAAATGGCACACATGTAAGTTCTTATGACTCCTTCCTGCCCTTAGATCTCTTCTCGTCGACCTCCGCCGTCTCCGACCACCGGAGCCGGCGATCCCGGCCTTGGAAGCTTCGGACCGCCCCCACGAATCTCCGCCACCACCGCGGGCTTCGGCCTTGCATGGGGCGTGTGAAGGGGAGGAAGAGTCCCCACGACCCTTCCTCAAGGCCCTTGAGGCGAGGAGATCCGTCGGAAGCCGCTCCGGCGGACTCCTCCTTCCAAACAGAAAATTTTAACAAATATATATACATTTTTTTTTCCGGCTACCGCCGGCGGCGGCCGGCCGCCGGCAGTCACCCCACCGGAGGCCCTCCCGGGGGTACTCCCGCTAGGGGGTAGTGGCCGGAGCTAGAACCCCCACCAGCTGTGGCGGGGAGAGCCGTAAGGGAAGGATTATATATGTACGCGTATATAGTTTATATATATATATATCGTATATGTTTTACACATACATACATATATAGATCTTTATATGTTTTGATAGTTGTTATATATCTTAACAGAAAAATATATATGCGTAAATAGTTATACTATACTATATATATTTATGTATAAAATTTTAATATACATGGGTATACATATGTACATATGAAAATTATTTATAATAGTTATATGCATAAATTTATATATTTTTTTATACCTATACGTATATGTGTATGTATATAAATATATACAATACACCTACATATTTGTTCGGAAATATAATCCGGTGCACTCCCCACTGCACAGATTTATTTTTCGGCTCGCATGCAGCCACCGGTCTGTGTCAAGAATCGTGCGCGAGTCCTTTATTTTTCCTTTGCCCAGAAATCTTGTCACTAGTCTCGGAAATTTTAGCGTTCTTAAAACGAATTTTTAATTATCATAGAGGCAGATTTGGAAGATTGCTGTGAGACACAATGTTGTAGATACTTATTTACACTACAACTTTCATGTTATATGTTTTCTGTTTTAAAGTACTTAACAAATTTATTTTTACATCTGAAAAGTGCAATCTAAGTTTCAAAACCTGTCTTGCCAGAAAACAGTTATTTTTAGTTAACTTCACCCTCTGTTTGGGAGATCTTAGGCTCTATTTTAGGAAAAGCCTGTGAGACATGATATGGTAGATAAATATTTGTACTACAACTCTTATGTTTAGTATATCCTGATTTACAGCCTCCAAATAATTTAAATTTAGCTCTTAACAGTCAATCATAAATTAATTTCTCAAGTTTGAATATTGATATATATAGCTACTTCATTTATCACCTTGTGCATGAGGGCATGTGAGGGTGCATGGATACCGATGTGGCGGGTTCGTCGGCTTCCCCATAATATACACTATGGGAGAAGTTGTGACGACGAACTCTTTTGCTTTGGTGGTGAAGAGGACCGGGGGCTAGCTACCCCTTCCACACAGGTCCATCTCACACCTATCTGGTTATGTGCCGAGAGGATCTCCGCACAAGGTGAGGATGTGTTTCCACCGAGAGTACCTATTCTTCATAGAGGTACGAAGGCCTAGGAAGTTGGGGTGTATCCATAACCTAGAAGTGGGAGCGACCGACCCACTGTCACCGTCTGGCCACGGCGGTGAGGCCTGGGAAGTGAGCTCCTTCTCTTAACAGGTCACTATGTCGACATAGGGGAAAGTGATTGAGACACATCATTCGAGTGATAGGGAGGATAACCATACAAATTCATCATATCATGTATTTACATTTCTCATGCTCTCACCTTGGTCCGACATCGTATAACCACCGTTAGGAAGGGTTATACGATGACGGGTGAACTTACTACTTTAGTGATTTCCTCTTTATAAATTACTGAATGATTACTGCGTCGTTTGTGTAACTCTAGCATATATATATTTTGCTTCGGCTATTGTGCTAACTTTCCCTGCAGGTGTTCTTCCTGGTACCTGTTAGGGGGCTGGGGAGGAGCGTGGGATTTACTTGGTCCGTCGTGGCTAACGTACTCTTGTACGTTATCATTTTAGGAACCGATGCGCCCACCAACGGAGCAGGAGCGGATGGACGAGCGTAGACGTGTCCGTGATGACGAGGAGTTCCCTGAGCCAGCTCGGACGATTTACGCTGACGTGAGGGTACTACTCAGAGGAGAAGATGAGAGATTTCTTTTGACTAGATACTTTGTCGTCTTATGACTATGTTGATTTTGCTGCGAGACTTTATATACCCCTTATGGGTTTTCATCTGTGTTTTATTTTATATCATGTTGGGATATTCTGTGATGTTTTGCTTCCGCGCAAATTTAATTTTATACTCTGCGATTGTTTTCTTTCTGTAATGGTACAATTAGCCTCACAGGGCGAATGTTCCGCCAATTGGGTCATGGGTCAAGTAAGAGGGTGAGTCCTCTTCGGACACGCAAACCTTTTGGGGGGATGCTCGCCCTGGGCATAAGGATCCCCTGGGTTGAAAAAGGGGGTCCTTACAAAGGGTATCAGAGCGAAAAAACGATCCAGTTTTATAAAATCATCACAGATGGTCACCGTGATATAATACCTAGTTCGAGGGCGAACTGTGCAGCGGAAGCGTGGTGGACCGCAAAAGATTCATGATAAAACATCATGCAAAGTTTCGCTAATAAAACCGAACCGAACTAATTCTTCGACCAAGTACCTACCTATTAGTTTGATTAGATAGTTCTGACACATATTTCAATAAACTGAAACAGGAATTTCGGGAGCCTAGCCTCGGGATAAGAAATGAGAACACCGACGTGGACAAATATCGCCCCGGCACCCCAGTTGACGAGTGGGCCCCTCCACCTCCTACTGCACCCACTGGCCAGGCAGCACCGGCCCAGCCGACTCCGTTCGGTCTGACGGAGTTTGGGCAGACCCTCACTGCCCTACTGGATACCTTCCGGGCCTCGCTACAGCAGCATCAACCATTACAGGCTCAGCGCCCTTCAGATGCAGAAGACTGGTCATGTTCAGGAGTTTTCGCCCCCCGGTTTTCAAAGGGACAGAGTCAGCCATCCAGACAGAGGATTGGCTGGAAAGGATCGAAGAACTACTCAAGGGAATGCACTGTCCTTCCTATTATGCAGTTTCCCTAGCTACAACCCTTCTGGAAGGGTATGCTAGGCAATGGTGGAGGTCCGTCCTACAGACCACGTATAGGGACTGCCGACTGACGGAGATCTCATGAAGGAACTTTTCTACCTCGATGATGGAGCACTTCATTTCTAGCTCCGACCGGACAGAACTGCAAGAGCGTTTTCTACATCTTCGGCAAGGTACCATGACAGTCATAGAGTATCAGCGAGAGCTCTCCCACCTCGCCCGATATGCTGGAATCATGGCCATAGAGGATGAGAACCGGGCCAAGAGGTTCTTTCAGGGCCTCAACGACTCCATCCGGCAACCACTGATGACAGCAGCTCACGCTCCCTTCGAGGTTATCGTCAACCTTGCAAAGAAGATGGAGGCTGACATAAAAACCACCCAGGAGAGGAACAGGTTGAAGAGTATAGCAAAGACACCCCAAGGACATGATCAGAGGGGTCAGGGGACCAGACACCAGGGCGGACGCGGAAACGACCGGGGAGAACATAGGGGATATGATCGAGGAGATCACCACCATCCACCTCGTGACTATCATCGGAGGAGGACACCACCGCCTCCCCAAGCACAGCAGCGAGCCCTTCCTGCACCAGCATACGCGGTAGAGCAACGACCTTTTGGGAGGCATTGTTTCCACTGCAATGAGTTGGGGCATCTACGACCTCAGTGCCCCCTACTGGCACCCAGGGATGGACATCGGGACTTTCACCGGGGCGGAGGTCGTGGACGAGGCCAGCTTGGTAGAGGACAGCAGCGACCTCCCCAGCAGGCTTATGCCTTGGACCTAGAGAGGGATCGAGCCACCGCGGACGTGGTGAACGGTACGGAAAATTTTATATACATATGCATATTTTGCACACTACTTGTGATACCTTTTATTACGTGCTTATATATATATATATATATTACTTTCAAAAAAAAAAATCAATCGATTAAATTGAAACCTCAGGGATCCTCTAGATCAACGATCGGGCAGCTCGAGCGCTCTTTGACATGTGCGCCACTCGATCCTTCGTTTCCCATGACTTTATACATCAGGAGCCAGGAGTGGTTTACCTCACAGGGAACCCACTGCGGGTACGACTCCCTGATGGGTCGGAGATGATCTCCTCAGACTTATGCAAATTTAAAGTTAAAATAGACGATCAGGAAATGGAGGTTGAAGCAGCAGTACTCTAGCTTTCAGGATTTGACCTGATATTAAGAATGGACTGGCTCGCTGATCATGCAGCACAGATAGACTGTCAAAGCAGGAAGGTGACCCTCCAAGTACCAATGGGAGGAACAATCACCTATCAAGGTATACCATTTATTTCTCGTCTCGTGCTTAATTCCATACAGGCAACGAAGGCCACCATGAGAGGTGATGAGGTGTTCGTAGTCTACTTCTAAATGATGGGGCAGACCATAGAGTTGGCCGAAGTAAAAGTGGTAATGGAATTTCTGGATGTCTTCCCGGAGAAGCTTCCAGGCCTGCCTCCATATCGGGAGGAGGACTTCAAAATCCACCTCCTTCCCAGGGCTCCTCCAGTCTCGAGATCTCCTTACCGGATGGCGCCAAAAGAGCTAGCAGAGTTTAGAGTGAAGCTTCAAGAATTAGTAGACTCAGGATTCGTCCGACCCAGCTCTTCTCCTTGGGGAGCACCTGTACTCTTCGTGAAGAAGGACGGATCCCTCCGGCTCTGCATCGACTACCGAGAGTTGAACCAGTTGACCGTAAAAAATACATATCCTCTCCCAAGGATAGAAGAATTGTTTGATCAATTACAGGGGCTCGGTGCTTCTCCAAACTCGACCTTCGATCGGGATACTACCAGCTCAGGATTGATGATAAGGACATCGAGAAGACTGCGTTTTGCTCTCGTTACGGGCAATACGAGTTCACAGTGATGCCGTTCGGCCTCACTAATGCCCGGGCAGCATTCATGTCTTTGATGAATCAGGTATTCGAGCCCTTCCTCGACCATTTTGTCATTGTATTCATCGATGACATTCTGGTGTATTCGGCTTCGGAAGAGCTGCATGTCATACACTTAGAGAAAGTGCTTCAAAAGCTGCGAGAACACCAGTTATACGCAAAGTTTTCAAAATGCGAATTTTGGCTTAAAGAGGTCGGCTTCTTGGGTCACATCGTCAGCGCCAAAAGCATAGCAGTGGATCCAGCAAAGATTCGGGCTGTTAGGCATTGGCCGCAGCTTCGCTCTGCAGCAGATGTGAGAAGTTTTCTCGGGCTTGCGGGATATTACCGCAAGTTCGTAGAAGGATTCTCTAAGATCGCGCTACCGCTGACATCGTTAACAAAGAAGGATGCAAAATTCATATGGACATCGCAGTGTGAAGAGGCCTTCCAGGAGTTGAAGGGGAGGCTCACCTCAGCTCCTATACTGACCATACCATCGGGCCAGGAAGGCTTCCAGGTGTACACAGACACATGTCAGCATGGTTTAGGAGCGGTCTTGATGCAACATGGGAAGGTGGTTGCCTACGCCTCGAGGCAGCTAAAAGTGCACGAGAAAAACTACGTCACGCACGATTTGGAGCTGGGTGCGGTGGTCTTTGCTCTAAAGATATGGAGACACTACTTGTACGGCGTACGATGTGAGGTGTTCTCGGACCACAGGAGCCTCAAGTACGTCTTCACACAGAGGGAGTTGAACCTACGACAAAGACGGTGGTTGGAGTTCTTGTGCGACTACGACTTCGACCTCCAGTATCACTCGGGCAAGGCAAACACTGTTGCGGATGCCTTGAGCAGGACTCCTATAGAATCAGCTAATTGGATGATCGGCACTCTGAGAGACATAGTACGAGGACTCGAGGAGATGGGGATCACAGTGATCGCCTGAGGAGATTCAGTTGCGGCAGCACATCAGTTGTATTGGACGGAGATCAAGTGCGATCTTCGGGACAGGATTAGAGATGCCCAGCAAGGTGACCCATTGTTCGAGGACGGGATTGCCCGTTTGAAGGCTGGAAAAGAGCACCCAGATTTTAAAATATGGGACGGAATCCTTTACTTCCGTGATAGGATGTTCGTCCCTTCAGGTGGACAGTTTCGCCATGAGATTTTGTATGAGAGCCATCACACTCGCTACTCGATCCATCCGGGCATCACAAAGATGCATGCAGATCTGAAGAAAACATTCTGGTGGCCTGGGATGAAGCAAGACGTCGTCACTTTTGTGACACATTGCCCTACGTGCCAGCTTGTTAAGGCAGAGTGCAGGAACCCTGCCGGGTTACTACAACCGCTTCCCATCCCCGAGTAGAAATTCGAAGACATATCCATGGATTTCATCCATGGCCTGCCCCGCTCTCGGACCGGGAATGATTCTATCTGGGTGGTGGTCGACCGTTTGACGAAGGTTGCGAGATTTATTCCCAACCGCCAAGACGATGGTGTTGGAAAATTGGTGCGCCTTTTCATTGAAAATGTGGTTCGGTACCACGGTGAGCCAAAAACCATAGTCTCTGATCGGGATGGTCGATTCACCTCAAATGAATGGAGGAGCGTTCAAGCATATTTGGGGACTAAACTAGCATTCAGCACATCATTTCATCCCCAAACAGTCGGGCAAACTGAACGCACAAACCGGACCGTGGAAGATCTTCTCCGGTTATGCTTGGTGGATATGAAGGAGCCATGGGAGCGGCTCCTACCTTTAGTCGAATTCTCCTACAACAACTCGTATCAGGCAAGCATTGGCATGGCCCCATACGAAGCTTTATACGGCCGGAAATGCCGTACTCCACTTTCTTGGGCCCAAGATGCGGATCTGAGGGCCCTGGAGCCCGTTTTTATGGAGAATATGACGGAAATCATTCAGCTAATACAGGAACAGATGCGTGAAGTGCAGAGTCGCCAAGCCAAGTACTATGATGCCCGTCATCGACACGTTGAATTTGCCGTGGGTGATAAGGTTTACTTGAAGATCCGCCCTCGCCACGGTTTATCTCGACTCCGCCGACAACAGAAGTTGAGCCCAAGGTACATGGGGCCATATACCATCATTCAAGAGACCCCCGAACCAGTAGAACCCGACCGATCTGTATCCCTCAAGCCGGTGCGGATCGTGGATACCGAGACTAAGGTCCTATGGCGAAAGAGAGTTCCCTTTGTCCGAGTTCTATGGGACAACTGCGGGACCGAGGAATCTACTTGGGAACCCGAGGACCAGATGCGAGAACTTTACCCTAGCCTCATTATGCCAGGTAACACAAATCTTTTGGACTTCTTATTTTAAGTATAATCATTTTGCGCAATTTTGAAAATACTATGACCCAATCGAATTTTCGAGGACGAAAATTTTGTTTGACTTCTTGGATTTGTAACATCCTAATTTTGAATTTCTAAACCTTTCGTGATTAATTGACCTGCTAGGGTCTTGTGGGCTTGGTTAGCACCCAAATGATAGGTTAGTACACTATTGAGTATTATTGACCCAATAAGCCGCACATTTTCCTTCACAAGTCTGCTTTTTTAACTTCTGTCTGCGTTCGTCGGAATTCGTCGGGAGTTCTCGTGAACATTCGACGAATTGACTTAGCCGCACATTTTCCTTCACAAGCCTGCCTTTTTGACTTCTGTCTGCGTTCGTCGGAATTCGTCGGGAGTTCTCGAGAACTTTCGACGAATTGACTTAGCCGCACATTTTCCTTCACAAGCCTGCCTTTTTGACTTCTGTCTGCGTTCGTTGGAATTCGTCGGGAGTTCTCGAGAACATTCGACGAATTGACTTAGCCACACATTTTCCTTCACAAGTCTGCCTTTTTGACTTCTGTCTGCGTTCGTCGATATTCGTCGGGAGTTCATGAGAACATTCGACGAATAGACTTAGCCGCAGAAATTTCTTCTTCAAACTAGAAATTTGGCTTCTGTTTGGATTCGTCGAGATTCATCGGTACTTCACGAGACATCTCGACGAATTGACTTAGCAAAAATTTCTTTTCTTCTGAAAACCTGTCATAACACATCTAAACAAGAAATCATCAAATACATCCTCAATTCAATTTAGTTCACTAGGGGACATCTTCAAATCCCGGTAATTATGGATACAATACCCAACAATAATGATATTATTTTCTCCTAAAATTTTTATCATAAGGTCCTATAAATATATAAAAGAGTAATATTAATTAAAATCTAATATTTAACATAAAATTTATTAATTTGGATTTAACTATAATTAAAACACCAAATAAATAAAATAAAATAGAAAACGATATTCAAAAATTATAAAATAATTTCTATAAATAATATATGACACATACATGCTGTGATATTTATTTCAATTGAAAATAAATTTTATTTAATTAATTATTACATTTTTAAGTATTTAATAATGAGTATAACACCCCTAATTAATGCATCATCACTCCCCAAGCCTATGGCCGGCTGGGGGGTGTAAATTATCCCCTTCCCAATGCTTTGGGAAGGGTTTGGGCGGCTGGAAACTGAAGGGGGGCGGATTCACCAAGGGAGGAGGCATTAACTCCTCCCCAAACCCTAAAACAACCCCTACCTCTATATAAACCTCTTGGGGGATTGAGATTTCGTTTTTCCCATCTCCACAGCCCCCAACCAGCCATAGAAGAGCCCCGGTGACCTTCCGGCGAGCCTCCTCCACGAATTCCGGCGAACTCCACCACTAGCAATGGTCGCGCGACGATCCCCTCACCTAAACGGCACACATGTAAGTTCTTATGACTCCTTCCTTCCCTTAGATCTCTTCTCGTCGACCTCCGCCGTCTCGGACCACCGGAGCCGGCGATCCCGGCCTTGGAAGCTTCGGACCGCCCCCATGAATCTCCGCCACCACCGCGGGATTCGACCTTGCATGGGGCGTGTGAAGGGGAGGAAGAGTCCCCACGACCCTTCCTCAAGGCCCTTGAGGCGAGGAGATCCGTCGGAAGGCGCTCTGGCGGACTCCTCCTTCCAAACAGAAAATTTTAACATATATATATACATTTTTTTTATTTTTCGGCCACCGCCGGCGGCGGCCGGCCGCCGACAGTCACCCCACCGGAGGCCCTCCCGGGGGTACTCCCGCTGGGGGTAGTGTCCGGAGCTAGAACCCCCACCAGCTGTGGCGGGGAGAGCCGTAAGGGAAGGATTATATATGTACGCGTATATAGTTTATATATATATATATATATATATATATATATCGTATATGTTTTACACATACATACATATATAGATCTTTATATGTTTTGATAGTTGTTATATATCTTAACAGAAAAATATATATGTGTAAATAGTTATACTATACTATATATATTTATGTATAAAATTTTAATATACATGGGTATACATATGTACATATGAAAATTATTTATAATAGTTATATGCATAAATTTATATATATTTTTATACCTATACGTATATGTGTATGTATATAAATATATACAATACACCTACATATTTGTTCGGAAATATAATCCGGTGCACTCCCCACTGCACGGATTTATTGTTCGGATCGCATGCAACCACCGGTCTGTGTCAAGAATCGTGCGCGGGTCCTTTATTTTTCCTTTGCCCAGAAATCTTGTCACTGGTCTCGGAAATTTTAGCGTTCTTAAAACGAATTTTTAATTATCATAGAAGAAGATTTGGAAGATTGCTGTGAGACACAATGTTGTAGATACTTATTTACACTACAACTTTCATGTTATATGTTTTTTGTTTTAAAGTACTTAACAAATTTATTTTTACATCCGAAAAGTGCAATCTAAGTTTCAAAACCTGTCTTGCCAGAAAACAGTTATTTTTAGTTAACTTCACCCTCTGTTTGGGAGATCTTAGGCTCTATTTTAGGAAAAGCCTGTGAGACATGATATGGTAGATAAATATTTGTACTACAACTCTTATGTTTAGTATATCCTGATTTACAGCCTCCAAATAATTTAAATTTAGCTCTTAACAGTCAATCATAAATTAATTTCTCAAGTTTGAATATTGATATATATATAGCTACTTCATTTATCACCTTGTGCATGAGGGCATGGGAGGGTGCATGGATACCGATGTGGCGGGTTCGTCGGTTTCCCCATAATATACACTATGCGAGAAGTTGTGACGACGAACTTTTTTGCTTTGGTGCTGAAGAGGACCGGGGGCTAGCTACCCCTTCCACACAGGTCCATCTCACACCTATCTGGTTATGTGCCGAGAGGATCACCGCAGGAGTTGAGGATGTGTTCCCACCGAGAGTACCTCTTCTTCATAGAGGTATGAAGGCCTAGGAAGTTGGGGTGTATCCATAACCAAGAAGTGGGAGCGACCGACCCACTGTCACCGTCTGGCCACGGCGGTGAGGCCTGTGAAGTGAGCTCCTTCTCTTAACAGGTCACTATGTCGACATAGGGGAAAGTGATTGAGACACATCATTCGAGTGATAGGGAGGATAACCATACAAATTCATCATATCATGTATTTACATTTCTCATGCTCTCACCTTGGCCCGACATCGTATAACCACCGTTAGGAAGGGTTATACGATGGCGGGTGAACTTCCTACTTTAGTGTTTTCCTCTTTATAAATTGTTGAATGATTACTGCTTCGTTTGTGTAACTCTAGCATATATATATTTTGCTTCGGCTATTGTGCTAACTTTCCCTGCAGGTGTTCTTCCTGGTACCCGTTAGGGGGCTGGGGAGGAGCGTGGGATTTACTTGGTCCGTCGTGGCTAACGTACTCTTGTACGTTATCATTTTAGGAACCGATGCGCCCACCAATGGAGCAGGAGCGGATGGACGATCGTAGACGTGCCAGTGATGACGAGGAGTTCCCTGAGCCAGCTCGGACGATTTACGCTGACGTGAGGGTACTACTCAGAAGAGAAGATGAGAGATTTCTTTTGACTAGATACTTTGTCTTCTTATGACTATGTTGATTTTGCTGCGAGACTTTATATACCCCTTGTGGGTTTTCATCTATGTTTTATTTTATATCATGCTGGGATATTCTGTGATGTTTTGCTTCCGCGCAAATTTAATTTTATACTCTGCGATTGTTTTCTTTCTGTAATGGTACAATTAGCCTCACAGGGCGAATGTTCCGCCAATTGGGTCGTGGGTCAAGTAAGAGGGTGAGACCTCTTCGGACACGCGAACCTTTTGGGGGGATGCTCGCCCTGGGCATAAGGATCCCCTGGGTTGAAAAAGGGGGTCCTTACAATCTCACTCTATTAAGTGAATCTCATAACTTTATGTCTTTTCAGAAAGGTTTGACCCTAAAAATACTCTTTTAAGGTCTTTGTGACAATTCACATAAATTCCAAATTTTCTAGGGAAATCAACCCAACAGATTATGATTTTCTCCAAGGGATATTGTCTCATAACCCTAAGTGTATGTTTTAAGATTCGTGAGATTTGACCGAGGGAAACCCCTTAAACCCAAACCCTCATGTAGACCTAGTGTTACATGGTCATGCTATAAGCACACCAATTTCCTTGCACTTGCTTATGAAGTAAACTAACTTTCAGAGGTCTAGTTGACCCTAAATTTTTGCCCTGGTCTATTATATACATGACCACCCTCCAAAGGATATTTGGTGTGATTTTGGAACAAATCACTCATATTATACACCATATATGATTTATTTACTTTATACTAATACTTTAGAGAAATATGCCCCAACAATTCTGATCTTTGGGCATATAGTAGATCTAAGGTGCATACACACATGGTCAAATTATCGGCCTCATATCATTTAATATGTAAAATTTATTCACATTTTAAGGTATGTATTTGTGCGACTCATGCATGACCAAAATTTCATTATACTTGGAGTTGTAGAACTCCAAAATTCACTAAGTTCAATTTGGGTGTTATATGCACACCATTTCCATAAGGAAGGTCTAGGATATCTAAGTTGGTACCAAAGTAATCCAATAAACAAAAGGATTAGCCCCTATGCATTTGGGCTAAGTTTCTTTGGTATCCTTAGGATATATTCATCCTAGATGCACTCAATCCTTAGGGTATCCGATCCTAGACTCTGAGTCGTTTCCTGAGACCTATTGATATTCCACGTACTTTAAGATCCTCGGGTTACCAATTATCACACCCTTCTCAAGATTAGTGTATACGCAACCCCAAAATCGGCATTTTCCAAACACCAAATCTTATCCGACTGAACACAAGTCCTTATCCAATTTCTGGTATTTGTTACGATGATTGGTTCGATGCAACCTAGTTGTTGGTTTGGAGATTTAATTTTATGAGTTTCTTATAATTTTCTTATTGGATTTCATGCACCAATCTCTTGAGGCGATCATATCCATTGGGTAAGAAGTGATAATCTCATTTGGCAGGAGAATTAGGGACCTCGAGGTCTAAGCCTTAAGTATCTACTTCCCCATAAGGTTCTTCTCCTATTGACTTTGGGTGTCATCATGCCTTAATCAGTCTATACCCGAGATCGGTTTGGATTAGTATGTGCTATGAAGTTATCTTGGTGCGTCAAACTAGAATGATGTCCTAGTTGGGTTGGCCTAACTCATTGATTAATGGACTATTTTGTGTGATTTTTACACAAGGGCACACCACTGCTTCCGCTGCTAGTTTGTCCTCAAACTAACTCGAGAAGGGGTGTCCCAGAGTTTTGTGGACTTCTTTCTCGTTCGATCGTTTGTTCAAGTGATACCAGTTGTAAGACCCCCCTCCCGCACCAGGAGAGTTCCCGGATCTTATGCCCAGAACCGCTGCCTTACGGTGACGCTAACATACGAGTTAGCCACCTCCGTAAGACGTCGATCCTGCCGGCAAGAATGATCAACTAGGCCAACAAGAATAAGAAGAAAATAAGTAAACAAGTTGTTGGGAAAATGATTTCTCTTAACCCCTAGAAATAAGTTAAAGAAGAATTCTAAGAATGAATAATAAGGCTAAGTAAATATGCGTCGAATAGTATTCGACGCAACGTCGAAATGTAGTCGACGTTTCCTTCAGATTGAGTCGAAGTAACTCTAGGAAGATTTCGACGTATGTGTTGTCGACGTTACTCTGATTTCTAGTCAACGCATCTAATGTAGTCGACGCACCTTTATCGACGCACCTTCCTTATTCTCCTCTCGACATCCAGACAGGATGTATTCGACGCTTGCGTCGAATAGTAATCGACGCACGTCGATCTTTGTGACAGAATTCAAAATCGCCAGATCTCTTTCCTTATCTGATAGATCTGATCTATATGGAATCAATTTATGTCTTATAGCCGTTCTGAATCTTTCTTTTCCTCTATTAGATTCTTGGCTAATTTGTTAAAATTCATTATGGACATTATTTGAAATTAGAATGAATACTTTCCTTCTATGGATATAACTATTATGGGAATTTCTCTTTCTTTCAAATACTCTGCCTGCTAATTGATTACTCTCCTTTAGTATTATTTGAATGAAACAGAGCTATAAATAAAGAGGAGGTCGACAGAAGAAGTAGTCAAGTGATTCACCACTTTTACATTTGAAAAGAGGAAAAGCCCCCAAGTGAAAAAGAGAGAATTGAGAAATAGTCCTGCAGCAATATTCAAGCATTCTTCTTCTCTCTGCTTCTGAAGTCACCCTGCTGCAAATTCTGATAGCTCTCACATAAGAGAGAAAAGCTACCAATCTTCTTCTCTCTATAGAAGAAATATTTAATTCACTTATTGTGCTTCCAATCTTCTTGCTAGGAAGAAGATTCATTCTTGTTCTTATTTCTTTCTTCTTTCTTATTTTTACTTAAACATTGTAAAAGAGTTTTTAGAATCTCTCTTCAAAAAATTCAGTTTACTGGTTCAAAGAGTCTCCTTTTCAAAAGACTCAGTTGGTTCTAAGAGTCTCCTTCTCAAAAGACTCAGGGTGGTTCTAAGAGTCTCCTTATCAAAAGACTCAGTGCAACATAGTGAATTCCTACTAAGGGGTAGAAGAGTGGACTACCCAAAGTTTGGGGAACCACTATATTTTCTTGTGTTGTGCTGTGATTTCTTTTCTTGCATTTACTTTCTTTATTTGTTTAATTCTTGTTGGTGTGTGGGAAGCTATAATCTGTGATCATACACATATATATTTATTAACATTGCACAAAATATTTTTTAATCTCTATTCACCCCCCTCTAGAGAATTCTAGTGAGGTTAACTGTGCACTTTCACAAGTCCACGATCACACGCATCTGTATATATATCCAAATGAAAACTGTCCATCAATGAGTACAATAAATGAAAGAGTAAAAGGGTTTATGCCCGATACATATCCAAAGTAGAACAAAATCTCCCTCTCTCACACTACATCTATGCGGAAGCTAAACAAACTCTCAAATCTTCAAACCCCTATCTTGTAGTAGAAGTACTACGCGGCTTCTGCTCTTCAAGTCCTTCCATCATGTCCTGACTGGTCGTGTTGGTGCTCCATGTAACACCCCCATCCGTTCGGGAGCATATAGCAGAAGGTCCGGCCGGGGCCCCACGTTATATACTACAAAACAAACGGGAACGTCACTTTATTGAAATATCGAACGACACTATACAACGATGCCTAACTCAGAGCATTCTATGCGGAAGCTGAAAAGAGACAAGATAAACCCCAAAATCCGTACCCGGGTATGTCCACTTTTACTAAATAGGAATAAATGTTTTACAACCCAAAATTTAGGCACGACGGCCTTACAATTTACCAACATTGGCGCACAGGCCGGCCATACATGAAATGCAAAAGGAACATCAAAAAGGCCTTCAAGGGCCGCAGCAGCGCAGGGGCTTCAGCCAGCTATGAGCCCGCTATATTCCCACTCGGTCCAGCACCTGTACAACAAGCCCACCAAAAATGGTGGCAAAACAGGGCTACGGTCAGCTAAAGCTGACCAAATTATAACGACCCCACCCCTTCGAGGGGGTGGCAGTTCTAACCATCCCTGCAAAACAACCTCAACAGCATATATATATATATATATATATATATATATATATATATATATATATATATATATATAAGAGTGCGACTAGAAAAGCCCACAACAGTTCATACATATGCACCAATCACAAACGTGGGAATGGCCTCCACGTCTCGTGCTCTCAGGCACTCTTTGGTGTACTCCGCCTTCCACCACCATCCACTCTTGATGGCTTTGCCCTTCGAGGCTAAAGTCGGTGGCCCGAATACCAGGGCACCCCGTACTTTAATTGTGAACTTCGCATAGTCTGAATACTCTTCCCCATTGCTTCCCGACATGCTGAGCGAGGCTTACTAATCAGGCGCACAATGGTTCAGGTGCGGGTTCGCCAAATGCTCGTTGTTCACACACTCGTTGTACAACACGAAATGCGGGTATGGCGTCTCCTCAGCCCAGGTATTCTCAGCTAGCCAGAACCTAAGGCTACTAGGTTCCCTCAACTGGACCCCTCACAGGGAAGGCGTACGCGCCTCGGGTCCACCCAGCAGGACATTACAAACACAGGAACGCAGGCCGCAAGTCCCACAATAAGCTGGGCACAGTAAACATCACCAGAACTCAGTCTGGGAGCTATCGCCTGGCGACATCCAATATCGCCAGCGATAATGAACAAAACCCCATTTTGGCTTCTAGCTGTGGGTGCTTCCCGGGCACACCCCCAGGCATTGATGCACATGTAGTAGCACTCCCACTGCATCAGAACACCCAAAATCACCAGAACCAAATCTGGGGAGCTATCGCCTGGCGACAGTCACTGTCGCCAGCGATAGTGAACAGAACTCCACTTCTGCTTCTAACTTCGGGTGCTCCCCGGGGCACACCCCCGGGCGTTGTTGCGCATGCAATAGCACCCTCTAGTCCTACGAAGCAGTATAACAACACGGAGTTTTCCCCCGACACGCACAATACCAAAAAGCATCACCAATCCGGACGAACCGTCTCGGATGGGCTTCACACAGCGCGCCTACATCCATTCCACGGATGGACTCTACATGTATGCAAGATTTGACGGGGATAACACGAATTGACCCGTCGGAGGCCACGACCTCACCCTTTTGGGTAGGGGCCTCAACGATTCAAGGAATGGACTAGAACATGTCCAAATGAGGGTAGAAAAGATCGTTACCATTAAACATCGCTTCGAGCCCATGGATTGACTTTTGGAACGGTTGGAAAGGAGCGCCTTGCCCTCCTCTACGCGTAGCCACCAACGATGAGGGATTCCGATGCGTGTAACTCCACCAAAGATGAGCTCTAGTGTTGAAAACCCTATTCATCTCCTTCTCCAAGCTCTCCCTCTCTCTCTTAATTAAACCCTTAAGTGAATAATGAATAAAGGGGGGTTTTCTGCCACCCTAAGCAGCCACCAAGCCTCCTCAGTCCAAAACAGCCCCCAAAGTCAAAGTGCCATAAATGGCCACGATTTCGGCTGCAAAGTACAAATTGGAGCTGTCGCCCGGCGACAGCAGTAAAGAACCGACTTTGACCCGTCAATGCCACCGCTGCGAACAGTGCATGACACATGCCATGGTGTCGCCAGCGTTAGCACTTAACGCCGTCCGACAGCCTCTCCAGAACCCTTCTCAACAGAACGTTATCGTCGGGCGATAGCCGATATCGCCGGCGATAGTGCTGGATTCCGGAAATCTGATTTTTCTGATTTGGGGTCTTACAACCCTCCCCTCCTTATAAAAATTTCGTCCCGAAATTTGTAAAAACATGCATATATATATATATATCCAAAAAGGTTTTTACATAAAGGGGAAAAAGAGAGATAAACGTCACCGAAACAGCTCAGGGAACTCCTCCATCATGGTCTGCTTACGCTCCCATGAGAGCTCCTCGCGACTGCAGTTGTCCCAACGGACCTTTACCATACGGATCGCCCTGTTCTGCAACTGACGCACCTCAGCATCCTCGATGCTAACGGGCCTGACCGACGACTTAAGCCCACTATCCACGGGCACCTGATCTGCCGCGACCACATGCGTAGGCTCTTGCACTGCCTTCCGCAATACGGAGATGTGGAATACATCGTGTAGCCCGCTCAGTTCCGCCGATAGTGCAAGCCTATAAGCCGCCTCGCCGACGCGCTCGATGATCTCAAATGGTCCAGGGTATCTCAGACTCAGCTTTTTCAAGCGTCGAATCCTGGATACACCCTTGAACGGCCTGATCTTCAAGTAAACCCAATCGCCAACGGCGAACTGGACGTCGCTGTGCTTCACATTATAGTACTTCGCCTGCCTATCCTGCGCAACCAAAAGCCTCTCCCGGATCATACGTACCGTCGAAGTCGCCTCTTCGAGGTCTTTCCTCTTGAAGAGCTTCGTCTCACCCGTTTCCGCCCAAGCTAAGGGAGTGCGGCACTTCCTGCCATAGAGGTCCTCGAAAGGCGCCATATGAATACTCCCCTGGTAGCTGTTGTTGTATGCGAACTCAACAAGAAAGAGGTGATCTTCCCACCCCTTGCCAGAATCCAGGACGCACATCCGGAGCATGTCCTCCATCGTCCTATTGGTACGCTCAGTTTGGCCATCCGTCTGCGGATGAAAAGTCGTGCAAAACTGCAGCTTCGTACCCAATAGACGGTTGACTAGCCTCCAGTCACTCGAAGTAAAGAATCCATCTCGATCACTGACGATGCTACAAGGCACACCGTACAATCGTACTACTGTATCGACATACAGTTTCTCCAACTTTTCCACCGAGTCATCCCTCTGGTTGGGGATAAAGTGCGCCACCTTCGCCAGCCGGTCTACGACTACCCAGAAGGCTTCGTTCCCGCACTGCGATCTCGGCAGCCCATGCACGAAATCCATGGAAATTTCATCAAATTTCAACTCTGGAACCGGTAATGACTTCAAAAAGCCACCGGGCTTCTAACATTCCGCCTTCACTAGCGCACAAGTGTGGCACTTGGCCACGTAGTGAGCGATGTCCCTCTTCATACCCGGCCACCAGAAAAGGACCTTCATGTCCTTAAACATCTTCGTGCTCCCCGGATGACCTGAATTCCTGGTACGATGCGCCTCATACCTCAACTCATCGCGCAGCTCACCAACCTTGGGGACGCACAAACGGTCACCTCTCCACAGCAACCCGTCACGCACCTGAAACTGGGCATCGGCCCCAACAACAGGTTCCTCCGCGAAGCGCTTCAAAATCGGATCGAGTTCTACAGCCTGATAACCTCGGTCCACGAGATCACACTGCACCTCAAACCGATTCATGCACGCAACAGCGCTGCTCCTTCTATCCACACAAGAGATGTCCAGGGCCTCCAGATCATGTATCAAATGCTCAACGCGCATCTGAATCCAACTTGCCTATACTGGAGCCCTTCGACTAAGCGCAACAGCGATGACATTCCCCTTTCTGGGAGTGTAGTGAAACTCGATGGTGTAGTCCCCGAGGAACTCCATCCACATCCGCTGTCGCCTGATCAGAAACTTCTACGCCAGAAGGTGCTTCAGGCTCTTACGGTCCGTAAAGATGTCGCTCTTCACATTACACACATAAAGCCGCCACAACACACACTGCCTTCAATCCCGGCCACCAACTCCAAGTCGTGAACCAGATAGTTTCTTTCGTGCACCTTTCACTGGTGAGGGCCATACGCCACCAGCTTACCCCGCTGCAGCAGAACACAATCAAGGCCACTACCAGACGCATCACTGCAAGTCTTGTAGCCTTTCGTACCGCAAGGGAAATATACGACCAGGGCAGTGGTACGCCATTACTTCAGCTCTTCAAAAGCTTGCGCACACGCGGGCGTCCAAATAAACTCCTGCATCTTTCGTGTCAGCGACGTAAGAGGCAGCGCGATCCGTGAGAAGTTCTCCACAAAGCGCCTGTAACAGCCGGCCAGCCCGAGAAAGCTACGGACCTCCGCTACAGAAGGAAGAACAGGCCACTCCCTGATGGCCGCAACCTTCACCGGATCTACCGCCACACCCGCTCCACAACCACAAGGCCTAAGAACGCCACAGAAGGTAGCCAGAACTCGCACCTCGAGAACTTGGCATACAGCTGGTTCCTCCTCAGAACCTCCAAGACTACTCGCAGGTGATCACTGTGCTCCTCCTCGGACTGAGAGTAGATTAGTATGTCGTCAAGGAAGACGACCACAAACCGGTCGAGGAACTCTCGGAAAGTCTGGTGCATCAAGTCCATAAACACCGAAGGTGCATTAGACAGCCCAAACGGCATCACGGTGAACTCATACTGCCCGTACCTTGTACTGAAGGCAGTCTTCGGGATGTCGCACTCCCTGATTCGCACCTGATATTAGCCGGACTTCAAGTCCGGCTTCGAGTATACTGTCGAACCAACGAGCTGGTCGAACAAGTCGTCTATCCTCGGAAGAGGATACTTGTTCTTCTTGGTCAGCTTGTTCAGCTCCCGATAAACGATGCAAAGCCGCAGGCTACCGTCCTTCTTTTGACAAAGAGGACCGGTGTACTCCAAGGTGAGGAACTCGGATGCACGTAGCCCTGCTCGAGCAGCTCCTGCAACTGCAGCTTCAACTCCGCCAACTCCTTCGGAGCAATACGATACGGCGAGCGGGCCACAGGCTTAGCGCCTGGCACAAACTCAAACGTGAAAACTATCTCCCGCTGCGGTGGAACACCGGGGAGATCTCTCAGGAATACACTGGCAAACTCCCACACTACCGGAACGTCAGCTAGGCTAGGCTATGGCTCTGAAGCCTCAACTAGGGAAAAGAGCAGCTCTGCCCCTCTACCGCACCGCCTTGGACACCTAGAGAGAAGACATCAATATCGTGCTCATTCCACGCATGCCCGCAAAACAATCTTGCGGTCGGTATTCCGCCCCTGCCTAACTTCCTAAGACGTATTTGCACGAAGGTTCTCGGACTCCAACCACACATGCTATCACAACATCACGACGTTAGACTTTGCATGGGGTTTGAACACGTAAGTGTTTTACCTCTGCATAATTCTATAATTTCTTGCACCAGCTTAGTGCCCAACGCATTAAAGCACATATTAAAAGCTAACTACACATTAACAGAAAAGTGTGGCCACAAAGGCACCCAACAGCATGGTTAAGCTTCAACAACATCTCATTACCACCAAAGTGTGCAAAAAGAGCAGTACAAACTATATACAAGCATACATTGCCATCATAGTTTTACCCAAAGATATTGGCTACCCAGCTTTCCCCTCGTCTATACAAGACGTACAATACACTCGCAGGCGCTATGGCCTAACCCGCCACAGCGATAACAAACAGGGAGCTCTCGGCTAGTCATCGCACCCGAAGCTCGAGGAGGAGTTGGCTCCTCTACTTTCCTCTTCTTCCGGCCACTGCGACAAACTCGAGCTATATGCCCCACCTTACCACACGTAAAGCATAATAGGGGAGCTCGTCCCACAAGCTTAGCCTTCTTCCTCCTGCTCTTTCGCGTTCCCTTTTTGGGCTGATGACATTCCAGCTTTTCAGCGTTCACGGCTTGTTTTCTTTGGACATGCTGGAGGTCTCGCTCCAACTCCCTCGCAGAGGTCACCAACGCATGAAAGCCCAATAGCTTTGGGCCCAGAAGCAACAACCGTAAGTCATCTCGCAAGCCCAAGTAGAACCTATCTACCTTGGTCTTTTCGTCCTCCTCCGACGATGATCCCACAAAGTGAGTTAACTTAATAAATTCACATAAGTACTCATCTACCGAGCGCTCACCTTGCCCCACACACAAGTGGAACCACTGATTGGAGTCTCTTGTCATTACGTTTGGCTCAACGACTGCTGCTGGCTTCGTGACCACCATGGGAGAAGGAAGGTGTTCAGGTCTTCTTGACTGAGCATTGAGCACGCCTACGACCACTTCAGCAATCATACGGATCGTCTGCACCAGGGAAGGAGGTGTAGACACCTCAGCAGATCCACTGCTTTGAATCATCTCACGAGGACGCGACGGTCCCGCAGCACTTTGAGTATCCTACACAAGTGCATCGCACAGTTAGGCGACAAGCATGGTCGCAAACTAACCACAAAAGGAACACTCAGGTTCCACAATCATGCATTAATTGTTGGTTTGTTGTTACATTTCATTCCTAAGTGGACATTTTTGGGTTTATTTTACGTCTCGACGGTAGCGCACACACGTGCTCACCACCCCTTAAAAGAATTCGTCCACGAATTCCTTAGAAGGATACGGAACCCTAGAAGCTGATACCAATTTGTAACACCCCCATCCGTTCGGGAGCATATAGCATAAGGTCCGGCCGGGGCCCCACGCTATATACTACAAAACAAACGGGAACGTCACTTAATTGAAATATCGAACGACACTATACAACGATGCCTAACTCAGAGCATTCTATGCGGAAGCTGAAAAGAGACAAGATAAACCCCAAAACACGTACCCGGGTATGTCCACTTTTAATAAATATGAATAAATGTTTTACAACCCAAAATTTAGGCACGACGGCCTTACAATTTACCAACATCGGCGCGCAGGCCGGCCATACATGAAAAGCAAAAGGAACATCAAAAAGGCCTTCAAGGGCCGCAGCAGCGCAGGGGCTTCAGCCCGCTATGTTCCCACTCGGTCCAGCACCTGTACAACAAGCCCACCAAAAACGGTGGCAAAACAGGGCAACGGTCAGCTAAAGCTCACCAAATTATAACGACCCCACCACTTCGAGGGGGTGACAGTTCTAACCATCCCTGCAAAACAACCTCAGCAGCATATATATATATAAGAGTGCGACTAGCAAAGCCCACAACAGTTCATACATATGCAACAATCACAAACGTGGGAATGGCCTCCACGTCTCGTGCTCTCAGGCACTCTTTGGTGTACTACGCCTTCCACCACCATACACTCTTGATGGCTTTGCCCTTCGAGGCTAAAGTCGGTGGCCCGAATACCAGGGCACCCCGTACTTTAATTGTGAACTTCGCATAGTCCGAAGGCTCTTCCCCATTGCTTCCCGACATGCTGAGCGAGGCTTACTAATCAGGCGCACAATGGTTCGGGTGCGGGTTCGCCAAATGCCTGTTGTTCACACACTCATTGTACAACACGAAATGCGGGTATGGCGTCTCCTCAGCCCAGGTATTCTCAACTATCCGGGCCCTAAGGCTACTAGGTTCCCTCAACTGGACCCCTCACAGGGAAGGCGTACGCGCCTCGGGTCCACCCAGCAGGACATTACAAACACAGTCATGCAGGCCGCAAGTCCCACAATAAGTTGGGCACAGCAAACATCACCAGAACTCAGTCTGGGAGCTATCGCCTGGCGACATCCAATATCGCCAACGATAGTGAACAAAACCCTATTTTATCTTCTAGCTGTGGGTGCTTCCCGGGGCACACCCCCAGGCATTGTTGCACATGCAGTAGCACTCCCACTGCCTTAGAATGCCCAAAATCACCAGAACCAAATCTGGGGAGCTATCGCCTGGCGACAGTCACTGTCGCCAACGATAGTGAACAGAACTCCACTTCTGCTTCTAACTTTGGGTGCTCCCCGGGGCACACCCCCGGGCGTTGCTGCGCATGCAGTAGCACCCTCTAGTCCTACGAAGCAGTATAACAACACGGAGTTTTCCCCCGACACGCACAATGCCAAAAAGCATCACCAATCCGGACGAACCGTCTCGGATGGGCTTCACACAGCGCGCCTACGTCCATTCCACGGATGGACTCTACATGTATGCAAGATTTGACGGGGATAACACGAATTGACCCGTCGGAGGCCACGACCTCACCCTTTTGGGTAGGGGCCTCAACGATGCAAGGAATGGACTAGAACATGTCCAAATGAGGGTAGAAAAGATCGTTACCCTTAAACGTCGCTTCGAGCCCATGGCTTGACTTTTGGCACGGTTGGAAAGGAGCGTCTTGCCCTCCTCTACGTGTAGCCACCAACGATGAGGGATTCCGATGCGTGTAGCTCCACCAAAGATGAGATCTAGGGTTGGAAAACCCTATTCATCTCCTTCTCCATGCTCTCTCTCTCTCTTAATTAAACCCTTAAGTGAATAATGAATAACAGGGGGTTTTCGGCCACCCTAAGCAGCCACCGAGCCTCCTCAGTCCAAAACAGCCCCCAAATTCAAAGTGCCATAAATGGCCACGATTTCGGCTGCAAAGTACAAATTGGAGTTGCGCACGGCGATAGCCGCTGTCGCCCGGCGACAGCGGTAAATAACCGACTTTGACCCGTCAACGCCACCGCTGCGAACAGTGCATGACACATGCCATGGTGTCGCCAGCGTTAGCACTTAACGCCGTCCGACAGCCTCTCCAGAACCATTCTCAACAGAACGCTATCGCCGGGCGATAGCCGATATCGCCGGCCATAGTGCTGGATTCCAGAAATCTGATTTTTCTGATTTGGGGTCTTACACTCCAACTCCTCGAACACCTACGGTCACCACCGACTGTTAGTCATAAAGACTAAGCTGATTTTTTGCCCGCCTCCCCCCGCGACTCCTAGGCACCGAGCGGGAGGAAGAAGCGGAGGACAACAAAGTGGAGTAAACAAAAAACAGGTGACAGGGAAATCTAAGCTAGCAAGTATATATATATAGGCAAACACTACTCTAGCAGTATAAATAAGTAAGCAGTAAAGAGGAGTAAAAAAAGTAAGTAGTAAGCAATGCGCGCAAGTATAGCAAACCAGTAAATAATTCTACACTACCATCACATGAGTACCTTAACTTATATGAATGCCCATACAAACTTATAAGTTAAGATTTCCGGAATTATAACTTATCATATAAAAGAGCCCATACTAATTTATATGATAAGTGTCTGCAAATTATGTTCTAGGTTTATGTATGATATGATATGCATGCTATGATATGATTCATACAAGTGCAACTCACCCACACGACTCTGTGATCACAGAACTTTAGTTCCCAATTTTTGGAGTTAGCTTCATGATGCGATGATGGCAAGTGAACCAGTCGTTCAAGTAATATAAAACGAGGAGTGAATCCCCGAGTATCGAATCTCGAAGGAACACGGTAAGGTGGAGTTTACTTTTGAGGAAGGACTTGAGATCGAAGTCCTTTAGGTCGGATGGATTGCGGAAGGCTTGGATTATGGAAAATAAAAGAAAAGAACTAAACTACTCCTATGCAGGCCGTTATGCGCTGCTTCGCCGGGCGTATGGAAACTATGCAGGCCGCTATGCACTGCTTTGCTTGGCGGATGGACGAGTAGGCAAGCGGATGAGGTGGGTGCAACTGCGAAAAGGTTTGAGGGTTGTTAGCACCTCTTGGCTAGGCGGATGGATTACACGGGCTGCTATGCACCGCTTCGCTACGCGGATGGAAGAGTAGGCTTGCGGATGGAATGGGTCGCACCGGCGGAATGAGGGTCGCAAACACCTCATCACAAAGTTCAACCAAGATCATAGGCAAATCATTCTATAGTGATTCCACACACCAAGCATAAACAAAAAGAACTTTCGTAAAAGCATAATGAAAGCAAATAACAATTAAAATAGGTTTAAGCAAGATTCATCATCAAAGTATAGGTGATTTCATACCATACAGCCTTAAAAGAGGAAAATAAGGGTAGAAATACAAGCAACGATCGAGACTATGCCGTAGAAATGGGAGGATGCACTGGGTTGTCAATCCATGTCCTACAGTCCATTCATCGGTTGCGTCCAGGATCTCTGAAGCTCTCACCACCTCTAGCCTGTCTTCTCGAGTTTCTACATTGTTCACGTCAATGCCCTCGTTCTTCCTTGCAATCCGGCTAATATGGAGTGGAGATCACCTTCTTGAGAGCTTAGGATGATGGGGAAACACTATGGAGTGATATCCTCCCTTGGAAGAAGAAAAACGGAGCAGACGGCCCCTTCCGGTGGAAGAAATCGCGGAGCTGTTCGGGTGCCAAATGACCTAAAAATCGGGACTTAAATAGAAAGAAAATGTCAGAAAATCCTTCACGCACGACAAACGCACGTTCGGAGTCAACCGTGCGCGAAGGAATCGCACAGGCGGAGCAGAAATATAATATTTTAGAAAACAGCAATCTGCTCGTGCGTTTTACTCACGCACGGGAAAAATGCTCGTGCATGAAGAAAACGCACTGAAAAATTTAGAACGACAGATTTTCATGATTTTGAGCGAAATGAAAATGCACGATCAACCAGATCGTGCGTGAAGGATAAATGCACGACCGTGCGATCTGGAAAATTGCAAAATAACATAAATTCTTAGATAAACGAGGGAAACTCATGCGATTTTGCTCACGCACGATCAAAACTGACCGTGCGCGAACAAAACGCATGAGCCGGGGCAGATCACCATTTTTATGTACTGTAGGAATCACACAGTCGCAGAAATCGTGCGTCAAGGAAACGCACTACCGTGAGATTTTTCCAGGTTAGAACTCCAATAGAATGAAGATCTGCTCACCTGCAATATAAACCAACAAGCTGTGGCACATACCACCAGCACACAGAAATATATAATAACAACAAAATAAAGACATGGGGAGCATCATGTGCTTACCCCTAGCAGAATAGTGCACAATTGCACACCACAACGGGCAAAAATGTGCACTTCGTGTGAGAAGAGTGAACAAGTGAAATATAAGCAATAATGAACTAAAAGTGAAGTGCAAGTGCGTGAAAACTAGCCCAGATGAGTCCGAAAAACACTATATAAATCGGACTCATCACACCCCCAGACTTACCTGTTTGCACGTCCCGAGCAAACAAATCCGGCGGAGTGGGAAAAGCATAGCTAGTTAAAAAATTGCGACATGGAGTAGTATGCGAAGTTGCATACTTGTGTGCGTAGAAATTCATTAGAAGAAGTTTCTAATTATGCAAGCTAATTTATACAAAGTGTAGATGCGAAAAAGGAATTTATTTTTACTCAAAAATGGAATATTTGTGAATCTCGTGGTCACGCGTAGTACGAAAGTAAGCTAGGCGTGAAGGGGAGTGTTACCCAAGACCGGAACTCGGAATTATCTCTGTTGAAATCCATCAACGTCGAGATCCATAAGCTCGCCCTATCACATTCTCTCCACGGCGCTAGTGAACTCACAAGATGAATCAATAGGACTTTTTTGGTTAATACGAGGCTTAGGTTATGGTTTGGAATACAAAGATAAACGTGAAGGCTAATCGCAACCCAAATGAGCACACAAAAGTGCTAAATCATAGCAGCCCCAATAATACACGTGTAACACACCCCCAGACTTGACTTTGAAACCGGATGTGCACACGGCCTACTCCAATCGATAGAACTATATGTTTCAATTAAAACGCTAGGGATATATTTTTTTCTTTGCTTTTCTTTTTCTTTCTCTCTTTTTTTATAAATCCCAAATCTATTAGCAATAATCTCAGCATATTGAATTTTTTTAAGATATCCACATCAACACAAAAGTTTCACAAGACCGCACCGCATTGGAAAATTACATTTTATTAATTCTTTTGGCTTAATTTTTGGTTGCGAAAATGGGATTAGCTTTTAGGCCTTGGTGAAGTATGGTGGAGCTGAACCAAAAGGTCGGGTAGGCACAAAAATAGGCTAGCAATGGTCAGCGTATAGGAATGGTAGAACAAAGCTCAAGCTTGCCAAATAGATGGTTTACGTCACGTTCAACTTGCAAATCGTTCGCACCCATGCTTCGAGAGTCGCTTGGGGCAAGTTCTTAGCCCCCCCCCCCCCCCCCGAGAAAGGTAATCCTTCTTCCCGACTCGAGCAACACAAACCTCGCGCTCGCCCACACACAATACACCGCTACCACTAGATTCAACCACATTCACCTATTTGAGTAAAATAAATTAAAATCTACGCAAATCTACTAATTATAAATTAGAAGCATAAATAAAAACTAATTCTACTCAAATTCCTAGGCAAGACACGAGTACTCAACTAGAGCACTACAAGAGTCAGCATGCCACTCCATCTTGCAATTTTTAGGCTAATACAACAATTCCTACATCACAACCAAGAATTGATTATACGTGAGCATACAAACAAGCGAGTGTGCACTGAAATGGGTGTTGTGATGTGCGATGAAGATGAACAAATAATATATAATTGAAATAAAATACTTCTGACATGCACTGAGATGTTCCCGTGCAGTGGGGAACAAATAACGGCTATCCCCCAGACTCAATCTAAGCAATAGATGTAAATGATGTAACCATGAAAATTGAATAAAAGGTTAGGGGAAGAAAAGTTACCCATGCTCAGAAATGAGAATACCAGAAGATTGGCGTTAAAACTGCGCTGGAAATCAAAGTCTGGCGACAAAATATCACCACCCTACAAAAAGGACGCACCAAGAAATAGCAGGAATAATATAATATAGCATTAGCGGGTTAGATAAAGCAATATAAGCAAAATTGGGTTGTCTCCCATTAGCCCTTTTGTTTACCGTCCTTAAGGTGGACCAAATACCCATATTAAGCAGTTTCAAAAAAGTGTCTAAGCAAAAAGGGAAAACAAATAAATCCTAATTATTACATGCATGCCAAAATGATCAACTGTAAGTTGATTTAAAGTAGTAACTGAAAATAAAAGAAATGGGTCCAAAGACCCAAAAGCATCTCTCAAGAGGATCAGGAGCCTTCCATCTCCATATTTCATCCTTCTTCATTCTCTTCCTCTCCTCAAATCTGCGGTCATGGATGAAGTAGCATTTACCGCCCTGCACCCAGTCTTTCAAGGAGAACGCATGCAATGATGATGAGGTGGAATAGGCGATTGATTTCATCATTGCCATTTGCTTCTCCTTCCAAGACTGCCACTCAAAATTACCCAAAAATGTGTCCAAATATTCATGCTCCTGCAGGGGGATATACGAAATATCAGAAATTAAAGCAGGAGGAGAAGCAGAAGGGTGAACATATCAATATCAGCATTAAAAGAAGGGTGATTAGGAAATAAAATAGTCCCTAAACTGGAGGAACAAAAAGATTTGGTTCCTCCGCAAAAAGATCTGCTAACGCCTCCCCAATGGAAAGAATACTTTCCTCATCACACTCAGGTGCATCTAGGAGCCCCCATTCCTCTCCTTGTTGGCTAACAGATGAGTGATCATCATCACTAGGAGTGAAGCCATACACAGGGAGTGAGGAGTCCATGCACGAAATAAGATCGGGGGTAGAGGGCACGATTGCCTCCATGGGTAAATAATGAGTGATTGGGATAATGTTGTCATGAGTGAAGGAGCAGCGGTCAGGATTGAAAAGACTAGGACAGTCCTTCAATTCATGACCCTCTCCTCGACACAATAAGCAAACAAAGTTCCTACACTGCCTAGCATTTAACTCCTGCATTTGGTCTATATACTAAACCATCTTGTCATAAGTGCTAGGAAAACTATCCCATGATGACATT
The DNA here is from genome assembly GCA_033032865.1 of Dactylorhiza incarnata. Lineage (NCBI taxonomy): Eukaryota > Viridiplantae > Streptophyta > Magnoliopsida > Asparagales > Orchidaceae > Dactylorhiza > Dactylorhiza incarnata. The sequence goes on along the minus strand of JAWHQI010000076.1, from coordinate 7,862,564 downwards.
TTCAACAATTAAAGTAGATATAACGAAACTGAAATTCTTTGCAAGGAAATTTACACAAACTAATAAAACTCCTTGGATTAAACTTGCCTAAAACTTTAAAACAGGAGAGGAAGAAATAATAACAAACAATATATAATTAAAAAGCAAACAAAATTAAAAAAAGGCTATATACACTGGAAGAACTACTATCTCTTGTCTCCCTCTACAGCAAACTCACACGTCTGTGTTCCCCAGCAACGGTGCCAAAAACATGATACGATGACGGCAAGTGCACCGATCGTTCAAGTAATATAAAATGAGAAGTGAATCCCCGAGTATCGAATCTCGAAGGAACACAGTAAGGTGGAGTTTACATTTGAGGAAGGACTTGAGATCGAAGTCCTTTAGGTCGGATGGATTACGGAAGACTTGGATTAGATTGTGGAAAATAAAACAAAAGAACTAAACTACTCCTATGCAGGCCGTTATGCGCTGCTTCGTCGGGCGGATCGAAACTATGCAGGCCTCTATGCACTGCTTCGCTTGGCGGATGGACGAGTAGGCAAGCGGATGAGGTGGGGGCAACTGCGGAAAGGTTTGAGGGTTGTTAGCACCTCTTGGCTAGGCGGATGGATTACACGGGCTGCTATGCACCGCTTCGCTACGCAGATGGAAGAGTAGGCTTGCAGATGGAATGGGTCGCACCGGCGGAATGAGGTTCGCAAACACCTCGTCACAAAGTTCAACCAAGATCATAGGCATATCATTCTATAGTGATTCCACACGCCAAGCATAAACAAAAAGAACTTTCATAAAATCATAATGAAAGCTAATAACAATTAAAATAGGTTTAAGCAAGGTTCATCATCAAAGTATAGGTGATTTCATACCATACAACCTTAAAAGAGGAAAATAAGGGTAGAAATACAAACAACAATCGAGACTATGTCGTAGAAATGGTAGGATGCACTGGGTTGTCAATCCATGTCCTACAGTCCATTCATTGATTACCTCCAAGATCTCTGAAGCTCTCACCACCTCTAGCCCGTCTTCTCGAATGTCTACGTTGTCCACGTCAATGCCCTTGTTCTTCCTTGCAATCCGACTAATATGGAGTGGAGATCACCTTCTTGAGCGCTTAGGATGATGGGGAAACACTATGGAGTGATACCCTCCCTTGGAAGAAGAAAAATGGAGCAGCCGGCCCCTTCCAGTGGAAGAAATCGTGGAGCTGTTCGGGTGCCAAATGACCTAAAAATCGGGACTTAAATAGAAAAAATGTCAGAAAATCCATCACGCACGACCAAACGCACGTTCGGAGTCAACGTGCGCGAAGGAATCGCACGGGCGGAGCAAAAACGTAATATTTTAGAAAACAACAATCTACTCGTGCATTTTACTCACACACAGGCAAAATGCTCGTGCATGAAGAAAATGCACTGGCAAATTCAGAACGGTGGATTTTCATGATTTTGAGCGAAATGAAAACGCACGATCAACCAGATCGTGCGTGAAGGATAAACGCACGACCGTGCGATCTGAAAAATTGCAAAATAACATAAATTCTTAGATAAAAGATGGAAAATCGTGCGATTTTGCTCACATACGATCAAAACTGACCGTGCGCAAACAAAACGCACGAGCTGGGGCAGGTCACCATTTTTAAGTACTGTAAGAATAGCACGGTCGCAGAAATCATGCGTTAAGGAAACGCACGACCGTGTTATTTCTCCAGGTTACAAATCCAATAGAATGAAGATCTGCCCACATGCAATATAAGCCAACAAGCTGGGGCACATACCACCAGCACATAGAAATATATAATAACAACAAAATAAAGACATGGGGAGCATCATGTGCTTACCCCCAGCAGAATAGTGCATAATTGCACACCACAAAGGGCAAAAATGTGCACTTCGTGTGAGAAGAGTGAACAAGTGAAATATAAGCATTAATGAACTAAAAGTGAAGTGCAAGTGCATGAAAACTAGCGCAGATGAGTCCAAAAAATACTATATAAATCGGACTCATCACTTCACTCTCTGGTACCACCGTTGTGGCTACGATAATAGTGGAGCGGGCAACTCCATTTACTAGGTGGGTTTACACACTACCAAGCCTAGACCCTTCGAACGCCTCTGTACATGTCCTAGGTGCACTCTAGAGTTTTGCGTACTCTTTGATGATAACCATCCGTCTTTGAGGTCAAGTGTGCGTTTTCGGGGATCGTCCTCCAGACCGTAGTATAAACAACCTACTGGCCCCTCAAACCCTCATACCCACCTAAGTCAACGTACTGCCATCGGTGTGAAGACCGTTCCAGTACCAAAGACCTGCCACTAATTTGTTCTTATGCACATGCAATTTATCACCACCGAAGCCTTTAGCTCGTGGGACTAACCCGTCCTGATATTCAACATCCCGAGCTTAATTGAGCTTAATTGAGCCATCTCCCTCTGTGCTAGACTCTTATTCAAGGTATCTATTTTTGAAAAATATCTTCTTTGTGAAGGAAGCATGTCATTTACTCAATGATTAGTTCTAACCAAATCCCCCAAAGCTTCCTACTGATATAAAAAGCCTATATGCAATATTCCATAACAATCCAGTACAATAATTCATGGTACGATTTTCTCAAGTTATATGCTCGAATTCTACTTTGTGAAGGAAGTATAAAAAATGTGTAACCATAAACTCTATCAAAATTACCAGAAGTTCATATTGTTATCAAAATTCCATGCAAAGGTTTCTATGGTCATTCGATATCAATAATTCAAGTTACGAGTTGCCCAAGTTATAACCCCAAACACTACATTGTGGATGAATGAAGTTTACTCAGAGGTTGAATCAAATAAAATTTTTATAGCCTCATGCTGTAATATAAAAGGTCCTTGTACAACATTTTATAACATTTCAATATCAATAATTCAGGGAATTAATTTCTCAAGCTATGAGTCCATATACCACCTTGTGAAGGGAGTTGTTATTTACTCGAGGATTATTTTTAACAAAATTTCCCAAAAGTTCATATTATTATCGAAGGCCTATGCACAAGTTTCTATAGAAATTCTGCATCAATACTTCAAGATATGGGTTTCCTAATTTATAACTCCAAACTCTACATTGTGAAGGGAGTACACAATATATGTAATTATAAATATAAGGTTATGTTCAGATTATTAGAATATTCGCATGTCAACAACTCTATGTATGAATATTCTATATTATAACTCAAAATTGTACATTGTGAATGAAGTATGAAGTCTACTCAGAGATTGAATCAAATAAAATTTCCAAATGTCTTAGGTGGTCTAATAACTCCAAATATCCAGTTTCATTCAGCTTTAAGTTCATTAGCTTACCTAATTGTGGAATGAAGTAAATTGGGATAATTGAATAATTAATGATTAATGACTATATTATCATCAAAAATCCCACCAAAAATTTACAGAGTGTAATCTCACTCTATTAAGTGAATCCCATAACTTTATGTCTTTTCAGAAAGTTTTGACCCTAAAAATACTCTCTTAAAGGTCTATGTGACAATTCACATAAATTCCAAATTTCCTAAGGAAATCAACCCAACAGTTTATGATTTTCTCCAAGGGATATTGTCTCATAACACTAAGTGTATGTTTTAAGTTTTGTGAGATTTGACCGGGGGAAAACTCTTAAACGCAAACCCTCATGTAGACCTAGTGTTACATGGTCATGCTATAAGCACAACAATTTCCCTGCACTTGTTTATGAAGTAAACTAACTTTCAGAGGTCCCGTTGACCCTACATTTTGACCCTAGTCTATTATGTACATGACCATCCTCCAAAGGAGATTTGGTGTGAATGTGGATCAAATCACTCATATTATACACCATATATGATTTATTTACTTTATACTAATACTTTAGAGAAATATGCCCAACAATTCTTATCTTTGGGCATATAGTAGATCTAAGGTGCATACAGACAAGGTAAAATTATCGGCCTCATATCATTTACTATCTAAATTTATTCACATTTTAAGGTATGTATTTGTGCATGACTCATGCATGACCAAAATTTCATTATACTTGGAGTTGTAGAACTCCAAAATTCACTAAGTTCAATTTGGGTGCAATATGCACACCATTTCCATAAGGAAGGTCTAGGATATCTAAGTTTGTACCAAACTAATCCAATAAACAAAAGGATTAGCCCATATGCATTTGGGCTAAGTTTCTTTGGTATCCTTAGGATATATTCAACCTAGATGTGCACTCAATTTTTAGGGTATCCGATCCTAGACTCTGAGTCTCATCCTGAGACCTATTGATATTCCACGTACTTTAAGATCCTCGGGTTACCAATTATCACACCCTTCTCAAAATTAGTATATATACAGCCCCAAAATGGGCATTTTACAAACACCAAATCTTATCCAACTGAACACAAGTCCTTATCCAATTTTTGGTATTTGTTACGATGATTGGTTTGATGCAACCTAGTTGTTGGTTTGAAGATTTAAGTTTACGAATTTCTTGTTATTTTCTTATTGGATTTCCGGCACCAATCTCTTGAGGTGATCCAATCCATTAGGTAAGAAGTGATAATCTCATTTGGCAGGAGAATTAGGGACCTCGAGGTTTAATCCTTAAGTATCTACTTCCCCATAAGGTTCTTCTCCTAGTCACTTTGGGTGTCATCATGCCTTAATCAGTCTATACCCGAGATCGGTTTGGATTAGTATGTGCAATGAAGTCGTCTTGGTGCGTCAAACTAGAATGATGTCCTAGTTGGGTTGGCCTAACTCATTGATTAATGGACTATTTTGTGTGATTTTTACACTTGGGCACACCACTGCTTCCGCTGCTAGTTTGTCCTCAAACAAACTCGAGCGGGAGTGTCCCAGGGTTTTGTGGACTTCTTTCTCGTTGGATCATTTGTTCACGTGATACCAGTTGTAAGAACCCCCTCTCGCACCAGGAGAGTTTCCGGATCTTATGCACAGAACCGCCGCCTTACGGTGACGCTAACACACGAGTTAGCTGCCTCCGCAAGACGTCGATCCTGCCGGCAAGAACGATCAACTAGGCAAACAAGAATAAGAAGAAAATAAGTAAATAAGTCTACGATCACACGCATCTGTATATATATCCAAATGTAAACTGTCCATCAAAGAGTACAATAAATGAAAGAGTAAAAGGGCTTATGCTCAGTACATATCCAAAGTAGAACAAAATCTCACTCTCTCACTCTACATCTATGCGGAAGCTAAACAAACTCTCAAATCTTCAAACACTTGTCTTGTAGTAGAAGTACTGTGCGGCTTCTGCTCTTCAAGTCTTGCCATCATGTCCTGACTGGTCGTGTTGGTGCTCCAGCTCCTCGAACACCTACGGTCACAATTGACCTTTAGTCATAAAGACTAAGCCAATTTTGTGCGCGCCTCCCCCCGCGACTCCTAGACACCGAGCGGGAGGAAGAAGCGGAGGACAACAAAGTAGAGTAAACAAAAAATAGGTGACAGGGATATCTAATCTAGCAAGTATATATATAGGCAAGCACTACTCTAGCAGTATAAACAAGTAAGTAGTAAAGAGCAATAAAAGAAGTAAGTAATAAGTAGTGCGCGCAAGTATAGCAAACAAGTAAATAATTCTACACTACCATAACATGAGTACCTTAACTTATATGAATGCTCATACAAACTTATTAGTTAATATTTCCGGAATTATAACTTATCATATAAAAGAGCCCATACTAATTTGTATGATAAGGGTCTGTAAATTATGTTCTAGGTTTACGTATGATATGATATGCATGCTATGATATGATTCATACAAGTGCAACTCACCCACACGACTCTGTGATCACAGACCTTTAGTTCCCAATTTCTGGAGCTAGCTTCACTCTCTGGTACCACCGTTGTGGCTACGGCAGCAGTGGAGCGGGCAACTCCACTTCCTAGGCGGGTATACACACTACCAGGCCTAGACCCTTTATATGCCTCTGTACACGTCCTAGGTGTACTCTTTGCTGATAACCATCAGTCTTTGAGGTCAAGTGTGCGTTTTTGGGGATCGTCCTCTAGACCGCAGTATAAAAAACCTACTGGCCCCTCAAACCCTCACACCCACCTAAGTCAACATACTGCAATCATTATGACGATCGGTCCAGTACTGAAAACCCCCCACTAATTTGTTCTTATGCACATGCAATTTATCACCACCCGAGCCTTCAGCTTGCAGGACTAACCCATCCTGATATTCAACCTCCCGAGCCTCCAGCTCGTAGGACCATCTCGTCCTGATATACTATTTCCCGAGCCTCCAGCTCGTAGGACTAACCTGTCCTGATATACAACTTCCCATCCCTTAACTCGGGATGAAGTTTACCATATCTCTTATTCATTTAGTTAGATTAATCATGTCTAATTATTGTATACTTAGAAGTTTAGGGTGAGTCCTGGACTTCCCAAGGTTTACCGGGTGAAGGGCTCGCAGCGGTACTTAGGAATGCAATAGGCTGAAACCCAAATCCCCCATTCCAAGACAATTACTTTTATTGGTGGCTACCCCATTCTAAGACCCACTTTACTTATTACTCTTCATTACTTGACGCTTTATAATTTATCTCTAGTTCTACCCTTAAGCTAACGTTCGCTTGAATGATGCTCAACACATAAGATTTCCAATACTCTAAGTGGTGTAGATCTTAAATGATTCTCAAATGTCTCTAATCACACCCTAGTGATACATCATGGACACTTTATCATGCTGAATAATCTTCATGATCTCCTAAGTTGATAACTGCCCCTTTTATGTATAGTGCGACATGATTCTTAATAATTCCCAAAATCATAGTACAAATGTACTCTAAAGGTTCCATAACTTCTTGGGTTGATGTAAATGATATGTTACTGTTATAATCCAAATCTTACTGATTTTCTATGTGATCTTGTTGGTCAAATCATCATATTAAGTTTTTACTATCCGCAGACCATGATGAAATTAACCTAGGTTTGACCCCGATGATGCTCTCCTATCAATACCATATCCATGTGAGTTCTAACTTTTACCATAGGTTCGCAACAGAGAATTTAGGGTTTGACCATAATTTTGATATACTCCATATTGATTTGACCTCAATTTCTATTTATCATAAAAATGTAACATGATGACTTTACACATGAAGTACTAGATTTTAACTTCCAAAAATTCTGGGAAAAATACAGTGGCATTATAATGATATAAAAGCACTAATTCCAAAGTTCCATAATTTTCCGGCAGATTAAAGCCCTTAAATTCTATTTATCATGAAAAGGGTGACAATAACTTTTTACACTACAAGTACTAGATTTTGACTTCCAAAAATTCTGGGAAAAATATAGTGGCATTATAATGATATGAAAACACTAATTCCAGAGTTCCATAATTTTCCAGCAGATTAAAACCCATAATTTCTATTTATCATGAGAAGGGTGACAAAATAACTTTATACTACAAGTACTAGATTTTGACTTCCAAAAATTCTGGGAAAAATACACTGGCATTATAATGATATAAAAACACTAATTCCAGAGTTCCATAATTTTCCAAGGAATATATGATCATATTTTCTATTTAACATGAAAGGGCTAAAAACATAACTTTACACATCAAGTACTACACCATGACTTCCAAAAAGTCTGGAAAAATTACTATAACACCATATATAGTGTACAGAAAGCATCAAATCCAAAATCCCATAATTTTCAGGGAAAGTTTTATCATAGATATTGCACAAATTAAGAAAGGGGGCAAACTGAATTAACTGAATTTTATCATAAATAATATCTCCAAAAATTCTACCAAAAATTACAGAGGCTCATAATTATATTCCTAACCATTTTGCAGAGTTTCAAAAATTAATCAGACATTTTGCCTAGTGCTTTCTCACTTATTCAAAATTGTGACATAGGGCAAATTTGCTAAAACCTAGAGGAATTTATCTCTGAATTTTCTACTAAAATATACAGGAGTTCTGAATGGAATAACAAGGGATTACCCAGAGTTTCACAATTTTCCTCAATGTATTAACCGTAAATATTTCAAAAATATAAGTGTGACATGGACCTCATTGATCATATTCCTAAGGTTCTTGACCCTAGAGATCCTAAGTTTTTCTGAGGTGGTGTATTATATCATAAGGAGGGTGTGTGCCAAATTTCAGAGGCTAACTTAAAGCCATTTGAGATAAATACACAATATACCTCTTTTGGCTATTGCCACACTAAATCACCCCTTAAGTAGAGACATGCAAAGGGAATTACCCTACATGCAGAGGTCCAATTGATCTCAAATATTAACCATGGACTAATATTACCTAACTAAGGGTGACACCCAAATTTGGGGCCAGTTGGAGCTATACAACTCCAAAAATGTCACCTATTTGATTTTACATATTTTGAATAAAACCTTAGGAAAATCATCTCCTAAAAATCTGATTTTTGGATGCAAGCTAGATACATGGGACATGCATGCATGGCCAAAATTTCCAAGTCCATCAGATTTATATTTTAGAATATTTACACAAACTAATTTCTAGTTTCTATTTTGACCAGCCTCACTAAAGTGCATGTTGTGGGTCCTATATTGATCCAAATGGTCTAATTTAAATTTCAAATAAAAGTAGACATCAAGGCCTACAATAGTTATCCCAGGCAACTTTTCCTAAAAGGGCCTATAAGGGCCTCAAATTTCAGCATGAACAAACAAGAGAAAGTGTGACATTTTCATTTAATTAAATTAACATGGTCTGCATTTATCATCACATCTAAAATCAAGGGCCAGGATTTCGTCTCCTGCCTCTAGCCGACAGCCCAGATTAACCCATCCTGGTCCATCTTCCATCATGATTTCCCGGCATCTGAGCCACCTCCCTGGCCGGCCATCGCCACCACCACCTCCGTTGACGTGGGGGCTACCGATTGGCGGTGGTTTGGCCGCCGGAGGTGGTGTTTTCCGGCGAACCCGACGTGGACAAAACAATGGAATCTCTCCAATTTTCTTCACTTGGATCCGGCTCAATTGAGCGGGATATCTCTCCTATTCGATCTAAGAGGCTAGCACAGAGGGAGAGGGGGAGAAACTGGACCTTGGTGGAGCATGGCGGCGGTTGGCCATGGATCTCCTCTCCTCCGGTGAGCTTGCTCAAAACTTCTTTCCTCCGCCATTTGCAGTGATACAAGGCTCGATTTTATGTGCTCTCCACCTTCTGAAGTTAATGGTGGGGTCGATTTGGGCTGAGGAGGACTGTATATGGCTGTGCCATTTTGGAGATTTCGGCCTAGCTTTGGTTGCTTCACCAAGCTGCCATTTGGCACCCACATTACTGGAATTCGGCTATTAATTACTCCCTAGGGTAAGAGGAAGGCTTGGGAAGAGAAGAGCCATGCCAAGTGGAGCTCCATTCCATTCTCCCAAATTTGCCTAAATTCAAAATTTGGGGAAAAATGAAATTACCATGCATGCCACTCAAATCTCAGACATAATTCATGGGCCATGGTATTGGGCCTATGGAGTGGTGGTGAAGTCAATTTGGATGGACTTAGCCCAAGTGAATTGGGTCCAATTGGCTCAAATGGCCATTTTAGGTCAATTTTGACTTGAGTTGACTTTGGGTTGACTTTGTCAACTAGGGTTGAGTGTTGACCCCAAATGTTGTTCTTGAGCCCCTTGACACCACCCAATGTTAATTGGATCATGGTGATGCCCCAATTGGGCCAATTTAGCCAATTAGTGTGATTTTGACCAAATTTGGGGAAAAGTTGACTTTGCTCAATTTGGTCAAATTGTTGATCTCACGATGGAACTTTTGGGTCCATAGCACTCCTTTAGAGGTTTACCAGCTAGTGGTGGGGTTATTTTGATCATATCAAGTCTAATTGAACCTTGGTTGGGTTGAGTTGGGCTATGTTGACTTGTGATCTCACGATGGCCTATTTGGTGACCACTTGATGGGGCTCTTGGGTCACTTGGGCCTCTTTCAGGGTTAGGGACCTATGGGTAAGTCCAATTTGAGTTAGTGAGTCTAATTTGAAGTTGATTGGCATAGGATGACTTGTGCACTTTTGGGGTGCTTATAGCAATTTTCCTAAGTTCAGGTTGACCTAGGGTCATACCATGAACTCTAGTCACAACTCCAACCCTAATCCCAACCCAAGGGGGTATAGAAAGAATGGGTATGTTACACTCACACCATGTGACATGGGTAAGAATCCCTTCTTGGACTCAAGCATGTTAAACTGTTTCAACGCCTTCTCAATGTATATATTCTGGGTCAAACCCAATAACTTCTTCGATCTATCTCTATAGATCTTAATACCAAGTATATAAGTCGCTTCACCCAAGTCCTTCATTTAAAAGCAGTTCCCTAGTCTATTTTTAACAGCTTGCAGGGTCAGAATGTCATTCCCGATCAGCAGTATGTCATCTACATACAATATTAGGAAGACAACAATGCTCCCACTAATCCTCTTGTAAACACAAGGCTCATCCTCATTCTCGATGAAACCAAACTCTTTGATTTTCTCATCAAAACGCAGATTCCAACTTCGAGAAGCTTGTTTCAATCCATAAATGGATCGATTCAACTTGCATATTTTAGTGGCTTCACTTGGAGATACAAAACCCTCGGGTTGTGTCATATACACTTCCTCAAGAAGGTTTCCATTGAGGAAATCAATTTTGACATCCATTTGCCAGATCTCGTAGTCATAATATGCAGCAATAGCAAGTAGAATTCTGATGGACTTGACCATGACAACAGGGGAAAAAGTCTCATCATTGTCAACACCATGAATTTGCCTGAAACCTTTAGCCACCAGCCGGTCTTTGAATGCCTGTACATTGCCATCCATGTCGTCCTTCTTCTTGAAGACCCACTTGCACCCTATGAGCCATACCCCTTCAGGTGGTTCCACCAAGGCCCAAATTTGGTTTGCATACATGGAGTCCATTTCAGATTTCATGGCCTCAAGCCACTTCTCAGAGTCTGGTCCATTCATAGCATCTTGGTAGGTTGCAGGCTCATCATCATGATCCATAAGAAATACATTACCTATCTGAGACATGAGAAATCCATATCTCTCAGGCTCAAATCTTGCTCTACCAGAAATACATAGGACTTGTGTTTCTTGGGCAGGCTCTCAAGCTACAACTTCTTGTAGTCCTTGCTCATGTTCCAATTCCGGTTCGTTCATTGTTTGTGGTTCTTGAACTTCTTCAAGTTCTACCTTTGCAGTCTTTCTGGATAAGAACTCTTTCTCCAAAAAGACACCAGTCCTTGCGACAAACACTTTGCCCTCAGACGGTAGGGAGAATAAGTATCCTTTGGTCTCCCTAGGATACCCCACTAGATAACATTTATCTGATTTGGGTTCCAGTTTGTCAAGCATTTGACGTCGTACGTATGCTTCACAGCCCCAAATCTTAATGAATGACATACTAGGACGCTTCTAGTACATATCTCATTTGGTGTCTTTTGAACCGTTTTCGTGGAACTCGATTTAGTGTGAAAGCAGCAGTCTCTAGAGCAAAAACCCAAAAGGAAACGGGCAGATCTGCATGACTCATCATCGATCATACCATGTCTAACAAGGTATGATTCCTCCTCTCAGAAACACCATTATATTATGGTGTTTCGGGCGGAGTGAGCTATGATACAATACCACACTCTTTCAGATGATCACGAAACTCATGACATAGATATTCGCCACCTCGATCAGATCGGAGTGCTTTTATCCTTTTTCCCAGATGGTTCTCTACTTCATTCTTAAACACTTTAAACTTTTCAATGGTTTCGGATTTGTTCTTCATAAGAAACACGTATCTGTATCTACTGAAATCATCAGTAAATGTAACGGAGTAGTAGAACCCACCTCTATCCATAGAACTCATGGGTCCGCATACATCACTATGTATTATACCCAAGAGGTCATCAGCCCTCTCACTACAACTAATGAAATGCGCTTTCGTCATCTTGCCTAATAAACATGACTCGCATCTCTCAAATGATTCATAATCAAATGAGTCCAGTAGTCCATCTCTATGGAGCTTGGATATGCATTTCTCGTTTATATGGCCTAAGCGATAGTGCCAAAGGTACGTAGGATTCGAATTATTTGTTTTTAGTCTTTTAGTATTTTATACATTATAGATCGGTTGGTCTAAGTTCAAAACATATAAACCATTAAACAATTGGGTTACACCATAACAAACATTATTCAGAAAAATCGAACAACAATTGTTCTTAATTATAAACGAAAAACCTTCCATGTCAAGACATGATATAGATATAATGTTTCTAGTTATGGATGGAACAAAATAACAATTATCTAGTTCTATTACAAGCCAAGTGGGCAAATAAAGACAATAGACACCAACGTCAACGACATCAACTCTTGCTCTATTTCCGATGCGCAGGTCTACCTCCCATTTACCCAGCATTATTCTCCTTCTCAGTTCCTGCACATATGTACAAATGTGAGAACCGCATCCGGTATCCAATACCCAAGATGAAGGAGCAAAAGGTTTATCTCTATAACATAAATACCTGAAGTGGAAGTCACACTTCCGTTCATCTTTTGCAGATCTTCAATATAGAGGGGACAGTTCCGCCTCCAATGCCCTGCCTTTTCAGTGCATAAGATTTGGGATCAAGATGAGACTTAGATCCTATCTTCGTCTTCTTGGATCCCTTAGTCTTGCCCATGCCTTTATGCACCATCAGTATGGGGCTAGCAGGCTTGAACTTCTTCATATTATTTTCGGCAGTTCTCAACATGCCTTGGAGCTCGGGCAGTGTTGTCTATTTCATTCATGTTATAGTTCAAGACGAACTGCTCATAACTGTCTGACAACGATTGCATGATCAGATCTGTGGCCATCTCTTGGCCCAAGGGAAAATCCAGTCTTTCAAGGTTCTCTATATACCCAATCATCTTGAGTACGTGAGTCCCTACTGAGTCTCGAGCTCCCATCTTGCACTGAAATAATTTCTTGGATATGTCAAACCTCTCTTGCCGAGCTTGCCCCTCAAACATTTTCTTGAGGTGCTCGATTATCTCATAACCACACATGCTCTCGTGTTGCTTCTGAAGCTCAGAGGACATCGTGGCAAGCATGAGGCATTCCACATCCAAGGTATCATGCTGATACTTCTTGTAAGCATCTTTGTCTGCTCGCGGAGCATTCCTGGTAGGCTCTGTAGGGGCTTCCCCTTCTAAGATATAAAGCTTGCCCTCTTTCCTGAGAACAATTCTCAGGTTTCTGTACCAGTCAAGGAAGTTCATCCCATTGAGCTTGTCCTTCTCAAGGATAGCACTCAGGGACAAGGTTGAGTGAGATCCACTTGCCATGGATATTCTACAATGAATTTTGTAAAATTGATTTTAGTACTACATTTCAAATATATTTTATTTAATAAGGACTTTAATTAAAAGCTCCCACTATTTTAATCAAATCGACAACCCTTAATTTCGATTTAAAGAGTTTATGCGAGCTTCTCTCTTAGTGGAGAAGATCCATATTTCACCAATATAACGAGTCCTATTTGTCATTCCTCTCATAATGCGGTTATTTAGGTAGACAACACTTGTCAATTGCATCACTATGCAACTCTTTTATGGTTCGTGAATAACTCTTTATTCGCATCCATCATATGGAGCATGCCAACCCTATGCCTCTAGGCACTCAACCTTTGAGGTCACCTAGTTAAGTTGGACCTGATGTAGACAGTAGGATATCACAATTATCTGCTCGCACCCTTACCAAGATAAATTAATGCACGTTGCTTTGGCAAGCCCACACTTCATCGATCGAGGTAAGAAGAGTGTCATCTATCGGAAAACATCCATATACTTAATATTGGATAAGGGATTTTATTATTTAATCGATAAACATTTCATCATGATTAACATTTAATCACAGTGCACATTCACAAAATAGAAATACAATATTCGCAAACCAAATGCATTCCATATGTGCACAAAGATAAAATTATAAACATTTTTGATAAGAGGGGCTAAATCTGAACACTTAGAACACTTCTAAATCTCCAGATTTACATGCATTGAACACATGCAAAACAACTCCACTTATGCAGTAAACAAGCTCGTCTATCAATGTCAGATTCAAAATCTAAGACATTTGATTTCACAAATCATTTTGAAGGACGGTTACTGCAAAGGAGAAACAATTTCTGAAACATTGAAATCGCAACGCAATAACATGCGTTCCGGGCGGGGTTCCAAGGGGCCGCACAAAAGCACATCAAAATTGATGTTCCAAGAAGAAATCTGGGCCTTTAGAACGATTCTAAATTTCATGATTTACACGCACTTGACTGAGAACCTGTCTCTGATACCACTGTTGGGTTTTCTACATACAATTCATAATGATAAAAGCATATCAAATATGCGCATCAGAAGAAACAAAACAAGAACAACCCAAAGAGAAAGGATCTTCTGATTTCATGAATCAAGAAATTAGGAAAGCAAATGCGATATACCTTCAATGGATTGAGTCAATAATCAACCAAGGTGCTCCAAGAAGAAATTTGGAAGACGAACTTTGAGTTCCAAGGACCGAAATGGATCGGCCCCTCTACAGAGATCCACACAAGGATGGAGAAACCAAATGCCTTGTCGTACAAGGGATGGGTCAAAGAAGAACATTCCTCTGCGTCCCCACGAACTGCTAGGTCCGTTGAAGGGAGGCGGCGACGGTCGGCGAAGTCTAGGTCGGTGGACGGGGATGAGTATCGGAACAATTCCGTCTTTGATGTCGCAAAAGGGATCGATCTCTAGAAGACCTAACTGTATCCCCTTTTATACGCAAGGCATAAAAACAGGTTATCCGCAGACCCGGGGAAAAACATAACAATTCCGCAAGGATTTAAATTCGTCGAATATGATGTAATTCGTCTAAACACTTTGGATGAATCAACATATTTTCGTCGAAACACTTTCGACGAATTCGTCGATACAATTTCAACTAAACACTTTCGATGAATTTGTATCTCATTTATCGAAACAAGTTCGACGATCTGGAATAGACGAATTGACATATTTTGTCTAAACTTTTTCAACGAATTTATCAAGTATAAATCCATTCGTCGAAACCCTTTCGACAAATTTCCTAAGTCCTATCGAATTCGTAGAAACCATTTTGATGATTCTTCAATAGTACTTATTTCCCGTTGAGACATTCTCAATTTAATTCCGAATAGTCACAGGATTGGTCCTCCACTCATATCCAATATGCGTAAGGCCAACACAATCCTTTCTCCAACTTCACCAAATGATTTTATGTGTGACCCTATAGGCTCATATTGCGTTGGCAGTAAGACTAACTACTTGATTGCTTTGAGATCACCTCAGAAACTCCAACAGTTGGGTCATGGTGGGGTCATTGGGAGGTCTATTTAACCAAATTAAGGCATTTGGGGTTATGTTGACCTAGAGTTGACTTTCGTAAAATCTAGGGAATTAGGTAGCCCAATGATGTTGGTCATGGCTCTAATGACTTATCTTTGTAATCATTAGGGTGATGTGAGATCAATTGGATCATTAGGTGTTCAATTGTGGTGAATTAGGCAATTTTGGTCTAGTTTAACTTGGGTCCACAAGGTGGGTTTAATAAGCCTATTGGGTTCTAGACCTTTCACCTTGCCCTAACCATGTCACCATGGCTTATATTATCCTAAGGGATATAGAAGGGAAGGGGATGTTACAAATCCCAATAAACAGAAAAAAATTTTGTCCAGGAAATTTAAGTTTGGATCTACGGGTGTCTATGAAAAATGAAAGAAAGTATATTTAGCTGGTTTAGGTTATACCTGAGACAAACAGTCCCGGGTATCGCTGCTGCATAAGATCCAGGGGCTCCCAAGTGGGCTCCTCTAGTCCATAGTTGGACAACACAACCTTGACCAAAGGGATCTTATTCTACCGCAGGACTCATACATCTTAATCTACTATCCGGACCGGCTCCAGCTGAACTGATCGGTGGGAGGCCACCGGGCCAGAGGTGGATGTAATATGTTGCTCTGGGCGGAGTAGTGCTCTCCGAAGAGAGGAAACGTGGAAGATATCGTGCAAGTTTGTCAGCTCCAGTGGTTGCTCCAATTAGTAAGCCAATGGGTCGATCCGCTCCAGGATCATGTAAGGCCCCATAAATCTAGGACTGAGCTTCTTCCATCTCTAGACACGTAAAACACCATGCATCAGCCGGATCTTCAAGAACACACGATCCCCCACCTGAAACTCCACCTTCCAATGCCTACATCGTAATACTTTACTTGCTTGCTCTGAGCCTCGAGCATCCGATCCCAAATCAATCTGATGGTCTCATCCATGTCGTCAATATATATATATTCTACCCCCAGCATCTTGGGATCCTCATCCTGAACCCAAGATAGAGTTGTCCTGCACATCGTGCCATACAATGCCTAGTGGGGAGCCAGCTGATGCTCGACTGATTGTTGTTGTTGTAGGAGAACTCGATCAATGGAAATAATCTCTCCCACGGCTCCCAATAGTCCAAGATGCACAGATGGAGTAGGTCTTCCATAGTACTGATAGTACGTTCTATCTGTCTGTCTATCTGTGGATGGAAAGCGGTGACGAAAGTCAAGCGAGACCCCCATGTAAGCCTACACCGCTCTCCACTCCCTAGAAGTGAAATGACCATCCCTATCTACAACAATCGTCTTGGGCACCCTGTGATATCTGACATGCTATTCCACAAAGAGGCGCACCAAGACACTGAAGTGAGTATCTTTCTTGATGGGTATAAATTTGGAGACATTGGTCAATCGATCCACTATCACCCAGACCGAATCATTTCCCTGGCGAGAGCGGGGAAGACCGTGCATGAAGTCCACAGATATGTCCTCGAACTTCCACTCTGGTATTGGAAAAGGCTGCATCAATCCTCTAGGGCTCTTGCACTCTGCCTTCACCGCTGGCAACTCTCACAGTGGGTGACAAAGTGGATGACATACCTCTTCACTCCGGGCCAGTAAACCTTCTTCCGCGGGTCCACAATCATCTTGGTGATCCTGGAATGCACCAAATACTTGGTGCAGTGTGCCTTTCTCAAGATGTCCTCCCAGATCCCTCCTCCTGTGGGAATGTATACTCGGACGTGGAAATGAATGAGGTCCTCTCGCAGTGAATAGTCCTCTGAAGAGATATCCTCTAGTGCGCGGAAAGTGGAATCCAACGTTGCGTCCTTCCTCTGCTAGGCTTGGATACGGTCTCGGATGTCACAAAGGATGCTCATAAATGCTAGGTACTCGACATAGGCCTCAGTATCATCTCTAGACACGACGGTATTATGGATATCCTCCAACATCTGAACCAACTCCATAGCCATCAGGAGGGACACAGTGCTAGAAGTTCTTGTCAGTCTGCTCAACGCCCACCGTGTTTGCCTTCCCAGGATGATACTGCAATGTATAATCATAGTCACATTAGAATTCCAGCCACCGTCGCTGCCTCACATTAAAATCCTTCTACGTGTCGATGTATTTTAGATTTTTATGATCTAAAAATATCTCGCAGTGAATGTCGTACAAGTAATGTCTCTAGATCTTCAAGGTGAATACCACTGCTCCGAGCTCCAAATCGTGCACTGGGTAATTCTGCTCGTGCTTCTTCAACTGCCTCGAAGCATAAGCGTTCATATGGCCATGCTGCATCAACACGTCGCCCATCCCTTGATATGATGCATCCGTATATATTTGGAATCCCTCCTTCCCAGATGGAAGGGAATGGATCGGTGCCGAGGTGAGGCGATCCTTTAGCTCCTGAAATGCAGCTTCACACTTGGGCGACCAATCAAAGAGCATGTCCTTCTTGGTCAATGAGGCGTGGGGGAGCGCGATCTTTGAAAATCCTTCTACGAACTTGCGGTAGTAACGGACAAGTCCTAGAAAACTGCATAAATCCGTCGGCGACTTCAAAAGAGGCCAATCCATAATTGCTTATACCTTGGCAGGTTCCACGGCCAACCCTGCCCCACTGATGATATGGCCTAAGAAGGCAACCTCGCTGAGCCAGAACTGACACATTGTAAATTTCACAAATAAGCTATGCTCCCTCAGCTTTCCCAAGACAAGCGCCAAAGGACGGGCATGATTCTCCCTTGCTTTGAGTAGACCAAAATATCATCAATAAATACAATGATGAATACAATGATGATATAACCATCACGGATATAATATGCGGAAATGGTAGTGGGTGCGTCGCCTTGAGCGGATAGATAGATATTCTCGAAATCCAGGCAATGGACATATTCATCCTTAATGCGTTCAAACCCATTGACCTTCACTTCTAGCATGGATAATAAAAAAGAAACGTGACTAAGGGCGTCCGCTACACGATTTAGATTTCCCTTAAGATGTTTTATGATAAAGGTGTACTCCTGATGATAGGAGACCCATTTAGCATGTCGGGGGCTGACCTTACTTTGAGAGTTGAAAAATATCAACGCCTCGTGATCGGATTGGATAACGAACTCCTTAGGGAGCAGATAATGTCGCCAATGTTGTAGGCAGCGAATAACGGGATAAAACTCACAGTCGTAATTAGAATAGTTCAGTTTCGGACCCGCGAGCTTCTCACTAAAATACCCAACTGGATGTGCCTCCTGACTCAAAACACCGCCAATACCAATCCCAGACGCATCACATGATAATTCAAAAACCTTACCAAAATCTGGCAACCTCAAAAGGGGAGCTTCCGACATCCGAGCCTTAATCGTTTGGACCGCTATAGTGGCGGGTTTCGTCCAAGTGAAATCACCTTGTTCATGCACTCTGTGATCGGTGCCATGATACTACTAGAGTCATGAATAAATCGACGATAGAACGTAGCTAACCCATGGAAACTCCTAACATCTCGAATGTTGGTGGTTTCCGGCCAATCCTTGATGGATTGGACCTTCTTGGGATCCACATGTATGCCCTCCGAACTCACAATATAACCATGAAATTCTACGGACGTCACATAGAAAGTACATTTTTTATATTGACAAATAATTTTTCATCTTGCAACGTCGCTAGGATAGTCCTCAAGTGAGACTCATGATTGGTAGTAGACGTACTAAAAATGAGAATGTCATCAAAATAAACCACGATAAATTTTCCCATATAAGGTTGGAAGACATGTGTCATCATCCTAGAAAAAGTACTTGGGGCATTGGAAAGCCCAAAGGGCATCACTAACCATTCGTAAAGCCCTTCCTTAGACTTAAAGGCTGTCTTCCACTCGTCACCCTCCCTAATTCGAATCTGGTGGTAGCCACTCCTAAGATCCAATTTAGAAAAGATCGTGGCTCCGGCTAGCATATCCAACAAATCATCCAAGCGAGGGATGGGAAATCGATATTTAGTCGTAATTTTATTTATTGCCCGACTATCCACACAAATCCTCCAAAAGCCGTCTTTCTTAGGAGGTAGCAATGCCGGAACGGCACACAGACTCTTACTATGACGGATGAACCCCTTTAGTAATAAATCTGAAATTTGCATTTGTAACTCCAAGTGCGTGGAAGGGTTTAACCGATAGTGAGGTAGGTTGGGTAACGAGGAACCCGGAATGAAATCTATCGCATGATGGATGTCTCGCAAGGGGGGTAACGTAGACGGTAACTTATCCGGATCCACATCCCTAAATTCCTCTAAAATGTTCTGCAGCGCTGGCTGTAAGCTCTCAAACGTAGACACGTCCTCCTTGACCTGTAAGCAAACTAACGCATATAGGACACTGTCCAAAATTGTATGGTGCGTGAACTCCTTCTTACCTATCAAGCTTAAGGTTTTCTTCTCTACAGGCACAATTGTGTCTTTAGAGGCGGCCGAAGGATCCTTGGGTGGAGTGGGTTTCAAGATAATGGTCTTGCCATTAAACTTGAACTCATAAGTGTTGGCTCGCCCGAAATGAGTAACATCATGTTCATAAAGCCATGGGCGTCCTAATAACACGTGACAGGCATCCATGGGGATGACGTCACACCAAACATTTTCAAAATAAGCCTTAATGGTAAGGGGTACCAAACAATGCCTCACGACCGGAAGGGATGTCTTATTAACCCAAGCAACCTTATAGGGGTGAGGGTGCAGTTTAGTGGCTAACATCATTCGGGTCACCGCATTCTCCGAAATTACATTCATACAACTACAACTATCGACAATCAATTTGCACCACTTCTCTCCACTCTTAAAATTTAATGAAAATATATTCATCCTATTCCAATCATCTGAAGCACGCGGAGTAGCCAAAATACATCTCATCACCATCATATTGACTTCATCATCCAAGTCGATCGGCACACCTTCCGAATCAGAGTCTTCACTGGCCTCATACATGAGCTCGGCGGATTCAGTCGAGGTATCTAATAGGGCTTGGGCTTAGTGGGACATTCACTAGCGTAATGTCCTTGAATACCACAAGTAAAATACGTAGCATTTGTTTTGTTAATCCTACGCACCGACACTCTCTCACCAGCTGGGTTTCGTATATTCCTAGCCATGATGACAACAGAGTTCGAGTCAGCGGACCAGAACTTACCCTTATCTTTCAGGGATAATGGGGGAGGAGGTTCTAAGAGGGACTTTCCCTTCGGAAATGAACGACTCTTGGATTTATGAGCAAGGTGCTTCTCAATATCCAATGCGGCATTATAGGTGGTGCTTAAATCTGTGTCCATAACGAAGGAGTTTACCTTGAATGTCGGGATTAAGTCCCTTACTAAACCGTGAAAGGGTGACCTCAGGCATCTCCCTAACATCGCACCTAACCAACATTTCCTTCAGGAGGCACATGTACTCCGCGACCGATCGATTCCCTTGTCTTAGGGAAGCTAACTCATCAAAAATTTGCGTTCGATGGTATGTAGGAATGTATTGATCAGTCAACATGGCTTTCATGCCTGCCCAAACGATGGGGAGCAGACCTTCCACCGCACCTAAACGTCGCTCCTCATTCAACCAGAATGTCTTAGCCCTACACAACAATTTCATACGCGCTACGCGCACCTTGTCCACGTCAGTCAGATTCTGCCACTGAAAGTAGCACACTATCTCCGTAACCCAATCCAAGAAAACTTGGGGGTCATCCATCCCATCATATGAGGGTGGTTTGATCTGTACGGCCCGGGTGATATCAAATTCGTATGGTGCTCGCGGGGCATGTTCGGGATTATTATTATTATTAATATTCCCTTCGTCACGTTGGCGGGTTGCAGGATTTGTTGGGGCTGATTCATGAATGTTATTATTGTTAACATTCCATTCTACATGTTGGCGGGCTGCATGATTTTGAGGTACCCTTTGGGCTAACCTTATCTCTTGAAGCATCTCCCGAATGTCCGTCAACTGATCGTTAAACTCTTGACAGAGTTCATCAAAAGTTGTTGGACCGTGACCCGTGTCCCGCTCGTCTGTCATCTGGGAAAAGGACGTGGGATACTCTGTGCCTAGCCTCGTACTCATACAATTTTAGAACAACAACGATTCTGATCAGAAATTTCATTAAATATTAATTTGTTTTCGCCTAATACCTAGGGTAAGTAAATTTTTTTTTATTTTCTTGTAGAAAATATTTACCAGATTTGCAAAAAATTTTTTTGATTTTTTCGCTGAAAATAAAAGTTTTGGGCTGCTATTCGCAGACCAGAAATTTTAAAATTTTTATGAAAGCTAATTTTATTCCCGCCTAATAACTAGGGTAATTAAAATATTTTTTTGATTTTCTTACTGAGAAAAATATGGAGAATTTCCAAAAAAAAGTTTTAGATTTTCACAGAGAAATAAAAATTTTTGGTCGCTATTCGCAGACCACCAATTAAAAGTTTTGATATTTTGAACACGAAATCGTGTGAAGATTGTGTGTGCCGGCTTTCTAAGAAAATTTTAGAAATACGTCAATTAAGAAATTGACATGAACCTAACTTTGATACCAAATTGATGCAGGCTACGCTCTCTGACACGATCGTTACGAACAAACTCGCGTTCCCTCTCAACGTTCCAATTTATACGTTCGCACAAAAATTAATCACAGCATACACGCAACGTAATATTTATCAATCCCACGTTTACGACGGGTAGCCACACCACTAGCGGTTGAATTAATGGTTATAGGACAAAAATTCTCTCAGGCTAAAAGGACCCACCAGGCCCGAACGAGCTAGAGTTGTACCAAAAGAGATCCACCAAAATTTATGATTCGGAAAGGGGTAGATCTCTCCCAACAAAAAGTCGAGGTTCGTCAATCCTCTTCGAAAATTAAATGAAATTAAGGAGAACAAAAAATCGATTGAAGAAACCACGAATCAAGTGAGTCGAAGATCACGCCAAAATTACCACCACAAGAAATTAACAAGAGGGAGATCTCACGAGTAGAAATTTCGTTACCCCGCTTGAGATGGGATTATCCTCAAGCATGCACTCGCCCAAATCGTTCGTCAATGGATCCACCGGAGCCGCGTCTAATGGAGAGACTTTCGTTCATCTTATTCGCTTCACGCCGGATCTTGGTTCCACGAGATCAACCGAAATTCCAAAGGAGGGGAAAGGATGAGTGGGGAGGCTAAGGAGATCATCATTCTAATATGGAGAAGAAAAGGAGGGGAGGGGAGGTGGTGGTCGGCGGCCAAGAGGAAGGAGACAAGGGAGAGGGGGCGGCCAATAGGAGGAGGGAGAGGGGTGGCCGAAATCTTCCAAGAGGGAGAAGAGAGGGGCGGCTAGGAGGAGGGAGAGTATAATAGAGGCAAGATTAGGATTCAGCTTTTTAATAACTCATTCAATAAATAATTCTAATACAAGATAGCCTTTTATAGGCTAGCCAACAAACATGGCTAAACGCAGTCCAAAATTAAAATAAAACATGAACATGGCTATACGCAGTCCAAAATTAAAATAAAACATGGACATAAACAAACTCCTAAATAAAATACAAAACTTGATAAAAATTTAATTAATAATTATAATAAATTAGTTATAATTATTAATCTTGCGTCGCGGACAGAGGTTGCAATGGCGATGGCGTTCATAATGACGTAGGTCTTTGGTTCGAGAGGCACCATCATCTGTAAGCGCGTCGTTACCAACATCTTCATGTTGAGGACCGTCGACGCCATCAAGGTTGAGACCCTTTTCTGGAGTTTTGTGTTATTCTTCCTGGATGGAATCAGTTTTGCAGACGAAAATGATTTTGCAAAAGAAAATATGGAATTCTTGTATGAGGTGCCAGCGCCGGCGTTAGCAGCTAGCTTATGGCGGTAGCCCTCACCTCGATATCCGAGCCCAAATTTTCCAGAACCGTAGCACTGGTTCCCTAAAATCATATCCAGTTATTTTTGGCTCATTCCAAAAAATTTAATGACCATGGTGAGATCATAAACTTGTGCTTTACGTGATGAATTTTTTTCACAAGCATGGCACACCAATTTTCAAAACCCTTTTTATTTTTTTTTAATTTGCAAAAGAGAGGCTTCTAATTTCCTTTCTAATTCCCCCTTATCTTTTGTAAGAGTTTTGGCATAGGAGAGGGCTTTTGAAAGAGAATCTTCAATATCTTTTGCCATCTTAATAGAGTGATCACACTCAATAAGGAGGGGAGATTTGTGACATCCTGAAAATAACGTCACACCAGGTAAGCCATATATGTACTACTTTAATAAATAAGAGATCCTTTTTATTTCGTAATTAAATTATACACTATTAAATCATTGATTTTATTTTGTGTTACCAATAATAAGTAGGTTAAATGACCAAAAACTTATAATAAATTTCAATTTCATTAAGAAATTAGTTTATTTAAATCATGTACATAAGATATGAGTGGTATAAGATAAAGAGGAGTATTTAAGTAAAGATTTAAAATTTTATCTCATAAAATTTCATTTCCCCTCTCTTTATTAAACCCCACAGCCGGTCCAAACCCTTTTATTCACGTCAGTTCACGCCTTCAGCAAGCCACGCGAGAGCCCTAGGAGGCGACACCTTCCCCGCATGCAACGCAAGCGTGGAGAGCCTCCCGTGAGCTCGTTCCTGCTCGTCGACGCCTGGAATCGACGGCAAGAGCGGCGGTCGTGCTTCTCCAGCCTCTCCATGTCTTAATAAAGCCTCCATCTCCTTCTTAGTGAGTTCCTTTACCCAAAACAGTGAAATTTGTTCTTGCCCTAGCCCTATTCCGAACCCTCTTTGCCTCCTTCTTGCATAGGGAAGACTTCCATGGCAAATGAGGTGAGATTCTTTTCTTGCCCTAATTTCTAATTATTTTAGGAACCCATATGAAACTTAAAAATTGGTGAAATTATGAAGCTTTTCCTCACTCTACTTTTATGTTGATTCATAATGTGAGGAATAGTATTGTTTGCCCTAATTTTCTTGATGTTCTAGGATTTTATATGAAATCAAAATTTGATGCTACGAAATTGATTCATCATGTATCCTCCTATGAAAGTATTTATTCCTGAAGAAATTTAAGGATTGCTCAACATGAGGGTTATAGTTCTTCATGAAAATTGAGTTTGGTGGAATAGTAAATTTTGTTAAAGTTTGGTAGAATGGCAGATCTAGAAAGGAGATTTATATTCACGATTCAATAAAATACTACCTTTCATATTTTTATCAAAAGCTTTGCAAATTTCAAAAAATTCATTAAAAAGTTCATCATAAGTTAGAGGAATTACCTCAGTGTCGCTAAGAACACTGGTGTCATCATCGTCATTTTCATGACCCATGAGGCACATGTTTGCTTCGTCATCATCGCTTGATGAAGACCCGCTTGATTCTTCAAAGGAGGAGGAGTCATCCCATGTTTTAGCTTTTAGTACCTTCCTCTTTTCCTTCCCTTTGTGCCATTTTTTCTTTTTCTCCTTCAAAAACTTTGGGCAATGGCTCCGAATATGCCCGGTCTTCCTACAATGATAGCATTCTGGTGGAAGTCTTTCTTCTTCATCGTCACTCTCCTTTTCCTTCTTTGAAGATGACCCTTTCCATCTTGCATCCTTTTGGAAATATTTCCAGAAGGTATTTATCCTTTCTGGATTTCGCATGAACTTTCAGAAGTTCTTGACCAAGAGACTTTCTTTATCTTCATCCTCATCCTCTTGGCACCCCTTCTTAGATTTTAGTGCCAATGCCTTCTTCTTTGGCTCCTTGTTGTATTCATTCCATTGGATCTTAAGTTCTACCTCATGGGTTTTTAGATTCTCAATGAGGCTCTCAACCTGGAGCGTTCTTAGATTGTGGGACTCCGAGATAGCCGTCACCTTTGGATTGAATTTTGGAGGAAGAGATTGAAGAATCTTTCGGACCAAGTCGCCGTTGGAGAAGGTATTTCCAAGAGCTTTGGAGACATTGACGATCTTGGTGAAGCGCATGTACCTTGCATCAATATCTTCTCTTTTATCCATTATGAACTTTTCATATTCTGACTCCAGTTGGAAAAGTTTTGAATCTTTAACCTACGATGTACAATCATAAGTAATTTCCAAATATTATATGCAGTGTACAACCCCGTATTCATCGAATGGGGCCCCCAAGACCACATGGGGGGGGGGGGGGTCAAGAGGCAGAATAGAAGTCCAAGGGTCCTTGGGCGAGTGAGGCCCCACTCGCGGGGCACTCGCTTGGCGCCAAAGCAGATAGGCGGGAGCGGGTACCCCCAAGATCTCGCCCGCCGAGCGAGTCGAGTGCCTGGAGAATGGTGTCCTCACGAGCCATTCACCCGGTGAATTACGGCGGGAAAGGAGCCTGGCATGTGGTGCCTTCATGGACCACTCGCCCAGAAGGCTTTAGGGGCAAATTACCTAGATACCCTTTGTGGGCTGCCAATAGCCCTCCAGGACAGCGGAGTTAGGCTGTTAGCTGACCTATTTGGGGTGCGATTAGTAAAACCAAAAGGAGGATTTACGCTATTTGCAGTCCAAGACTAGAAAATCTATAAATAGACCCTTAAGGGCACCTTGGAGGGGATCGAATCTCTTGAGCTCTCTCCTCCAGGCTAGCTTCGGAGTTGGCTGCTAGTGCCCTCCAAGGTGCCCGACTGAGCATTGGTTTGGGAGGGGAAGCGCTCTTAGATCTTCCATGTGTATGGAGGGACCTCCTCGCTACAGCCTTGGGTCTATTCTAGGTTTTCCATCCCCGGTCAGAAGAGTTTAGTGGGGGGTAAGTAAGAACGGGCTACAACCCCTTATGGGTCCAAACTCAGAGTCCGGTTGACGGTTTCAACATTTTTGGTGCGGTGAGAGTGGACTGTAGCTAGTACAAGAAAATCTCAAGCTGAGCTTGATGACAGGAGATGGAGGAAATGGTTCCGACCCAGGCAACTCACAGCCACCGACAGCAATGGAGTGGCTGGAGATGTTCGAGAAGTTCAAGCGAGAGGTCATGCATACCATGCAGGTAGCTCTCGCCAAAAGAGGCGAGTGCGAGGCGCCCGTGTTTCCGGTGGTTCCGCCCCACATATCGCAGAGAACGCTCTGGGCCAGCGGCTTGGGAAGGAGGTCGCGGTGGAAGTAAGCGCGCGGGATCTCCCCGGGCGGCAGCTATTTAGTTGCCCGACGAGTGCAAAGGTGTGCGAGCTGACCCCGCGTGAGAGGACCACTTGCCGAGCAGGGGAAGGGAGCCCCTTCTGTGAGTTGATCCTCTCGGTCCCGGTGCCAGAGGGGTTCAGAGGGCTGGAGATGTCTTACTATACCGGCAAAGATGACCCAGTACTGCACCTGCAGTGGTTCGAGGACATGGTCTCAATCCTTCCAATGACAGATGCCTTCCAATGTCGGCTCTTTGCCACCACTCTGAAGGAGAAGGCGAGGGACTGGTTCCACCAGCTTCCGGTGGGTTCCATCTACGCCTTCGAGGACTTGCGTTGGAGCTTCAGGTTGTGTTTCTCAATGTCAAAGAAGAGGAAGAAGGATGCAGAGGCACATTTTAAGATCAAGCAAGGGCCTGGGGAGCCATTGGCCCATTACCGGACAGGTTCCAAGAAGAGGTCCTGCAAGTCCAGGAGGTGTCAGGGTTAACCCTCCAGCTAGCCTTTATAGTGGGGGTGCGGTAGGGATTCTTCAAAATGGGCCTCAAGCGAAAGGCCCCTCTATCCTTTGAGGAGCTAATGGAGCGGGCAGCGGAGGAGATAGAGGGAGAGCCTGCCAATCCTGAGTTTGCAAAGAGGTTGGCGAGGCTGAACGAGCCAGAGGTGAGGCACCAGGAGGGAAGAAGAAGAGAGGAACCCAGAGGTCCAGGGTTTCGGGGGAAGTAGAGGGATTGGGGGTATCAGGATCCCAAGAACCGGCTGGCTTGGAGGCCCCAGGAAGGACTGACGAGAGGTCAGGAAAGATATCACCAACGAAGGGGGGAGAGGAGGGTCAATCATCTGGGATGGAGGCAAGGTCCCAGACCACCTCACCCCCCTCGAAAGTAAGCCATGGCGGTGGGCCGAGGAAGAGGAGGAAGTGGAAGAGGAGGAAGAGAAGGAAGAGGGGGCAGGGTGGCGTTGCCCTATTGTGACTTCCATCAAGAAGAAGGTCACGCGACGGCCACCTGCCTGAAGTTTCTGGAGGTAAGGCGAAGAGGCCAGCAGCAACAGTGACCTGTAAGAATTGAATAAGTGCTACCCGGAGATGAAGAAGATAGATGCGAAGACAGGATGGACGTAGGAGCTAGGGGAGGGGTCAGAGTGATCCATGGTGGGGTGGGAATAGAGGCGACCCGCAAGAGGAGCTTCCAGGCGATGTTCAGGAGGAGTGTCACGTCTACCTCCCAAACCCCACCCCCTTTGGAGAACCTCACCTTCTCAGCAGAAGATATACCGGACTTCGAGACCCATTTTGTGACGCCTTGGTTATCCAAGCGGCGATCAAAAACTTTATGGTCTCCCGAATCTTGGTCGATAATGGGAGCTCCATGAATGTGGTCTTCAAGAAGTCCTTTGACGCGCTGGAGGTGGAAACAAAGAGGGTGTAAACCTCAGATGGACCCTTGTTTGGGTTTTTGTGGGAGAGGAAAGAGGTCGAGGGAGGAGTCGGCCTCCGGGTGACGTTGGGAGGGGTTCCCAGGAACTGTCAGTTCGTCATCGTTGACGCACCAAGCAGCTACAATGCCATATTCAGACGCCCTCTCATCAACACCTTCCGATGTGTTCCCTCGTCCTTCCACCAGTGCTTGAAGTTCCACAGAGGAGGAGTCCAGGTCCGAATCCGGGGGGATGCAAAGGTGGCAAGGCAGTGCTATGTGACTGCCGTCAACACCATCTCCTGGATGGCGGAGGCTGAGCGGATGGACAAAGAGATGAAGGGGCCGGAGAGGCCAGGTAGAGAAGGGAAGGAAGGAGAAAGAGAGAGAAGCATCCCAGGAGAGGAGAAGGAAGTGGCTCCGGAGGAGCATGACGAGCCGATGGAGGAGGAGGCTACGGTGGAAAAGGATACCCTGCCCGAGGAAAGGGAGGAAAAGGGCAGATGGGAAGAGCTGGCCCATCTTAAGGCAGCTGAAGAAGTGGTCGAGATGTAGGTCACCACACAAGGGGGGAGATTGGAGAAGGTGCAGATCAGCGGGGGTCTTGGCCCGGAGGACAGAAAGAGGATGGTGGTGTGCATCCAGATGAACGTGGATATCTTCGCATGGAGCGCAGCATACATGCCAGACATCGATGCAGACGTGGCCTGCCACCGCCTCAACCTGGAGCCAGGGGCCCGCCCCATCAGGCAAAAGAGGAGGGCCATCGCCGACAAGCTGGAGGAGCCGATCCTCAAGGACGTAGAGAAGCTCCTCAAGGCAGGTTTCTTATCAGAGATCCAGTATCCAGGTTGGGTCTCCAATGTCGTTATGGTAAAGAAAGGCGATGGTCGCTGGCGTATATGTATCAATTTTTCTCTATTAAACAAAGCCTGCCCTAAGGATTGTTATCCTTTGCCTCGAATCGACGCTCTGGTTGACTCAGCCGTCGGTTTTTCTGTAATTTCTCTCTTGGATGCTTTTTCAGGTTATCATCAAAAAAGGATGCATCATCCGGACGTCAAATACATCTCCTTCATCACAAGGGAAGGGTGTTACAACTATAAGATGATGCCATCCGGACTAAAGAACGCAGGGGCGACGTACCAAAGAATGATGGACCGGGTCTTCCGGGAGCAAAGAGGAAGAAACTTGGAGGTTTATGTAGGTGACCTCATGGTCAAGAGTAAGAGCGTGAGATCTCACCTCCAAGACCTCGAAGAGACATTTGCCACTCTGCGCAAGTACAAAATGCGGCTGAACCCCCTGAAGTGCGTATTTGGGGCCAGCAGGGGGAAGTTTCTGGGTCACCTCCTTACCCCAGCAGGGGTGGAGCCTAACCCGAACAAAGTTAAATCCATAATAGAGTTGAGATCACCGCAAAATGCCAAGGAAGTTCAGCGTCTAACTGGGAAGCTCGCGAGATTGAGTAGGTTTCTCTCCCGGGCTGGAGAGAGATGCTCCCCTTTCTTCAAGGTGTTGCGAGGTAACCAGAAGTTTGAATGGACGGGGGAATGTGAGGAGGCCTTCTAGGCCATGAAGAGCCAGCTCACCAAGGCTCCGCTGCTCCAAGGTCCTAAGGAGGGAGAGGATCTATCCTTGTATCTTGGAGTCGGGGCTGAAGCCATGAGCTCCATCTTGGTTCGGGAAGAGGGCAAGAATGTTGGACATGTGTGTCACATCCCTTTGTTTTAGAATAACAAATCCCATATTGTATTTGATATTGCTTATAGTGTGTTTATAGTTTGCAGGAACTATAGGTGCAATACTCCATAGGTAGAAGGCAGCATGGAATACAACTTTTGAAAGGAGCAGCGCTACCGCCGGTGCTAACGCTACTGCCAGGCGCTAGCCGTTCGACAAAATTGAAGCTGCGTTCGACGAAATTTCGATCGACGAATTTGGCTCCGTTCGACGAAATTTTAATTCGACGAACTTGAAGCTCCGACCGACGAAAGTTCGTTCCCGATAGTTTTCGCTACCGTCAGCACTATCGCTACCGCCAGGCGCTATCTCAAGTTCATGCACAGCGACGGTTTCGCAACCGCTACCGCTAACCCTATCGCCAGCGCTATCTCCTGCTACCGCCAGCGCTATCGCTACCGCCAGCGCTATCGCTACCGCCAGGAGCTATCTCCAGTTCGTGCACAGCGCCACGCCGCCGACGATGGTTTTGCAACTGCTCCACACGAACACTACCGCAGGCGCTAGCCACTGCCGCAGGCGCTAGCTCCAAGTTCTATAAATTGGAGCTTTGCTTCTCGTTTTGGTAATCCATCCCAGAGAGGTTGCTTGTGCCACAATTCCAGTGTTGTTATGCTGCCGAAGATGGATCTCCAACAAAAAGCTTAAGGAGAATTCTGGAGGAGGGCTACGTCACGCTACATCCGAAGGACGATCGCTTCGACCTCGCTTATACTACAGCGATCCTTCATCCTCAACTCCAGAGATCTCATATAGGGAGTTTTATTATTATTTTCATTATTTCCATTCCATACTTTCTTTGTAACTGTTTAGTTAATTCGCCTTGTGTTGGCGACTAGGTCTGGGTAGGACTTAGGGGGAAATTCGCCTTGTGTTGGCGACTAGTTCTAGGTGATTAGATCTAGGGGGGCTCGAGGCCATATCCGGGGAAGGATTGGCTAGAGCGGCTTGAGGCCTTATCCGGGGAAGGATAGGCTAAAACCAACCGGTTTGTGGGGATACAAGTCGGTATAGAAAAGGAAAAGAAATTCACTTTTGTACGCCTCCGATTTCTAGCGATATTGAAATCAAATTTATGTAAACACCATTTTTATATAAATACAATCATGTCTCTATTTGTGTTTACTTGATTTCTCACTTTTGGCGTTATCTCTAAAATATTGGTTACAAAGCTTTCAATTCAAATCACTTTGTCTAAATTGTTTATCTTAATCTATTTCATCATATAACAATTTAGCACTTGTTTCTAAATCCTAAACTTGCAAATTATGATATTTTCTTTCTTTAGCTAAATTGTTATTTTGTGTTCTCATATTACTTTAAACAATCTAGTAATTTATTTAAAATTATTAAAAGATTTTTATTCCCTTATTCACCCCCCCCCCCCCTCTAAGGGCGCCGTAAGATCCAACAAGTGGTATCATAGCCAGGTTATTCCAAACGGTTTAAAAACCAGGAATAATGGTGTCACATGATCTCGCTTCTACTAGTGGGGGAAACTTTCCTATAAATGAAAAATCTTTAGCACCACCTTTATTTGAAGGCAAAAATTATAATGGGTGGAAATTTCTTATGGAAAGATTTCTTAAATCCTTGGATATTAAAGTATGGAATATTACAATTAAAGTGCCCCCAAGTATTTTAAATAAAAATGAAATGTTTTTAAATGCCAAATCTATGAATAGTCTATATTGTGCATTAGATCAAAATATTTTCAAACTTATTTATACACTTCCTGCTGCTTATGAAGTTTGGAAATTTCTTGAGAATACTTATAATCTTCCTTCCACAGATGATGAACAAGAGGAATTTTTTATGGATCCAAGAGAAGAAATCGATTAGGACTCATGCTTGGAGGAAGAAAAATACTACGTCACAAAATTGGACTCATTTGTTGGCAACACATCAAGCAAAAGAGAAGACGGAAATTCAACTATGGAAGAGGAATGCAAAGAAGATGTCAAAGGAATCGTTGGTCCAAATCTTGCCTCATCCCATAGCAATGTAAGAAAATCAAAAACTTCTCTTTTTGTAACAAATTCCATTTCTAAATCTCGTATGCTTAAATTTGCTAAACGTAAAATTATAAAGTTAAAATTTGTCAATTCCAAATTACGTTTAGAAAATAAATCTTTAAAAGCAAACGACAAAGTATAAACAAATATTTATGTGTTAAATTCTATTTCATGGTCTTTAGTTACAATTCCTACTCCTTGTTTTGATTGCAATTTATTTAAAGAAAAATTCAAGGAAATTGAAAAAGGTCTCTTAATTTCTAAAAGGCATAATGAAAAATTGATAGTTGAAAATGAGGCTTTAACTTATAAGTTAATACAATTAAAATCTTTTGTTGAAAAATTTCAAATGTCATGTAATGAATTCATCATAAGATTTTGAATAACAAGGATAAATTAACTTACAAAATCATTTCTAAAAAGGACCTTTTTCACACATTAACTCAAAAGGAGTTTAGTTTCAAAAAGAATTATGATTCTCACAAAATTCTTAAGAGTCATTATTATAAATCTCAATATATTTTCAATCATGACTCAAATTTAAAAACTCCTTTTCATGAAAATCAAAGTACAAAATATTATCCTTCATATTATAAGAGTATGTC
Organism: Dactylorhiza incarnata; assembly: GCA_033032865.1. Taxonomy (NCBI): domain Eukaryota; kingdom Viridiplantae; phylum Streptophyta; class Magnoliopsida; order Asparagales; family Orchidaceae; genus Dactylorhiza; species Dactylorhiza incarnata. The sequence continues at coordinate 7,830,237 of JAWHQI010000076.1, read as the reverse complement.
TATAAGAAAGAGTAGAAATGAAAATTATCAAAATAAGAATCAATTATTTACAACATTTTGTAACCCACTCTTTCAACAATCACTTCTTAAGAAAGACAATCACTCTTATAAATTTTCAAATAATCCATGTAATAAAATTCATTATGATTATAAACATCAATCTATTTTGAAAAATAACTTGAACAAACATAAATCACAAATGAATTATTTTTCAAACAAATATAATCATATAAAGATGTCACATAATCATAACATGAATTAAAAAGACAAACAACCAAAGTATGAATGGAGGCCCAAAATTAAAAACGAAACACAAACTCCACTTGTAAAGGCCCATTCATCACTATCTCTCCAAAAGCCTACACGATGTATTTGGGTACCCAAAGGAACCATCCTACATGGTCCCCTTTGGATACCTAAATCTCTTATTAATTAGTATCCAATCATTTGCATGAAGTAGAAAAAATTAAAAATGAAATATCAATACTCTACTTCATGATATGCTTATTGCTCTTTTCTTTTGTTTATTTTATATATTTTTAAACAAACATGCTATGATCACTTTATATATCATGAAATATGACTTTCATATATTAAGTCTAATGTTTATCAAATCAAATCTGAATTAAAATTGAACATTAAGTCATATATTTTTCAAAGTGATCTATCTCTCATCTTAAATTGTTTAAATATATCCTTTTAAATCCTTTGCCCATCAATGTCTTGAATTAACATTATCATTTGAATATAAAATTATTTTCAAGACTAATGAAATTATTTTAAAAAGAATTATGGATTTAAATGGTTTATTAAAGGGCTTAAGCTAAAAATTAAAATGCGCAACGTTTTGATTATTTTTCTATTTGTTGCATTTGATAGCCCTTATAATGAAAAATATTATCAAATAAAATCGAAAACAAAAATTCAACTAAACGCATGCTTAATCTTTCAAAAAGCGAGTTTTTGATCAAAACTTCAAATAGCCATATCTTTTGATCCGCTCGTCCGATTTTCGCATTTAATATCTTTTCGGAAAGAGCACAGAAATCTCCATCTATCGGCAAACTAAACTTGCCCATTTAAAATTGTTTGGTGCTGTCAATTTGCCCAATTTGAACTCTGTTTTATAATGCTATCTTAGTTCGCTTGATTCGGAAATTTCTGTGTTTATACATTTTTCATCACATGATATCCTATGTATAATTGTTTCATATTTAGATGTTATGTGTGATGTGTGTCACCATTGTTTGCATGTAATTTAGACCTTAGAATCATCTTTTATCATTAAGATCAAATCAAAAGTTTAATCTTTAGACCTTATAGGTCTAAAGAAAATTAATTTGTAAACTTCTCATATTACATGCAACATTATCTCCATTAATTCTATGTAATAACATTGCATTCAAACGTATCATTCTAGCATCACTTCTTAATTTGTGCTTAAATTTATATGCTAGGTATAACACTTACAATGTTATTTAAATTTGATGATAACTATGTGATTTGAAATTATATAGAATACTAAAATTCCAACAAACACATAGTTTATGGATTAATCATTAGAATATATATATATATGAATATTATATCATAAATCATATATTATCATGCAAAACCAAAGATCAATAGATTCAATTATTGAATGCAAATTTTATTATAAATTTCAAAACATTCTATATGTGATCTTTGTCTTTAATATGATTACATGATCATCATTTCCTAGACTTACAAGTCAAACATACTCATTCAAAAGAAAATCTCCAAATCATATTGTCATAAGTTTAGAAGAACTAGAATTTACATACATCATGATGATCTAACATTTATTTTATGCAAAATCTCTATAATCATAAATCATAATTCATGTTCTATCAAGAAAAATCTCAAAACAAGAATATCACCTAGGAATTATGAATCTTATGATACAAATATGAATATTGTTTTTTCTTTGCATTAGTTGGTGTATGGATATGATTTGATATTGATTGCATGTATCTCATATTTATATAGATTCTAGAATCAACTTTGGAATAATAAAGATACATCAAACATAATCATCACTACATTCTAGATCAATAATTTGAAACTCCATTTTGGAATACATGCAATATTAGTATAAATCTTATGACATGACATTTAACCCAAAACTCATCATTCTAGCATTGTCACTTATTGAATATTAGTAATTGTGCTAGTTATCTCATATCATCATCTCATAATAGTAAAAAAGCTATGCGGATTTATATAACTCATCACATTAAACAAAACCCATAGTTTTTATATCAACCCTTAGATTTAAAAGCATAGGTTGTCCAAAAGATTATTTAACCTATGACTTCATATCTCACAATAGCGGGGGCGTAGGGTTATATACATTAGAGACCTAACCTCTAAGTCATGTCTTGTCCTTAACCGAGGAGGGTTCCAGTGGGGCCTTGCGAGGCACTGGTGGGAAAGAGTGCTAGGTTGAGCGTTCTCTAGTGTGTGCACATGGGATTAACACCCCAACCTACGGCATGTGTGCAGCTCCTCATGCCCATCCGTCACTTAGTACGGGGCTAGGGTATAGACATTTAGTCTGGGTAGTCTTCAATCTTAGGACAAACTTATATTACTCTTTGCATGATCATTTTATTTACATATCACTTAAATCATGCATATTTTGGGTTGTTTAATAAAAAATGTCCTCTTGTGTTTGCATAAATTTTTTTTGGGGCTTAAATGTTTTTGTAAAACACATGTATTTGAAAACGCTAATGTTTTATGCAAATTTGAGCAATCAAAACATCTCCAAAAATTACAAAACTTCTGCATAAGACTACTCTAAGGACACTTAATCAATATCAATAATCAAAAATTTTAAATTCCCAAAAAATCACATACTGTTTGCGGCGCTATCACTAGCGTCGGACCTAGCGTGGGTGTATGATTTTTCTGTTTTTTAAAATTTTTAAAAATCAACAAAAAATGTTAGTTTATTTGTGCAAATTTATTTTTGTGTTTCTGTCTATTTTATTTTTGTTTTATTTAAATTATGAAAAATCAACTATAAAAGTTCAAAATTCAAAAATACAAAAATATGTTTTATGTTTTTCTGTTTTATTCATATTATGAAAAATCAACTACAAAAATTCAAAATTCAAAAATACAAAAATATGTTTTTTTGATATTTGTGTTTTATTCATATTATGAAAAATCAACTACAAATTTTTTTTTTTCAAAAATATTTTTTTGTGATTTTCTATTTTTTTAATTGATTTAAAAATGATAAAACAAAAAAACTGTATGATCTTTATTGCCAATATCAAGCATGTATGAATTCTATTTAGAATTATTTACAATGTTAAAACTTATTCCTTCAAATTACTATGAACATTGTTTTGCTTATCATGCTTTGATATATCTATTTAAAGTGCATCAATTGTATTGAAAAATGTGTAGAACCAAGCTTAGCATGCCTCTAAGTATGAGTAAATGTTTTATGATTGATAATGATACATTTAACTCACTTATTTTGGTAATCAACATGTGTGTCTAAATCTAAAAATGCTTGCTTGTGTATTGTATTTGTACAATGAATTAAAACTTGCATAAGTTTATTGCCTACACTACATTTGAATTGCACTTATTGAAATTTAGAAAAGTGGTTAAGTTAAAAATTTTTGTTTGCAAAACAATTGTATTCGGAGAATGTTGTCTCACAAATATGAACAAAAAAAATTATATATATGTAGACAAATACAACTCCACCAAGCACTACTTGAACCTCCTGATAAGTCTTCATAAGCATTGTGAGGTTGAGCACCTTGGAAAGAATAGTAAAGTGTCTTGTGCAAACTTTGATGATTACACCACTTTGTTAAAAATTATGTGCATTAAAAGTGTGTGAAAGTAATTTACTTGTGTTTTATTGTGCACTTTACTTTACATATGTCTTGTATTTTGATGATTTAAATCAATTGTTAACATTGCCCAAAATACACTTATGTGCACATCGTTATCTTTCATAACACTTCTTCTCATGAGTATTGGATTCTAATGCTTTATCTATACTACTCTTTATGTAAGAAATGCACTAGATAACCTAGCATGATCTCTACAATGTTTTGGTATCTCTTGAACTCTAAATTAAATAACATTGTAGTATAATATCTCTTTGATATGTTCATTTCATGCTTGGTATTTTTATGAAAAACTTTGAGATTTCAAAACGGTTGAAACATCTTTGAATTTTGAACTAAAACTCATATTTTTACTTATGATTTTCATGCTTACAAAAAGATGTTTATTATAATCTTCCGCTTGCTTACAACTCTTATCTTTATATTTGAAATCTCTTATATATGTTATGCTTAAACTCTTTATCATTCTTTATATTTCGAAAAGCTCGATCATGATATATAAATGCCTCCTTACTACCCTCACCCCACCTTCTTTTGATAATACCAAAAGGGGGAGATTAATTGAAGAAATCTATATATGAGAAATATAGATAAATAAGGGGAGACTAATTCATGAAATCTATCATTTAGGGGGAGTAACACATAAATTGCATTTATGTAGGGGGAGCATTAAGATAGGGGGAGTATGCACATTATCATGCTTATCATATACTATAGTTGCACTATCATCTTGTTTATCATTTACTATAAACACTATTGTTGATTTCTTGCTAAGTGGATTTGTTATTATCAAAAGAGGGAGATTGTTGGACATGTGTGTCACATCCCTTTGTTTGAGAATAACAAATCACATATTGTATTTGATATTGCTTGTAGTGTGTTTATAGTGTGCAGGAACTATAGTTGCAATACTCCACAAGTAGAAGGCAGCATGGAATACAACTTTTGAAAGGAGCAGCGCTATCGCCGGCGCTAACGCTACCGCCAGGCGCTAGCCGTTCGACGAAATTGAAGCTGCGTTCGATGAAATTTCGATCGACGAATTTGGCTCCGTTCGACGAAATTTTCATTCGCGAACTTGAAGCTCCGACCGACGAAAGTTCGTTCCCGACAGTTTTTGCTACCGCCAGCGCTATCGCTACCGCCAGGCGCTATCTCAAGTTCGTGCACAACGATGATTTTGCAACCGCTACCGCTACCCCTACCGCCAGCGCTATCTCCCGCTACCACCAGAGCTATCGCTACCGCCAGGCGCTATCTCCAGTTCATGCACAGCGCCACGCCGCCGATGGTTTTGCAACCGCTCCACACGAATGCTACCGCAGGCGCTAGCCACTACCGCAGACGCTAGCTCCAAGTTCTATAAATTGGAGCTTTGATTCTCGTTTTGGTAATCCATCCCAAAGAGGTTGCTTGTGCCACAATTCCAGTACTATTATGCTGCCAAAGATGGATCTCCCACAAAAAGCTTAAGGAGAATTCTGGAGGAGGGCTACGTCACGCTACATCCGAAGGACGATCGCTTCGACCTCGCTTATACTACAATGATCCTTCATCCTCAACTCCAGAGATCTCATATAGGGAGTTTTATTATTAATTTCATTATTTCCATTCCATACTTTCTTTGTATCCGTTTAGTTAATTCGCCTTGTGTTGGCGACTAGGTCTGGGTAGGACTTAGGGGGGAATTCGTCTTGTGTTGGCGACTAGTTCTAGGTGATTAGATCTAGGGGGTCTCGAGGCCATATCCGGGGAAGGATTGGCTAGAGCGGCTTGAGGCCTTATCCGGGGAAAGATAGGATAAAGCCAACCGGTTTGTGGGGATACAAGTCGGTATAGAAAAGGAAAAGAAATTCACTTTTGTACGCCTCCGATTTCTAGCGATATTGAAATCAAATTTATGTAAACACCATTTTTATATAAATACAATCATGTCTCTATTTGTGTTTACTTGATTTCTCACTTTTGGCGTTATCTCTAAAATATTGGTTACAAAACTTTCAATTCAAATCACTTTGTCTAAATTGTTTATCTTAATCTATTTCATCATATAACAATTTAGCACTTGTTTATAAATCCTAAACTTGCAAATTATGATATTTTCTTTCTTTAGCTAAATTGTTATTTTGTGTTCTAGTATTACTTTAAACAATTTAGTAATTTCCTTAAAATTATAAAAAGATTTTTATTCCCTTATTCACCCCCCCCCCCCCCCCCCCCCTCTAAGGGCGCCGTAAGATCCAACAAAGAAGCAGCTGCCCAGTTACTATGTAAGCAGGGTCTTGAAGAAGGCAGAGCTCTGATACCCTATTTTAGAGAAACTGGCTTTCGCTCTGGTCATCTCGGCCAGGAAGCTCATGCCATACTTCCAGGCTCATTTGATCCAGGTGGTAACTGACCACCACCTTCTCAAAATTTTTGAAGGGGTAGAGCACTCGGGGAGGCTCGCGAAGTGGTTGGTAGAGTTAAGTGAATTCGACATCACCTTCGTCCCCCGATTGTCGTTGAAGGCTCAAGCAGTTGCGGATTTCATGACGGACTATGTGATCGAAATGGAGGAGGACCAAGCCCTTCGTCACGCCCCTTGGTGTTGGAGTTACCATTGTGATCTAGAAGTGGTCAAACATGTAATGTCACTGCCAACGCGATATGAGCCTGCAGGGTCGCACATAAGAGCATGTGGAGAAGTTGGAAGATTGACTATGTTGGTAAAGGTTACCAATCACCATATAGAATGGGAGAAGTCCAGCAAATGTTGCTGTCTGAATTCGTCGGTGTTTGTCCGGAAAGCCCGCGACCTCCTCTTGCTGGTCAAATTTTTCGGTCTCAGCGGTCTCAATTTAGGTGACCACCCAGATCGCCAGCTGCCTCCTCGACTGGAATTTTCTAAGTGCCGAGCGGTCAGAGAAGTGTGAGACCGCCAGCTTAAGCGGTCTGATCGTTTTTCTTTTATTTGTTATTTGTATTCCTTTTCCCTGCCCTGGCTCTCCTGTATCTCGGGCAGCCCGTAGTTTTCAGTTCTGCCCGTTTGGGCAGCCCCCTCGTCTATAAATAGAGGGGTAGGGGTACCAGAAAAAGGACTTTTGGCTCCGAGGCTCCAGCTTACAACCTTTGTAAGCGGTCTCATTTTTTCGTGATCGCCTTTTTGTGATCGTTTTCCCTCTCTTCCAGCATTTTCTGTCTTAGTAACCTGCACTTCGCAGTTTTCTCCCATCCCTTTTTAGTGTGAATTTTGGAGGTACCATTTTTGGCACCAACAGAACGAACACGCAACCTTCAGATTCGAAGTGTCAGGTGAAATTCTTAGACTTTCAAGATGGTTGATCGTCGTAGAGGTCGTCCCCTGCGATCTCCCAGCGTTCCCCCTTCCGATCACAATCCGTTAGAAGCGCTTGAGCGTCGCTTCGAGATTCGTGTTGAACAAGCTCTCCGTGAGGCCGCCCGAGCTAGGCAGGACGCCGCCTCTGTTCAGCAGGAGATCGCGCGGTCTCAGCAAGAGGCCGCTCGAGATCGGCAAGAAGTCGTCCGGGCTCAGCAGGAGTCTGCGAAACAGATTGAGGCTATGAACCAGGTTCTAGCCGCGATCTCCCAGAAGATCCTTCCTCAAACCTCTCAGGTCGCTACTCCTGACCGCATGGCAGGCGGTCACCCGAGCGATCACCCCGTCTTTCAGCCCGCAGCTCCTCAGCGATCTCAGCATGAGGAGTTCGCCGCCCGCCGTAATTCTTTCCGAGCCGCAGCCCAGGGGCCTCCGGCTCAAACCCTGAATTTTGAAGAAGGGTTTGCTTACCCTCAAGATCCTCCTGCCTCTTTTCTTCCTCCTCCAGGACCTTCTGTTTTTGGGGAGCCTTCCCCCTTTACCGATGAGATTCGTCGGGATCCAATTCCTCATGGATTCAGAGAGCCCCGTCTCCCTGTGTATACAGGAGAGACCGACCCGATGTGTCATCTTCAAGCCTTCGAGTCTGCTGTTGCCCTCAGGACCATTTCAAATGGAGTGAGATGTAAGTTGATGGTCACCTCCTTTGATGGGTCGGCCATGGAATGGTTCTATAAGCTGCCCTGCCAATCGATCTCGAGCTTTGCTTCCCTGAGGCAAGAGCTCCTTCTAAGGTTTGCCACCACAAAGAAAAGGAAGAGTGGTCCTGCGACCCTCTTCAAGATTAAGCAAGGCGACAACGAAACTGCGGCGCATTTCGTTGACCGTTTTCAGAAAGAGATCTTGGGAGTTAGAGATATGGATCCCGAGCTCTATATGGTAGCTTTGATCAGTGGCCTGCAGGAGGGTCCTCTGAAGTTCAAAGTCACAACCAAGGAGCCTAGCTCCTATCAGGAGCTGATCAGCATTGCCAATCACTACATAGAAGGGGAGATCAACAACCCTACCTATGTGAGCAATTTGACAAACAGGGCCACTCAGAAAGGCTCTGCGGGATTTTATCCGGCTCCGTCTTCCTCAAAACCTCGACCAGAACTCCCACCTCCAGCTCCGAGAGGTAAGAATTATCGCAACGGCCACTTCAATCGAGGTAACCATTCTTTCCCACCTCAAGGTTCATTTCTTCAAACCCCTGCTACCCCTGCTGCGCAAGTCACCCCAGTCCACAGAATCCATTACGCCCAACCTCCTATTCTGCCCATTCCTTCGCTCTACAACGAATCCCAAGAGTCTTTTACAGACTTTGGTGTTTCTATGAGTGAAGTGCTCCAAATCCTTCAAAAGCAACCCTTTTTCAAGAAGCCAGCTCCGCTAAACTCGGATCCAAAGACCAGAAATCCTACTCTCTACTGTGAGTACCATAGAGATAGGGGACATTTGACAGAGGATTGTAGAGCTCTCCGCCTGTTCTTAGAGAAGCTTCTGAAGGAGGGTAAGCTTCGAGATCTCATCCAGAAGAATGATTCTGCCAAAGCCTCAACCTCCAAGGCTAAGGAAGTAGCGGAAGTCCATAGGGAATGCGAAGAAGTGGACGATATTGGCCATCTCGGCAATATCGGCTTTCCCAATGAATGTGTGGATGCTGATGACGAAGGCGCCTTGGGCAATCTCTTCTGCATCCACGGAGGTGCAGGTCCAGAATCTTCAAGGAAGGCGAGTCTGAAAAGGGTTTATCAATCAGAGGTTGCTGCCACCTCTTCAGCCCCGGTCCGGGGAACGGTCACCTTCGGTGACGAAGACCTTCCTCAAACCGCAAATCCTTTTGACGACGCGGTCGTCATCAAAGCTGTAATTGAAAATTATACAGTAGAGAAGATTCTGATTGACACGGGAAGTTCAGTCAATGTGCTCTTCAAACCCGCCTTCGAGGCGCTGAAGACAGGTAAAACCCTCCTTTCAACTGAAGGCCCCCTCTATGGTTTTTCAGGAGAGAAGAAAGAAGTAGAAGGGCTCGTCACTCTTTCTGTGATTCTGGGAGGGATAGTGAAGCTGATCAAATTCATAGTCGTTGATGCTCCCAGTAGCTACAATGCCATCTTTGGAAGACCCTTCTTGAATGCATATCAGGCCATTATCTCCACCTATCATCAGGCGGTGAAGTTCGCCTTGAACGGCAAACAACACCGAATCAGGAGCGACCCAAGGAAAGCTAGGGAATGCTACGTAAAGACGGTCAACATGATCGTGTCCCCTTCTCCCCAAGAAGTCATGATGGCTGAATCAATTGAAGTTCCTGAGCAAATCCAAACTGCAGAGGAAATTGAGGAAGGTAAGAGATGGAGTTCGCTTGGAACCTGCCCAAGCAACTCAAGAGGTTCGAATCAGCGAGGAAGATGAGAGCAAGAGCCTCTCCATCAACGTTGAATTATCCGAAGCTGACAAGAGTCAGCTCATCTCTTGCCTTCTGCAAAATCTGGATATCTTCGCTTGGTCAGCGGATGATATGCCTGGAGTGGATCCGAATGTTGCTTGCCACCATCTCAATCTTGACCCAAACTTCATCCCGATCTAGCAGAAGAAGAGGTCTGTTGCAACTACTCTAGCACAGCCCATCCGTGAGGAAGTAGGGAAGCTCCTGAAGGCAAAGTTCATCCAACCAATCCAATACCCAGAATGGGTGTCAAACGTTGTAATGGTAAAGAAGTCAGGTGGGAAGTGGAGGATGTGTGTCGACTTTACTAAACTCAATAAAGCTTGCCCCAAGGATTGCTACCCCTTGCCTCGGATAGATTCTTTAGTAGATTCCGCGATAGGTTATTCTTTTATGAGTTTTTTAGATGCTTTTTCGGGTTATCATCAAATCAGAATGCATAAACCAGATATACCTCATACTTCATTTATCACAAATGATGGTTGCTTCTGTTATCTCCTAATGCCTTTCGGGCTAAAGAATGCTGGAGCAACCTATCAGAAAATGATGGATACAATGTTCAGGAGTCAAAAAGGAAGAAACCTTGAGGTATACGTTGATGACCTCTTGGTAAAAAGTAAACTATTCTCTTCTCAGCTTAGAGACCTCTCGGAAACTTTTGCAACCCTTCGAACTTTTAATATGAGGTTGAATCCGTTGAAGTGTGTTTTCGGGGCAAGTAAAGGAAAATTCCTGGGTCACCTCCTTGCTCCAGAAGGGCTGGAACCCAATCCTGACAAAGTGAAAGCTATTCTGGAAATGCCACCTCCCAAGTCCCCAAAAGAAATTCAGCAGCTGGGAGGGAGGATGGCAGGATTAAGTCGCTTTATCTCCCGTTCAGGAGATAAGAGTGCACCTTTCTTTAAAACCCTCCGGGGAGGGAGTAGGTTCGAGTGGACAAAGGAATGTGATGATGCTTTCACTCAGCTGAAGAAGCAATTGACATCAACTCCTTTGCTCCAAAGCCCGCGAGAGGGAGAAAATCTATTTCTATATATGGGAGTCGGAGCCGATGCCATAAGCTCTGTTTTGCTCCGAGAGGAGAAAAAGAAGCCATTTCTAGTCTATTACGTGAGTCGAATCCTGAAGAATGCAGAGACTCGTTATCCTATTCTCGAAAAGTTGGCTTTAATGCTTATAACTTCAGCAAGAAGATTAAGACCATATTTTCAAGCTCACTCGATTTTAGTCGTTACTTATCTTCCATTAAAGAGTGTCTTGGAGAAGCCAGAGCATTCGGGCAGGTTGGCAAAGTAGGCAATAGAGCTCAGTGAGTTTGACATATCCTATGTTCCAAGGATGGCAATCAAAGCTCAAGTCTTAGCGGACTTCATGGTGGATGCTAAAGAAGTTGAGTCGCAGAAGGGAGTCGGAGTGCCCCTTGCCTGGAAAATCTTCGTGGATGGAGCCTCAGGGAAAAATTCTTCCGGAGCAGGAGTTTTCTTAATCAACCCAAATGGAGTAAGGCTGGATCAAGCGCTGAAGTTCTATTTTCAAGTAACAAACAATCAGGCGGAATATGAGGCTTTGTTAGCTGGTCTTAAGTTTGCTAGAGAGCTGGGGATTGATGATGTCAAAGTCTTCACAGACTCTTTAGTGATGGCACTTTCGAAACTCGAGATAGTATTTTAAAGCGGTATCTAACTCTGGTAAAAATCGAGGTAGGGAAGTTTAAAAGCTTTACCATTGACCATATTCCAAGTGGTGAGAATGTGGAAGCAGATGAGTTGGCAAAATTTGGACTTCTCTCGGGAGGAACAACTTCGGAATTGTTTCTCCCGGCAATTGAAGAAGGAGAGGTCATGGAGATTGATCAACATCCGTCTTGGATGGATCCGTTTGTTCTATATCTTTCAACTGGAGAGCTCCATTCATCAATAAAGGATAGGAAAAGGTTTAAACGGAAAACGGCTAACTATTATCTTGTTGCAGGAGTGCTTTATAGAAGAACTTTCCTTTCGCCATTAGCGCGGTGTGTTTCGGAGGAGGAAATTCCAACGGTCATTCAGGAGGTCCATTCTGGAGAATGTGGAAGTCACTCTGGAGCTAGAACGTTGGAAAAAAGAATTCTAAGGCAAGGCTATTTTTGGCCTCAAATGAGGAAAGATGCGGAAAAATTTGCTAAGAAATGTGTAAAGTGCCAGAAGTTTGCTCCTCTGCAAAATTAGCCGGCTCAACAACTCAAGTCGATAGCAACTCCATGGCCGTTTGCAGTTTGGGGAATGGATTTGATCGGGCCTTTTCCTATGGCAAGTGGGCAGCGTCGATATGTTATAGTCATGATTGACTATTTCAGCAAATGGATAGAGGCAAAAGCATTGGCCAAAATTACGACTCAAGCCGTGAAAAATTTTATTTGGGGAGAGATAGTATGTCAGCATGGAATTCCAATGGCAATCATCACGGATAACGGTTCTCAGTTCAATAATTCAACTCTTGTTAATTTCTGTAAACAAATTGGCACTGAGCTACGTTTCGCTTCTATACATCATCCAAGAAGCAATGGGCAAGTAGAGGCCGCCAACAAACTCATCATAAATCTCTTGAAAAAGAAGGTAGAAAATGTCAGGGGCAACTGGGCAGAACAACTACCTTCTGTCTTATGGGCCTTGAGGACAACTCCATGTTCTGCTACGGGAGAGACTCCATTCAAATTATCACACGGTTCCGAAGCCCTTATTCCGATGGAATTTGAAGTAAAAAGCCCAAGGGTATTATTGGCACAACAGAATCGAATTGATTGGATGGAAGAAAATGATGAGGAGTTGAAATGTAGCCTTGATTTAATTGAGGAGTTGAGAGATACGGCGATCATCAAACAAGAAGAAGCGAAAAGAAGAATGGCGAGGCTATTCAATAAAAATGTAAGAACCAAAGAATTCGCTGCTGGCGATCTAGTCTTGAAGAAAGTAGATGCAGCAGCAAGAGCCGGTTCAGTTGGAAAGCTTAACCCAAATTGGGCGGGACCGTTCGTGGTGAAGAGTGTGCTTAAAAATGGTGCTTACCATCTCTAAACTTATGAAGGAGAAGAATTACCTCATTCATGGAGCGGAGATGATCTCAAGCTCTTCTTTTCCTAAAAAGTTAGTATCTGATTCATTCATTCTTTTTCTCGCTTTTCTTTTCTCAAACATCACGCAGGTATTGTCAAAACATTCGCAATACAAGTGATGGACGACGAGTTTTTTAAAAAAAAAAAGAGGTTGGTTGTTTTTTGAAAAGCCAAAAACCTGTCAAATGAGACATCGACGGATCCTACTATCTTCCCCCTCGACTTGTTAGCTCGACGTGTAATTCTGCCAGGACCACAGATGTCGGGGAGATTTCAAATCTGTGTAGCAGTAGCTCGCCAAGCTCGAGCGGTGGAAGTTTAGGATACCAGGTCCTTGCTGACATCTGGCACACCTCAGCATATCAAGGAGGTCTAGGTGGCTGGCTCAGCTCTGTCATGCATTAAGAAGGACATTGTTACGATCTTAATGATCTTTCACGGAAAGCAATATCGGTATAGCCTCAGCGGCATGACCACACCTGCCCTACCGATCATTTTGGTCTGTAACTTTCGAATACTCGTTGAAGCGTGGTTAGGAAAAGAAGGTCGGAAACATCTATGACCGCCACCTGAATCTCGAAGTATAATCAATCAGGGAAAGCAATGTCGGTATAGCCTTATCGGCATAACCACACCTATCCTACGGATCATTTAGAAATTCTCCTTCTCTCCTCTTCCCACTTCCCATTTCTACAAAGTCCCATTTATCTCCTAATATTGAGATCGGGCGGTCAGAGGTTTTATGAGACCACATTTTTCCTCTCTTCAAAGGGTGACCTACATTATCCATGATTAATAGCTTGATTCTTCTCCAGGATCTGGGTGAAAGTGATCGACAATATTAATTTTTTGAAGGAAGTTAGAATCGCCCTTGGTTCGCTGTGATCGCCAGGACTTGGGAAGAAGTGATCGTCGGGCAGGACTCTCCAAAGATGATTGAAATTACAACTCAGGAATCCTTTGTTGATAGAAATCGGTCTGATCATAATGAGATCGCAATCTGGATGTCTCTTATTATTCAAAACTATATGAGAATGCTCTTAATCCTTCATTTCCCATCAAGTAATAGTTGGGTTTTCTTCAAAGTAGCGGTCTGAGTACATTGAGATCGCCAGACTGATATTCAAGAAGATTTATTGTCAAGTTAATATAACTAAGTGTTTTAATTTTCTAGCAAGCGACCTAATTATGCTGAGATCGCAGAATTGTCATTTTATGCGAGGTTCAGGATTTCTATCAAGTTTTCAAACATCAACATGAACTAGAGATCGACGAAATCTAAAAGCGTTGAGATCGAGTGCTGAATCTATTTTAAGAACGTAATCGCGTACGAAAGAAGCTGTAGAGGAAACAGTTAAGATTAAATTATTTAGAAACCACAGGAGACCGTCGGTTTGTCTCCTCCAAAATTTGGTTGTTTGAGATTGTCGGTCGGGTCCCCCATTTCTTCAGTGGTATTCTTTTCAACGATCTCCAGAAAGGCTGGAATTGACAATCGTCACCCCAAGAAAAGGCTAAGGATAAAACTACAAGGCATCAAGAGTATTCTTCCCAAACGCAACGAGCGATCAGAAAGAAGTAAGACCGCACTCTGTCCAGTCAATAATATTTAAAGATCACAATCTGGTATAATGAAGATCGCTAGCGACGACCGCCACGAAGAGAGTACTGTAAGATGTTTTCTTTTCTAGTACTCAGATTTTCATAAAATAGTACTGGCAATTGGAGGATCGCAATTTATACTTATAAAGTAATTATTCAAAATTTTTTATAAAGATCGATAAAATTTAAATGTATTAAAATCGAATACCAATTTCACCTTAAAGTGAAGAGACCGCATAAGGTATAAACAACATAGAAGAAGTATAAAAGCATAAATCGGATCGTAAGAGGCAAGAAAGTCAATATTATCCTTCATGTTCATTCAAAATATTTAGGTACATCAGACTGGCCGGTCTCCAAAAAATAAGAATTACATATTATCTACTCATTTTTTCGATCTCTTGGGAGACCGCTCATCTAAAGAGGAGGACGAGCCGGCCTCACCAGAAGATTCTTCCGAGCCCTCTCCTGGAACTTTCGACCCAGAGCTTGAGGCCGCTCCTGAGCTCGTATCTTGGCCTTCTACATATTGGCTGTCGCTCAGCTGGTCTCCATCTTCGATCACGACGTCTTCCTCGTCATCAGCGGACTCTTCAGTAGTCAAAGATTGTTCAGCAATTCTTCTTGCCGCCTGAGGGAAAAGAGCAGCAAAGGTTGTATCTTTATACTCCTCAGAAAGACCGCCTCGATTTCGGAGCTCCGTGATTACTTGCTCGGCGGTCTCCCTTACGTGGTGCGCCATTGCTCTCTTAAAATCAGGATTATGGATGTCGTAGGTCATTTCCTTCGCCCGCTGAAGAAAAGAGATGATCAGATCGCGCGGTCTAAACGAGTTCAGGAAAAACATTTAGTAAAGAGATATAATACCAGCAGATCTTCATTTTCCTTCAAGACGCTTCGGAGAGTTCGCCCCATATGATGCTGAAGAGTGGCGTTCCGAAGGGCCGTTTGAGCACATATATCTGGAAGCAGGTCGGTCTCGATATCAAAAATCTCAGCCGTATTTTTCTTTCCGTATAAGGCCGCGGTCACAGCAGTAGCATGGTGGGTCAGTTTCCCGCTCCAGAGGGGGAGATCGGTAGAAACTCTCACGGTCTTCCCTTTGGCGCCCCATTTGAGTAAAGGTTTGCCTTTTAAGTCTTTCTGATGACGCATATAGCAATGCAGAGGAAATGGCTCCGCAGCGGTCTTAGAAGAATTACCAGTCTCAGCGGTCTGAAATTTTTCTTCTCTCTTCAATCTTCTTTCCCTTTGGGTAAGTACTTCTTCAGCAGGTGCTACCGGGTCCTTCGTCGGAACCGCAAAGGATGCTGAAAATGGAAAGTTAGAGAAATATAAAAAAAAATATGTATAAGCAATACTGGGGGATCGTTGGAAACAACTCACTTTCTTCAGGAGCGATCTCAGCGATCTCAGGCCAGATCGCCAGATAATGAGTGAGATCCAGGCGCTTTCCAGCCAGAAATGTCAGAATCTTTAACTCTTCCTCTGAGATCGATTTGCTCTTCTGAAAAATCTTGTCAGGTCGCGGAGAAGGGCGACTCTTGAGACCGCCAAGATCGCCTTCGAACACAAGGAACCTCTCTGTCCAGAAGGGAACCTTGTTTGGAAGATTGAGAACTTTGAATCCTTCAGTAGAAAAGTATATTAACCCTTTGAATTCCTCTTTCTTTTGACCTTCTTTCAGGACCTTAGCGGTGAAGGACGCACGGAAGAGCGCCATCGTGAATTTTATCTTCTCCGATCTCAGGTAGTTTATAAAAACACTAATAAGACCAATCGAGTTCGGCGGCAGCTGGGCGAGCACCAACCCATAATACTCCATGTTCTCCAAAAACTCCCAAGGGAGAGGAATCCTCAACCCACACTCGAAGTGATCAATAGGGATGATGAACTTCTTCTCCTCCCCAAAACTGAGCCCTTCGGTCTCAGTTGGCGGTCTCACGACAATTTGAGTCTGGATCATGTGCTTCTTCAAGAACTCAACATATTCTTCTTTTGAAAGGTGGCAAGGTTTGTGATCGGCTCTGAGGAAAATTGAGGGAGCAGTGGCTCGAGCGGACACCATTCTTGGAGATCGCTGTGACCGGTGCTTAGGGCGCATACAAAGAATATAAAATAAAATCCAAAAGAGCGGCTATTTATAGTGAGCGAATGATGATTTCGTCATCATTACTTTTTCTCGAAGACCGCCCAGTGAAATCTCTCGGATCGCCAAAACCTGTAAGGAAGCCAATGAGGTATTGGCATCTTTTCGACCTCAAAAGAGAGAGACCGCAACATTTCAGATCACAGTGCAAACAAGCAATACAAAATAGCAAAAAACATCACAGCAGAATAGGAGATCGCAAGCAAAAGGAATTAAAAACGTATTATACAACAATTGTTCATCATATTACAAAATCATATGAAAGAGGAACGTCAAATGTTTATTTTGAATGAGGCCTCTTTCTTCCTACAAAGGCCGCGATGTCTTGCATCTCATTAATAGAGCTGAAGGCCGAAGCAAGACCCTGGTTCGCGTTCATCGCGGCCCGGTGAATCCTTGACATTTCTTTGTCAACTATTTCCATGGGGACAACCATGATCTCGGAGCTCGGCCTCATATCCTGGTGATCGCCAGATGGTCCCGGTCTCATCGACATTCTCGCAGTGCCGCCCCTTAGCGCAGCAACCTCAGCAGATAAAGCGGCAGATTTTCCCTTGTAATATTCAACGTCTTTCTCAGATCGACGGAGTGCTTGAGTAAGCTCGCCAATCTTGAGACTGCTCGCCTCTTCCGCTTTTCGGTGTGACTGGATGAGCTCGCCGGCTGGGTCATAAGCTGCACGGAGCTTCTCTTCAAGGCCGCGGATCTGATCATGATAGGCGCGTTCCCGAACCAACATAGACCGAACATCCTCAAACATAGGATTGAGGATATTGGCATGTTGATCGGAGATCGCAACCCTCCGCGCCGGAAGTTCCCCCTCTTCCATCTCAAGAATGTTTTCATCTACGAACAAAAGAGCAAAGGTTAGTTCAGTCTTCAAAAACTCAGAATAACAAGGTTCGCAAAGAAAGGATACTTGGAAAGGAATCAAAACCGCAGTCATGCAGCATATTTTCAATATTAATTGTGACCGTTGGTTCTGCGGTCAGTACGAGGCGGTCTGATCCCCTCAAGCGTTCGAGGTTCATTCTTTCCAACTCTCTCTTTTGCGACCTCTCTCCTTCTTTTCTTCTCCTCTTTAACTCCGCATTACTAACAAGGATATCGTCAGTTTCAATGATAACGACCTCATGTTTTCGTTCCGGAGAATCAGGTCGAACTGTTGGAAGAGGAAGATTTTCTAACGATCTGGCCATGATCAACGCCTTACCAGTTCGCAGAGCGGAAACCGCATTCGCGCGGTCTTCTGCTGCTCGGTTTAGTTCCGCCTCTTGAGCAGCAGAAAGGGTTGGAAGACCGCTTTATAGTGCGGCCCTTTCCTTGGCAATCTGCCGGTTCTTTTCTTCTGCCTCCAGTTCAGAAGCCATTCTCTTTTGTTCCTCGACGGCCGATAGGGCCGCCTTTTTCTCTTCTTTCTTTTTCTTCGCAGCGGACTGGGCTGCTTTCCTCTCTTCGTCTTCTTTCTTTTTCTTTGCAGCGGCTTGGGCTGCCTCCTTTTCTTCTTCTTCTTTCTTTGCAGCGGTCTGGGCTGCCATCCTCTCTTCTTCCTTTTTCTTCGCTGCGACCTGAGCCGCCTTCTCTTCTTCCATCCTCTTCTTCTCCTCCTGTTCGGCGGCGATCCTACCTGCTTCCGCCTCTTTTCTTTCCCTCTCTTCTCGATCCCTCCTTTCCCTATCTTCTCTCAGCTTCGCTTTAGCAGTGGCGATCTCCTTTTCTTTTTCCAAAATCTCTTTTTCAGCAGCGGCTGCTCTAAGACTTTCCGCCTCAAAAGGGTCAAGCACCTGTAAGGAGGAACAAGAAAAATCATTAGAAGAATCTCCTTCAAGGTAGGCGATCAGTTCAGGATCGGCCTCCCTTGAAAAAGCTGAGATCGCTGAAAAAGAAAGGAGATCGGCCGCGACATTTACCTCCAAAGGAGCATTCTCAGGATCCTTGAGGTCGCCACCCTCGGATTGAGCGATCGTCTTAGAGGCGGTCACCCCTTTGACATCATCATTTTTCGGTTTCTTAGCACTCTAAGTAGAAGGATTTGAATTTTTTCTTTTACTCGCTTTGGAAGAATCCAGAGAATTGCCTAACTGTTGCATAATTTTTTCAGCTTCAGCCTTTTTCTCCCGCAGCCCAGCAAGGATAACCTCTGTGGAAGCGGTCTCATTATGTTGAACGGTGGTAAGACCGAGCGCCTCCACGGTTTTCTGGTAATTAAAAGAAATGGAAAAATCAGGAAGGATCAGTTCAGGCCCTGAAGAACTAGATGATAAAACAGCGGCAACGCGATGTAGTGAAACCTCATTTTCAGAAAGAATGGTGATTTTCTCCGGAGAAGGTCGCGCGGTCTCCTTAGACGTGCCCGCCTCGGGTGAAGTCTTAACGACTTTCACAACCTTTTTCGAAGTAGCAGTCTTCCTCTTCTTCTTCTTTTCAGAGGAGTCCTTTCCCGGAGAGTCGAACGCAGACAACAATGTTGACATTATCGAGCTTGACTTATCAACTTTTTTAAGACCGCATGCAAGGTAAGCTCGTTTACTTTTTCAGGAAATTATGATTTCACAGACCATCGGAGGGGTATTTATAGCCCGGGGGGCATTGATGGCGATCGCGGTCTCAGCGGTCAAAGCTTACATTTTCGAAGTTCCAGGTGCAACTTAAAAATGGGCGGGGATTATGTTTGTCCGGAAAGCCCGCGACCTCCTCTTGCTGGTCAAATTTTTCGGTCTCAGCGGTCTCAATTTCGGTGACCGCCCAGATCGCCAGCTGCCTCCTCGACTGGAATTTTCTAAGTGCCGAGCGGTCAGAGAAGTGTGAGACCGCCAGCTTAAGTGGTCTGATCGTTTTTCTTTTCTTTGTTATTTGTATTCCTTTTCCCTGCCCTGGCTCTCCTGTATCCCGGGCAGCCCGTAGTTTTCAGTTCTGCCCGTTTGGGCAGCCCCCTCGTCTATAAATAGAGGGGTAGGGGTACCAGAAAAAGGACTTTTGGCTCCGAGGCTCCAGCTTACAACCTGTGTAAGCGGTCTCATTTTTTCGTGATCGCCTTTTTGTGATCGTTTTCCCTCTCTTCCAGCATTTTCTGTCTTAGTAACCTGCACTTTGCAGTTTTCTCCCATCCCTTTTTAGTGTGAATTTTGGAGGTACCATTTTTGGCACCAACAGTCGGGTTTACACGGATAGAATTCGTCGGATTCGTCGGGATTCGTCGGATTGTTCCGTGGAATTTTGACGAATTGTTACAGAGATCCTTAACTCGGCAAATGTTGCCGTCTGACATGATTCGTCGGATTCGTCGGGATTCGTCGGATTGTTCCGTGGAATCTCGACGAATTGTTACAGAGATCCTTAACTCGGCAAATGTTGCCGTCTGATGTGATTCGTCGGAATTCGTCGGATTGTCCCGTGAAAACTCGACGAATGCTGTTCCGTGGAATCCCGACGAATTGTAACAGAAGCCCCTATTTTGCTGTGTGGTCTGCGGATAGCGATTCTTCTAGAAGCTGTTTATCCTTTGGGTATAAATAGGACTTCTTTTAGGGTTCTCATAACTTACGAAATAGAAGCCGATAGAAGGAGTTCCCCTCTCGCTCGAACCCTAGACGGAAGTGTTCCGCCGTTCTGAATCGCCTCCGCCGACTTCCTCTCCGACGATTGTCGTCGGTGTTGTTCTTCCTGAAGTGGATCTAGCAATCCGTGGAAGCGCAAGGTGTAGTCTTCTTCTCCCGGCTCGTATGGACTGCTGTAGAGACGTAGACATTATTCTACGTGAGAACTCTCTTTGCCGCCGACAGGAATCTTCTTCTTGGAGCATCTAGGTTGGATTCGATCCAACTCCGCAAAGGTAATTTCATACCTAGCATTTTTATTAACTTCTTGATTCAACATTCATGGCCCGATCAAAGACTTTTGGGTTGTTTCTCTTTATTTCTGCTACGCCTACATGTGATGTATGGTCATAGAAAAACCCAACAGTGGTATCAGAGGGAGGTTCTGGTCATGAATGTTGTTTCAGAAGTTAGGTTATTCCAGTACGTGCAAATCTAGGTATTTGGAAGCGTTCTAAATGTCAAGATTTCTTCTTGGAATATCACATTTGATGTGATTTTGTGTGGTTTCTGGTGGTGGGATTTCAAAAATTTGGTCAGACCACCGTCAGGGGCGCGGCCCCTTGGAACCCCGCCAGGAACGTCTGGGATTTCGTGGTAATTTCTAATTGTTAGAAATTGTTGTCACCTTAGCAGTAACCGTCCCTCAAGTGGTTAATGAACCCTTGTATTGTTTTTGATTTTGAATCCAACAATGAGAGACGAGCTTGTCTACTGCTTTAAGTCGAGTTGCCTTTGCCTTTGTCCAATGCATGTAAATCTGAAGGTTTGGAAGAGTTCTAAATGTCCAGATTTAGCCCTTTTCGTCTATCAAAGGTTGATAGTCTTATGTTGTGCACATAAGGGATACATGTGGATTTTAGAATGCTTGTTTTTCTGTGAATGTGCACTTTGATCAAATGTTGATCATGGTTAAGTGTTAACCTATTATTTAAAATTAAAATCCCTTCATCAAATATTAAGTGTTCGGATGCCTTCTGATGGATGACACTCTTCCTGCCTCGATCGATGAAGTGTGGGCTTGCCAAAGCAAGCTGCATTAATCTATCTTGGTAAGGGTGCGAGCGGATAATTGTGATATCCCACTGTCGACATCGGGTCTAACTTAACTAGGTGACCTCAAAGGTTGAGTGCCTAGAGGCATAGGGTTGGCATGCACCATATGATGGATGCGAATAAGGAGTTATTCACCAGCCATACAAGAGTTGCATGAGGATGCAATTGGCAAGCGTTGCCTACCTAAATAACCGCATTATGAGAGGAACGCCAAAGTGGACTCGTGGTGTTGGTGAAATACGGATCTTGTCCACTAAGAGAGTAGCTCGCATGGACTCTCCGAATTGATAGTGAGGGCTATCAATTTGAATAAAATAGTGGGAGTATTTAATTGAAGTCCAAATTAAAATAAATTGTTTTTGGAAATTTTGGTACAGATTAAATTCTGCATGAATTCTTGTAGAATTCCATGGCAAGTGGTTCACATTCCACCTTGTCCCTAAGAGCTATCCTTGAGAAGGACAAGCTTAGTGGGACGAATTACATGGACTGGTATAGGAACCTGAGAATTGTTCTCAGGCAAGAGAGAAAGCTCTA
The DNA here is from genome assembly GCA_033032865.1 of Dactylorhiza incarnata. NCBI lineage: Eukaryota > Viridiplantae > Streptophyta > Magnoliopsida > Asparagales > Orchidaceae > Dactylorhiza > Dactylorhiza incarnata. The sequence goes on along the minus strand of JAWHQI010000076.1, from coordinate 7,808,494 downwards.
CGTCTTGGAAGAAGAAGCCCCCGAGGTGCCGACCGGGAACTCGTCCCGTGTTGATAAGGATGCTTATAAGAAGTATACCGATGACGCCTTAGACGTCGAGTGCCTTATGCTTGCCACCATGAACTCTGAGCTTCAGAAGCAACACGAGAACATGGGGTGCAAGGAGATTGACGAGCACCTAAAGAAAATGTTTCAAGGGCAAGCTCGTCAAGAGAGGTTCGATGTCACGAAGGCATTATTTCAGTGCAAAATGGGAGCTCGAGACTCGGTTGGTACTCACGTACTCAAGATGATTGGGTACATAGAGAACCTGGAGAGACTGGGTTTTCCTCTGGGTCAAGAGTTGGCCACAGATCTTATCCTGCAATCGTTGCCGGATAATTATGAGCAGTTCGTCTTGAACTACAACATGAATGAAATAGACAAGACACTGCCCGAGCTCCTAGGCATGTTGCGAACTGCCGAGATAAATATGAAGAAGGCCAAGCCTGCTAGTCCCATTTTGATGGTACATAAAGGCAAGGGTAAGGCAAAGGGCTTCAAGAAGACGAAGGTGGGACCTAAGTCACATCTTGAGCCCAAATCTTCTGCGCTGAAAAGGAAGAGCACCGTGAAGGAAGGGAAATGCCACCACTGTGGCAAGGCTGGTCATTGGAGGAGGAATTGTCCTTCGTACATTGACGGTCTGCAGAAAATGAAGGGAGGTATGACTTCCGCTTCGAATATTTACATTATAGAGATAAACTTTTCTGCTCCTTCATCTTGGGTATTGGATACCGGATGTGGTTCTCACATTTGTACAAATGTGCAGGAACTAAAAAGGAGAAGATTGCTGAGTAAAGGAGAGGTGGACCTGCGCATCGGCAATGGAGCAAGAGTTGTTGCTGTAGCCGCAGGGGTTTACCGTCTTTCTTTGCCCAGTGGGCTTGTAATAGAACTTAATAATTGTTATTATGTTCCGGCCATAACTAGAAACATTATATCCATTTCATGCTTAGACATGATTGGATTTTCTTTTATAATTAAGAACAATTGTTGTTCTATATTTAAGAATGATGTTTGTTATGCTGTAGCTCAATTGTTTAATGGTCTTTATGTTTTGAACCTGGACCATCCGATCTATAATGTAGATAATAATAAAAGACTAAGAACAAATGACTCAAATCCTACATATCTCTGCATTGTCGTTTGGGCCATATAAACGAGAAGCGCATATCCAAGCTCCATAAAGATGGACTATTGGACTCATTTGATTATGAATCATTTGAGCGATGCGAGTCTTGTTTATTAGGCAAAATGACTAAAGCCCCTTTCACTGGTTATACTGAGAGGGCTGAGGATCTCTTGGGTGTTGTACATAGTGATGTATGCGGACCCATGAGTTCTATGGCTAGAGGTGGGTATTTTTACTTCGTTACATTTACTGATGATTTCAGTAGATACGAATACGTGTATCTTATGAAGTGCAAATCCGAAACTTTTGAAAAGTTCAAAGAGTTTAAGAATGAAGTGGAGAACCAATTGGGTAAAAAGGTTAAAGCACTCCGATCTGATCGAGGTGGCGAATACCTGAGTCATGAGTTCCGTGATCATCTGAAAGAGTGTGGTATTGTATCACAGCTCACTCCACCTAGGACACCGCAGCATAATGGTGTGTCTGAGAGGAGAAATCGTACTCTGTTAGACATGGTACGGTCGATGATGAGTCATGCAGACTTTCCTGTTTCCTTTTAGGGTTTTGCTTTAGAGACTGCTGCAATGACACTGAATCGCACTCCGACGAAAATGGTTCTAAAGACACCATATGAGATATGGACTGGGAAGCGTCCTAGTATGTCATTCATTAAAATTTGGGGCTGTGAGGCATACGTACGACGTCAAATGCCTGACAAGCTGGAACCCAAATCAGATAAGTGTTGTCTGGTGGGATATCCTAAGGAAACGAAAGGATATTACTTTTACCTACCGTCTGAGGGCAAAGTGTTCGTCGCAAGGACGGGTGTCTTCTTGGAGAAAGAGTTCTTGTCAAGAAAGACGCAAAAGGTAGAACTTGAAGAAGTTCAAGAACCACAAGTAGTGAATGAACCAGAATTGGAATCTGAGCCAGGACTACAAGATGTTGTAGCTAGAGAACCTGCTCAAGAGACACAAGTCCTACGTAGATCTGGTAGACCAAGATTTGAGCCTGAGAGATATGGATTTCTCGTGTCTCAAATAGGTAATGTGCTGCTTATGGATCATGATGATGAACCAGCGACCTACCAAGAGGCTATGAATGGACCGGACTCCGACAAATGGCTTGAGGCTATGAAATCCGAAATGGACTCCATGTATACAAACCAAGTTTGGAACTTGGTGGAACCACCTGAAGGGGTACGACCCATAGGGTGCAAGTGGGTCTTCAAGAAGAAGACCGACATGGATGGGAATGTACAGACATTCAAAGGGCGACTGGTGGCTAAGGGTTTCAAGCAAATTCATGGTGTTGACTATGATGAGACCTTTTCCCCTATTGCCATGGTAAAGTCCATTAGGATATTGCTTGCTATTGCTGCGTATTATGACTACGAGATCTGGCAGATGGATGTCAAAATGGCTTTCCTAAATGGAAACCTCCTTGAGGAAGTGTACATGACACAACCCGAGGGTTTTGTATCCCCAAATGAAGCCACTAAATATGCAAGCTGAATAGGTCCATCTATGGATTGAAACAAGCCTCTAGAAGTTGGAATCTTCGTTTTGATGAGAAGATCAAAGAGTTTGGTTTTGTCAAGAATGAAGATGAACCGTGTGTTTACAAGCGAATCAGTGGGAGCATTGTTGTCTTCCTGATATTGTATGTAGATGACATGCTGTTGATCGGGAATGACATACCTACCCTGAAAGTTGTTAAGAACAACCTAGGGAACTGCTTTTCTATGAAGGACTTGGGTGAAGCGACTTACATACTCGGTATTAAGATCTATAGAGATAGATCAAAGAAGTTGCTGGGTTTGACCCAGAGTACGTACATTGAGAAGGTGTTGAAGCGGTTCAACATGCTTGAGTCCAAGAAAGGATTTTTGCCCATGTCTCATGGTGTAAATCTCTCTAAGGACCAGTGTCCAAAATCTTGCGAAGATAAGGACCGCATGAAGTTGATTCCATATGCTTCGGCAATTGGGTCAATCATGTATGCAATGTTATGTACTCGACCCGATGTCTCTTTTGCTTTGAGCATGACTAGCAGGTATCAGTCTGATCCTGGTGAATGTCACTGGATAGCCGTAAAGAATATCCTGAAGTACTTGAGAAGGACTAAGGATGTATTCTTGGTATATGGTGGAGAGGAAGAGCTCGTTGTAAGTGGTTACACGGATGCCAGCTTCCAAACTAATAGGGATGATTCGAAGTCTCAGTCAGGGTTTGTGTTTTGCCTGAATGGAGGAGCTGTGAGCTGGAAGAGTTCCAAGCAAGAGACAGTTGTTGATTCTACAACTGAGGCTGAGTATATCGCTGCGGCAAATGCAGCGAAGGAGGCTGTATGGATTAGGAAATTCATCGGCGAGCTAGATGTAGTTCCTAGCATTGTTGGTCCCGTAGTTCTCTACTGTGATAACAATGGTGCAATTGCATAATCTAAGGAACCTAGATCACATCAGCGCTCCAAGCACATACTTCGGCGGTTCCATCTTATTCGTGAGATTGTCGAACGAGGAGATGTGAACATTTGCAGAGTGCCGACTGAGGAGAATATTGCAGATCCACTGACAAAGCCTCTCGCGCAGAGAAAGTATGATGGTCATACTAGATCAATGGGTATACGATACCTGAGTGATCAACTCTAGTGGGAGTCTTGTGGGTTGCATGTAAAATATATATATTCTGTTGGCTGTTTATTATTCATATGATGAATTGTGTACCAATTATTTCCTTTTACAATTAATGGCAAGTTCTTTTATTATGATATACTGTTTCTATATGATAGAATAAAATTCGTGATAAATACCCTTAGAATGTTCGCTTCCATAGGACATCAAGTACGTGACTTGAATGTGAGAGCCTATGATTTCGAAGCTTCATTCTTAAAAGGTCCCTGGTCGAGGTATCATCGTAGAAGCTAAGGGTGATGATGATACATTAAGACTAGCATGTGTGTTGACTGATGACCGGTTCTCACAGGTCATGATATTGTGATATCAAGTCATCACGTGGGTACTTGTTAGTGAACAAGTTGTACTGGACAGACCCAACCTGAGACTACTTTGTGGATTGTTACTTAAAAGTGTCACAAGTAGGTCTCATTTGACAATGGTGTTGTGGTCCTTTGACCTGAAGTCACAGCATTCATCGAGTGAGGAAGAGCGTGGTTTGATGTCATCTAAAGTCTTCCTTGAAGAAGGTTGATGATAAGGGTGGTCGTTGGGTACGTTACGAATCATTTGGGTGTTTGGGTGTGAGCAGATATGGGATTTGTCCTCCTATATAACAGGAGTTGCATCCATGGGCCCCTTGGTGGAATTGGACTGAGAAATGCATGGCCATGCTTGGTAGAGTCAATATGTGATATTGAGCTCACCATTCTCTGGAAGTCCGTTCTAGATCAAGAAACTTGGATTGAGCTATTATGAGGGTGGCACGGTCCATGCCTCTAGTTCTTTCCGGATGTAAGGGACAAAGGGACAAAGACAACGCTGGAACATTGGTCATAAAGGCTTATGAGTTATGAACTCTTATTGCTTGGGGAGCAATGATGCATTGCTAGATGCCGCTCATTGTTTGTGAGGTTTTTGTTTGATACTTTCAAGATCAAGTGGGAGACTGTTGGAGTTACCATTGTGATCTAGAAGTGGTCAAACATGTAATGTCACTGCCAACGCGATATGAGCCTGCAGGGTCGCACATAAGAGCATGTGGAGAAGTTGGAAGATTGACTATGTTGGTAAAGGTTACCAATCACCATATAGAATGGGGGAAGTCCAGCAAATGTTGCTGTCTGAATTCGTCGGGTTTACACGGATAGAATTCGTCGGATTCGTCGGGATTCGTCGGGATTCGTCGGATTGTTCTGTGGAATCTCGACGAATTGTTACAGAGATCCTTAACTCGGCAAATGTTGCCGTCTGACATGATTCGTCGGATTCGTCGGGATTCGTCGGATTGTTCCGTGGAATCTCGACGAATTGTTACAGAGATCCTTAACTCGGCAAATGTTGCCGTCTGATGTGATTCGTCAGAATTCGTCGGATAGTCCCGTGAAAACTCGACGAATGCTGTTCCGTGGAATCCCGACGAATTGTAACAGAAGCCCCTATTTTGCTGTGTGGTCTGCGGATAGTGATTCCTCTAGAAGCTGTTTATCCTTTGGGTATAAATAGGACTTCTTTTAGGGTTTTCATAACTTACGAAATAGAAGCCGACAGAAGGAGTTCCTCTCTCGCTCGAACCCTAGACGGAAGTGTTCCGCCATTCTGAATCGCCTCCGCCGACTTCCTCTCTGACGATTGTCGCCGGTGTTGTTCTTCCTGAAGTAGATCTAGCAATCCGTGGAAGCGCAAGGTGTAGTCTTCTTCTCCCGGCTCGTGTGGACTGCTGTAGAGACGTAGACATTATTCTACGTGAGAACTCTCTTTGCCGCCGACAGGAATCTTCTTCTTGGAGCATCTAGGTTGGATTCGATCCAACTCCGCAAAGGTAATTTCATACCTAGCATTTTTATTAACTTCTTGATTCAACATTCATGGCCCGATCAAAGACTTTTGGGTTGTTTCTCTTTTTTTCCGCTGCGCCAACATGTGATGTATGGTCATAGAAAAACCCAACACTTGGAAGCTGTTGGTCGACAGGGCATCATGCAAGAACTCCTTAGGGCGAGGAGTGGTGTTGGAAAGCCCTCGCGGAGTGAAAATTGAGCAAGCATTGGTGATACATTTTCCCGTCACCAACAACTAGGCGGAGTACGAAGCAGTGATCGCCAGCCTACGTTTGGCCCAGGAGTTGGGAGTTCACGATGTGGAAGTCCTTACCGATTCAATGGTGGTTGTCTCGCAGATTAAGGGTGAGTTCGAGGCAAGAGAGCCCACCCTCATGAGGTATCTGGCCAAAGTAAGGGGTCTCATCGGAATATTCAAAACCTTCTCTATCAAGCACATACAAAGGGAGGAAAGTTTCCGGGCAGATCGGCTGGCCAAGTCCGTCCCTCGGGTCGGAGGAACCTTGATAGATCTGTTCTGCCCTTTGATTGAGTAAGGGGAGCTCATGGACATAGAGCAGCCGCCCTCGTGGAAGGACCCTTTCATGACCTTTCTGGCGATGGGCAAGTTTTCGGAATAGGTCCCAGATCAAAGGCATTTTCGATACAAGTCCGCCTACTACGTGCTTCATGAAGGGGACTTGTATGGAAAGACCCTCTCCGGACTCTTGGCGCGATGTGTCTCGGAGGAAGAAGCCCCGAGGGTCCTGGAGGAGGTTCACTCCGGCGAATGTGGTAGTCATTCGGGGAGCAGGACATTGGAAGCAAGGATAATGAGGCAGGGGAATTTTGGCCGACCCTGAGCAGGGACGCGGCGGCATTCGCCAAGCAATGTCGAAAGTGCTAGTTGTTCGCCCCACTTAACCTTTTGGCGGCTCAGAGGCTAAGGAGCATCACGGCGCCCTGGCCCTTCGCCATAGGGTGGATGGATCTGGTAGGACCTTTCCCTCAGGCCAGTGGGCAAAGAAGATTTCTCTTGGTTATGATCGACTACTTTTCAAAATGGTTGGAGGTCAAGGCTCTTGCCAAGGTCACCTCCCAGGTAATCCATAACTTCGTATGGGGAGAGATCATCTGCCGACATGGGCTTCCTCAAGCCATAGTCACAGATAACGGTCCACAGTTCGCCAGCGAGGAATTCATCAGCTTGTGCAGATAGCTGGGGATAGACCTCAGGTTCGCATCCGTCCATCACCCCAGGAGCAACGGACAGGTGGAGGCGGCAAATAAGATCATAGTAAACCTGCTCAAGAAAAAGGTGGAGAACTTGAAGGGGAACTGGGTGGAGCAACTCCCCTCGGTCCTATGGGCTCTAAGGACTACCCCCAACACCGTCACTGGTGAGACCCCCTTTAAGCTCTCTCATGGTTGTGAGGCTGTAATTCCTGTGGAATTTGAATTCCAGACGCCGTGGGTAAGGGTCGTCTCAGATGGTGATGAAGAATGGAGGAAAGGAAATGAGGAGGAGCTGCGACTCTCATTGGATCAGATCGAGGAAGTCCGAGATCTCGCCGCATTAGTCAAGAAGAAGTCAAGCGGCGGATGGACAAATACTTTCACAAGCATGTCAGGATCAAGCAATTCGAGAAGGGGGACCTTGTGTTGAAAAAGGTCGACGCGGCCGGAAGGTCAGCCACGGTAGGAAAGCTCAATCCCTATTGGGAGGGGCCCTATATAGTGGAAGAAGCCTTAAAGTCAGGGGGATATCGCCTCCAGAATATGGAGGGCGAGTTTGTTAGTCATACGTGGGGTGATGACGACCTGAAACGCTTCTATCCTTAATTCCATGTAATAAGAATACCTATGTTTTGTATTTTATCTTTCTTACGCATACAGGGATAAATGACTTGCAAGATAATGATAGAAAACATTCAAAGGTTGGCCCCGAGCAGACCCGCTGACCATGCTCTCACCTAGCTGGCAGAGTCGAAGGCTCACTCGGTGGCAGGTTCTAAAGGTCCAAAGGTTAGCCCCGATCAGACCCGCTGACCAGGCTCTCACCTACCTGGCAGGGCCGAAGGATCACTCGGTGGTAGGTTCTAAAGGTCTAAAGGTTGGCACCGAGCAGACCTGCTGACCAGGCTCTCACCTAGCTGGAAGGGCCATAGTCTCACTCGGTGGCAGGTTCTAAAGGTTCAAAGGTTGGTCCAGAGTAGACCCGCTGACCAGTCTCTCACATAGCTGGTAGGGCCGAAGGCTCACTCGGTGGCAGGTTCTAAAGCTCCAAAGGTTGGACCCGAGCAGACCCGCTGACCAAGCTCTCACCTAGCTGGCAGGGTCGAAGGCTCACTCAGTGGCAGGTTCTAAAGGTTCAAAGGTTGGCCCCGAGCAGACCCACTGAACAGGCTCTCACCTAGCTGGCAGGGTCAAAGGCTCACTCGGTCGCAGGTTCTAAAGGTTCAAAGGTTGGCCCCGAGAAGACCCGCTGACCAGGAACTCACCTAGCTGGCAGGGCCGAAGGCTCAATCGGTGGCAGTTCTAAAGGTTCAAAGGTTAGCTCCGAGCAGACCCGCTGACCAGGCTCTCACCTAGCTGGCAGGGCCGAAGGCTCACTCGGTGGCAGGTTCTAAAGGTTCAAAGGTTGGACCCTAGCAGACCCGCTGACCAGGCTCTCACCTAGCTGGCAAGGCTGATGGCTCACTCGGTGGCAGGTTCTAAAGGTTCAAAGGTTGGCCCCGAGCAGACCCGCTGACCAGGCTCCCACCTAGCTGGGAGGGTCGAAGGCTCAATCGGTGGCAGGTTCTAAAGGTTCAAAGGTTGGCCCCAAGCAGACCCGCTAACCAGGCTCTCACCTAGCTGGCAGGGCCGAAGGCTCACTCGGTGGCAGGTGTTGGATCGGTCGACGCCCTTAGAGGGGGGGTGAATAAGGGTTTTCAAAAACTTTAGATTTTATTTAGAAAAACTTTGGAATATTGCAATATTAAAACAAGAAGTCAAGTAAAACAAAAAGAGAGACAAGCTTTATTGATATTAAATATGTTTTACAAAATTGCTCTCAATGACGCTAGATATCGGAGGCGAATAATAAAAGCTCTTTTCGTTTTCTATCCCGACTCGCTTCCCCACGAACCGGTGGCCCTAGCCTTCTCCTTCCCGGATTCGTCCTCAAGCCGCTCTAGCCAATCCTTCCCCGGATATGGCCTCGAGAACCCCCTAGACCTAGCCTAGATCTAGTCGCCAACACGAGGCAAATTTCATCCCTAAGTCCTACCCCAGACCTAGTCGCCAACACGAGGCGATTTCACTACCGTTTACAAAGAAAGATAAATAAAATAATAAAAACTCCCTTAAGATGAACTTCTGAAGATGGAGGCGAAGATCCGCTGTAGAATCAGCGTTTGTCGAAGCGGACTTCATTTGGATTCGGCGTGATGGAATCCTCCTTCAGAAGTTGGCAGAGCTTCGCTGGGACCTCAAATTTCGGCCAAGACAAGCCTCTGGAATTCTAGCACTCTCTCTATGAGGTGTATGCAATAGGTATCTTGAAAACAAAGGAGAGGGGGTCCTTTTATAGCCAAAGCGCTGCCGCCGGCGCTGTCCCTGATTAAGTAACATTTTGCGCGGCAGGATCTTCAATCTGCGGCAACATTTTGCTCTATGCCTCTTGTGTGTCATGCTATCGCCAGCGCTAGTAGCTACCGCCGGGCGCTAGCTCCTTCTAAAAACATTGCCGGAATCGCGCTAATCATCGCTAGCGCCGGGCGCTATCGCTACCGCCGGCGCTAGTAGCTATGTTGGAATTCTGGCCTCAATTTTGGGGACAACTATCCTTGAGTCATGTGGACTTTAATTTCCTGCACACTTAAACACACAAGATCAAATACACATAGGATTTGTTATTCTCAAACCTAGGAGATGCGGAATATCATGTTCCAACAAACTCCCCCTTTTGATAATAACAAATCCATTAATGATAAATCAAAGCATTAATAAATAAGCATGATGAAACAATACTTGTGTATGTGTGTGAGAGTGATGACATAGGATAATTATTGATTTTAGCATTTAGAATTGCTCCCCCTAAATACATGCTCCCCCTAAGTGAATGCTCCCCTAATATGTAAGCTATCATCTGAATTTGTCATGTTGGGTTTATGATAGCGGGTTATATTTATCATGTTAGTTCTCCCCCTTTGTTATTAGCAAAAGTGGGTAGGGAAACAAAGCACCAAAAAAGTTTGTAAGTACAAAATAAGGCTTGATCGAGATTTTGAAGTAAATGATAAGGAGTTTTAGAATTGTTTTTCATTTAAATAGATCAGAGTTATAAGCATTACAAAAATTTTCATAGAAGGAAATCAGAGTTTTTAGCTTAAAGAGGTAATGATTTCCAAATAACAAATCTACCCAAACAATATATCTACACCCTAGCCCCGTACTAAGTGACGGATGGGCATGAGGAGCTGCAAACATGTCGTAGGTTGGGGTGTTAGTCCCATATGCAAACACTAGACAAAACTCAGCCTAACACTCTTTCCCCCTAGTGCCTCGCAAGGCCCCACTGGAACCCTCCCCCGTTAAGGACAAGACATGACTAGAGATAAGGTTATCTAATGTCTACAACCCTACGCCCCCGCTATGGTGAGATATGAAGTCATGGATAATAATTATTGGAAACATTTAAGCGTTTTAAATCTAATGACATAGCCTATGGATTTATATTTTTATTTGAATTTATGAAAGCACTCACATAGCTTTTTTGAAGTCCATTAATAAATCAGAGTTTTTAGCGTAATAATATTTTCATAGAAATAAATCAGAGTTTTATAGCAAAAAAAATCAACCAATATAAAGTTTATCAAGCAAGTCTACCACTTGTTGCAAGAAAGGAATTTGAAGATTCAAGTGATGATACACACAAAATAAAAGACTCTAAATAAGCATGAAAGCGCAAGGTAAAACAATTATATGGTTATGACGCGGAAGACTTATCGAAATACAAGAAACATCTAATAGTAATGATAATCCAAAAAAGATATGAGTTAAAGTTCACAAAAGATGATGTTTTTGTAAATCATTTTTTAATTAGATCTTTAAATTTGATAATAACCAAGCATGAAATAATGTTTATCAAAAAGAGATTACCACAATGTTACTTTAATTCATAATTTCAAAAACATACAAAACATTGTAGAACACATGCTAGGTTATCTAGTGCATTTCATAAATAAAAAGTAATATAGAATTAGCATTAGGATCCAATACTCATGAGAAGAAGTGTTATGGAAGATAATGATGTGCACATAAGTGTATTTTTGAGTAATGTAAACAAATGTTTTAATCAAAAATACAAGATATATGTAAAGTACGAGCACAATAAAACACAAATAAGATTACTTCCACACACTTTAATGCACAATAAAAAGTACAACTACCAAGGTGCTCTGCACACATAATGCTCATCAAGACTTATCAGGGTGCAAAGTAGTGCTTGGGGGATCACATATTTAAATTTAATATTGAAACTAGTGATCCGGTGTACTTAAGAATAAGTGGTTTTTATTTTGAAAGAAGGCTATGGTTTGCACAAGACACTTTACTATTCTTTCCAAGGTGCTCAACCTCACAATGCTTATTAAGACTTATCAGGAGGTTCAAGTAGTTCTTGGCGGAGTTATCTTTGTTAATTTATGATATTTTTTGTACAAAGTTCTCCGAATACACTTGTTTTTGCAAACCATTATAATTTTTGAAAGAAATAAACCACTTTTCTTAACTTTTAAGAGTGCAAAATAAAGGAGTGTAGGTAAGATACTTGTGCAATTTTAATTTATTTGTACTAATATAAAGCATACACAAGCATTCTTAGATTAAATACATATGTAGACAATGCCAAAAAAAGGTGAGTGAAAAAATATCATTATCAAACATAAAACATTTCTCATACTTAGAGGCATGCTAAGCTTAATCCTACACAACTTTTAAACTATAATTGATGCACATTTGAATAGATATATCAAAGCATGAAGAAAGACAATGTCCAAAGTAGTTTACAACAACAACAACAACAACAGAACCCATATAGTCCTCAATCATTGGGGATATGGGCGGGGAAAGATTGGAAACAGACCTAACCTTTGGCCCTATGCACAAAGTGGCTTCTCTCAAAGGAGAAAGACCGAACCTTTGACAATAAATGCACAAAGTGGCTGCTCACAGATTACCACTGAAATAGTGGCCCCCTATACTGTCACGTTTGCTGCGGAATCATGCCCTCAAATCAAAGCCAACGACATCAGAGAGGGCAGACCAAAGAATCCATTTTGATTTATGTGCACATAACCATGCTTCCTTCATTCAGCATCCAGAGCATTGGCCTTGCACAAAATGTCCAAAGTAGTTTGAAAAGATAAATTGCAATATTGTAGAATTTCTAAATAATAGATTAAATCATGCTTGATTTTTCACAAAAATCATACAGTTTTTTTGATAGTTTTAAAGTTTTATATTTTTGTATTTGATTTTAGCAAATAAAAGCATATTTTTTTAATTTTTGTTTTTGTAATTTTTATATTTGATTTTTGCATAAAGATGAACTTTAAACAAAGGAAACAACACAAGCGAAAAAGAAAAACATATTTTTTGTAATTTGGTTTTTGTAGTTTTGTATTTGATTTTTCAAAAAATAAAGAAAAACAGAAGTGCAAAACTAAGTAGAAAATATAGATTTATATATTTTTAGGGATTTTTCGAATTTTAAAAAATACAGAAAATCGAAAATGGACGCTAGCGCCTGCGGTAGCGCTAGCGCAGGAGACAGTGAATGATTTTTTAGGATTTTGGAAATTTTAATTTTGGATCTTGATTAAGTGTCCCAATAGTAGTTCCATGCTGAAATTTCAGATTTTTAGGAAATCTCTAGATAGTGCAAATTTCATGAAACATTAGCGATTTTGTATATGACTTTACCAACTAAACTTTGTAAGTGATATATTTCATTATATCTCCATATTAATATTTTTAAGGCTTATATTTACCAATGTAGTTTGAAAATGATATGAATTGTAGCATGAGAGGTCATGAATGAACAAATCAAATATGCATGATTTTAGAGATTAACAATAATGTTCATGCACAATCATACCATGATAAGCCCTAGATGAGAATACCCAGCCTATATATCTTGGTAAACAAATAAAGCCTAACATAGACAAAAATATTCTTTAGGCGACAATGTTAGTATGATAAGTTTGAGATTAATGTTATACTAAGGTTTGTTGATACAATGTTTCAACTTATAGACCTAGAATGGAGTGACGATTTTATTTGATTAGATATCAAGATTATTCAAAGGTCTAAACTAGAAATAAATCGCAATATACACCAACCATTATAATATCAATTGTCATCAGTTAATATATCAATTATAATTCACATAAATGTGATAGAAATAATTATTTTTAGAAGACTTTTGATATGACTTATGATGTTAGAGAATTTTAGCAAAGGACATCAATAGATCATAGTGGTGTTTGTGAATTCTATATTCATTATGAAGATAAATTCTTTCAATACATTTTAGTGATTTTCCTTTAATTAAGAATTTTGATTTAGATCTTTGAATTTTCTTTTAGATCAAGTTATTTCACTAAACCACTTATTGGTGAAGGCTAAGAAACTTAATAGCCAAATAACCGGATTTAATTTGAAATATCTTATAGCAAATTTAGAGTTTGATTCATATGGATAATATAAGATATTTAGAAGCAATGAATATAAGAATAAAAGATAGGTCATCAAAATAAAATATGATTTTGAATTTTGATCAATTTGATTTTATGAATATATTAAGCTTTTAAGAGATAAAATCATATTTTTAATACTGTATAGGATGACCATGACATGATAGTTTAAAAGAAATAGGAAAACAAGAAAAATTGAAAGACATGAAGGCATATCATGAAGTAGAACTTTATATATTTCATTTTGAAAGGATTCTACTTCATGCAATTGATGATACCTAATGAATAAGAGATTTAGGTATCCAAAGGGGACCAAGTGTGGTGGTTCCTTTGGGTACCCAAATATATCGTGTATGTTTGTGGGTAGTTAGTGATGAATGGGTCCTTTCATGTGAAGTTAATGTTTTATTTTTAATTTTGGGCCTCCATTCAAACTTTGGTTTAATGTTATTCTTATATGTCAAATTTCCATTATGATATTCTTTATATTGATGATTATGATTGTAATGATTATTGAAAGTATTTTTCATAGGAAATTTGTGAACGTTTAATTTTTCGTTGGGAGATGATTGATATTGTAAATGATGATGATGATAGTGTTTTGGAATTTCATTTACAATCTTTTGATGTTTTTTATTCCCATTGTTTGGTTTATTCATATTTTGAGATATCATATTTAACTTTCTTTTAGAGTTTGTTTGATATTGAGAATTTTTCTTTAAGATTTCCTTAAGCAAGATAATTTTAGTTTCTAATTCATTGTTCTTAAGTTTCAAGTTATGTCTAGCTTTGTTATACGCAATTGTGCTATTTTTAAGAGTAGAAACAATTGAATCAATATGGTTTTGGTATTCATTTCTGTATTCCTCAAATGTTTCATCCATCTCTTCAATTTCAATTTTATAACTTTTGCATGTAGCACAATCACCTTTTAAAAATGAATTTTCTAAAGATAATTTTTCATTATGTTCTTTTATACAAATAATTTCTTTTTCAAGTTCCTTAAGTTTTTCCTTAAAATTATCACAATCAAAACAAGGTTTTGTGTTTTCAAGTAAAGGAAAAGATGGTGAAACCACATCACAATTAGATTCTAAATTAACATTAGTTTTTAATCTCTTATTTTCTAAACGTAAATTTTTATTAGTAATTTTCAATTTCTTGATCTTACGTTTACCAGTTTTTAGTATATTGAAATTAGAAATGGAAGTTATCACACAAGAAGAAGATTTTGACTTTCTTACAGCGCTTTTGGTAGAGGCAAAATGTGTGCATGAAGTTCCTTCGTTATCTTTTGCGTCTTCCTCCATCATAGATGAATTTTCATCTTCTTTTTCTTTTGATGTATTGCTCTCTTTTTCCAAGTTAGTTTCCATGATTTCCATGGCTTTGCAACGAGAGAGATCTTCTTGAATAGTAGTGGATGCTTGTATGTTCTTCTCCTCCTGTGTTTGATCTATACCTGGGAGAGGAAAATCATACATTTCTTCAAGAAATTGCCAAACTTTGTATGCACTAGAAAAGCAATATATTAATTTGAAAATTTCATTTGATAGAGCACAAAATAAATAATGTTTGGCTTTTGCATTTAGTTGACGTTCTTTTTTATTTAATTCATCTGCAGGTCTTACAATGGCTAAACTCCATACTTCGATATCTAAAGTCTTAATAAATTTTTCAATTAAAATTTTCCATCCTTTATAATTTCTACCTTTGAATAAAGGTGGTTTAGGAGATTTTTCTTCTTCTTCAAAATTACCCCCACTGAAAGAAGCGAGATCATGAGACGTCATTATTCCCGGTTGTTAAGCTGATTGGAATAAAACCTAGCTCTGATACCACTTGTTGGATCGGTCGGCGCCCTTAGAGGGGGGGGTGAATAAGGGTCTTCAAAAACTTTAGATTTTATTTAGAAAAACTTTGGAATATTGCAATATTAAAACAAGAAGTCAAGTAAAACAAAAAGAGAGACAAGCTTTATTGATATTAAATAAGTTTTACAAAACTTGATCTCAATGACGCTAGATATCGGAGGCAAATAATAAAAGCTCTTTTCGTTTTCTATCCCGACTCGCTTCCCCACGAACCGGTGGCCCTAGCCTTCTCCTTCCTGGATTCGGCCTCAAGCCGCTCTAGCCAATCCTTCCCCGGAAGTGGCCTCGAGCACCCCCCTAGACCTAGCCTAGATCTAGTTGCCAACACGAGGCGAATTTCAGCCCTAAGTCCTACCCCAGACCTAGTCGCCAACACGAGGCGATTTCACTACCGTTTATAAAGAAAGATAAATAAAATAATAAAAACTCCCTTAAGATGAACTTCTGAAGATGGAGGCGAAGATCCGTTGTAGAATCAGCGTTTGTCGAAGCGGACTTTGTTTGGATTCGGCGTGATGGAATCCTCCTTCAGAAGTTGGCAGAGCTTCGCTAGGACCTCAAATTTCAGCCAAGACAAGCCTCTGGAATTCTAGCACTCTCTCTCTGAGGTGTATGCAATAGGTGTATCGAAAACAAGAGGAGAGGGGGTCCTTTTATAGCCAAAGCGCTACCGCCGGCGCTACCGCTACCACCGGCGCTATCCCTGATTAAGTAACATTTACCGCGGGAGGATCTTCAATCCGCGGCAAAATTTTGCTCTATGCCTCTTGTGCGCCATGCTACCGCCAACGCTAGTAGCTACCGCCGGACGCTATCACCTTCCAAAAACATTGCGGAATCGCGCTAATCATCGCTAGCGCCGGGCGCTATCGCTACCGTCGGCGCTAGTAGCTATGTTGGAATTCTGGCCTCAATTTTGGGGACAACTATCCTTGAGTCATGTGGACTTTGATTTCATGCACACTTAAACACACAAGATCAAATACACATAGGATTTGCTATTCTCAAACCTAGGAGATGCGGAAGACCTTGTTCCAACAGCAGGTTCTAAAGGTTCAAAGGTTGGCCCCCAGTAGAACCGCTGACCAGGCCCTCACCTAGCTGGCAGGGCCAAAGTCTCACTCTGTGGCAGGTTCTAAAGGTTCAATGGTTGTCCCCGAGCAGACCCGCTGACCAGGCTCTCACCTAGCTGGCAGGTCCGTAGGCTCACTCAGTGGCAGGTTCTAAAGGTCCAAAGGTTGCCCCGAGCAGACCCACTGACCAGGCTCACACCTAGCTGGCAGGGCCATAGGCTCACTCGGAGGCAGGTTCCAAAGGTCCAAAGGTTGGCACTGAGCAGACCCACTGACCAGGCTCTCACCTAGCTGGCAGGGCTGAAGGCTCACTCGGTGGCAGGTTCTAAAGGTTGGCCCCCAGCAGACCTGCTGACCAGGCTCTCACCTAGCTGGCAGGGCCGAAGGCTCACTCGGTGGCAGGTTATAATGGTTCAAAGGTTGGCCCCGAGCAGACCCACTAACCAGGCTCTCACCTAGCTGGCGGGTTTGTAGGCTCACTCGGTGGCAGGTTTAAAGGTCCAAAGGTTGGCCCCGAGCAGACCCGCTGACCAGGCTCTCACCTAGCTGGCAGGGCCATGGGCTCACTCGGTGGCAGGTTCTAAAGGTCCAAAGGTTGGCCCCGAGCAGACCCGCTGACCAGGATCTCACCTAGCTGGAAGGGCCGAAGCCTCACTCGGTGGCAGTGATATGGAACTAAAATTTATTTGAGAGAGCCGCAAAAGCTTTCCGGGGTGCTGGTAGAATTTGGCGGGCGCGTTCGAGGCATCTCGCAAGTACTCCTACATCGAGGAACTAACCATTATCCTACCTATCGAGATGATAGAAGTAATAGTCTTTCCTTCTTTCAGAATATCGACGACCACGCCACTGCGGCGGCGCCGAATTCAATTAAATGTATATAGAAAGGGAGAGTTTTTGCAAAGTTTTCGTATCGTTATTATCCAAACTAATCATTCGAAAAGGCAAGTATACCTTATCGCGTATAGTATAGGATAATTTTTTTAGAAAATTATCAAGGTCGTATTTAGATCCGGGTTTTGTCGAGTACTTCTACTTTGAGAAAACGCGCTATTATTT
Source organism: Dactylorhiza incarnata (assembly GCA_033032865.1). Taxonomy (NCBI): domain Eukaryota; kingdom Viridiplantae; phylum Streptophyta; class Magnoliopsida; order Asparagales; family Orchidaceae; genus Dactylorhiza; species Dactylorhiza incarnata. The sequence continues at coordinate 7,791,075 of JAWHQI010000076.1, read as the reverse complement.
TATCGATCGATTGTGTGATTTAAAAGAAATTGAAATTACAGAATTTAAAGGACAGAAATTGAAAGACAGAAATTGAAATACAGAAATGCAATCTCTACCCAAATAGGTAGAGGGGAAATAAATGCGTGAGCGAGTTCTACCCAAACAAGTAGATGGGAAATAAATGCAGGACGGTAAAAAAGCTACGCTACGAAAGGAAATTGCATAAGCTATTAATAGAACTAGAAGAAAAAAAGAACAAAAACATAAATAAGAAAAAGAAAAAATAACGGAAACAAAAACGATGAAAACATAAAATAACATAATGAAAATAGCGAGAACGAATGTTGCTTTGAAACGAAAATAAATGAAAACATAATCTTCGGCTCCAATCTCTACCGTGTCAAGGAAGAAAATGAATAAATAAACTTAGATAAAGAAAAGAAAATGCAGGAATTTAAGTGTGGATAATAAAGCTAAGTTATGAATTAAAATTGCAGTGCAGAAATAAAACTAAGTCATGAATTAAAATTGCAGTGCAGAAAGGAATTTGCAAAATTAAAATGCACGAAATAAAAAACTAACTTTATTTATTGCCATAATAAAAGATTACAAGAAATAAAATTACATTAAGTAAAAATTACAAGAAATAAAAAACATTACAACAATTTAAAAAGAAAATAAAAAAATACAAAAACTAAGGTGGAAAAGGATTGGTGGAAGATCACCCAAAAGGGCAATCCAAGAGTGGAGATTGAAGAGGGGGTCAACCTCTATTTATAGACAAAATTGGGCTGCACTTAGCAAAAAAGAAATAGCAGCTGGCGGTTTGACTGGAGAGGTTGGCAAGTTTGACTTGAGCACTGGTGGGGTGCGGATAGCAGCTGGCTGATTCTAGAAGGAGAGTGCTGGAGGGTTGGAGTGAGCTGGCGGGCTAGAGAGTGGTGGAAGGTGGTGCGGATAGAGCTTGGTAGCTGGCGGGTTGGGTCTCAGCTGTTGTGTTCATCTCAGCGGTTTGGTTCGATCTTAGAGGGCAGTTCGTCGAGCGTAGTGGAGAGTTCATCGAACGCAGTGGAGAGGGATTCATCAAACGCCGCTCGGGGAGAGTTCGTCGAATGCAGGTCGGGGAGAGTTCGTCGAACGAAGCTCGGGGAGAGTTCGTCGAATGCAGCTCGGGGAGAGTTCGTCTAACGCAGCTCGGGGAGAGTTCGTCGAACGCAGGGGGCCTTTCGTTGAACGCCTGCAGATATATATATATATATGGTTAGATATATGTTTATATATAGTATATATATTTCGTCGAACGCCTCGACTGAGAGTTCGTTGAACGCAGATTGGGATTCGTCGAACGCAGCTCGGGATTCGTCGAATGCAGCAGACATATATATATACTATTATTATCATTATATTATTATTATTATATGTTTATATTTAATATATATACATATATATACTACTTAAATAGTATATATTTACATAATTACTTACATAAATAGTTACATACTTATTATATAGTTTTAATATATACTTAAATAATTCGTTTTATATATAAATGTAAATATATAAAAACAATTCATTTATTCTATATTTAACAAGAAATATTATAAATTTTTAATAAAACTATACAAAAACTATATAGAAAATAAGTATATTTTTCTATTTATCAAATACCCTCATACTTAAGCTTTTGCTATTCCAGAGCAAAAGTACTAAAATACTCTTAAGACATTAATAAAATTTCTAGTTCACTAAAAATTCAAATAAATCGAAAAGTAAGTTTAAATTAAATTTTAGAGATTTAAAGAGGTAAATCCTAAGCTATGAAAATGACTTAAGAAAAAGAAGATATTTTGGCCAACAAGACCTCTTTAAGTTAGCTAAATGGCAAACAATATTGCAATCGTTAGTGACAAAATTAAACTAGAATTATAAAACTTTAACTTGTTATGAAATTTCTAAGGAAGAATAAAAATTACTAAATATTGCTCTCCCAAAATTTTTTTTTTCTAGGTTTCAATTATAATGGCTAAGGGGTAAGGGGAAAACTTGGTAGGTGAAGATGATTCTTGAGTTAGGGTGATGGATTTTATCCTATCACCCTACTTAAATTTTTTTTTTTGGATTTGAGAGTGGCTAGGGAATGGAATCTTATTCCCATAATGAAAATTTTCAATCTTCAAAAATAACCCAATGTATATGTTTAGGGAACGAAATTTTTATTCCCATGTCATAAATTGTTTTAATAAAATTGGGTGCCTATGTTTACGGAATAAAATCTTATTCCCATTGACATAAGATCTTTTAAATAATTACCAGGAAAAAGGCTAAGAGGAAAGAGGGTTTAAAAAGAAATATCTAGATTTGAAATCAAAAATTTAGAGAGCAAGATAAAGTAGATACAATTTTCCAAAGCTTCCAAAAGTTTGAAGTATGAATAATTTAGAGTTTAAGGTTATTTTTCTAACATAATACAACAAGTAGCGGTTTACAATTAACGAGATGTAGTGCTAAAAAAAATTCTCTAATTAAATTGAATTCATAGAGTGCTTTTTAAAACCAATTCTCTGAAAATTTAAATCTAACGAACTATGATAAAATGAACTAAAAGCAAACCAAAGATAATGAAAGTGCTTAAAAATAAATCGACTAGCCTTGAAAGTAACAAAAAGCTAAGTAGGGGTTTTATTCTATTTTTGGATTTTTTTTGGATAAGTTTTTATCAATTTTTTTAATTTTTTATTATGATCTTTTTTTTTTGCAACAAAATACATATAAGTAGTTAATAAGAAGAAAAAAAAAAGAAAAAGAAAAAGAAAGAAAGGAAAATTATAACATAAATAAAATTTTTTGGTGTTATGACAAAATTTTGTTAATTTTGTTATAACAAATTTCTAAGTAAAAAAAATTCAATTTTTTTTTATTTTTCAAATTTTATCTATATATACATTAATAAAGAAACAAAAGAAAAGAAAGAATAAAAAAAATCATCATTTTTTGAAGCTCTTTTTTTTTGAAGCTTTTCTAATATGGGAGGGACCAAAATAATTACAAAAAGAGGGAAACACCCCCATACTTAAAAGTCAACATTGTCCTCAATGTTGAAATTAAGTATGAGGAACAATTCGATATGTATAAAAGCATGAAAAATACAAGAAAGGAAATAGCAGGGGGAAAAAGCACGTCCCTAATTTGGAGACGGGATGACCGGATTAATACCTGCAAAATATGTTTAAACAAAAACTAATTTTTCGTTATGTACAAAAAAACAAAACAAAATTTTGTCATTTTTAGGAGTTTTGTAGTGTTTTATTTTTTTATTTTTATTTTTATTTTTTAAATTAATTTTTTTATAGAAAAAGATATTACAAACTTTATTTATATAAACAAAAATTATAGGAAATAAAACAAAAAGTAAAAAGAAAGAAAGAAAGACTCAATTTTTTGGTGTGAGCTTTTTAAAGTTTTTTCATTTTTTTGTGATTTTTTTGGATTTCTTAAAATTTATAAAAATAAGGAATGACATATTTTTGGTGTTTTGGGGGTTTTTTAAATTTTTTTTGTTTAGTTTTTTAAATAAAAAAAATGATAAAAAAAGAAATATTTTTTTGTGTTTTTGAGGTTTTTAAATTTATTGTTTTGTTTTTCTTTTTGTTAAAGGAGAAAAAAAAGTATGGATAAAATCAATAGAATTTTATTTTTTCAAAATATCAACAAGATTCCCCGGCAACTGCGCAAAAAACTTGATGATTAAAATTAATTTGAGAGCGCCGCAAAAGCTTTCCGGGGTGCGGGTAGAATTCGGCGGGCGCGTTCAAGGCGTCTCGCGAGTACTCCTACTTTGAGAAACTAACCAATATCCTACCTATCGAGATGATAGAAGTAAAAGTCTTTCCTTCTTTCAGAATATCGACGTTTATGCCGCGGCGACGGGGCCGAATTCTTTAAATTTTAAATATAGAAAAGGAGAGTTTTTGCAAGTCTTCGTATCGTTATTATCCAAACTAATCATTCGAAAAGACAAGTATACCTTATCGTGTATTGTATAGGATAATTTTTTAGAAAATTATCAAGGTCGTATTTAGATCCGGGTTTTTTCGAGTACTTCTACTTTGAGAAAACGCGCTATTATTTTATCGATCGATTGCGTGATTTAAAAGAAATTGAAATTACAGAATTTAAAGGACAGGGATTGAAATACAGAAATGCAACCTCTACCCATATAGGTACAGGGGAAATAAATGCGTGAGCGAGTTCTACCCAAACGGGTAGACAGGAAATAAATGCAGGACGATAAAAAAGCTACGCTTCGAAAGGAAATTGCATAAGATATTAATAGAACTAGAAAAAAAGAACAAAAACATAAATAACAAAAAGAAAAATAACGGAAACAAAAAAACGATTAAAACATAAAATAACGGAACGAAAATAGCGAGAACGAAAGTTGCTTTGAAACGAAAATAAATGAAAACATAATCTTCGGCTCCAATCTCTACAGCATCAAGGAAGAAAAAGAACGAAAATTATGATGGCGAGTAAATTCGAATCAAAGCGAAAAAATCGATATTATTACGACAATAAATAAACTTAGATAAAGAAAAGAAAAATGCTGGAATTTAAGTGCGGATAATAAAGCTAAGTTATGAATTAAAATTGCAGTGTAAGAATAAAACTAAGTTATGAATTAAAATTGCACTGCAGAAAGTAATTTGCAAAATTGAAATGCACGAAATAAAAAAAAAACTAACTTTATTTATTGCCATAATAAAAGATTACGAGAAATAAAATTACATTAAGTAAAAATTACAAGAAATAAAAAACATTACAACAATTAAAAAAGAAAATACAAAATACAAAAACTAAGGTGGAAAAGGATTGGTGGAAGATCACCGAAAAGGGCAATCCAAGAGGGGAGATTAAAGAGGGTGTCAGCCTCTATATATAGACAAAATTGGGCGCACTTAGCAAAAAAGAAATAGTAACTGGTGGTTTGACTGGAGAGGTTGGCAAGTTTGACTTGAACACTAGTGGGGTGCGGATAGCAGCTGGTTGATTCTAGAAGGAAAGTGCTGGCAGGTTGGAGTGAGCTGGCGGGCTGGAGATTGGTGGAAGGTGGTGCGGATAGAGCTTGGCAGCTGGCTGGTTGGGTCTCAGCTATTGCATTCATCTCAGCGGTTTGGTTCGGTCTCAGCGGCAGAACTGGTCACAGCGGGCAGTTCATCGAGCGCAGTGGAGAGTTCGTCGAATGCAGCGGAGAGGGATTCATCGAACGCTGCTCTGGGAGAGTTCGTCGAATGCAGGTCGGGGAGAGTTCGTCGAACGAAGCTCGGGGAGAGTTCGTCGAACGCAGCTCTGGGAGAGTTCATCAAACGCAGCTCGGGGAGAGTTCGTCGAACGCAAGGCTCCTTTCGTCGAACGCCTGCTGATATATATATATATATATATATATATATATATATATTGTTAATTATATGTTTATATATAGTATATATATAGTTCGTCGAATGCCTCGACTGAGAGTTCGTCGAACGCAGATTGGGATTCGTCGAACGCAGCTCGGGATTCGTCGAACGCAGCAGACATATATATATATATATACTATTATTATCATTATATTATTATTATTATTATATGTTTATATTTAATATATATACATATATATACTACTTAAATAGTATATATTTACATAATTACTTACATAAATATTTACATACTTATTATATAGTTTTAATATATACTTAAATAATTCATTTTACATATAAATATAAATATATAAAAACAATTTATTTATTCAATATTTAACAAGAAATATTACAAATTTTTAATTAAACTATACAAAAACTATATAGAAAATAAGTATATTTTTTTATTTATCAGGTAAGTTCTAAAGGTTCAAAGGTTGGCCCTGAGCAGACCCGCTGTCCAGGCTCTCACCTAGCTGGCAGGGCCGTAGGCTCACTCGGTGGTACCCAGGGGAGGGCAAGGTGAGAAATGAAAATCCAATAAAGGAAGATTAACACATGGTAAGCCTTGGTACAAGAGTGGTGAATGGTGTCCAGCACAAGGATCACTCACCCGCGAATGGTATCAAACGAGAAGGGCATTCTCCTAACGAGTGCACAATGGCATGTTGGTAGGCCCCAAGGGATGCAAGAAGCGTGCGAGATGAAGTGGATCCTCGGCGCAGTCTCGCTCCCGGTAGAAATCAACAAAATTATCTAAGTCCTGAAAAGGCACGAGCGAATGCGAAAGGGTTGCGTCTGTGTGGCACACCTATGCACCGAAAGCATCTCATTCACAACATAGAGCTAAGGGCCATTGGCACTCAAGCAAGTAAGAGATGCGAGCGCGTGCACAAAAGTTTGAGAACATGCGAAAGGGCATACGTGTGCGCGAGCTGTCGGATGAGGATAACGAGAAGTGCAGGGAAAGAGATGCGTAGTAATAACAATGATCACAAATGGAAGCAAAGGTATTACATTTCATTTCATCATAAAAGTATAAGATATTCTCGCATTACATCAAAATAAAAAAGAGGGAAAGAAAAGAGAAATCTTCAAGGGTCGTCGGCCTCGTCGTTGGAGTAACCGCTGCTCATTCCTGGAGAGGGGAGGCCCCCGAGTTCCCGCCCGTCGCCAGCTTCATCCACAGTGTCGACCTGGGCGAAGAGCTCTAGAAGCACATGGTGAGCGAGGATCCTCTCGCCTTCTTCCTTCAAAAGGTCGGCCCTCCGCAGCACATCCAGCGCATGCTCTGCCGCTCCCGGGGCCGTCCTCTGCATCAGTCCTTCAAACTCGGCGTTGGAGTAGAGCTGCCGAGTTTCCCTCTCCGCGGGAGGTGGCCGAGCGACAGCATCTCATAGCCTCTTGTTCTCAGCCTCCAGCGCACTATTTCGCTCTTCGAGAATGCGAGACCGCACGAGCAAGGTATCATAGTTGGTTATGTCCTGCAAGCGAAAAGAAGATTAACGTACAAGGAAGAAAGAAAGGAAAGCGAGAGCTCAAGTCGCAGGAGGAGAAGGGGGTCATCTCTCGGCTCGGGCGGCTGGCGAGAAGGGCCTCGGCTGCGGCCAGTTGTTGCTTGGCGGTCGCGACCTCAGCAGCTGTGACGGAACGGGTCTTCTCGACCTCGAGAATGTTCCGCGCGAGAGTCATACCCCGGCGAGAGGACATGTGGGTCAATTCATTGGCCCGCATCATGGCCCTCGCAGCCTCATGCGCGAGATTCTGCGTTGACTCGGTGTCATAGATGGAAGCACCCTCGCAGCTGTAAAGTGCATAAGAGAGTCCATAAGTGTGGCCGCTAATGGTTTCCTTCTCCGTCCAGGATGGAGGGAGGGTGGAGATGGAGACCCGGTTGGCCCACCGGTCCCAGTCAACAAGGGGCTCGCCGACCAGATCAGCATACTTCTCGCCGAGAGGGTAGTTTCGGTGACCTCTCGGCACAGGCCCCAAGGAGGAAGCCACTAGCGCAGTGGCAGGCTGGATGGCCGAGTCCCCAACCAAGGGAGCACTTGATCCTGGGACATCCTCCATGGCCGCTTTTCCCTTATCGGCTGCGGAGGGTTTCACCCGCTTCGCGGAAGGGCTCGAGGTCGCGTCAGGCTTCCGTTTTCGCTTCGGTTTTTGCCCTCCATGCTTCACTAGAGGAGGGTTCTCGCAGCAAGACGCGGCAGCAGACTGCGTGCGGGCAAGGGCATCGGCAGGAGGGATCCCCACGTTCGCATTCGGCGGGTGAAGAGGGAGGCTCCAAAGCCCTGTGTCAAAAAGGTTAGTTAAAAAGGGGGAAGCGAGTGAAGAGAAAGCGGGAGCTCGGGTTGAAGTGTTTCAGCTTACCCTCTCCCGGCGGAACCACCGGCAGCGAGCTGACATGCTTCCGCAGGTGTATGATATAAAATTTATGTGTTTATGGATTTATGAATTTAAGAGAGGAATGTTGTTGATGTTCTCCAATTCTATATCCGATGAAGGCAAACGTACCTTATCGTCTGTAGTATTGGATATTAAAGAAAAATATCAAGGTCGTATTAAAACACGGGTTTGTCAAGCACTTCTACTTTGAGATTGCAAACTATTAGTTTATCAGAAATAAAGCGGGAAAGAACTTAAAATTAAAACTAGTTAAAAGAGAACAAAATGAAACTAAAACAAAAACAAAACTTGATTAGAACTCGCTTTGAAATGAAATAAAAAGATACAAATTATCATTCAACTCTAAACCTTGACCGTAGAAATTTCTAGTTTATGAACGCGCCTCTCTCGAGGAATACGCCCACCTGAGATTAAGTTGATCGGCCGGACTCTCGTCCTATAACCGAAACGCCTAATACTCGCTTTAACGAGGTGAATCCCACTATAGGATTTGACTCCTATCCAGAAGATTTACGTCATCCTCTCTCGAGGGGTGCGTGCAACTCTTTTTATTCTCAAGCGATCGATTTGTACGCACGAGCCACTCAGCTAACTAGAATACGAAAACAAATACCGGAATTCATAACCAGAATATGAACTAGATATCGTTATTTTTCGAGAATAAATCGAAGGAGAGAAGAAACGGAGATAAGGAAAGAGATGAATTCAAATCAAAGCTTGCAAAAATGAAGAACAACAAATTTGCTAAACAGAAAAATAATGAAAGAGAAAGAGAAGAAGGGAAGAGATTTTCATAAAAAGAGAACTACTAATTAAACTAGCTACCATTAAAAAAATTACCCTTAAACTAGTTTTGAAAAAAAAAATAAAGAGAAAAGGAAATAAGAAGGAAGAGAGAGATTTTGCATAAAGGAAGAGAGATTAAAATTTCATTTCATAAATAAAAGAGATTACATAAATTGAAAGCTACATTACATTGCATGAAGGTAAATCTAAACTAGCTTGCATGGAATGAAAATACAAAAATTAAACTAAGCTTAAGAAAGGAAATTGAATTAATTAAAAACTAACTAAAACATGGAAATTAAGGAAAACTATACAAGAACAGCCCAAATGGGCAGAGGGCAGGAGAGTGGATTGCTGAAATGAGCTCCTGAATTTATAGGAGAAAATTTGGGGTTACACGCCCTCGGTCACGGGCGTGACCCTGGGGCGTGTAATCACAGTTCTGCATCGGCTGGGACGGCGGCGTGGAGCTTGTGTGACGGCGGGAGAAAGTTGGACATTACACGGGCGTGACATTTGGGTCACGGGCGTGACTCAGGATGGCTTCAATCAATCCAGCATGGGCTTGAATTCGGCGCGGAAGCGAGCAGGGATCACGCACGAAAGTCACGTGCGTGACCTATGGGTCACGGGCTTGACTCGGGTCATCTTCTCGACGGCAGCTCCTCATCTCGACGGCATCACCGCTGGAAAGATTCTAAGTTTACATGCCCTTGGTCACAAGTGTGACCATGGGTCACGGGCGTGACCGAGGGCGTGGCTTGTTGTGGACAACCTCAAATGCACGAAAACAGCTTCTGTCCTGATATTAAAGTTACACGCCCTTGGTCACGGGCGTGTACTATGAATTTTGACCAAAATCTCCAGAAAATCTGCAAAACAAAAATACAACTATAATTAGAACAGAAATTGCAAAAGAAATGATTTTTAACCAAAATATAAATAATATTTACAAAATTATATAAAAATTAACCTAAATACTATAATAAAAATACGCATAAATTCTACTCATCAGTGCACAACATCTATGTCGTGCTTCAGGATGAAGGCATGGAGCTTGGCCTTGTAGCCTCCCAGTGTTGGAGGCCGTAAGGTCGACTCATCCTCCTGCACAGGAGCGAGAGGCACATTCCCAAATTTCCCTGTGACGAATATGAACCGCCGAACCAAGTCGTGGTTTCTATTCGTCGTGTCGGTCACGGTAAGGGGGATTGTCCGGAGAAGAACGCCACTCCGTGGGTGGCCCTGAAATTGAAAAGCTTGCGGAATACAGGGAGCGAGAACTCGATCCCCTCTTCATGCAGATAGCAGGCGAATGCTACCATCATGCCGATGGAGTTGGGATTGAGCTGCGCGAGAACTACCCTGTTGGGAAAATGATTTCTCTTAACACCTGAAAATGAGTTGAACATGAATTCTAAGAAAGAAAAATCAAGGTTAAGTAAATATGCGTCGAATTGTATTCGACGCAACGTCGAAGTGGTGTCGACGTTCCGTTCAGAATGAGTCAAAGTAACTTTAAGAAGAATTCGACGTATCCTATGTCGACGTAGCTCTGACTTCTAGTCGACGCATCTAGTGAAGTCGACGCACCTTAGTCGACGCACCTTCCTTATTCTCCTCTCGACACTCAGCCAGGACGAATTCAACGCTTACGTCGAATAGTAATCGACGCACGTCGATTTCTATGTTTAATTCAAAAATCGCCAGATCTCTTTCCTTCTTTTATAGATCTGATTTATATGGAATCAATTTATTCTTTATAGTCGTTCTGAATCATTCTTTTCCTCTAATGGATTCTTGGCTAATTTGATTAAATCCATTATGGACATTATTTGAAATCAGAATGACTTCTTTCCTTCTATTGATATAATTATTATGGAAATATTTCTATCTTTCTATTTCTCTGTCTGCTAATCAATTATCCTCCTATAGTATTATTTGAATGGACAGAGCTATAAAATACCAAGGAGGTCGACAGAGAATACCAATAAGTGATCTACCATTTTTACATTTGAAAAAGAGGAAGAGCTCCCAAGTAAAAAGAAAAAGAATTGAGAAATAGTTCAGCAGCAACCATCAAGCTTCCATCTTCTCCTGCTTCTGAAGCCATTCTGCTACAAACTCTGATAGCTCTCATAAAAGAGAGAAAAGGCCTACAATCTCCTTCTCACTATAGAAGAGAGATTTCATTCACTACTTCTTGTGCTTCCAATCTTCTTGCTAGGAAGAAGATTCTTTCTTGTCTTAAATACTTCTTCTTCTTTTTCTTATTTCACTTTCACATATTGTACAAGAGTTTTTAGAATCTCTCTTCAAAAAATTCAGTTGTACTGGTTCTAAGAGTCTCCTTTTCAAAAGACTCAGTTGGTTCTAAGAGTCTCCTTATCAAAAGACTCAGGTGGTTCTAAGATTCTCCTTAACAAAAGACTCAGTGCAAGATAGTGAATTCCTACCAAGGGGGTAGAAGAGTGGACTACCCAAAGTTTGGGGAACCACTATATTTCTTTGTGTTGTGCTGTGATTTTTCTTCTTGCATTTATTTTCTTTACTTGTTTAATTCTTGTTGGTGTGTGGGAAGCACTAATCTGTGATCACTACACACATATATATATAATTATTAACTTTGCACAAAAATATTTTAAATCTCTATTCACCCCCCCCCCTCTAGAGAATTCTAGTGAGGTTAACTGTGCACTTTCATACCCCAAATTAGCAAAGGGTCTGAAGCACTTCTGGCCACAGCAGGAGGAGGAGCCCCACCTTGAAATGATCGAGGGGGTGGCCAGAGTGTCGTGCGATAATTGGTTGATGCGGTCTCAGCTCCCTGGGAGGAGCCCAACGAAACCCGGCGGGACGAAATCCGCGATGGCCTGGTTAAAATCCGCCTCCGAGAGGTCACAGGTCTCGAAGTCTCGGTTGGCAAAAACTTGGGCACAGTTGGCCCTACCATCAACTTCTTTCGGCATCGTTGAGGAGTGGGGAGATCTCGCGAAGGATCTAGAGAGAAGGGCGAGTGGTAATGCGAGAGTAAAAATCTCTATTCACCCCCCCCCCCCCCCCCCTCTAGAGAATTCTAGTGAGGTTAACTGTGCACTTTCAATTGGGATCAGAGACAGGTTAATCTAAAAAGGATAACTCCTTGATCAAAAAGATCCTATCTCTCTTATATTTATATATATATATATATTTCTAAAATTTATTTTTTCACATGGCACAAATCAAAGATTATGCTTCCACCAGACCACCAATTTGCAACCTTGAAAAGTTTGCACTTTGGAAAACAAGAATTAGAATTTATTTAAACTCTATTGATGATGAATTGTTTAATGTTGTCTTGACAGGTCCCCCCAAGCCATTCAGAAAGGACTCAAGTGGAAAAGTAACTGAAACACTTGCTCCAAAAGCTGAGTGGACAGATGAAGAAAAGAAAGCCCAAGGATATATTGCCAAGGCTATGAATATCCTAGTCTCAACCCTCTCAGATGAAATCTTCCAAAAGATTGCTGAATGTGAGTCAGCTAAGGAAGTATGGGAAGCTCTCACCAAAATTGTAGAGGGAAGTGCTGATGAGAAAAAGGATAGAAAGGCACTACTCATCTCTCAATATGAAAACTTCCAGAAGAAAGAAGGTGAAAGTGTTGCTGACATGTATGCCAGATTCAGCCTCATAGTGAATGAGTTGAGAACACTTGAAAAGGACATATCTCTCACTGAGATAAATGACAAACTGCTAACTTGCTTCCCTAGCTCTTGGGATTCAAGAATCTGGCCAATTAGAGACTCCAGAAGTCAAAGAGAAATCGCAACAGATGTCCTGTTGGTTAAATTAAAATCTTATGAACAACTGCTGAAAACAAGAGCTGAGAAAGAAGAGAAAGAAAAGGCTCCTTCACTCTCAAAAGAAAAGAGTATTGCATTGAAGGCTGTTGAAGGTGAACCCTCTACAAGTGATGAGGAGCTAATCAGTCTACTGGCCAGAAGGTTCAAGAAGTGGATCAAAACAGAAGGATCCAGAGGAAGAGACTCAAAAACCAGGTATAATAAAACACCTACTAAAGAGATTATTGTTACTCTTGCAGGAAACCTGGACATATTGCACCTGAATGCCCTAAGGAGATCAGCAAAAAGAAAGATCTGAAAAGAACAGATCTACAGAAGAAAAAGAAGAGAGAGAAAGGTCTCATTGCTCAATCATGGAGTGATTCAGAATCTGAAGAGTGCACCTCATCTGACAATGATCAAGAAGAGGCCAAGCTGGAGGAAACCTGTTTGATGGCCACTGAGAAGCCTAATGACACATCTATGGTAAATATACTTGATGATATAGATTTCTCTTCCACTGATTTCAAAAACAATTTCAAAGAATTCTGTTTAAATCTAATCAAATCTGAAAAAGAAATAAAAGAACTAAGAAATGAATTAAAAAACCTCAAACAAGTGAATACACAGTATAATAACTATGATCTAAGTCTAGGACTCTCAGAAAAGGAATTAGACAAAATCTATACAGAAAATCTAACACTGAGAAATAAGCTAGCAAAGGCAAAGGCCTTTGAAGACTCTCTAAATGGGAGAAGTCAGAAGCTCAAGAACATCTCTAGAAATCTTACTGATAGACTTAGACAACTAGAAGATAATACTGACTTAGAACCAAAAACTAAATCACCTAGAAAATCACAGGAAAATCCAGAAACAACCACTGTCTTTAATAAAGCTAATCTCATTACATATGAAGGAATCCTAGGAAAATATCCTCAGAAAAAATTTAAACATGCGTCGAATTCTTATCAACGTGCGTCGACTTGTAATCGACGCATACACAAAAGTGTGTCGACTCCTACCCGACGCAACCTCTCACATGCTTCGACTGAAAATAAATGCAGAATGGAGAAAGCGTCGACTTCATATCGACGCAACCATAAACCTACGTCGAGTCTATATCGACGCAACCAATCAGACAAAAATTTCTCCTCTTCCAAACAGCTCTCTCAATCCATTTCCTTTTACTATGACCACTATTTCTGTAACATCACCAAAGAAAATTGGTATGATAAACCAATGCCCCTAAAGGAGGAAGGATATTCAGAAAAACCTACTTATTCTTTGATTAAATCTTTCACTGATGGGAGGAAGGGACCCCAGCTCAGCAGGGTCCAAACTAATGTGTAAAATTTTATGTGCAGATGTATCACATCTCCAGGCTGGTGTGGTACTTGGACAGTGGATGCTCCATGCACATGACAGGATGCAAAAACCTATTGATCAACTTTGAGGATAGACTTGGACCATCAGTGACTTTTGGAGACTCTAGTTGTGGCCAAACCAGGGGCTTTGGAGACTTCAAAGAAGGGAAAGTCACCTTCAAGAATGTGGCAGTAGTTAAAGGACGGAAGCACAATCTGATAAGTACAAGTCAGATATATGACAATGGTAAGTATGAGGTAAAATTCACCACACTAGTTTGCCACATTATTGATATCAAGACTGGTGCCACAGTACTCAATGGAATTAGAAAAGGAAAAGTATATGTAGTGGACTTTAGCTCTTCACCCACAGAAGTCTGCTTATTCAACAATATTATTGATAAAAGTGAATTATGGCATAGGAGACTAGGTCATCTAAACTACAAAACCATTAGTAAACTAGCAAAGAATAACCTAGTCAGAGGCTTACCAAAGGGTAGGTACTCTAAGGATTCTCCATGCAGACCTTGCCAACTAGGAAAACAAACCAAATCATCCTTCAAACCAATTGGTAAGGATGACTCTCCCAGGGTCCTTTACTTACTACACATGGATCTCTTTGGTCCCATATCCACTCAGAGCTTAGGTGGAAAATCATATACCCTAGTCATTGTGGATGACTATTCTAGATTCAGCTGGGTATTCTTTCTAAGGGCTAAGTCTGAAACCCACAAGACTCTCTCAAGATTCATAAAACAAATTCAATCTGAACTCAATAGTCAGGTTTCCATAATCAGAATTGATCATGGGACTGAATTTGAAAATCAGTTCATGAGTAGTTTCTGTGAAGATATAGGTATCAAACAAAGTTTTTCAGCCCCTAGAACCCCTCAACAAAATGGAGTTGCTGAAAGAAAGAATAGAACTTTAATTGAGTCAGGAAGGACCTTACTTGCAGAATAAGGTTTACCAAAAACTTTCTGGGCTGAAGCAGTCAACACTGTCAACTATGTTCTAAATAGAAGCCTCATGCACAAAACTAAATCAAAAACTCCATATGAGCTCCTAAAAGGAAAAAACACCCATAGTTAAGTATTTTAAGATCTTTGGATGTGCTTGTTTTATCCTAAATAATGGAAAAGATCATCTTGCCAAGTTTGACAAGAAATCTGATGATGGAATATTTCTGGGATACTCAGCATCTAGTAAAGCCTATAGGTGCTATAACAAGAGAACTCTTAAAATTGAAGAATCTATGCACATTATATTTGATGAAACTAACATACTGTTTAAGGGGAGGGAACTCCCACCAGTTCTTTTCCACAAGAAAATAGCAGCATAGAAACACAGCCTGAGCAACTGGTTCTAGAGAATACAGACAATGGAAAAGAAAACCAGATAGAGGAATCAAGTGAGGAATCTGAACAAGAACATGAAGAAGATTCAGAAAAGAGCATTCAAAACCAACTCCCACAAGAGAACATGGTTCAGGAAGGCCAGGTGGACAATGATCTCATCACTAATGAGGAAGAAGAACATCTGACAAGTCCAGGCAGGACAAGGGTCAATTTGAAAGATCATCCACAAACTCAAGTAATTGGAGACCCCAATACAGGAGTAAGAACAAGACACCAAGTCTCCAATGGGATGATGCTCCAATGCTTCTTATCACAAGTTGAACCAAAGAAGTTTGAGGAAGCAAATTGTGATCCTCACTGGATTAAGGCCATGCAAGAAGAACTAGGCCAATTTGAGAGAAACAAAGTATGGAACCTAGTTGAAAGACCAAGAAACTACCCAGTGATTGGTACTAAATGGGTATACAGAAACAAACTAGCTTCCACTGGAGTAATTGTTAGGAACAAGGCAAGACTTGTAGCACAAGGATATAGACAAGAAGAAGGGATAGACTACAACCAAAACTTTTCTCCAGTAGCCAGTTTGGAGGCAATCAGGCTCTTTCTTGCCTATGCAGCCTTCATGAAGATGAAAGTCTACCAAATGGATGTCAAGAGTGCTTTTCTGAATGGTGACCTTCAAGAAGAGGTATATGTGGAGCAACCACCAGGTTTTGTAAATCCCTCTTCTCCTAACTTTGTTTATAGACTTAACAAAGCACTATATGGTCTTAAGCAAGCACCTAGAGCTTGGTATGAAACTCTCTCTAACTTCCTTTTAGAAAATTCCTTTGAAAGAGGAAAAGTAGACAAGACACTCTTTACTAGAACCCATAAAAACCAACTCCTCCTTGTTCAAATATATGTAGATGACATCATCTTTAGCTCAACTCATCCTAAACTTTGTAAAAGATTTGCTAATCTAATGCAATCTAAATTTGAAATGAGTAGTATGGGAGAACTCTCATATTTCTTAGGATTACAAGTAAAACAAAGTAGTGAGGGAATCTTCATCTCACAATCCAAATATACTAAAGAGCTAATCAAAAAGTTTGGTATGGAATCAGCATCTACCATGAAAACACCTATGGCAACCAATGCCATTATAGAAAAAGATGATAAAGGAAAATCAGTAGATCAAAAGACATATAGGGCAATCATAGGATCCCTTCTATATCTAACAGCTAGCAGACCTGACATTATGTTTGCCACTTGCATATGTGCTAGATTTCAGGTTGATCCAAAGGAATCCCATCTCACCTCTGTAAAAAGGATTCTTAGATACCTAAAGGGAACCCCTGAACTAGGTCTATGGTACTCAGCAGAAACCAACTTTGAATTAATAGGTTTCTCAGATGCAGATTATGCTGGATGTAGGGTTGATAGAAAAAACACATCTGACACTTGCCAATTTATAGGTGACAGATTAATATCATGGTTTAGTAAGAAACAAACCTCAGTCTCAACCTCAACAGCTGAAGCTGAATACATTGCTGCTGGGAGCTGTTGTTCACAAATCATGTGGATGCAAAATCAGCTTCTTGGCTACAAATTGGAAGTACATAACTCTAAGATCTATTGTGATAGCTCTAGTGCTATATCCATAGCATCCAACCCAGTCCTTCATAGTAGAACCAAACATATAGAGATCAGACATCACTTCCTTAGAGACAATATAGAAAAGGGTAAGATAACCTTAGAATATATTCCCACAGACAATCAAAGAGCAGACATCTTCACAAAACCCTTGGATAAAACTAAGCATAATTATTTCATCAACACCTTAGGAATGCTTGATGGTAGTCTGTAACCACCATTGTTGGGAAATCTAAAAGAAATCAGGAAATCTAAGAAAATATTTGAAGATGCGTCGAATACATATCGACGCACCGTCGAGAAGAACTCGACGCTGGCGTTGATTTCTTCCAGGCAAAGTTACATCGATAACTTATCGATGCACCGTCGAATTTATATCGACGCAGGTCTATGAATATGTCGACAGAACACTAAGTGGACAAATCCCCACGGAGCGTCGACTCCATATCGACGCATATGTCGACATCAATTCGACGTAACGTCGACATCTGGTTACAATCAGAATCAAATCCTTACTTCCTCTTTTGACGATTGGATTACCTGATATACCTTGATTTCAATTTCCTTTCTCGACGTTTCACCTCCTTTAAATAATATCTCTTATTTCATAACATATACTCTTCTCAACTGCCAAAACTTCGTCTTCTACCTCTCTCTCTCTCTCTCTCTCTCTCTCTCTCTCTCTGCGTCAATGGCACCAACTCCTGATCAATCGGCCCTCATCAAAGCGATGAACGATGCTCTCGAACACCTAGTAAATGACTTCTAGAATCGACTGAATCACTTCGTCAATGAATGTGCTGCCATGATCAACACATGTGCAGCCAAACTGGCAAACCTCTCTGCTTCTCTTCCTGAGCTTAATGCTCTCATTCAAGAATGGTCTCTGTCGCCAGAAAGGTTTAAATCCTTTATGCAGGATATAAACCAGGGGGAGAGTTGCTCCAGAAACCCCCCTTGTCATGTTCTCTATCTCTCTTAAAAGCTCAGGGTTAATTTCCTCTCCAACTCTAAATATTATCTCTAAAGTTTTACACCAACTTCTCTTCGTACAATAGGCTCCAATCTTCTCCAATCACTCTGACTACACCTTCAACAAAAATTTTGAAGAGACCTCATCCTACCATACTGAAGGAGATCATGCTGTGGATTCAGCATTCAGAATAGATGCCCCACATACCCAGGGGGAGATTGCTGTGGTAAAGAACACAGAAGTCCAGGGGGAGGAAGAAGCAGCCTCCTCTGATGACTGGAAAGGACAAGTGTGGATTGAATCAACCCCATGTGAGGAAGAAATTCAGCATCACTCTCCTGGCTTCTCTATCAGTTACATCAAACTGAAGACACCTCTACTTGAGGACATCCCTTCAGAAGAGCTTGGAGGAGACAAACATCCCTCAGCAAAGAATACTCTACCAGAGGTCATTCTGCCTTTCACTGCAGAACAAACTCCTCCTCTTGAACAAATTCCTTCTCCACCTAAAGAGAAAACTCCTTCTCCTCTGCTACCTCTACCTCCACCTCAACTTCCCTCTCTATTTTCACTACCACCTCAACATTCTTCTCTACCTCCGCTGCTACCTTTACCTCCTCCAATAGAAAAACTCACCAAGCAAATCCTACCTAGGCAAAGTCCAGAAGGACAAATGAAAAGAAAAAGAGAAGTCATCCCCTACTGGCAAAACTTCTCCAAAGAAGAAAGGAAAGAGTATGCAAAGGAAAAGAAGTATAGAAAAGCATGTGAGGAGATAAAAAGGTTTGAAAAGATGTCTGTCATCATTCCTAACAGCCCTGTAAAGGAATACCAAGATCCTGATATGGAAAAGAGGCATGAAGAAATAAGAGAAAGAGAGCTGTATGAATATGAAGCAGCTAGGAAAGAAATAGAAGATAAGAGGAATGTCTGGATGGAAAAGATCAACAGGGGAATGACCAAGGAACAAATTCTTGCTGAATCTTCTATCAAAATTCCAAAGAAGTTGTTTGATATTGAAGCCTATCAAAAGAAAAACCCTCAGGCAGGGGTCATCCTAGAGAATGGCCAAAATCACAAGAGGGGTGTAGGGTGTACAGAAGATACCTACATTCCCTATAAGAAGCCCAAAAGACATGTAAAGTTAGACAAATGGCTTGACTCACCCTGGAAAGGGAAAGGAAAGATGACTGAGAATCCTGAGAAACAGCAATCAGAAAAGAAAACAAAGTATAGGCCCACGGTTGATAGCAAGGGACCACCTGAGCTCAAGCCTACTCAACAGAAAACTCAAAACATTACAATTGAGATGATTGATGAAAAGGCAGCAATCATCATCAGCAAAGGCTACTCCATAAATGACACTCTCCCTGATGGTGATAAACTCTTGGAGAAACTGCATACAATCATCAGGAATGTCCAGGAACGTCCTGATAGAGCCAGGGGCTATATTTTTGATGCTATTGAAAATTTATCTAGAAAACTTTATTCAGCTTTTGTCAATTTCATGTATCACAAGAAGTTTCTAGTTTAGATCTTGTGAAAGACAATTACTTATTATATGATTTCTTCTGAATGATTAAACATATTCCTCTTCTACTTGCTTAAATACTTTGCTGTGATTGATCAATATGCTGATACAATTTCTCTCTAAATAGGGTTAAGACAAATAGGGGGAGATTGTTGGGAAAATGATTTCTCTTAACACCTGAAAATGAGTTGAACATGAATTCTAAGAAAGAAAAATCAAGGTTAAGTAAATATGCGTCGAATAGTATTCGACGCAACGTCGAAGTGGTGTCAACGTTCCGTTCAGAACGAGTCAAAGTAACTTTAAGAAGAATTTGACGTATCCTATGTCGACGTAGCTCTGACTTCTAGTCGACGCATCTAGTGAAGTCGACGCACCTTAGTCGATGCACCTTCCTTATTCTCCTCTCGACGCTCAGCCAGGACAAATTCAATGCTTACGTCGAATAGTAATCGACACACGTCGATTTCTATGTTTAATTCAAAAATCGCCAGATATCTTTCCTTCTTTTATAGATCTGATTTATATGGAATCAATTTATTCTTTATAGCCATTCTGAATCATTCTTTTCCTCTAATGGATTCTTGGCTAATTTGATTAAATCCATTATGGACATTATTTGAAATTAGAATGAATTCTTTCCTTCTATTGATATAATTATTATGGAAATATTTCTATCTTTCTATTTCTCTGTCTGCTAATCAATTATCCCCCTATAGTATTATTTGAATGGACAGAGCTATAAAATACCAAGGAGATCGACAGAGAATACCAATAAGTGATCTACCATTTTTACAATTGAAAAAGAGGATTGAGAAATAGAATTGAGAAATAGTAAAAAGAAAGAGAATTGAGAAATAGTTCTGCAGCAACCATCAAGCTTCCATCTTCTCCTGCTTCTGAAGCCATTCTGCTGCAAACTCTGATAGCTCTCATAAAAGAGAGAAAAGGCCTACAATCTCCTTCTCACTATAGAAGAGAGATTTCATTCACTACTTCTTGTGCTTCCAATCTTCTTGCTAGGAAGAAGATTCATTCTTGTCTTAAATACTTCTTCTTCTTCTTTTTCTTATTTCACTTTCACATATTGTAAAAGAGTTTTTAGAATCTCTCTTCAAAAAATTCAGTTGTACTGGTTCTAAGAGTCTCCTTTTCAAAAGACTCAGTTGGTTCTAAGAGTCTCCTTATCAAAATACTCAGGGTGGTTCTAAGAGTCTCCTTAACAAAAGACTCAGTGCAAGATAGCGAATTCCTACCAAGGGGGTAGAAGAGTGGACTACCCAAAGTTTGGGGAACCACTATATTTCTTTGTGTTGTGCTGTGATTTTTCTTCTTGCATTTATTTTCTTTACTTGTTTAATTCTTGTTGGTGTGTGGGAAGCACTAATCTGTGATCACTACACACATATATATATATAATTATTAACTTTGCACAAAAATATTTTAAATCTCTATTCACCCCCCCTCTAGAGAATTCTAGTGAGGTTAACTGTGCACTTTCATACCCCAAATTAGCGCAGGGTCTGAAGCACTTCTGGCCACAGCAGGAGGAGGAGCCCCACCTTGAAATGATCGAGGGGGGTGGCCAGAGTGTCGTGCGATAATTGGTTGATGCGGTCTCAGCTCACCGGGAGGCGCCCAGCGAAACCCGGCGGGACGAAATCCGCAATGGCCTGGTTAAAATCCGCCTCCGAGAGGTCACAGGTCTCGAAGTCTCGGTTGGCAAAAACTTGGGCACGGTTGGCCCTACCATCAACTTCTTTCGGCATCGTTGAGGAGTGGGGAGATCTCGCGAAGGATCTAGAGAGAAGGGCGAGTGGTAATGCGAGAGTAAAAGAGGAGAGAGAGGTGAAAGCGTAATAATGACGGTGGTTGGACTAACTATTTATAGGAAAAAGGGGGAAATGATTGAAATCATCTACGCGTGGGGTGCGGATAGCATCCGCGACATCCTAGCGCCTCAGGATCTGATCCACCCACCGCTTACAGGAGGCGAAAATAGTGCGCGAGACCCTTCCTGCAAATGCAAATCAAATAGCACAACAAGAGCGAAAACACTCGCAAGACAGTATTCAGAAAAATAGCAAAAAGCGAGATATATAGACAGACAATCAGGAAATAGTTCACGAGACGTAAAAGGTTTCGCCTTGGTCCAGCGCGAGAAAGAAAAAGGAAATAAAAAGAAATAGTGGGGGTACAGGAGAACACAGGGAGCGAGAGCCGGTAGGCTTAGTATTGATCCCACCGCCATCGGCCCCGGCCTCGCCTCCCTGTTCTTGGAGGCTCTCGCGGGTAGTGAAACGCGCTAACCGCCATCAGCTCTTGGCTAATCAAGTGCATCTGATCCCTAACCCATGCGATGTGCCTCCCAGGCGAGGTCTCCTCGCACCCGCCCCGCTGGCGCTCCATCTCCCCGATCAGGTGCCTGTAGTCTCGCTCGAGGACGCTAATCCGATGCTCGAAGGCCGCCCGGTGCTCCTCCGTCAGGTTGTCTTGATCGCGCTGCATCCAGATCAGTGATGCGAGCAAAACTATATCCGCAAACGACAACGGCAAGTGTACCGTGTCGAATGTAGTATATGTTATAAAAACCAAAGTCGTATTAGACTCGGGGCGGTTGAGTACTCTTACTTCAAGAAAGTCTCTATTATTTTATCAAATAAAACTTGGGAGTGATTTTGCAAAAAGAAAAAAAAATAAGATTAAAACGATGAGTAAAAAGGCTAGCACTCGATCTTGAATCACCTTGCAAAATAAACATAATAAGAACAACTTCTAATTCTCTTAAGAAATTACTTGACCGTGGAGGTTCCCGATTTATGAACATACCTCTCTCGAGGGTACGCTCAACTGAGTTTAGTTGATCAATCGAACTTTCATTCTAGAATCAAAATCCCTATGACTCGCTTTATCGTAGTGAACCCCTCTATTGGATTTGACTCCAATCCGGGAGAATTATGTCATCCTCGCTTGAGGAGTGCATTCAACTCTCTTTATCCTTGAAATGATCGATTCGAATTCAAAACCTCTCGGTTATTACATTACGAAAACACGAATGAGAATTATATATCGAAAATATAATCTCAACCAATTAAAATTCAAGGATAAATCTTAAGCGATCTAAGGAAGAGAAAGAGAAGCTTTAATTCAAATCATGATTTATATTTTCCTTGGATCATCTCGGTCGAGTGCTAATATAATTTAGCTACTCATGGAGATTGAGGAATCAAAAGAAATAAAACAATACATGAAGCAACGAGAAGAAAATGGGAGAAATAAACTATCTTATTAATTGAGGCAAAAGAAATTACAAACTATGTAAAGGAAATTACAACTATTGAATTGAAAAGTACAAATTGCAAGAAGTAAAAGGATGATTATAAGAACTACTAAAAACATGAAAATAATACAAGAAAATGAAAGTTCTAATCCTAAAAATTCGTCATAAAAATTCCTCCCTAAACATCTGGTGAAGCTGGCTTTAAATAGGCAGAGATTTGGTGTTACACGCCCTTGGTCACGCCCGTGACCTGGGGCGTGTAAGGGGCGTGATCGGTGCTGGCGGAGAGGGCGCGTTCTGGATTCAATGCTGGCATTTCGGATGCATCACGCCCTAGGTCACGCCCGTGACCTGGGGTGTGTAATCTTAAAATCTGGCTTTTGGCGGGAAACTTTGGCGGGAAAGAGCGATGTTGAACATTCTTCGAACTCAGCCATTTCGTCGATCTCAGCGTGTTCGTCGAACGCAGAATTTTCGTCGAACTCAGGAGCCATTTTGTCGAACGCAGCAGCTATTTCGTCGACCTCAGTGTTTTCGTTGAACGCAGCCTTTTCGTCGAACGCAGCAGCTAGGCGCAGTTCATCGAGCTCAGCGGGTCGCGGCCGTGACATTAGGCCACGCCAGTGACCTGGGGTGTGTACTTGGCGAATTCTTCATGGAACACCCCCGTAGTGGTGGAAACAGGTCTGGAACACATCTTTGGCTCTCACGACCTTGGTCACGCCCGTGACCTTGGGCGTGTACTTGACATTTTACTCAAAGTGCCCAGAAAACCTGCAAAACATAAACTAAGCTTAAATTAGTTGAAGAATTTAAAAAGGAATGAATTAATTAAGAAACTACATAAAAATTATATAAATTCATATTAAAAGTATATTAAAATTATACTAAAAGATGAGTACAAAAAGTACTCATCAAACACCCCCATACTTGAGCTTTTGCTATTCCAGAGCAAACCATTTTTTATAAGGGTAGGAAAAATTAATGCTAGAAGGAATTATGAAAACTAGAGAGTAAAATGCGAAGTATTATGCTGGCATGCGTAGATATTTTAGTAAAAAGATGTTCTTGGCATAAATACTAATTTATGAAATAATTCAAAAATGCGTTATAATTATTTATTATCACTTTTAAAATGAGTCGACGGTCAATCAAAAAGTTATGAAAAGGGAGAAAATAGCGTGATTGCTGAGATTTAAATTACTAGACGTTGACGCTTGGGGTGGCCTCCAAAGAAATCCATCAATGTCGATGGCCATAGGCTTGCCCGTTTGCGACTTCTCCACTACACTTCAAACTAAATCAACACTATGGATCTTTAGGACTTGAATAGGGTGCGATTTAAGGCTTGGGTTTAAGGGCAAGGTAAACAATGATAAACATGAAGGCTATTCCACTTAAACGAAAAGTTTTGAGCTAAAAGAAAATAATGACTACCACAAAATAGAGAAGCTTTACCCCCATACTCATGTTTTGCTAAGGGAAACACTCTCATTCACCAATATTTATATCACAATTCTTCATAATTGGGATCATTCCAAGTATGCATGTGCATACCTAGGCCGCATATCATTATGAGATTTTTGCATTTTGATATAAGAATATTTCTTTTGAATTGATACCCATAATTTTTTTCTTTTTAAACAACACCCAAATATATTCAATCCTTTAGCTCAAAACTGCAAGTGTTCATTTGGGGTTTGGGCTTTTTGGTTTTATTGATGAAATGGTGAGGGTGGTTCAAATAAAGGTGCAAGGCTCAAAATTGTGTGAACAATGGTAGTAAATTGAGTTTGGGTGCAAAGGCTCAAACTATCCAAAGAAATGCCTAAATCATTTTCGTAAGGTTAATTTTGACTAAAGTGCACATGCTTTGAAAATAGCTTAGGGCAAGTTCTAGACATCGAGAAAGGACACCCTTTTGTTCAATTCGAGTAATAGCTTTCTAGCAATCTTCTACACACTCACCTAAACTACTTTAGGATAAAACCGGATTCGAATTAAAAGTAAAATAAATTATTACTACGCAAATTAATTAAAACATAATTTTAGATCTATGCCAAGAATTTAATTTTACACTAACACTACTCAAAGACATGCATATGACTAGGAGCACTACATGAGTCAAAAATTTTACTCAAAAGTTTCAAAAAACTATTCTAGCATAAGAAATTCTTAGTCCATATGAAGAATAAGTCTACTTTAGAACATTCAATTTTAGCAAGCATGGACGTTTTGATAAAAATTATAAAAATGAACATTAATAAATTTTTTTTAGTTCTTGGACTTCCCAAGGACAACCCGGTGAAGGGCTCGCAAGGTACTAGAAGCTGTGATGGGAATTCAAGCCCAAAGCGTCCTTTCCAAGAAATTTAATTTAAAATTTTTAAATTTTTTTTTGTTTTTAGGAAAAAAAATAAAAATACAAATACAAAGGAAGCTATGCTACACCCCCATACTTAAAATTAAACATTGTCCCCAATGTTTAAAACTAAGTATGAAGAATACTTGAAAAAAATAAACTTTAAAAGTAAACTACATTAAATTAAAGATAAGCAAGGGGTGCCTCCCAAGAGCGCTTTGTTTTTCCCGTCTTTAAGCTAGACGGTTAGTGTTAAGAAAAAGGAAATTTAAAAGAGAAGTGAACAGGCAACTCCCCTAATTCACGTGTAGGTGTATGTGCTGGCGTCAGTCGCACGACTACTCCTCCGTTGTAGTCTTGATTCTTTTGTTGTCGGTGAGCTTGAAATTGTGAATCCAAATTACCTAAACAAACCTTAGGTAATTTGGAAAGCTGGAGATGAGCGACAAATGGATCTCTGAAGACGTTTGGTTGCAACAACTCATCATCTGCAAGGAAATTATTAGTGTCAAAAGAATTAGAAATAAGCGATTTAGAAAAAATTTTGCAAGGAGGAAGCGCTTGCGAGAATATATGATTTAGCTCAAGTTGTTCCTTTTCTAAAATAAAATTTTATTTAGAAAAATCTAGTGCATTACCAAGCGGAATAAAATTTTCGGACACAAAATTTTCATGAATTTTTGGTTGGATAGAAGAAATTCGCGAATATTCATGACAAGGAAAATAAAATTCGGGTGGAGTAGGGGAAGAAACTTGTTCTTGTTCTATTTCATCTAGGGTGCCCATAACTTTAAGAAATTCTTGGTATAATAAGTTTTCTTCATCTTTGGTAAAAGAAGTTATGGGATTACATGAAATCACATGTTCCTCCATAACTAAATTATCCAAAGATGGAGAAAAAATACTAGAAGAAATAAAATTCTCCTCTAAATTTGGGGGGAGGGGGGTATCGAATTGATTCGGTGGAGATTCCCCAAAATAAGAGAAAGGAAAATTCAGCGCAAAAGAAGAAGAACAAGAATTCGGATCTAAAGATTTATCTTCATCGCCCCGAAAACTATCCAGGTGACCTTGCCACCAAGAATAATCTACTTCGGGGCTAGAAGAAAAAATATTAAAAGCCGAAAAATTATTCTCGTGAAAATTAGAAAAAACACTAGACGAAA
Organism: Dactylorhiza incarnata; assembly: GCA_033032865.1. Lineage (NCBI taxonomy): Eukaryota > Viridiplantae > Streptophyta > Magnoliopsida > Asparagales > Orchidaceae > Dactylorhiza > Dactylorhiza incarnata. The sequence continues at coordinate 7,764,951 of JAWHQI010000076.1, read as the reverse complement.
TAATATTTTCCTCTAAATTTTGGGGGGAAGTATCTATTTGGATCTGCGAAATTTCCCCCAAATTAGAGAACGAAAACTGCGGTGTATAAGAAGAAAAACAAAAGTTTGGATCTACAGATTTTTCTTCATTGCTCCGAGAACTATCCGGGTGAGCTTGTCACGAGGAATAATCTACTTCGGAGCTAGAAGAACAATTATTAAATGACGAAAGATGATTCTCATTAAAATTCGAAAAATTATTTTCATCAAAGTTTGAAAAATTATTTTCATTAAAAGATGAAAAATTATGATCATAATTATTATCAAAATTATTTGCATAATATTGAGGATAATTATTTCTATAATAATTATTATCACTTTGATGAGGCGCACTACAATAATAACAACTAAAATGGCGCCTTCGTGCGGCTTGTAAGAGATAAAGTTGGTTTCGAAGCTCGGCAACCTTAACGGCCAATTCAGATTCTTTCGTAACAAAAATAAAAAGGGAACAACCTTTACTCACATGAATGGAATTTTAAAAATATTTTTATTATATAAATTTTTTCCAAAAAGCGGGTTAAATTATTCCCGGACTTCCCAAGGTCAACACGGTGAAAGGCTCGCAAGGTACTAGAGGCTATGATGGGAATTCAAGCCCAAAGCGTCCTTTCCGAGAATTTAGATTACGCTTTTTAAGATTTTTTTTAAATAATTTTAATGAGAAGGGGGAGAAGAAAGAGAATGATAAAATTAATAACTATTTCTTTTTTCAAAATATCAACCGTGTCCCCGGCAACGGCGCCAAAAACCTGATGCGAGAAAAACTATATCTGCAAACCACAACGGCAAGTGTACCGTGTCGAATGTAGTATAGGTTATAAAAACCAAGGTCATATTAGACTCGGGGCGGTTGAGTACTCTTACTTCAAGAAAGTCTCTATTATTTTATCAACTAAAACTTGGGAGTGATTTTGCAAAAAGAAAATAAAAATAAGATTAAAACGAGGAGTAAAAAGGCTAGCACTCGATCTTGAATCACCTTGGAAAATAAACATAATAAGAACAACTTCTAATTCTCTTAAGAAATTACTTGACCATGGAGGTTCCCGATTTATGAACATACCTCTCTCGAGGATACGCTCAACTGAGTTTAGGTTGATCAATCGAACTTTCGTTCTAGAATCAAAATCCCTATGACTCGCTTTATCATAGTGAACCCCTCTATTGGATTTGACTCCAATCCTGGAGAATTATGTCATCCTCGCTTGAGGCGTGCATTCAACTCTCTTTATCCTTGAAATGATCGATTCGAATTCAAAACCTCTCGGTTATTAGATTACGAAAACACGAATGAGAATTATATATCGAAAATATAATCTCAACCAATTAAAATTCAAGGATAAATCTTAAGCTATCTAAGGAAGAGAAAGAGAAGCTTTAATTCAAATCATGATTTATATTTTCCTTCAATCATCTCGGTCGAGTGCTAATAGAATTTAGCTACTCATGGAGATTGAGAAATCAAAAGAAATAAAATAATACATGAAGCAAAGAGAAGAAAATGGGAGAAATAAACTATCTTATTAATTGAGGCAAAATAAATTACAAACTATGTAAAGGAAATTACAACTATTGAATTGAAAAGTATAAATTGCAAGAAGTAAAAGGATGATTATAAGAACTACTAAAAACATGAAAATAATACAAGAAAATGAAAGTTCTAATCCTAAAAATTTGTCAAAAAAATTCCTCCCCAAACATCTGGTGAAGCTGGCTTTAAATAGGCAGAGATTTGGTGTTACACGCCCTTGGTCACGCCCGTGACCTGGGGAGTGTAAGGGGAGTGATCGGTGCTGGCGGAGAGGGCGCGTTCTGGATTCAATGCAGGCGTTTCGGACGCGTCACGCCCTAGGTCACGCCCATGACCTGGGGCGTGTAATCTTAAAATCTGGCTTTTGGAGGGAAACTTCTTCGGGAAGTTGAACATTCGTCGAACTCAGCCATTTCGTCGATCTCAGCGTGTTCGTCGAACGCAGCATTTTCGTCGAACTCAGGAGCCATTTTGACGAACACAGCAGCTATTTCGTCGACCTCAGTGTTTTCGCCAAATGCAGCCTTTTTGTCGAACGCAGCAGCCAGGCGCAGTTCGTCGAGCTCAGCGGGTCGCGGCCGTGACATTAGGTCATGCCCTTGGTCACGCCCATGACCTAGGGCGTGTACTTGGCGAATTCTTCACGGAACGCCCTCGTGGTGGCATAAACAGGCCTGAAACACATCTTTGGTTGTCATGCCCTTGGTCACGCCCGTGACCTTGGGCGTGTACATGACATTTTTACTCAAAGTGCCCAGAAAACCTGCAAAACATAAACTAAGCTTAAATTAGTTGAAGAAATTAAAAAGGAATGAATTAATTAAGAAACTACATAAAAATTATATAAATTCATAATAAAACTATATTAAAATTATACTAAAAGATGAGTACAAAAAGTACTCATCAATCAGCTTGTCGAAAAGCTCTGTCATCCGTTCCTTCATAGCTCGGGCATCCTCGTGGTCGCCAAGAAAGTCAGAGATGTCGCAGGGAGAGGGGGGTGTCGAGATCAGCCCCTCCTCCTCTGGAGGGTTAGTTAGCGGGATCTGGCTGTAGCCTGCAAAAGAAAAAGTTAGTCCTTTCTCAGGTACAAGCCGCGAGTTCTGCGGGAGAAGGCAACTAACCGGGTATGTATTCTTTGATGGGAAACTAGCAAGATGTGCTAGGCTGCCTACGAATGGTTGGCTTGGGGGTGGAGAGATTTCCCCTTCTCAGGGCGGTGTGTCTGATCGGCTGCGGCGGAAGTAACGGCCAGGTCCGCAGCAGGAGAGTTGGGCCCCAGACTCTTTCTCGCCGGGCATTCCTTCTCCAGAGCAGGGGGGCTTTTGGTGACATATCGGGCAGGAGAAGTGCGCGAGGGAGGAGGCAATCCCGTGGTCCCAAAGGTAGGGGCTGCCAAAACCCGAGTCGCAAGAGTTGCGAAATGAGAAAGGCCAGCGAGAGGGCAATGGAATGCTTACCAAGCAAGGACAGGACTTTGCCAGAAGTTCCTAGAGGGGCGGACTCCTGGGTCAGAGGGGCATTCTCGAGCGCAGGAGGAGGAATGGCAGCACTCGTCTGGTTGAGCCCAGGGCCACCCTCGGTCGCCGACAGATCCTGTAAATGGTAAGAGAGGTGGAGGTCAGTGGCGTCATCACAATCGACCTCGAAAGCGAGATGAATCGCGTTACCTCATTGGTATTGACAGGAGGAATGTTAGAGAGGGGGGAGTTTCAGACGTTGACTCTCTCTCCCCCCGGACTCGCCGGACTGTCTTGGCCTTCCTCAGCCTGTAAGGCTTGAAGGGGTCTCTCGTTGACGAGAGCCAAGGGGCATATCGAGTGGTCTTGAGAGCGGTCCCTCCCTGTGCGGCGGCAAGGCGAGCCATCATCCCTTCCGAAAGAGGCCGTGGCATCGGCTTCATGAACGACATGGCGAGTGCTCCGAGGGAGGAAATGAGGAACAATGATTAGAAGATGAGTATTCTGAAGGCAACAGCTGGGGCCGTATTTATAGCCAAGTGGAGGGCCCCACCAAGAAGATTCCTTCCATGTCAGCAAAGCACTCACAGAATATTAGGGTTGGACTCTTCTTTCCGAGCGTAGGACTCGCTCGCAAAGAGCGGGGATTGTGTACAACCCTGTATTCGTCGAGTGGGGCCCCCAAGACCCCATGGGGGTCAAGAGGCAGAATAGAAGTCCAAGGGTCCTTGGGCGAGTGATGCCCCACTCGTGGGGCACTCGCCTGGCGCCAAAGCAGATAGGCAGGAGCAGGTACTCCCAAGATTTTGCCCGCCAAGCGAGTCGAGCGCCTGGCGAATGGTGTCCACATGAGACATTCGCCCGGTGAATTACGGCGGGCAAGGAGCCTGGCGAGTGGTGCCTTCACGGACCACTCGCCCAGAAGGCTTTATGGGGAAATTACCTAGATACCCTTTGTGGGCTGCCAATAGCCCTCCAGGACAGCGGAGTTAGGCTGTTAGCAGACCAATTTTGGGTGCGATTAGTAAAACCAAAAGGCAGATTTACGATATTTGCAGTTCAAGACTAGAAAATGTATAAATAGACCCTTAAGGGCACCTTGGAGGGGATAGGATCTCTTGAGATCTCTCCTCCAGGCTAGTTTTGGAGTTGGCTACTACTGCCCTCCAAAGTGCCCGGCTGAGCATTGGTTTGAGAGGGGAAGCGCTCTTAGATCTTTTGGGTGTGTGGCGGGACCTCCTCGCTACAGCCTTGGGTCTGTTCTAGGTTTTCAATCCCCGGTCAGAAGAGTTTAGTGAGGTAGAAGTAAGCACGGGCTACAACCCCCTGTGGGTTCAAACTCAGGGACCGGTTGACGGTTTCAACACGCAGTAGTACATGCGGAAATTCTATTAAATTCATTTCTATCTAACGCATAAAATAAAGCATTCATGGCCTTGGCGTTATTTTTGCATTTGAGTTTATCCCTGTCATCCCATTTATCCTTAGGTTTTTCTAATGTTACCTCTCCAACTACAAATGTAGGAGGAGAGTATTCCTCTTCTACCATATTCCACACCTCAATATCAAGGGTCATAAGAAAACATCTCATCCTATTTTTCTAATAATTATAATCTGACCCAGTAAATAGTGGAGGTCTACTAATTCCCTGACCCTCAGAAAAAGCGAGATCATAAAACGCCATTATTCCTGGATTTTAAACCGACTTGGAATAACTTCCCTTTGATACCACTTGTTGGATCGATAGGCGCCCTTAAAGGGGGTGAATAAGGGAATAAAAAAATTCTTTTTATAAGTTTTAGCAATTTACTAAATTGTTTTAAAATAAACGAGAGCGAAATAACAATTTAGCTAAAGAAAGGTAATATTGTAATTTGCAATTTTAAAATTTATGCCAAATGAAAGAAATCAAGTAAACACAAATAGAAACATGAATGCATTATATTAAAGAGTGTTTACATAAATTTAATTTTAATATCGCTAGAAATCGGAGATGTACAAATGTAAATAATTTTTCCTTTTCTATACTGACTTGTATCCCCATGAACCAGTGGCATTAGCCTATCCTTCTCCAAATATGGCCTCAAGCCGCTCTAGCCAATCCTTCCCTGGATATGGCCTCGAGCACCCCCTAGATCTAATCACCTAGACCTAGTCGCCAACACACGCAACAAATTCCACCTAAGCCGTGCAAGGACCTAGTCGCCAACATAAGGCGATTTAACTACAAAGATTCACAATAATGAAATAATACAAATAACAAAACTCCCTCTTTGAGATTTTCTGAAGATGAAGATGAAGGATCGTTGTAGCATAAGCGAGGTTGAAGCGATCGTTCTTCGGATGCAAAGTGATGGCTTTGAGTGGGAGATCAACTTTCGGCAAAGTAACAACTATTGAATTTTGGGACTAGAATTCTCTCTGGGATATATATACAAAACGAGAGAGAAAGCTCCATTTTATAGACCTTGGAGTTAGCTCCTGCATTAGCGGTTGTGTAGAGACGGTTACGAAACTGTCGTGGCATGGCGTTGTGGCACGAGTTGGAGCTAGTGCCAGGCGGTAGCGCTAATGTCTGCGGTATCCCCTAGCGCTGGTGGTAGTGCTCCATTTAGAGAATTTGATTCCAAGCTGCATTCTACCTATGGAGTATTGCACATATAGTTCCTGCACACTATAAACATAAGACAAGCAAGATCAAATACAATATGGGATTTGTTACTCTCAAACAAAGGAATGTGATACACATGTCCAACAAGCACTACCGCTGACGATAGTGAAGAAAGATTGAAATCCAATCATTATCTTGTAAGATTCATTTTTGTTAAAGTATGGAGACTGGGCGGTCTGGCAACCTCTCCTGGGCGGTCTGATATTGTGTGGAGATTAGGCGGTCTGGCGATCTCTCCCTGGCAGTCTATCGATCTCTCCGTGGCGATCTGGCTTCTCCTCTAGTTGTATGGCGATCTCCTCTATGGAGATCGCGCAGTCCTGTATATTGTCATGTATAGTGTTTAGTCCCACATCGATAGTTTGTAATCTCCTCTCTCTCCTCCATTCAATATAAAGGAGGCCATACCTTTATAATAGACAAGTTTCTTAGAATTAAAATTTCTATTATTTCCATTTTTGTGGTCTCAATTTTTCTGTTCGCACATGGTATCAGAGTGAATGATCTTCTGGTTGTGATCGCTCTCCTTCTCTTCCTTCTTCCTTTGCTCATGCGGTCTCCTCTATTCGCACAGTCTCCTTTGTTCGTGTGGTTTCCTCTGTTCTCCTCTATTCACGCGGTCTCCTCTCTTCGTCTGGACTCTTCAGTTCGTATGGTCTCCTCTATTTGCGCAACCTCTCTTGCTCTCCTTTCTCTATGGATATTTCAGATGACTCCTCTACAGCTACCACCCCCACACCTCCTGTTTCTGCCCACCCCACTCCGTCCACTCCGTGTAGCCATCTTGGCACCATCTCCAAGCTTCTCGATCCCAACTACCCCTACTGGAGGGTCTCCTTCACCTTCCTTCTCCGCTCTCAACGCAATCGTCATCATCTTGCTGATGACCCGCCTCCTCTCAATTCTGCTAGCTGATGAGTGGAAACTATGCCTGCTAACGACAACGGCAAGCGTACTATGTCGGAAGTTTTATAGGTTTATAAAAACCAAGGTCATATAAATATCCGGGCGAGTTGAATACTTTAACTTCAAGAAAATTTCTATTATCATATTATTCGCCCGGAAGATCACCATGTCAACCAATAGAAGAGCTCGCGCGGTCTCATCTAGGAGACCAATTCTTCTCTGGCTGGTCGCTTGACCTCATTGATATAACCGTCTGGTGACCTCATCAGTTCAGGTCATCAGCTACCCCCGAGCTCACACGATCTAGATTTCTCCATCTATCATGATAAAGGTATGACAGGTAACACCTTTCTCCTTGCATAACTTCTCCTGGATCCCGGGCAGCCCATGATTTTAAAAGCTACCCGTTTGGGCAGCCACTTGTCTATAAATATGGGGGTATGGGTCCCCAGAAAAGGACTTTTGGAGAGGGGGAGGAGCTAACTAGGGAGCCAAGAGGTCTCAATTTTTAGATTGCCTACTTCCTTCTGATCTGGTCTGTTTCAAGCCTCTTCTAATCACTAACCTTTTTTGGTAAGGTTTTTCTGGCAGCTAGGAATTATTAGAGCGGCGATCTCTTCTTGTCGCTCATCGACACCGTGTTCAACACTCTCCGACCCTAGTAACCAGCAGTCCGAAGTTTCTTCTCAGATTCTCAAGTGTAAGATGTGGAGGTGCAATTTTTGCACCAACAGAATTAATATGCGACATTCAGATTTGGATTTGCTGGTGAAGTGCGGCGGACTGAGATGTCAGATCGAGAGTTGCGGAGTCAATTCGGTGGTGGTCCTTCAGATGCTGGTCACACTACCTCTGAAGATCTAGAAGTGCGCTTTGAGCGAGCACTCGAGCAAACTCGTCAAGAGTTTGCTCGAGCTCAGCGCGAGACCGCCCAGTAGATGGAAGCAATGGGAAAAGCTCTAGAAGTAATTTCCCAGCGGTTAGCCCCTCAAGCGATTGAGGTCACTACACCAGCAGCTGTCCAACCTGCCTGTGGTCAGATTTCTGACTGTGCCATCCTCAAGCATGCCGCACCTTTGCGGTCCCAGGGGGGCCAGTTCACTGCTCGACAAGAGTTTTACCAGGCCGCTGCCCGGGGAAGCCCTGTCCGAGCTCTGAGTTTTCAGGAAGGCATTACTCCTCTTCATGTTGATTTGTGGGAGGAGCCCTCCCCGATCGTGGATCAAGTTAGGTGGGAACCTATTCCCACGGGCTTCTAAGAGCCCCGGCTTCCAGTGTATACTGGAAGAGATGAACCGATCTCTCACATGCAAGCTTTCGAAGCTGCAGTATCGATGAGGACCCTGCCTGAGGCTCTCCACTATAAATTGTTTGTGACTTCCCTTGGAGGTGAAGCCAGGGAGTGGTTCTTTAGCCTCACTGCCAGGTCTATTACCAGTTTTGCAGACATGAGGAGAGAGTTTCTCTTGAGGTTCGCCACCTCCAGGAAACCGAAAAGTGGCCCTGCAACCCTTTTTAAAATCAGACAAGGTGAAAGTGAGACGATAGCTCACTTCGTTGCTCATTTCCAGGAAGAAATTCTGAGTATCCGTGATGTCGGCCCCGTCCTCCACCAAGTTGCATTCATCAATGCCCTCCGTGAAGGCCCTCTAAAACTAAAAGTCACTACCAAGGAGCCTCAATCTTATCAAGAACTAATCTCAATTATGAATAGGTTTATCGAGGGTGAGATCCTCAACCCAGAGTATGTCTCATTCCTCAACAACATGGCTTATCAGGGGAGTAGAAGTTGTTGGATCTGTAGGCGCCCTTAGAGGGGGGTGAATAAGGGTTTTAAAATTTTTACTTTATTTCACAACACTTGTAATTATTTTAGAGAAAAGCCATACCAAAGAAGAAATCAGGTAATATAAAAGAGAGACATGATTTTATTAAACTTAAAATAAGATATTACAAAACTTGATTTCTTATAACGCTAGAAATCGTGGGTGATAAATATAAAATATTCTTTTCGTTTTCTATACCGACCCTTCTCCCAAGGACCGGTTAGCTTTAGCCTGTCTCTCCCCAGATAAGGCCTCAAGCCCCTCTAGCCAATCTATCACCAGAAAGGCCCAGAGCACCCCCTAGATCTACCCCCTAGACCTAGTCGCCAACACAAGGCGAATTCCAACTTAAGTCCTACCCAGACGTAGTCGCCAACACGAGGCGAATTTCTCTACCGAACAAAAGATATAAAAATATTGCAAATGAAAAATAACAACTAAAGATAAACTCCCTCTTAGGTTGAACTCGAAGATCTTGTCGAAGGTGCGCCGAAGTAATCCTTTGAGTTGATCCGTGTGACCTTCTCATAGAATAAGCGTGTTGGTTCTTTCTTCGAGTTCCTTGTGTTCACGAACGTTGACGGAGTTGTCTTGGCTGCTTCTCAAGGCTCTCATGAGTGCTCTGAAATAAGGCTTTAATAACTTCTGTAGCAGCAAGCAACAACGGAGGAGCCGCTGCTCTTTAAATAGATTCGACAGCTACCGCCTGCGCTAGTACTACTGCCCCGCGATAGTGACACGACGCACACACGGATCGTGGCAGTTAAGGCAACTTCTGAGCGCAAACGGTTGTGATAGCCTAGTGATGCGCATCGGCAAGTGCACCGGTCGCTGTCAAGTAATAATTGTGGAGAATAAATTCCCCGGATGTCGGTCTCTTGAGGAATGCAGGATGGGTGAACGAACCGCGCAGTGATTATTGTTACACAAGCGTTTCACAAACACAAAGAGGGGTTTTTGGTTGGTTTTCCTAATTTTAACAACAACAACAGAGATGCGGGTCGAGAACACCGCTTCGCAAAGTGAGGTGGATGCAACGGCTGCGATGCCGTGCTTCGTGAGGCGGATGAAGTGAACTCAAGTGCGAAAGGGTGAGGGTCGCAAACACCTCTTCACAACCGTCGTTAGCTCTTGCTAACACGGAGCAAACACCTTGCGTGCGTGTGCGAGTGAGTGAGTGAGAACGGAATGAATCATGAGCAAACCATGGAGAAAAACAAAGAAATATTCATTTTCATCAAAGTAAATATCACAATATTCATCTAGTAAATGGTTCAAAGAGTGCAATGAAGGGAAAGAAGAAAGAAATAACCGGCGGTGAAGATTAGCGGCCGTTCACGGCCGGAATGGTAGGTTGTCGGGCTACCTCCGGACTCGGACGGACAATGCTTCCGGCGTAGAGAGCTGTCACAATCTCCCTACGTGCTCCGTCGTCTTCGACTCAAGGTCTCTTCTTCTTCTCACCGGGCGGAGAGCGAAAATGGTTGCTTGGAGGCTTGCGGACGATGGAGAACACTCACGGACGATGGAGGAAGGCTTGGAATGGATGGAGGAGGCTTCCCCTTGCGTGGAAGATGAAGTAGGGGCGTTCCAGGGCGGTGGTCGGCGGCGTACGGAACAGGAACCTCGCTCCCGGAATGATCGATCCGCCCTAAAATCGCAACAGACGTTTAAATAGGCGCTGGATTGAATACTGCGCACGATCATTGGCGCACGACCAGTGGTCGTGCGCACTGGAATTCTGCGATCGTGCGCACTGCCTGGACAGAACCTGCAAGAGACGAAATTATAAAATACAATGTTCGCACGACCAGTGGCGCACGACCGGTGGTCGTGCACACTGGAGTTGATGGTCGTGCGCACTACAGCAAACAGAACTCAGAAATTTAATGGTCAATGCGCACGAGCAGTGGCGCACGACCGATGGTCGTGCGCACTGGAGTCGATGGTCGTGCGCACTGCACCAGACAGAACTTGTGAAAAAGGGTTAAGTGCGCACGATTAGTGGCGCACGACCGGTGGTCGTGCGCACTAGAACAAGTGATCGTGCGCAGTGTTCCTGTGCAGAATTGCACCGGAAACACTTGCACGCCTCCTATTCCAGCACAAACACAGATCTAGCCACTGAAAGTGGCACTTAACAACATATGAATACTACTAAAGATAATACACACGAAAACACACCAAAGTGGGCCTAAATGTGCACCTAGCATGGGTTATCAAATATAGACTATAATAAGGCTAAAGTGCGTGATATTGACAAAATAACGGCCCGGATGAGTCCATAAATGTATATATGATCAGGACTCATCACACCCCCAGACTTAACTGTTTGCGCGTCCCGAGCAAACGAATCCGGTGGAATGTGAAAACGAATAATTAACATAGAGAATTACACAAAGGGGTACGGTGCGAAGTAACATACGCATGCGAGTAGAAATTCTAGTAGAAAGAGATTCTAACTATGCTAACTAATTTACGTAAGTATTAAAGCGTAAGTAGAGATTTAATTATACTCAGTTGGTAAATTATGACGAATTTGGCGATCATGCCCGGTATGAAAGCGACGAGACACTGAGGCGGGTGTTGCACAAGATCGGGGCTTAGGAATAACTCCGCTGAAATCCATCAACGTCGTGAACCATACGCTTGCCCGGTCACACTCTCACCACGGCGCTAGCAAACTCACAAATCAAATCAGTAGGACTTATAGGATTAAAACGGGGCTTAGGTTACGGTATGATATTCAAAGTTAAACACGATGGCTGCGCAACCCAAGTGAGCTATCGGAACGCTGCACCCCACAAAACCACAAACTACGCTCGTGTGACACACCCCTAGACTTATCATGAAAGCCAGGTGTGCACACGGCCTACTTCACAAACACCAACAGATTTTTTGTTTTTAGCTCGGGAGGACTTTTTTTTCAAACTACTGTTTTTTTTTTCTTTTACATATTTTTTCTTCTTTTATGTATCCTCCGGTTGGTTCAAAGTCAGCGGATAGATAAATTTTCCCTTCATAACAAAATGATTCCACACGACACGCATATTGAAACTTATGAGCGCAGTTAAAAACAATTTGGTTGCGGGTGTAGGATAGGCTTCAGGATTTGGTGGATGAAGAGGAGCTGAACAAAGGATTGGTAGGCACAAATTTGGCTCGCAAAGGTGAATGAAATGGACATGGAACAACAAAGCTCAAACTAGCCAAATGGTGGCCTACGTCATTTTTAACTCGACGAGTCGCTCTCACCAATGCTTCGAGAATCGCTTGGGGCAAGTTCTTAGCCCACGAGAAAGATAAACCTTCCTCCCGACTCGAGCAACACACGACTAGCAATCGTGCACACACAATACCGGGTTATCGTCAATTTCATACAAATTCAGCATTTGAGTATACTAAATCTAAATTTACGCAGAAATACTAAATATAAATTAGATGCATAAAGAAAATCTAGTTCTACTCAAATTCTACCATAACATGCGACGTGACTAGTACACTACATGAGTCGACATCGTGCTCCAAATAATAATTCCTATGTTAACAAACTATTTCACATTCCAACCAAACTAATTTTAAACGGAACAACAAAAAGAAAAGCACGCACTCAAGTGGGTGAAGTGGTGTGTAAGGAATGCAACAATGATAATGATAATGAAAAATAAAAAGCAACCTTCTAGTATGCAATGCAGCTCGTGCACAGTGGATAATAACAACCGCTCCCCCAGACTTAAGCTAAACACGATATCTAGAAATTTGAAGCTGAAAGAGGGGAGGAAGTGTTACCCAATGCTCAGAAATGAGCATACCAGACGATTGGCGTTTACGATCAAGAATAGTCCGCAGCATCCGCCATCGAACACGAAACCTGCAAGCACAAACTCAAGGCAACAAAAGCAAATATAAAAGCTGAACAAAAAAGAACTACGAAAACGGAAATCTGGGTTGCCTCCCAGTAGCACTTTCATTTAACGTCCTTAAGCTGGACCAAATACCTGTATTAACAGTGTTTATAAAGAGTGCAGGAATTAAAAAGAAATACTCAAAAATAGTTCATCACAGCAAATAAAACACACATCAACTAAAAGCGCTCTTATGGTGCGCTTCTCCCGTAGCACGTAGGCGGGAGGTGAAGGCTTTAGGGCCAGCACTGGTATTACCCAATGCTCCCCTAACCTCCGCCACCTTGCCACGGAGAGCAGCAGCACGAGCGTCACGCAGAATTTTTTCCTTTTTAAGTTTGGTGACAGTTGGAGACTGCCACCGCTGAGAGTTCTCAGATTTTTCTGCCTTAGAATCAGGTGGCGTCACTTCCGGCATCGTGGTGACTACCGGATCGGCCCACGAGATGGAGCGCTTACATAGTTTATTACATGATTCATCACACGGAGATAAATAACTATCATCCCTAACTATATTCAAGTCAACGTTTCCCGAACTGTCGTCTTCCTCCATCTCGGAGTCGAACTCTTTCATTCCTCCTTCACCTGTTTCTTGAACATGTATCTTTCCTGCACCGCTTAGAAATTCATCAGAAATAACGAGAGGGGGCGGAGTGAATATTTCAGTTGTGGCTTCAGGGCAAGTAGGTTGCTGCACCACATTGGTTAGGGAAATGCACCCCGTAGCAAAATCAAGGGTAGCACCGCTCTCTTTCAAGAACGGCACCCCCAAGATAGGAATGGACTGGTTTTCTCGCGGGCCCAGAACCTGAAAATCAGCTACTACAGCTGTCCCCTCAACCGTTACCTCCACATTCTTTACTTCCCCCTCAGATTGGATAATCGTGCCATTAGCGAGAATCAGCGATTTCCTTTCCTCCGTGTTCATCTCCAGCTGTAACTTCGCAACATCTTGCAGTGCAATAACGTTGCGGGAGGAACCGGAATCGCATAAAGCTTTGGTTTCAACCTTATTGATGGAGCACGAGATTACCAGCTCACTCGGTTTGGCATCTACCGCATCTCCCAGACTTTTCCCTTGATCAATAGGGTTCTTTTCCGTGCTGCTGGGAAGGGTTCCCTGCGAACGCTCGGTTAGCGCTTGAGCCAATTGGCCCAATTGCGTCTCCAAGTTTCGCATAGATGCGGTTTGATTTACCATGTTTGAATTAGCTGCAAGCAGGAATTTCTCCATCATCTCTTCTAAATTACTTTTCTTTTGGGTGGGGGGTGCTTGGTTATAATCCGGGTGTGGCAGCCTCGGTTGGCTCCCGGAGGCGTAAGCATCATTTTGATGCTGCCCCGGTGACCATCGTTGGCCGGGCGTGTTGGGATTCCAAGAGAAGTTTGGATGACTTCTCGCTCCCGGATTATAGGCGTTATTGTAAGGCGCCCCCTTGGGTTGATTTCCTACATAGTTCACAGATTCATTTAAGGTCAAGTGTGCGAAATCACCTGCCATGTGGTTCCCCGAACATTCATAAGCATGATGGCCTCCGCCTCCACATCCTTCACAAGTAATGATAGTAGCAGGCGCAGATGGAGTGGGGAGTGAGTCGACCATGAAAAGACCTCGGCCGCTTCTCGGGGCATTTCTCCCTGCAGTCCAGAACGTACTGTGGGAGGCAGTGTCACGCAAAATCTGAAGGGCTTCGTCCGGAGTGTGGTTCATCAGGGTACCACCCGCTGCGGCATCGATCATTGCCCTGTAGTGGGGCTCGATTGCAAAGTAGAATAACTCGACCACATTCCATGGCTGGAGCTCGTGGCTAGGACAACGGCGAAGGAGCTCGTTAAGGCGCTCCCATGCTTCAGCAAGGGTCTCTTGGTCCAGTTGACGAAATATGGCGATCTCCCGCCGCAAGCTCACGATCTTGTCCACAGGATGGAATTTAGCGAGGAACTTGGATGCAAGGGCATCCCAAATTGCAGCAGTCCCGGGCGGAATGGAGTGAAGCCACACTTTTGCCTTGTCCCAGAGAGAGAAGGGGAACAGTCTCAGCTTGACTGTGTCATCAGCAATCCCGGCATAGCGGAAGGTTCCGCAGATATCAGAAAATTCTGCCAGATGCAGATGCGGGTCTTCGCTAGCCAGCCCTGAAAACTGAGCATTGTTGCGGATAATGTTTAAGATCGCTGGCTTGATCTCAAACTGATTATTCATGATGTTGGGCCCAAACCCCGGGTACACACTCCCAGCAGTGGGGGTGGTGTAGTCTCTCATCGTGCAGGGTCGAGGCCTCGCCGCCTCCTGCTCGTCGCCAGGCAGATGTTGCCCCTCGTTGGGCACTCTCTCATCATCATCGTTCGGGTTTACTTGATCACCCATGGCCGCTTGTATGGCTGCAGCGCGCCTTCGCGCGCGAGCAGTCCGTTCGATTTCTGGGTCAAAAGGTGCGAGTTCACCGGCGGTCTGTCTCTGCATACACTATCAGAAATAGAAGAAAACGAGGAAGTTCAAAGACAACAGCTCGTATAACGAAAATCACTACACAAGACGATACACGTCTGCATTCCCCGGCAACGGCGCCAAAAACTTGATGCGCGTCGGCAAGTGCACCGGTCGCTGTCAAGTAATAATTGTGGAGAATAAATTCCCCGGATGTCGGTCTCTTGAGGAATGCAGGATGGGTGAATGAACCGCGCAGTGATTATTGTTACACAAGCGTTTCACAAACACAAAGAGGGGTTTTTGGTTGGTTTTCCTAATTTTAACAACAACAACAGAGATGCGGGTCGAGAACACCGCTTCGCAAAGTGAGGTGGATGCAACGGCTGCGATGTCGTGCTTCGTGAGGCGGATGAAGTGAACTCAAGTGCGAAAGGGTGAGGGTCGCAAACACCTCTTCACAACCGTCGTTAGCTCTTGCTAACACGGAGCAAACACCTTGCGTGCGTGTGCGAGTGAGTGAGTGAGAACGGAATGAATCATGAGCAAACCATGGAGAAAAACAAAGAAATATTCATTTTCATCAAAGTAAATATCACAATATTCATCTAGTAAATGGTTCAAAGAGTGCAATGAAGGGAAAGAAGAAAGAAATAACCGGCGGTGAAGATTAGCGGCCGTTCACGTCTGGAATGGTAGGTTGTCGGGCTACCTCCGGACTCGGACGGACAATGCTTCCGGCGTAGAGAGCTGTCACAATCTCCCTACGTGCTCCGTCGTCTTCGACTCAAGGTCTCTTCTTCTTCTCACCGGGCGGAGAGCGAAAATGGTTGCTTGGAGGCTTGCGGACGATGGAGAACACTCACGGACGATGGAGGAAGGCTTGGAATGGATGGAGGAGGCTTCCCCTTGCGTGGAAGATGAAGTAGGGGCGTTCCAGGGCGGTGGTCGGCGGCGTACGGAACAGGAACCTCGCTCCCGGAATGATCGATCCGCCCTAAAATCGCAACAGGCGTTTAAATAGGCGCTGGATTGAATACTGCGCACGATCATTGGCGCACGACCAGTGGTCGTGCGCACTGGAATTCTGCGATCGTGCGCACTGCCTGGACAGAACCTGCAAGAGACGAAATTATAAAATACAATGTTCGCACGACCAGTGGCGCACGACCGGTGGTCGTGCGCACTGGAGTTGATGGTCGTGCGCACTACAGCAAACAGAACTCAGAAATTTAATGGTCAATGCGCACGAGCAGTGGCGCACGACCGATGGTCGTGCGCACTGGAGTCGATGGTCGTGCGCACTGCACCAGACAGAACTCGTGAAAAAGGGTTAAGTGCGCACGATTAGTGGCGCACGACCGGTGGTCGTGCGCACTAGAACAAGTGATCGTGCGCAGTGTTCCTGTGCAGAATTGCACCGGAAACACTTGCACGCCTCCTATTCCAGCACAAACACAGATCTAGCCACTGAAAGTGGCACTTAACAACATATGAATACTACTAAAGATAATACACACGAAAACACACCAAAGTGGGCCTAAATGTGCACCTAGCATGGGTTATCAAATATAGACTATAATAAGGCTAAAGTGCGTGATATTGACAAAATAACGGCCCGGATGAGTCCATAAATGTATATATGATCAGGACTCATCACCTAGCGCGCCACGGTATCACTATCTCCCCGCGATAGTGCGATTTCCTTCCTTCAGCCAATATCTCTTTCCAAATTTGCCCCTCAATCAACTGTAGACGGGATGTTTCCAAAAGCTACCGCCGGGCGTTAGACCTAACGCTTCGTGATAGTACTTGCCAAACATAGTGACCCGTCGACATTCCTTTTTCTCCACTTTCCTTTCTGTCAATAATTTCCAAAAATGCTAACGCCAGCGTCAATGCTAACGCTCCGCGGTAGATCATTTTGTCGGGCTCATCTTCGTCGAGCTGACCTCAGCTTTCGTCGATCTCAATCTGGTTAGTCGAACGACATCATTTTCTTCGAACACCTTTTCGTCTTTCGGACGCTAGCGCCAGCGTTAGTTCTAATGCGCCGCGGTAGAGCTGCAGTTCATCGAACGGGCCTCAGCTTTTGTCGATCATCGAATGCTCTGATATGAATTTCGTTGAACGGGCTTCCGCATTTGGCGTTCGTCGAACGGAGCACCGAGTTCGTTGAACCCAGTTCGTCGAACGGAGCATCTAGTTCATCGAACGTAGGTTTCCTTCTCAGCGGTTTCTTCTCAGCGGTTGTTAGCGCCAGCAGTAGGCTTAATGCTTCACGGTAGAGCTTTCAGATCTTCTCAGTGGTTTCCTTGCCAGCGGTTTCGTCTCAGCGGTTTCATCTTAGCGGTTTGCTAGTACCAGTAGTAAAGTTAACGCGGCGCGGTAGCAACAACAACTCAGCACCATGGAGATTTGAAAGCACAGAATCCTGCATACTACAAACACAAAACATGTATGATCAAATACAATAGGATTTGTTATTGTCAAACCAAGAGATGTGGAAAGCATGTTCCAACAAACTCCCCCTTTTGATAATAACAAATCCCCTTAGAAAGAAATAATTCAATTGATAGGAATTTGTGTTTATAATAGAGATAAGCATGAAATTTAAGATATGTGCATAAGCTCCCCCTAAATGACTGCTCCCCCTAAGTGAATGCTCACCCTACAATAAATCTTCCTATGAACTTGACTCCCCAAAACGTGTTAATTTCTTTCAAATTTATTCTCCCCCTTTTGGTATTATCAAAAGAGGGCGGTGAGGTAGTTCAATAAAAAGTGTGCAATAACTATGTAGAGAGGGAATGATCATGATAAAGAGTGAAACGCTTAAGGAAATATACAATAGATAGGAGAGAGAAAATAAGGAATGTGAAGAAATAGTCATAAAGAAAACACTTGTAGGGAAAACGTATTCATGATCAAGCGTACAAGTAGTAAAGATGTGGAAAGCATGACGAAATATTTTTAGAAGTGAACATCTATATAGGAATTGTGAAGCATAGTAAATGATTAAGAATTTTAGGCATAACAAAATAGATGTTGTGGCATTTTAAGTACACAAAGGATTTTGCTTTATAGACGTCTTAAGCATAAAAAGTAATGATTTCCAAGTAACCAATCTACCCAGACAATATGTCTACACCCTAGCCCCGTACTAAGTGACGGATGGGCATGAGGAGCTGCATACATGTCGTAGGTTGGGGTGTTAGTCCCATATGCAAACACTAGACAAAAACTTAACCTAGCACTCTTTCCCCCCAGTGCCTCGCAAGGCCCCACTGGAACCCTCCCCGGTTAAGGACAAGACATGACTAGAGATAAGGTTATCTAATGTCTACAACCCTACGCCCCCGCTATGGTGAGATATGAAGTCATGGATAATAATTATTGGAAACATTTAAGCGTTTTAAATCTAATGATGAGTTCATAGCTTATGGATATATATTTTTATTTGAATTTAGTAAACAAACAACTCACATAGCTATTTTGGAATCCCTTAATGAATCAGAGTTTTAGCATTACAATATTTTCATGTTGAGAGCAACCAATATAAATTTTACCAAGCAAGTCTACCATTTGTTGAAAAAAAGAAATTTTGATATTTAAGACTTTGATATAAGCATGAAAGCGCAAGGTAAAAAATATATGGTGATGATGATGCGGAAGACTTATAGAAATACAAGACAACATCTTTTTTATAAACATGATGATTCATAAGAAGATATATGAGTTAAATTCCAAAAATGAAGATGTTTTTTGTAAATTATTTTGCATTTAATATCTTTAATTTTGATAATAAGGTAACCAAGCATGAAATAATGTTTTCAAAGAGAAATTACTATAATGTTATATTAATTCACAAATTCAAAACATACAAAACATTGTAGAGATCATGCAAGGTTATCTAGTGCATTTCATAAATAAAGAGTAGTATAGAATTTGCATTAGGATCCAATACTCATGAGAAGAAGTGTTATGGAAGATAATGATGTGCACATAAGTGTATTTTGAGTAGAGTAAACACATGTTTTAATCAAAAATACAAGAAATATGTAAAGTAAAGAGCACAATAAAACACAAATAATTTTACTTCCACACACTTCAATGCACAGAAAAATGTACAACTACCAAGGTGCTTTGCACACACAATGCTCATTAAGTCTTATCAGGGTGCAAAGTAGTGCTTGGGGGATCACATATTTTATTTTATTTTAATATTGAAACTAGTGATCCGGTGTACTTAAGAGTAAGTGGTTTTTATTTTGAAAGAAAGATAAGGTTTGCACAAGACACTTTACTATTATTTCCAAGGTGCTCACCTCACAATGCTTATTAAGACTTATCAGGAGGTTCAAGTAGTGCTTGGTGGAGTTATCTTTGTCACTTTATTTTATGATTTTTGTTTTGTACAAAGTTCTCTGAATACACTTGTTTTGCAAACCAATATAATTTATGAAAACATAACCACTTTTCTTAACTTTTAAAAGTGCAAATAAAGGTAGTGTAGGTAAGATACTTGTGCAATTTTAATTCTTTGTACTATTACAAAACATACACAAGCATTCTTAGATTAAGAAACATATGTAGACAATGCCAAAATAAGTGAGTGAATAAATATCATTATCAAACATAAAACATTTACTCATACTTAGAGCCATGCTAAGCTTGGTTCTAAACAACTTTTACAATATAATTTATGCACATGAGTTTAGAAGTACCAAGGCATAATAAAGACAATGTTCAAAGTAGTTTGAAAATATGAATCACAACATTGCAGAAAGTCTTAAATGGTAGAAGAAATCATGCTTGAGTTTCACAATTAAGTCCATACAGTATTTTTGATAATTTTTAAAAAATAATTTAAAGTTTGAACTCTTATAATTTGATCTTGGACTTCCCGAGGTCTACCCTGTGAGAGGTTCACCCGGTACTAGGAGATGTGATGGGATGATAGCCCAAATCACCCTTTCGCAAGATACATGTAAATAGAAAAGTTAAGTTCAAGGTAATAATTTTTTATACTTGTTTTTGTTTTATATTTTTGTATTTGATTTTTGCATATAGGAATAGAAATCGAACAAATAACTAAAAAAATTATTTTTAGTAATTTGGCTTTGTAATTTTGTATTTTAATTTTTCAAAAAATCATTTATAGGCAGAAATGCAAAAATGAGTAGTACATATAAGATAATATATTTTTTGTGATTTTTCAGAATTTTTAAATTACAGAAAATCGGATACTTGAGCTAGCGCCAGCGTTAGGTCCTAGCGCCTGCATTAGCTCATAGAGAGTGCTTATTTTAATTATATGGCCTAGATTTTCTTTGATTTTGCTTTCGATTTTTTTAATTATGTTTGTGCAATGTAAGGCCTGTCTAATGAAGTGAAGAGATGAGAAGAAATCACAAAAAGTTGCGGAAGTTAAAATTTTAGTACATGGGTTTCATATTCATTAAAGTTCCATATTCATTAGACCTTAATTCTTGAGTTTTGCACAACATATGCATGAGTGAAATGATCATAAAAACGTGAAATAATATTCATCCAATTTTTCAATTCCGATTTGACATGATTATGATTAAACATACTAAGGGTAATCAAAAATGACGCAAATATATTAAATACCCTGCACATTTTATAAATAGCCTAATACCCCTAAAATACCGTTTAAATCTATTTTGACACTTATTTCATTTAGTCTTAATAATATCATATGACACATTTAGTTTTTCAAATTTTATAAGACTTTTAGGAAATGGATTTAGAAGGATAAAAATAAAAAGATAAGTAGATCACTAGAAAAATGATATGACTTTTTATTATACTTTATTCAATTTGATTTATTTATGAATTTTGGTTTAATATGTGGAATTCATATCACATGTTATATAAAGTGTTCATATCATGATGGCTCAAAGAAATAAAAACAAAAAAAGGAAATTCAGCATATCATGAAGTAGATAATTGATATTAAAATTTTTGTTGATTTCTACTTCATGCAAATGAATGGATACTAATGAATGAGAGATTTAGGTATCCAAAGAGGACCGGGTGTGACGGTTCCTTTGGGTACCCAAATACAACGTGTTTGCTTTTGGAGAGATAGTGATGAATGGGCTCTTTTGAGTGGAGTTTGTGTTTCATCTTTAACTTTGGGTCTCCATTCAAATCTTGGTTTAATATTATTTTTATTTGTCAAATATCCATGACGATTTTGCAAAATATTATTTATAGGAAATTTGTGAACATTTAATTTTACGTTGGGAGAAGATTGATTTTGTAAATGATAGTAATGATTGTATTTTGGAATTTCATTTTCAATCTTTAGAAGTTTTTTATTTCCATTGTTTGACTTATTCAACTTTTGAGAAATCATATTCAACTTGCTTTTGGATTTTGCATTATATTGAGAATGTATGTTTTGAGAATTTTTCTTTATGATTTCCTTAAGCAAGTTGATTTTAGTTTTTAATTCATTATTCTTAACTTTAAGATTATGTCTAGCTTTATTATAGGCTATTGTGCTATTTTTAAGAATGGAAATAATTGAATCAATATGATTTTGATAGTTATTTCTATATTCATAATATGTTTCATCCATCTCTTTAATTTCAATTTTATAGTCCTTACACTTAGCACAATCATTTTTCAAGGATGAATTTTCTAAACATAATCTTTCATTTTGTTCTTTTATAAAATGAAGTTCCTTTTCAAGTTCCTTCTGTTTTTCTTTTAATTCATTATATTCTACACATGGTGTAGTGTTTTTAACTAAGGAACCAAGGATAGAAGTAGATAACTTTGAATTTGATTGTTCATTAATTTTTTCCTTTAAATTTATATTTTCTAGGCGCAAATGTTTAATAGCATCTTTTAATTTCTTAATTTTGCGCTTTGTGGTTTGAAGCAATTGTAATGAAGAGATAGAAGTAAAAAAAATGGGATTTGATTTCCTTACGTTGCTTTCGGGAGAGGAACGATTTGAACACATAGTTTCTTTGACATCTTTTTGGCACTCCTCTTCCGAAGACAGTACTTCTTCTTCTCTTCCATTTGATGTGTGCTCCATTAATCCGTCATGAGAGGAGCATTCTTGAAGACTTGAGCAAGCTTGCATGTTCTCTGTTTCTTGTGATTGTTCCATACCTGTAGAGGGAGAATCATACATTTCTTCAAGAAATTTCCATACTTTGTATGCACTAGAAAAGCAATATATTAATTTGAAGATATCTTGAGATAAAGCACAGAAAATATAATTCATAGATTTTGCATTTAGGTGATGCTCTTCCTTATTTGATTCGTCCGCTGGTCTTGTTATTGCTATATCCCAAGCGTTGAGATCTAATGTTTTGATAAACCTTTCCATTAACAATCTCCACCCTTTATAATTTCTTCCTTCGAATAAAGGTGGTGCAAGAGATTTTTCTTCTTCATATAAATTCCCCCCACTAATAGAAGCGAGATCATGAGACGTCGTTATTCCCAGTTGTTAAGCCGATTTGGAATAACCTGCCTCTGATACCACTTGTTGGATCTGTAGGCGCCCTTAGAGGGGGGTGAATAAGGGTTTTAAACTTTTTACTTTATTTCACAACACTTGTAATTATTTTAGAGAAAAGCCATACCAAAGAAGAAATCAAGTAATATAAAAGAGAGACATGATTTTATTAAACTTGAAATAAGAAATTACAAAACTTGATTTCTTATAACGCTAGAAATCGTGGGCGATAAATATAAAATATTCTTTTCGTTTTCTATACTGACCCTTCTCCCAAGGACCGGTTGGCTTTAGCCTGTCTCTCCCCAGACAAGGCCTCAAGCCCCTCTAGCCAATCTATAACCACAAAAGGCCTCGAGCACCCCCTAGATCTACTCTCTAGACCTAGTCGCCAACACAAGGAGAATTCCTCCCTAAGTCCTACCCAGACCTAGTCGCCAACACGAGGCGAATTTCTCTACCGAACAAAAGATATAAAAATATTACAAATGAAAAATAACAACTAAAGAGAAACTCCCTCTTAGGTTGAACTCGAAGATCTTGTCGAAGGTGCACCGAAGTAATCCTTTGAGTTGATGCGTGCGACATTCTCGTAAAATAAGCGTGTTGGTTCTTTCTTCGAGTTCCTTGCATTCACGAACGTTGACGGAGTTGTCTTGGCTGCTTCTCAAGGCTCTCACGAGTGCTCTGAAATAAGGCTTTAATAACTTATGTAACAGCAAGCAACAACGGAGGAGGCGCTGCTCTTTAAATTGATTCGACAGCTACCGCGTGCGCTAGTACTACCGCCCTGCGATAGTGACATGACGCGCAAATGGTTGTGACAGCCTAGCGCACCGCGGTATCAATATCGCCCCGCGATAGTGTGATTTCCTTCCTTCAGCCAATATCTCTTTCCAAATTTGCCCCTCAATCAACTGCAGACGGGATGTTTCCAAAAGCTACCGTCGGGAGTTAGATCTAACGCGCCGCGATAGTACTTGCCAAACATAGCGACCCATCGACATTCTTTTTTCTCCACTTTCCTTTCTGTCAATAGTTTCCAAAAATCCTAACGCCAGCGTCAGTGCTAACGCTCCGAAGTAGATCATTTTGTTGGGCGCATCTTCATCGAGCTGACCTCAGCTTTCGTAGATCTCAATCTGGTTCATCGAACGGTATCATTTTCTTCGAACACCTTTTCGTCTTTTGGACGCTAGCGCTAGTGTTAGTGCTAATGTGCCGCGGTAGAGCTGCAGTTCGTCGAACGGTCCTCAGCTTTCGTCGATCGTCGAACGCCCTGATATGAATTTCGTCGAACATGCTTCTGCATTCATCGTTCGTCGAACGGAGCACCGAGTTCGTCGAACCCAATTCGTCGAACGGAGCATCCAGTTCGTCGAACGCAGGTTTCCTTCTCAGCGGTTTCTTCTCAGCGGTTGTTAGCGCCAGCGGTAGGCTTAACGTTGCACGGTAGATCTTTCAGATCTTCTTAGCGGTTTCCTTCTCAGCGGTTTCGTCTCAGCGGTTTGCTAGCGCCAGCGGTAAAGTTAATGTGGCGCGGTAGCAACAACAACACAGCACCATGGAGATTTGAAAGCACAGAATCCTGCATACAGAAAACACAAAACAAGTATGATCAAATACAATAGGATTTGTTATTGTCAAACCAAGAGATGCGGAAAGCTTGTTCCAACAGCAGCTCCTCTTCTTCAGCCCCTCAACATCATCAGAAGACAGCTCGCCAAGAGTATCAGCCTCATGCCCCAGAGGTAGAAATTTTCGTCACCATCGTCCAGTCATCAACCATCAACAACTCACTCAGTGGCAGCAGCCTACTCAGGCTCAACCATTATCTTGTCCTCCTCTCCTACCTCTTCCTACTAACCAACAAAAGCAACCCTTCAACAATTCTCAAGAGTGTTTTGCAGATCTGCCCCTTCCTATTTCAGAGATTTTGGAAATTATCGAAAGACAGCCCTTCTTCAATAGGCCAGCTCCGATGAAATCCGGTCATAAATTCAGAAATCAAAGTCTTTATTGCGAATTCCATAAAGAGAGGGGGCATCACACTAAAAACTGTAGAGCACTTATGTTCCTGATTGAGAAGCTCCTCAAAGAAGGCAAACTCCAAGACCTGATCAATAAGAAAGTTGAAGATCAGTCAAAGAAGGCAAAGATCATCGCTGAAGTTGGTTGGGAGTTCGAGGAGGTGGAGGATGATGGGTTCTTTGGCAGCCTCCACATCGACTATGAGTGCATGGAGGCGGACAATGAGGCGGGAAATGGTTTGCTCTTTTGATCCATGGAGGTGCTGGACTCGAGTCTTCCAAGAAGTCCAGTATGGAGTCTTCAGGGATGAAGTCTCTGTTGCATCTACCTCTTCCCCTGTTCCCAAGGTGGTTGTCTTCAGCAAGGAAGATCTTCCACCCCATGGGAACCCTTTTAATGATGCCCTTGTCATTAAGGCCGTGATAGAAAATTTCACAGTCGAAAGGATTTTAGTGGATACCGGAAGCTCGGTAAATTTACTGTTTAAACCTACCTTTGAAGCCTTGAAGACCGGGAAACAAATGCTTTCCACCAAAGGACCCCTTTACGGCTTCTCAAGAGAAAAGAAAGAAGTCAAAAGGGAGAATTTCTCTAACTGTGATGATGGGGAGGATCATCAAGCAGGCCGAATTCGTAGTAGTACACACTCCTAGCAGCTACTACGCAATTTTTGGTAGACCCATCCTCAACTAATATAGAGATGTAGTCTCTACATTTCATCTGGCCCTCAAATTCTCTGCCTAAGGGAAGTAGTTTAGGGTTAGGAGTGACCCTAGGCTGGCCCGGGAATGCTGTGTCATGACTGTTAGTATTGTCGATATAGGTTCTCAGTTGGGAGTCAGAGATGAAGTGCTGATGCCTCTGAGTTCTGAATGAGGGATCCCAGTATTTGAGTTTGAGTTCATTTTTAGCTAATGGTTGTCCTTTTGTTTTTTAGCTATTCCGCTCCCCTAAAGCCTCTTCAGGCCGTTGTTTGTAATTGAATCTTCTTTCAATAAAATGTGCCTTTTCTTCATCTTTTTTAGCTGCTTTTATTTCATTCAATTCAAATCGATTTATGGTCTTATACCTTATTAAATCGCCCTTCTTAAATCACTTTGAAGTTCTCTTTTGCTTACCTTCTTTAACACGCTCAGGTCAAAAAAATGGAAACCTCAAGAGAATCCATTTTAGAAGAACAGGAGGTTGAGATTAAAAGTAGAGCTGAGGGAACTCACTTAGAGCCTGCCCAAGGTATTCAGGTTATTCCGATAAAAGGAGATGATGGCAAGATACTTTCAATTAACGCAGAACTTTTTGAAATTGAAAAAAATGAATCAATAACTTGCTTATTTAGAAATCTAGAAGTGTTCGCTTGGTCGGCAAATGACATGCCAGAAATGGATCCTGATATAGTTTGCCATCACTTGAACTTAGATCCAGCCTTCAAAGCAGTTGTTCAGAAGAAACAAGCAGTTGTTGTTACCTTGGCTAAACCTATTAGAGAAGAAGTTCTAAAGCTTCTCAAGCCTAATTTTATTCAGGAAGTTCAATATCCTGATTGGGTCTCAAATGTGGTCATGTTGAGACGTTCTTTGCAATTTTTCTCAAATGAGCCCAGGATGATGGCACCAGGTCTGGAACATATCTTGGGATGTCATTCCCCTTGGTCATGCCCGTGACATTGGGTGTGTATTTGCAATTTTTGCTCAAAGTGCCCAGAAAATCCGGAAAACATAAAATAAGCTTAAGTTAACTCATAGAAATGAAAAGAAAAAATTTAAAAGGGATAATTCATATTAATTAAATAAATTCATTTAAAATAGCATTAAAATTATATTAAAGGATGAGTACAAAAAGCACTCATCAAACACCCCCATACTTGAGTTTTTGCTATTCCATAACAAAAGAATGAGAGATAAATTACAAGACATCATTATTATTTCGAATTAACTAAAATTTTATTAAACCAAGAGTAAGTTAGAAACAAATTCTAGGAATTCAAGAATTAACTTATAAGTTATGGAATTAATTTAAAGAGAGAAACATGCTTAGCTAAAGACTTCTCAAGATGACTATTTAGCAAACGAGATTATAAATTATCAAACAAAATTAGATTGAAATTATTGAAACTCTAACATAAAAGAGGCTTAAGGAAAAGACACCTACCAAAATATTGCTCTCTTAATAATTTTATTTAGGACTAGAATCAATAAAATTGGCTAAGGATGGGGTTTATATCAAAATGGAAATTGAAGAGATTTAGCAAATAGAGGTGATGAATTTTAACCTCTCACCTTAATCGATAAATGTTTTGTATATGTTTAGGAAAATGATGAATTTTAACCTCTCATTGTCCGTGTCATATAATCTCTTAAGATTTCTCTTCAAACAAAAACCCAAAAAATATATGTTTATAAGTAATGAAGATTATCCTCTTACTTCATGACTTATAGTCTTGTAAATGATTTTGGGTGCATATGTGTTAGGGAATAATGAATTTTATCCTCTTATTCCCCTGACATATGATCTTTTATAACCTTTTTGTATTGCCAACAAATGGTGGGGGAATGAAGGAATTCTAGTTTTTAAATTAAATTATTTTGAGAGAAAAATTTTAGTGGAATGAAATTTCCTAAGATCTGAAAGTTAGTAGAGAATATAATAAAAACCTAAGGATGTTTACACAATTTACCACAAAATGAAGCCATTTAAAATTAAAAGGAGAAATAGTGACAAATAAATTCCCTAATTGAATTAAAAACATAAAATGTTTCTTAAAACTAAATTACTTCAAATTTAAGTCTAATAAATTCTGATAAAACAAAACATTAGCTAAATTAAAAACGTAAGAACGCTTATAATCAATCCTCAAACTAGATTTCTAGAAAATAATAAAAGCAGCAAGTACAGCGTATTGTATTTTAATTAATTATTATTTTTTTAATTAATTCTTGGACTTCTCGAGGTATTCCCTGTGAAGGGCTCTCACCGTTACTAGGAGATATGATGGGGTGACATCCCAAACATCCATTTCTAAGAAATTAGATTTTTTATAATATATAAATAAATATATCTCTTTTTTCAAAAAAAAATACTAGAAAACTATTCTACACCCCCATACTTAAAATTAAACATTGTCCCCAATGTTTAAAACTAAGTATGTAGTACCAAAAAGACTAACATTATTATGTTTTTAAAGGGAAATAAAGTATGCTAATTGATGATTAAATAAAATCAAAATATGAGAGAAAAGAGGGGAGAAGAGGGCTTCCCTGGTTGGTAGTCTGGTTTGCCGGAATAAAACCTGAAAAAATAAGTTAAAAACAAACAAAACAAAAGATAATGAAAAGAGAAGATAGCATTGGGTGCCTCCCAAAAGCGCGTTGTTTACCATCGCGTAGCTTGACTAAGTGGCGATTCTCTTAAAAAATTGGGAATTTAAGCGTCTCAATTTTTCTGGATGCTTGGTCGCCAGGGTGATACAATTTCAACCGGTGCATGTTAATGTTAAAAGAGCCTTTTTCCTGGTGCTCTATTAGCACGGTCTCATATGGCCAATCCTCTTTTACAACAAAGGGGTCGGACCATCAGGATTTTAATTTGCCAGGAAAAAGTTTTAGTCTAGAATTATAAAGAAGGACTAGATCTCCCGGGGAAAAAGATTTAGGAAATTTTATTTTGTCATCATGATTGAACTTATTACGCTCCTTATAAAATTTATTATTTCCGTAAGCGTTCGCATGTCATTCGTCTAATTCATTTAATTGAAGTTTTCTATATTCCGAGACTAAGTTGAAATCCAAATTTAAAAATTTTAGCGCCCAAAAAGCACGATGTTCTAATTCCACCGATAAATGGCACGCTTTTCCATAGACTAACTGCTATGATGTACATCCGATAGTGGTTTTGTGCACTATCTGATAGGCCCATAGTGCATCATCTAGTTTTAGCGACCAATCCTTTCTATTAACGGACACAGTTTTTTTCTAAAATTCTTTTCAATTCACGATTCACCACCTCCACTTGGCCATTTACTTGTGGGTGATAGGCGGTAGAAAGTTTGTGTGTAACTCCATATTATGCTAAACTTTTAGCAAGTTGGTTGTTACAGAAATGTGTGCCCCTATCACTAATTAGTGCTCGGGGTGTGCCAAATCGTGAAAATAATTTTTTTTTTAAATTTACGACGACTCTTGAATCATTGGTGCGACGAGCTTATGCTTCCACCCACCTCAACATGTAATCGACCGCAACAAGGATATACTTATTATTAAATGAAGAAGGTAAAAGGACCTACGGAATCTATTCCCCATAAATCGAAAATTTCGCATTCTACAAAAATATTTTGGGGGCATTTCGTCCCGGTTAGAAATATTCCCTGACCTTTGGCACTTATCGCATTTACTCACAAAAGTGTGAGTGTCTTTGAATAAGGTGGGCCAATAGAAGCCCGCCTCTAGCACCTTCCATGCGGCCAGGTTTGCTTGGTATTGTCCATCGATTGGTCCTTCATGGCAGTGCCGTAGAATTTGCACACCTTCCTCGCCCGAAATACACCTTCTTACCACTTGGTCTGCGCAGATTCGGAATTAAAAGGGGTTTTCCCAAAAGTAATATTTTAAGTCCGAAAAAAAATTCTTCTTTTGTTGACTTGAATAATTCTTTGGGAGGACCCGAGCCACTAAATAATTGACAAGATCTTCGTACCGAGGGGTGGAAGAAGTCGTTACCTTTTCGATGGAGAGGAGGCGCTCTTCAGGGAATTTATCATCAATTTTGGCCTCCACTAGTTCTCCTGTAGCAGGGTAATCCAACCATGAATGGTGGTCGGCCGCAATATTCTTCGCTCCCTTCTTGTCCTGGATCTCCAAATCAAACTCTTATAGGAAGAGGATCCATCTTAGAAGTCATGGTTTTGCATCTCCTTTATTAGTAAATATCAGGGAGCGGAGTGATCTATAAAAACAATAACTTTCGAAAGCGTTATATATGATCGAAATTTATCAAACACGAAAATAATTGCCAAAAAATCTTTCTCAGGTGTTGTATAATTTGCTTGAGCGGTTGATAGCATTTTGCTTACATAATAAATTGGGTGAAAATATTTATTCACTCGTTGGCCTAATACAGCCCCTACAGCAAAATCACTTGCATCACACATAATTTCAAACGGTAAAGACCAATTTGGCGCCATTAAAATTGGCGAATTAATAAGTTTGTTTTTAATTTTGTTAAATGCTTGTAAATCTTCTTCATTAAAAATAAACGCGAGTTCTTTTTCTAATAATTGCGTTAGTAGTTTTGTAATTTTTGAAAAATCGCGTATAAACCGCCTATAAAATCTCGCGTGTCCTAGAAAACTTCTAATCAATTTTACGTTGGTTGGAGGGGGAAGTTTTTCTATGACTTCGATCTTAGCAATATCGACCTCGATCCCTTTTCTAGAAACTTTATGTCCGAGGACTAATCCTTTCTGGACCTAAAATGGCACTTCTCCCAATTGAGTGCCAAATTTGTTTCTTCGCAGCATTGAAAAACACGATCAAGATTGTTCAAATAATTTTTAAAAGAATCGCTAAAAACTGAAAAGTCATCCATAAAAACTTCCATGACATCCTCTACTAATTCATTAAAAATTGGCAACATACATCTTTGAAATGTAGTCGGCGTATTGCAAAGACCAAACGACATTCTTCGATATGCGAAGGTGCAGAAAGGACAAGTAAAAGTGATTTTCTCTTGGTCTTCGGGCACAATTGGGATTTGAAATTCCTGAAAGACCATCAAGAAAATAAAAGTGTGAGTGACCGAATAGACGTTCTAAGATTTGGTCAATAAAGGGTAATGGGAAGTGATCCTTGCGGGTGGCATCATTTAATTTCCTATAATCGATGCAAACCTGCCAACCTGTAATGGTATGGGTTGGAATCAACTCATTATTTTTGTTTGTAACTACCATTATTCCACCCTTTTTAGGCACGACTTGCACCGGGCTAACCAAAGTGCTATCAGAAATTGGGTAAATAATCCCCGCATCTAATAATTTTAAAATTTTGGCCTTAACGACGTCCTTCAAAATGGGATTAAGGCGTCGTTGAGGCTGAATAGTGTCGCGAGAATTATTTTCTAAATTTATTTTATGCGTACAAAAAGAGGGGTTGATCCCTTTGATATCCGAAATTTACCATGCAATTGCATGGCGGTGATTATTTAAAATTTTAATTAATTCAGAAATTTTCAAATTGTTAAGCGCGGAAGATATGATTACGGGCAATTTTGAATTTTCTTTCTAAAAATATATATTTTAAATGTTCTGGCAATTGTTTTAATTCTAAACTCGGCGGCTCCTCGTAAGACATTGTCACTTTGAAATTATTCAATTTGTTTCTTTAAATTTAAGCGGCTGAGTTATTTCCTTTAAACAAAATAAATTTGCAATATCTGGGTTTTCAAGCAAAGGAGAGACAATTTTAGAAAATGGTGTTATTTCCTCTTCAAAATATGTTTCTAAGGTAAAACAAGAGTCGTCATTAGAAAAAGAGTTTTTCATGGAACAGTCCATACTAAAAGTAACTTCTTCATCCCCCACTCGTATGAGAAGCTTTCCGTTACTTACATCTATTATTACCCTAGAGGTGGCAAGGAAGGGATGGTCGGGTATAAGGGGCACTTCGGCGTCTTCCTCGATGTCTAGAATGACAAAGTCTACTGGGAAGATAAAGTTGTCTACTTTAACTAAAACATCCTCTACAAGCCCCATTGGGTATTTTATTGACATATCCGCTAGTTGGATGCTCATTTTAGTTGGGGTTGGGGTGCCCAACCCAAGCTTTTTGAATAGAGAAAATGAAATCAAATTTATACTAGCCCCTAAATCAGCTAAGTTATGCTTAATTAGATAATTGTCGAAAAGATACGGGATCGAAATCGTCCCGGATCATTTAATTCTTTCCGCAGTTTGTTTAAAACAACTATTGAGCACTCTGCGTTTAGAGAAACGCATGAAACATTTCCAAGCTTC
Organism: Dactylorhiza incarnata; assembly: GCA_033032865.1. Taxonomy (NCBI): domain Eukaryota; kingdom Viridiplantae; phylum Streptophyta; class Magnoliopsida; order Asparagales; family Orchidaceae; genus Dactylorhiza; species Dactylorhiza incarnata. Next base: position 7,733,641 of record JAWHQI010000076.1, on the reverse strand, counting down.
TTTTTATTAGTTAACAAATCTTTTAAATATTTTGCGTACTTAGGCTTTTGAGAAAGTGTCTTGCAAAAAGGAATATTAATTTGAATTTGCTTCAAAATATCAATGAATTTTTTATAGTGCTCCTCATTGCGCTCTTTAATAAACTTAGAAGGATAAGGGACTATAGGATTAAAAAATTGTGCGTAGCTAAAACAGAAGAATGTGTAGGAGAAGAAATCAGTTGCGGAGGTGAAGTTGAAACGTTTACCTTGGGCTCGGCCAATTTTGAAGATTTTACCTCCTTACCGCTACGGAGGGTTATTGCGCGCGGTGGCGCTCTCCCATGGATTGGGCTCAGTATTGCCCGGTAGAGTTCCTTGCTGGCATTCAGAGAACATTTTGGCAAGCTGTCCAATTTGATATTCCAAGCTTTTAATAGATCCGAATAGGTTCCGGATATTGGACTCATTGGAGGCAACATATTTAGAGAAGACCTCTTCAATTGAGGAAGACTTCGGGGTGGTGGAGCGAATCTGGGAGGATTCACTTGTGGTGGTCATTGAGCATTATTGGGGTTGCTTCATGAAAAATTGGGATGGTTCCTTAAACCTGGATTATATGAATTATTAAAAGGAATGTTATTATTCGGGTTATAAGGAGAACGATAAGAGTTCCCTATATAATCTACGTGTTCTTGAACAGAATCATTATTGTTATTAATATTTTCCTAATTGGTGGTGGCGGAGGAAGCAGACATCTCCGCCACTTGCTTAGTTAATCTTTCTACTTGTAATGCTAATTTAGTGGTGGCCTCGACTTCATAGGAGTCTGTTCGGCTTGTTAGGGCGCGTATGTGGCTTATTCCATTGGTAAGCGTTCATGGCCATTTCCTCGAAAAGCTCTTAAGAGGATTCTGGGGTTTTATTATTTAAGTACCTCCGGCAGCCGCTTCAATCATTTGCCTTATTTGGAAATTCAAACCATTGTAGAAGATTTGAACTTATTGCCAATTAGCAAGCGCTTGGTGAGTGCATCTCCGCAAAAGTTCCTTGAAGCGCTCTCATGTATCGTAGAGAGTCTCTGAGTCAATTTGCAAAAAAGACGTAATATCAGTGCGCAATTTAGCGGTCTTGGCCGGGGGAAAATATATTGTTACAAATTTCTCCGCCATTTCGGCCCATGTAGTGATCGATCCTCTAGGAAGAGAGTCCAGCCACTGCTTAGCCTTTGACCGCAAAGAAAAGGGAAATAAACGCAATCAAATGACATCATCAGTAACACCATTTATTTTAAATATATCGCATATTTTCAAAAAATTAGAGAGATGAGAATTTGGATCTTCGTCCGGCAAACCATCAAAGGTTACCGATTGTTGCACCATTTGGATGATGCTAGACTTGATTTCAAAATTATTATTTGCCACTGTAGGGCACATAATACTTGATTTTGTCCCTTCCAGGTTCGGCCTCGCATAATAGGACATAGTCTGTTGCGGGGCCTCTTCCGGATTTGGCTCTCCCATAATATCGATGTTAGTGTCTCTGATAGATTCTTCGGGAATAATAGGTAGTTCTTGATCACGGAACCGAAGGCATCGTCGTAAGGTGTGCTCTATTTCTAGATCGAAATTAGAATTATTCGAAGAATTTCCTCGGGTCATACACCAAAAAGAGAAAAGAAATTAAAAATTAAAATAGCTAGAAGAAAAGAAGGGAAAAAGAAAATTAAAATTTTATTATGAATTTATAGAAATAAATATTTTTTTCAATTAAAATTATTTTCATTATTTTATGTGATTTAAAATTAGTCTTGGACTTCCCAAGGTCTACCTGGTGAAGGGTTCGCACTGGTACTAGGAGATATGCTGGGGTGACATCCCAAACGTCCCTTTCCAAGAATAGTATTGCACCTTAATTAAAAATTAAAATGAAGAAAAGGAAACGTTAAAATTAATAGATATTCCTTTTTTCAAAATATCAACTCAAGTCCCTGGCAACGGCGCCAAAAACTTGATGAGTGCAAACTATGTCGGCTAACGACAATGACAAGTATACCTTGTCGAATTATAAAAACCAAGGTCGTATAAAAATCTGGGCGAGTTGAATACTTTTACTTCCAGGAAATCTCTATTATCCTATCAATAGAACTTTGGGTTGTTGATTATATGAAAAATATGATGAATTAAAATAAAGATTACACAATGATTGGAAGGCTAGCACTCGATCTTGAATCACCTCGGAATGAAAATAAAATAACAAGGATTCTAATTTTCTTAAGAAAATCGCTTTGACCGTGGAGGTTCCCAATGAAACGCACCTCTCTCGATGATACATTCAGCTGAGTTTAGGTTGACCAATCGAACTTTCGTTCTAGAATCAAAACCCCTAAAACTTGCTTTATCGAGATGAACCCCTCTTTTGGATTTGACTCCAATCCGGGAGATTTATGCCATCCTTTCTCAAGGGTTGTATGCAACTCTCTTTATCCTTGAATGATCGATTCAAATTATGAGCCTCTCGGCTACTAGATTATGAAAACAAAATTGAGAATTATATATCGAAAATTTAATTTCAGCTCAATAAAATCAAGGATAAATCTTAAGCATTTTAAAGAAGAGAAAAAATATGACTAAATTAATTCTTGACGATTATTATTCCTTGGATCATCTCGATCGAGTACTAATAAAAATTTATCTACTCATTGAGATTACAGAATCAACGAAAATAAAAGAGTACATTATGGAAGAAGAAGGGAATGAGAGAATAAGAAAACTATTTTTATTATTTCTAGCAAAAGCACATTACAAGCTATTGAATTGAAAGTTACAATTGCAAAAAGAAAAGTTCAAGAATTGAAGGTTACAATTGCAAGGAGAAAGAGAAGTACAAGAATGCTTAAAACGGGAAAATAAAGCAAGAAATGAAGAATTGAACTCCCAAAATCCATCCTTGAAGTTCTGGAGAAGTAGCCCTTAAATAGGCGGACAGTTGAGATTACACGCCCTCAGTTACGCCCGTGACTAAGGGCGTATAAGGGGCGTGATCGAAGCTGGTGCGGGAGAGATGCCTTCTGGATTTATTTCAGATGTTATGTGCGCGTCACGCCCTAGGTCATGCCCATGACCTAGGGCATGTAATCTTTAAACTAGGGCTGGCGGGAAATCTTTGGTGGGCTGGCACGTCATTCTGGCGGCACGGAATTACACGCACGTGACATTGGAGTTACACAAGCATGATGATGAGTTCTCATCATATACACATATTTGGACTCATCCGGGCCATTTTTCCATTCATTCCATTTCACTTTAGCCCCATTTTAGCTCATAATTATCACTCTCTGCTAGGTGCACGTCTTGGCCCGTTTCGGTGTTATTTTCTTGTTCATCTTTGTTACTAGTTGTCATGCTGTGTTAAGTGCCACCTTCAGTGGCCAGAGTGATGTCGTATGTTGGAACAGGAGTCGTGCAGGTGTTCCCGGTACAATTCTGTACAGGAACACTGCGCACGATCACTGGCTCCTTCGCGCACGACCACTGGTCGTGCGCCTCTGCTCGTGCGCACTTAACGCCCATTTCATGAGTTCTGTCTGGCTTATCGCACGACCACTGGTCATGCGCCACTGGTCGTGCGAACTTTGTATTTTATAATTTTCTTCCCTTGCAGGCTCCGTCCAGTCAGACGCACGATCGCAGGATTCTAGTGCGCACGACCACTGGTCGTGCGCCAACGACCGTGCGCACTGTTAATTCCAGCACCTATAAAATGCCATGTTTGCGAATTAGGGCGGGATCACGCTTTGCAACTCCGTCCAGTCCGCCATTTTCGCCCTTTCCGCTGGTTTTTCACCCCCCCCCCCCTAGGCCTCCTCCATCATCCTTGAGCCCCAAGGAGAGATTTCTAGCCCAAAGATCGCCCACATCGAGTAAGGAGGTTGCGTATCGGAGTAGACCGGATCGTGACACGAAGAAGACGAGCCATTGGGAGGAAGTGACAGCCCTCCTCTACCTCAGACGCATTTGAAGACCGAGTTTGGGCGTGGATTGACAACCCTGCGATTCCAACCGTGAATCTTCGGCAAGGCTTCGGATTTGGTCGACTCCTTTACTCTCTTTTTCTTTCTCTATGTTGATGTTTGTTTAGGTTAGTCTCCTCTACATTATTGATGATGTTCACAATGATTCTAGTTATGTAATGCTTATTTCATTTATTTGAGATTGTATTGTTCATTTGTGCTTAATGAGGTGCGTCCCCATTTAACTTTTATTTCGTCATTGTGTTCGGTGCCGCACTAGCAATTGCTAGTGGCGTGCTTGTTGACGAGGTGCTTGCGACCCTCATTCCGTCGTTCTCTCCATTCCATTCCATTAGCCTACTCGCCCATCCGCCTACCGAAGCGTGGCACAGCGGCCCGTGTATTCCATCCCGCCTAACGAAGCAGCGCGCTCAAGGCCTGCACAGTTCGACTCCGCTTGCCTACTCGTCCATCCGCCCTTGCGACACAGCGCGCTCAAGGCCTGCCTAGTCTCCATTCCACCAAGCGAAGCATTGCATAGCGGCATTGCATAGGAGTAGTCGTAATATTTTATTTTACTATTCGCAAACCAAACCAACCATCCATTGTAACCCCGACCAAGGACTTCGATCTCAAGTCCTTCCTCGAAACCTAACTCCACCTTACTGTGTTCCTTGAGAGACCGACACTCGGGGATTTTCCCCATTATTATTACTTGAACGATCGGTGCACTTGCCGAAATTATCGCATCAAGTTTTTGGCGCCGTTGTCGGGGAACACAATCGTGTGAGTTTTCTGGAGAGGGAGAATCTGAGAGAGAAGCTTTCCATTTGTTTATCGCATCTTTTATTTTATTTCTGTTCTCTTTATTCCATTTTCTTGTTTTATAGTAGGTTGCTTTAGTAAATTTTTGTTAGGTGTAGCATTTCGCACAATAGTGTTCTTCTTTTTGAATCGTTTTATCTTCGTACTATGTGGGCACATCTAAATATCCGTTGCCGTTGGTGTGGAGCTACTTCCCACTCTAGTGATGAATGCCCTACGGAGAACAGTAGGCATAATTCTTATAGCCCAGCATATGGAGCACTGACTTCGTCGGGTACTCCATATGGTGCGCGTAATTCTTATGGCTACTCTGCTGAGCCTTTACCGTCATATTTCTTTTCGGCTTCAGCACCCGCTGTGCCAAAGAAGCCTGCTAGGCAGTGCTGGTTTTGTCAGAGCACTGATCATGTCTTGAAGGACTGTGCCGAGTATTTTCGCCAATCTGACGAGGATGACGAGCCGGATATCCGGATCGTCCCAACTCCTAACTCTGGCGGGACACCTTCAACATCCGGTTATGTGTCTTTGTCACCTTCGCATCTTGAAGGGTATGGCATGGATATGGTCACCGGATGTGCGGTTGATCTATGCACCGACATTGCTGAGCCTATTCTCCATGTGCATCCACCACTTCCAGTGGATTCGATTCTTTGTGAGGAATCAGTGCTCGACCTTTATCCGAGCACTATTCTTCCCCCTGTTGTGCATACTACATTCGTCTCCGACGACATTGTCAATGATATGTCACAAGAGAAGGTCGTTGATCTTAGTGTTGTGCCTACTCCTATGGAGGAGGACAACCTTCTGGGTGAAGAGGAATTTTCCTCAGCACCGGTGGAGGAAGTCCAAATCCTAAGCTTGGCCACTGTTGATCCTGCCGAATCTTGTAGCATTGATGACAATGCAAACATTATTTTACTTCCCCAGCCTGATGGGAGTGAGACCGGGATCACTCCCCCGATTGATGTTTATTTTTGTCCTTCTTCTCTTTTATTTCTTGACCCCCCTTCTTCACCTGAGCCTGTGCAGGTTGAATCTTTACAGGTACCCCAGGAGGACTTGGAGCATGTTGCTCAAGTCAATGATGAGTGTATCCTCATATGTGAGGAGGTTGATCCCCCCTCCGTAGAGGAAGCTCCACTCATTTCCTTCTCCTCCTGCTGCCTCCCTGGAGATGATACCTTGCTGGGCAAGGATATTTTTGGTGAGTTGAGTGAGGATTCCTCCTCTTCTTATTTTTTATTCCCTCTACCTGTGACGAGCAGGTATTATTTATATTCGGGTAGAGGCGTGACTGTTCTGTTGCCGTATCGGTACCCGCTACCGACACGCATATTAGAACAGTTACCTGTGCACTTCTCTTTTCATAGACCCATTAGCTAGAACTGTTTTCAATTTGAATAAGTCGTGCTGGGAGGACAATAACCCCAGTAGTTATCTTACTTTTCCTGCATTTTTTTTTCTTCTAATCATGTTTAGTTAGCTGTAGTTTATTTTAGTTTGTCTTTTTCTTTTGTTTTTGTGGAGCTTACCCCTGCAGGTACTCATTGCAAATTCTGAATGGCGGGTTTGCTTCAGATTTTCACGCACCTTCTGGTATGCTCACTTGCTGAGCATTGGGTAACTTCTTCCCTAGCTTTCGATTTTGATTTTCACTGTCATATCATTATGTTGTATTGTTTAGATTAAGTCTGGGGGAGAGCCGTTATATGTTACCCACTGCACGTGCACATCTCATTTGCATACTAGAAGTATTTTAATTTCAGTTATTTAGTATTGTTCATCTTCACTGTACACCACTGCACCCACTTTAGCGCGCACTCGCTTGTTTGTATGCTTCCGTATATTCAATTCTTGGATGTGATGTAGGAAGTGCTGTATTAGCCAAAATAATTGCAAGATGGAGTGGAATGTTGACTCTTGTAGTGCTCTAGTTGAATACTCGTGTTTGCATAGGGATTTGAGTAGAATTAGTTTTTGTTTATGCTTCTAATTTATAATTTGTAGATTTGCGTAGATTTTAATTTATTTTACTCAAAATGGTGAATGTGGTTGAATCTTGCGGTAGCGTGGTATTGTGTGTAGGCGAATGTGAGGTTCGTGTTGCTCGAGTCGGGAGGAAGGATTACCTTTCTCGGGGGTTAAGAACTTGCCCCAAGCGACTCTCGAAGCATGGGTGTGAATGACTTGCAAGTTGAGCGTGACATAGGCCATCTATTTGGCAAGCTTGAGCTTTGTTCTACCACTCCTATACACTAACCGTTGCTAGCCTATTTTGTGCCTACCCGATCTTTTGATTCAGCCCCACCATACTTCACCAAGGCCTAAAAGCTAATCCTATTATCGCAACCAAAAATTAAGCTAAGAGCATTTATGAATTGTAATTTTTTAATGCGGTGCGGTGATGCGTAACTTCTGTGTTGATGTGGAAGTTTTAAAAAAAAATGTCTTCGTGCTGAGAATTGTGCTAATTAATTTGTGGATAAAAAGAAAAGAAAAAGAAAAAAAAATATATATATATATATATATATTTATCCCTAGCGCTTTAATTGAAGCATATTTTGGTATTGATTGTTGTAGGCCGTGTGCACACCCGGTTTCAAAGTCATGTCTGGGGGTGTGTTACACGTGTATTATTGGTGCTGCTATGATTTAGCACTTTTGTGTGCTCATTTGGGTTGCGATTAGCCTTCACGTTTATCTTTGCATTCCAAACTGTAACCCAAGCCTCATGTATACCTAAAGTCCTATCGATTCGTCTTGTGAGTTCACTAGCACCGTGGAGAGAGTGTGACCGGGCGAGCATATGGTTCTCGACGTTGATTAATTTCAACGGAGATAATTCCGAGTTCCGGTCTTGGGTAACATTCACCTGCGCGTCTAGCTTACTTTCGTACTACGCGAGACCACGAGATTCACCAACATTCCATTTTTGAGTAAAAATAAATTCCTTTTTACGCATTTACACTTTTATAAAGTAGAAGTCCTCCTGAAGTACCTGTGAGGATCGTTCAAATTCAGCGGAGTTATTCCTGAACCCCGATCTTGTGCAACACCCTCCTCAGTGGCTTATTACTTTCACACCGGGCATGATCGTTCAAATTCTTCACAATTCACCAACTGAGTATTGATGAATCTTTATTTACGCTCTAGTACTTTCGTAAATTATTTAGCATAGTTAGAATCTCTTTCTACTAAATTTCTATTTGCATACCTTTGTTACTTCGCATTGTACTCCTTCGTGTAATTTTCTTTGTTCACTACCATTTTACATTCCGCCGGATTTGTTTGCTCGGGACGCGCAAACAGGTAAGTCTGGGGGTGTGATGAGTCCTCATCATATACACATATTTAGACTCATCCGGGCCATTTTTCCATTCATTACATTGCACTTTAGCCCCATATTAGCTCATAATTATCACTCTCCGCTAGGTGCACGTCTTGGCCCGTTTCGGTGTTATTTTCTTGTTCATCTTTGTTACTAGTTGTCATGCCGTGTTAAGTGCCACCTTCAGTGGCCAGACTGGTGTCGTATGTTGGAACAGGAGTCGTGCAGGTGTTCCCGGTACAATTCTGTAACTGCGCACGATCACTGGCTCCTTCGCGCACGACCACTGGTCGTGCGCCTCTGCTCGTGCGCACTTAACGCCCATTTCATGAGTTCTGTCTGGCTTATCGCACGACCACTTACGACAGTGCGCACGACCACTGGTCGTGCGCCACTGGTCGTGCGAACTTTGTATTTTATAATTTTCTTCCCTTGCAGGCTCCGTCCAGTCAGGCGCACGATCGCAGGATTCTAGTGCGCACGACCACTGGTCGTGCGCCAACGACCGTGCGCACTGTTTATTCCAGCGCCTATAAAATGCCCTGTTCGTGAATTAGGGCGGGATCACGCTTTGCAACTCCGTCCAGTCCGTCGTTTTCGCCCTTTCCGCTGGTTTTTCACCCCCCTAGGCCTCCTCCATCATCCTTGAGCCCCAAGGAGAGATTTCTAGCCCAAAGATCGCCCACATCGAGTAAGGAGATTGCGTATCGGAGTAGATCGGATCGTGACACGAAGAAGACGAGCCATTGGGAGGAAGTGACAGCCCTCCTCTACCTCGAACGCAGTTGAAGACCGAGTTTGGACGCGGATTGACAACCCTGCGATTCCAACCGTGAATCTTCGGCAAGGCTTCGGATTTGGTCGACTCCTTTACTCTCTTTTTCTTTCTCTATGTTGATGTTTGTTTAGGTTAGTCTCCTCTACATTACTGATGATGTGCACAATGATTCTAGTTATGTAATGCTTATTTCATTTATTTGAGATTGTATTGTTCATTTGTGCTTAATGAGGTGCGCCCCCATTTAACTTTTATTTCATCATTGTGTTCGGTGCCCCACTAGCAATTGCTAGTGGCGTGCTTGTTGACGAGGTGCTTGCGACCCTCATTCCGCCGTTCTCTCCATTCCATTCCATTAGCCTACTCGCCCATCCGCCTACCGAAGCGTGGCACAGCGGCCCGTGTATTCCATCCCGCCTAACGAAGCAGCGCGCTCAAGGCCTGCATAGTTCGACTCTGCTTGCCTACTCGTCCATCTGCCCTTGCGACGCAGCGCGCTCAAGGCCTGCCTAGTCTCCATTCCACCAAGCGAAGCATTGCATAGCGGCATTGCATAGGAGTAGTCGTAATATTTTATTTTACTATTCGCAAACCAAACCAACCATCCATTGTAACCCCGACCAAGGACTTCGATCTCAAGTCCTTCCTCGAAACCTAACTCCACCTTACTGTGTTCCTTGAGAGACCGACACTCGGGGATTTTCCCCATTATTATTACTTGAACGATCGGTGCACTTGTCGAAATTATCGCATCACATGATAAGTGTGGGATTCCATTGGGGCGTGTGCTGAGCTGGGCACGTGCAACGTGACCAGACACGGGCGTGATATGTAAGTCATGGGTGTGTACCTTGTGAAATGAATGCCATGGTCATGGATCACATCCTGCTGAGCTGGAGGCATGTTTTATGTTGACACGCCCGTGAGCTAGGGCGTGTACTTTGCGATTTTTCTCAGAATGAGCCCAGGATGATGCCACGGGTCTGCAACATATCTTGGGCTGTCACGCCCCTTGGTCATGCCCGTGACCTTGGGCGTGTATTTGCATTTTTTGCTCAAAGTGCCCAGAAAATCCTGAAAACATAAAATAAGCTTAAGTTAGCTCATAGAAATGAAAAGAAACAATTTAAAAGGGATAATTCATATTAATTAAATAAATTCATTTAAAATAGCAATAAAATTATATTAAAGGATGAGTATAAAAAGTACTCATCACTACCTTTGATGATTGGGATGCTAGTGACGCCCTTGTTCGCACCTGTCTTGCTAATAGTCTCTCAGATGAATGTCTGCCTATCATCAGGCATGATGAAACAGTCAAGGCTGCTTGGCTTCACCTTGCTGCTCTTTACTCAAAGGGAGCTCAAACGTATCGCATATATACCCTATATGCGGACCTATTTGCTCGTCCCTCCATGCCTCATGTCGCTTCTTACCAACAAGTTCAAGCCCTTGGGGCTGAAATTCTTCATAATAAACCCTTCTATGCTAATCTTGCTGAACAACACAAACACTTCCAGGAACTTCTGGTTGTGTGTTATATTTTACGCCTCCCAGATTCCTTTGACATGATCCATCAACAAAATCTTAGGGCGGCTGACTCTCCCACTCTGGATGCCACTACTGCCCGCATTGTCATTGTTACCACTCTTCTTCAACAACCTCTTTTGGTCTCACCTCTGCTATCTGATAATTATGCTCATCAGACTCAGAGGGATAGCACTAGAGGTTAGAACCACCATCCTGAAGGTCGTGGAACTTCCCGATACCTTTTGCTCTCACTGTGGGAAGATATGTCACTCTGTTGCTCGGTGCTAGCTCAAGCATCCACATCTACGCCCCATCGGTGACTCTCTGGCCTCTACTTCCAAGCAGTCAGCCTCGGTGGTCACCAACTCAGGTAGCGCCTATATAGTCACTCAAGTTAAATGGTTGATTGATTCCAGTGCTACGAATCATGTGACTGGCAATCCTCAGTGTTTTTCTCTCTTAGAAAAGCATGATTGGCTGCCCCCGGTGTTCATTGCAGATGGTTCCCCATCTCTGGTAAATGGGACTGGTATGGTTCAGGTCTCACCGTCTCTTCACCTGGAGGATACTCTATATGTGCCCAAATTCCCATGCAATTTACTATCGGTTACTTCTCTCTGCAAGCAACTATAGTGTTCCATCACATTCACCCCTAACTCTTGCTATTTTCAGGATCCTTGCACCAAGCGAATGATTGCTACTGGGATTGAGAGCGGCGGCCTCTACTACTTGGACAATTTTTCGGCACTGTCTACCTCTTCTTCTACCGATCTTCTGCAATGGCATCTTCGTCCTATTCATCCACCTCTAAGGCTTCTTCATCAACTTCTACCCGAACTAACAAAACAAGCTCCTCCCCTCAACTGTGAAGCATGTCAGATTGGCAAGCATCATCGCTCTTCCTTCCCGGCAAAGCAAGGGCGTAGGTATTCTAATCCCTTTGAACTTGTTCACTCCGACATCGAGGGTCCTTCCCCTACCCCCACTGTTGGGAGGGGTAGCTCCTATTTTGTTAGTTTTATTGATGATTTCTCTAGTTGTACCTGGTTATATCTCTTAAAAGATCGTTGTGAATTATTATCCCTATGGACCTCATTTAATGAGATGATTAAAACGCAATTTGATGCGTGTATCAAAATTCTTCATTCTGATAATGCAAAAGAATGTCTTAGTACTGATTTTTCTAATTGTTGCATGTGCAATGGTATTATTCATCAAACCAGATGTGTATATACTTCTCAGCAAAATGGTATGGCTGAACGCAAGAATCATCATCTCCTTGATGTCGCTCGCACTCTCCTCACTCAAATGTATGTTCCTCGATCATATTGGGGATATGCCATTCTCATTTCCTGCAATCTCATCAACCGTCTTCCCTCTATAGTTCTTCATGGTAAAACCCTGTTTTCTATCCTTTATTTGGGAGAAGATGCATTCCCCCTCCCTCCCCGTGTTTTGGGGTATATGCCCTTTGTTCACTCCCCTTCCGCCACTCGCGGCAAGCTTTCTCCATGTGCTGCCAAATGTGTCTTTCTTGGCTACTCTACCACTCAAAAAGGTTATTGTTGTTTTGACCCTATTCTTTGCAAATAATTGGTCTCTATAGATGTTACGTTCTTCGAAGAGACGTCTTATTTCTCCAAAGACTCCTCCATCTCTATGTCTGATATTCCTACTTCCTCTCCCATTCTCCCAGTACCGGCTATTCCAAACGAGACTTCCACATCTCCTCTGCTTCATCCCTCATCCTCATCTCCTCCTCTTGACTCTCCTGCTCCCCCCCCCCCCCCCCGACTGCCTGATCTCTTTGTTCTCGGACCAGCTCTCTATGCAACGGATGCATCGGATATCGATGGACAAGATGACCTTGATCTTCTCATAGCTCTTCGCAAAGGGGTTCAGACATGTACCCAACATCTGATTAATGATGTTGTTTCATATGCTCGTCTTACTTCTTACAGGAATTTTTCTTTGGCTATCTCTGCCACTGCAACTCCCCATTTTTACCAAGAAGCTCTTAACATTCCTCACTGGAATACCACCATGGATGAGGAAATGCCCACCCTCACTGAGAGGGGTACTTGGACCCATGTTCTGATTCCTCTAAGCACTGATGTCATCGGCTGTCGCTGGGTCTTCGATGTTAAGTTCCATCCCGATGGTAGTGTGGATAGTTATAAGGCGCGTCTGGTTGCTAAAGGCTTCACTCAAACATATTGGGTTGACTTTTTTGACACCTTCTCTCTCGTAGCTCGTATCAGCACCATTCGGGTCCTCTTCTCCATTGCCATCAAGAAATATTGTCCAATGTCTCAACTAGACGTCAAAAATGCTTTCCTATATGGCAATCTTCAGGAGGATGTATATATGGAGCAACCTCCAGGGTATGTTTCTCAGGGGAAGACACGTGTATGCAAATTGTGGAAAGCCATTTATGATCTTAAATAAAACCCTCGAGCATGATTTGATAAATTCAGTGGCATTGTAGCAATCCTTGACTTTACAAGAAGATCTGCAGATCACACTCTCTTCATTCGCAAAACCCCTCAGGGACTGGTGGTTCTTGCAGTATATGTTGATGACATTCTCCTCACTGGTGATGATCAGGCTGGAATAGCATTAACAAAGAAACATCTCCGTCAACAATTTGTCACCAAAGATATGGGTTCTCCAAAGTACTTTCTGGGGATCGATATTTCACGAAAACATAAATCATTGGTTCTCTCACAACGCATGTATGCTCTTGACCTCCTGCAAGAGACAGGCCTGACTGGGGCTAAACCTACTCGATGCCCCAAGGCTGCTGGTGAAGATAAAACATGGCAAGACGATTCGCCACCTCTATCAGATGTTACAAGATACAAACATCTAGTAGGCAAACTCATCTATCTCACGGTAATAAGACAAGACATCTAATATGATGTAGGAAAGGTTGGTCAATTCATGCAAGCTCCAAGAGAATGCCATCTACAATCTGCTCTGAGGATACAAGAGTATGTTAAATGGGCTCCAGGAAAGGGACTACTTTTTCAAAATAATAATCGTCTGAAGATTAAAGCCTACTCGGATTCTATTTATACCAATGATAAAGAAGATCGCAAGTCTACTTTGGGATTTTGCACCTTTGTAGGTGATGAGTCTCATTTATATAGTGATTTTCGGACTCATCTGGGCTTGTTTCTTACATTTGCACTACACTTTCAGTCCTGAATTGCTTATATGAAATTCGTACATGCTTTCACTTTAAGTACAATGTTTTGGCCTATTGTGGTGTGCAATTGCATGCTTTGTTGTTGGGGGCAAGCACAATGTGATCCCTATGTCTTTTTCTTGTGATTAGATTGAGCTGGAAGGGTATGCCCAGCTCTTCGATGCCTATGTTATTTGTTGTGCAGGTATACAGATCGTCCATATTGCCCAAAATTCATGTCTGCATGAATCGCATGGTCGTGCATTATCTTCACGCACGGTCGGCTACGACCGTGTGCGATGATCGGCTGGCCAATATGGTGTTCTATCCCTAAACGTGTGATTTGTTCATGCATAGGCAGTTTGTCCGTACGTGGAGGAAACGCACGATCTCCTGTTGATAGCCTATTTTTCGAGTCATCTGGATTTGCCCGTGCATTTTTACGCACGGTCAGTATCGACCGTGCGTGAGTAAAATCGCACGGGCGATCTGCTTCATCTTCCTGGGCTTTCTGTACATTTAATATCACACGGTTCACGCACGGTCATGCGTTCGACCGTGCATGACCAAATTCTGACTGTTTTCTATAAAATTTGGATACTTAGCCCTAGACAGGATCAATCTTCTTTCCCACACCCAAAGGGTTCCAGTTTCGCCATTTTCGTTGCTCCATCGCCGCCCACCTTAAGGAGGAGCTCCGGCCACCATTTCCTTTCAAATCTAAAGTCGGAGCATCCTCTTGGCCTCCTCCATCACTCGAGTGCTTCCAAGCTCCATTTTGAGGGATCTCTTGTTGCACATGTGAAATTCTCCAGAGAAGTCATGGCCGAAGATAATTGATAGAGAAGATTGGTAATGTAGAAGAAGGTGACAGCTCTTCCGGACCCCGGACAATAGTTGAAGACTGAGCACGGACAAGGCTTAACAACCCTAGATTCCGGTCGTGAATCTCCAATGAGTCTCTGCCCCTTTGGTTGTAATCTCACCCCCTTCATACTATAGCATTTTCTCTTTTGATTCCATGGTTGTATGATGATGATTGTTAAACCCTAAATGCTATTTATTTATTTCATGTCTATGTGAAATTATTCTGTGTTAGTGCAAGTGAGGTGCGCCCCCATTCCATCTTCCATCCGCCATTACCATTCATTCCATTCCGCTTAACTACTCATCCATTACGCGTGCCTACTCTTCCATCTGCCAAGCTAAGAGGTGTTAATGGCCCGTATAATCCACCTCGATTCCGCCGGTGCGAACCATTCCATCAGCAGACCTACTATTCCATCCGCGCAGCGAAGCGGTGCATAGCGACTCGTGTAATCCATCCGCTAGCCAAGAGGTGCTAACGGCCCTCAAACCTTTCCGCAGTTACACTCACCTCATCCGCTTGCCTAATCGTTCATCCGCCTAGCAAAGCAATGCATAGCGGCCTGCATAGTTTCCATCCGCTCAGTGAAGCAGTGCATAGCGGCCTGCATAGGAGTAGTTTAGTTTCTTTTCTTTTATTTTCCATAAACCAAATCACCCCCCACATGTTTCACCCGACCTAAAGGACTTCAATCTTTAGTCCTTCCTCGAAAGTAAACTCCACCTTACTGTGTTCCTTTGAGATTGATACTTGGGAATCACTCCCATTTTATATTACTTGAACGATAGTGGTGTGCTAGATTTGCGTCTTGCTACCGCCTATAGTCAACTTTCTATTTCCGCAGTTACACTCACTTTGGTAGCAAGATGTTTCACTCCGTCTTGCTACGGCCTAGAGTGGTGTGCTAGATTTGCGTATCAAGTTTTTGGCTCTGTTGCCGGGGAACACAGTCGTGTGATTTGCTTGAGAGAGAGCGACAAGAGAAAAAAGATCTTCCATTTGTATATTGCGTCATTGTTATTTTTCTATTTTTCTTGTTTACATTTTAGTTAGCCCTTTTTTATTTTATTTACCAATTTTCTATTTCAAAATTTACAAAGTAGGGTTCTTGTACAACCCCATATTCGCTGAGTGTACTTCTAAGGGCCCCTTAGAGTCTTATCTGGTAGCATGGCCCCAGACAGGAAGATTAGTATAGGTGAGGGGGCGAGCGGTGGAGGCGGAGGACTCCCGCTCGCCCAGCCCTTGTAGAGGGGCGAGAGGAGGAGGGGCCAGCCCTCCCTCTCGCCCCATCCCCAGCAGGAGGGGGCGAGACCCAGTTGGTAGGGTGGCGAGCTCCACTCGCCCCGCCCTAAGGTAGGGGGCGAGCTCCACTCGCCCCGCCCCAAGGTAGGGAGGGGGCGAGCTCCACTCGCCCCACCCCAAGGTAGGGGGGCGAGCTCCACTCGCCCCTCCCCAAGGTAGGGAGGGGGCAAGCTCCACTCGCCCCGCCCCAAGGTAGGGGGCGAGCTCCACTCGCCCCGCCCCAAGGTAGGGGGGCGAGCTCCACTCGCCCCGCCCCAAGGTAGGGAGGGGGCGAGCTCCACTCACCCCGCCCCAAGGTAGGGGGCGAGCTCCACTCGCCCTGCCCCAAGGTAGAGGGGGCGAGCTCCACTCGCCCCGCTCCAAGGTAGGGGACGTGAGCTCCACTCGCCCCGCCCCAAGGTAGGGGGCGAGCTCCACTCGTCCCGCCCCAAGGTAGGGGGGCGAGGTCCACTCGCCCCGCCCCAAGGTAGGGTGGGGCGAGCTCCACTCGCACAGCCCCAAGGTAGGGGGGAGAGCTCCACTCGCCCCGCCCCAAGGTATGGGGCGAGCTCCACTCGCCCCGCCCCAAGGTAGGGGGGCGAGCTCCACTCGCCCTGCACCAAGGTAGGGGGGACGAGCTCCACTCGCCCCGAGGTAGGGGAGGGGGCGAGCTCCACTCGCCCCCGCACCCACACCAGCAGATGGGTGGGATTTGGCTATCCGCAGCAAAATCCGAGGGCATTTTGGTACTCTTATAGGCCAGAGTTTGGTTATTTGCAGCCCAAATCCAGGAATCCTATAAATAGGACCAAGGGGACACCATTTGGAGGCAAGCTTTTTCTAAGCGAACTCCCTCTCTCTCCCCCCATTTTCTCTCTCTAGCGGGTGAGGAGAGCCTCCAGTGGTGCCCAAGCCCGGCATTGGCTTGGGAGGGCAAGCGCTCTAAAGATCTTCTGGGTATGTGGTGGGACCTCCTCGCCGAGCCCTTAGTCCTGTTCATTGTTCCAACACCTTCATCCTAGAGCTCTCTCTTGGGGGGGAGTAAGAGTTGGCCACCCCTCAACTTTTGGGGGGCCCCAAACTCCACAGAGACCGAGAAATCAGTTTCAACATTATGGTGCGGTGAGCGTGGAGTGTGACCAACTCAAGAAACTCTCAATATGGGTTCCATGGATGGAGGTGGAGGAAGATCCGACCCAGGTCACTCGCGGCCCCCGGTGGCTGGGGTGACATTGGAGATGCTCGAAAATTTCAAGCAAGAGGTCTTACAGACCTTCCAGGTTGCTTTCTCCAGGATAGTCGGAGGCAGAAGAGGAGATGGTCCGGAGGTCCCGCCCCAGCAGATGGACGAGGGAGCTCTCGTCCAGCAGTCCAGGAAGGAGGTATCGATGGGGGGAGTGGGGGTGTCATACCCCCACTCGCCCATTCCCAAGGGGGGCGAGCTTAGGAGGGGGCGCCATCCCAGCTCGCCCCGCCCCAGCAAGGGGGCGAGCTCAGGAGGGGGCTCCCTCCCAACTCGCCCCGCCCCAGCAAGGGGGCGAGCTCAGGAGGGGGCGCCCTCCCAGCTCGCCCCGCCCCAGCAAGCGGGCGAGCTCAGGATGGGCGCCCTCCCAGCTCGCCTCACCCCAGCAAGGGAGCGAGCTCAGGAGGGGGCACCCTCCCAGCTCTCCCCGGCCCAGCGAGGGGGCGAGCTCAGGAGGGGGCACCCTCCCAGCTCGCCCCGGCCCTTCTAGCCCAGCCCCAAAGTGGGGCAAGCGGGGAGGCAACCGACCCCCACTCGCCCAGCCCCAAAAGGAGTCCAGTGAATGTTGGTGGGCGAAGCCACCCCGGGTGGCGGCTACCCAATAGCCCGACGTGCGCAAAGGCCTGCAAGTCGACTCCGCGAGAGCAAGGAGGGGGAACTTCAAAAGGAAAAAATCCAACTGCCCAAGGTGGAGGCAAGGACCGAGGCCACCCCCTCCACCGCCTCTGCAAACTATGGCGATTGGCGGGGGAAGAAGGAGGAGAGCCAGGAAAGCAGAAAGAAGAGGAAGAGGAGGGGGTAGAGTGGAGTTATCCTACTGTGACTTCCACCAGGAGGAGGGTCACGCGACATCCACCTGCCCCGAGTTTTTGGAAATAAGGGAGGCAATGGGTCTGATGCAACAATGACACTAACCGAAGGGGATCAAGGAGGACAGGACCTAGGATGTTGGAGATGAAGAAAGGATATCCCGAGCTAAGTGGTGGTGACCAAAAATGCTTGTACCAGTAAATCCACATAGTGTGATGGTTTGTTTTCATACTTAGTTCCTTTTTCTTGTGTACAATATTATGACTAACAAGGTGACAAGTATTGGTGCTGGAAAGCCCCAGATCGATTCCGCTCCCGGGCTCTCACTAGACGGGGGGTTTCAGGTTGATCTCTGGAGAGGCTGGCAAGGTGATAAGTATTGGTGCTGGAATGCCCCAGATCGATTCCGCTCCCGGGCTCTCACTAGACGGGGGGTTTCAGGTTGATCTCTGGAGAGGCTGGCAAGGTGACAAGTATTGGTGCTGGAATGTGAAAGTGGAGTGTTTTAGTTCTTATTTACTTTATTAAAAGATCTTGATTAAGTTTTGGTTTCAAAAATAAATGATATGTATATTTATATGTGTTTCCTGAAAGAATAATTTACACAAGCAGTAAGAGTGCAAAATAAAACAATCATCCAGATGACACAAGATGTATAGTAGTTCCCCTCAACTGGGTACATCTACTCTTCTACCCACTGGTAGGAATCCACTGTGAGGTTGTTGTTAAGGTGCCCTCTCACCAGGTGAGCTGTTGATAAGGTGCTCTAACCAAACTGCAGGTTTTTGCTAAGGTGCCCTGTCACCGAGATTAACTTTTGAAGGGAGTTATAACCCTGTACAGGATGGGGTAAAGAGAGGAAAAATAAAAGCAGAAATTAAATTGTTCTTCTCTGTATAAGAAGACTCTTGATGATCCAGATGTGGTGTTGAAAGGATCAGATGATGAAGAGCTCCCCCTGTCTGGTATAGATGAATGACAGTTCTGGAGGTCTCTTCCTTTTGATTGTTCAAATTCTTCTTCCTTCTTTTGCAGTGATGATCCTGAGCAATTGGTCGTGATTGTTGTCTCAGGATGTATGAGATCTGCAAGAGAATATTAGCTAGAAAAATAGATTTGCTGCTATGTATATTCTTCTCTGTCTCTCCTATATCTGTATATTTCTTTCTGCTCTTCTCATGAATATATAGTCTGGAGAAGGCTTTTGAATACTTGCTCGGGAAAAAGGAAAGATATAAAATCTCTTTAATTTTGTTCCTTGGAAAGAGGAGTTGCCGATTTGACAATACAGAAACGGCAATATGCTTTTAATGCTGTAACGGCTAGATTAAATATTATAAAGAAAGATAGCAAAATAAAATATTAGTCGAGCTCTGGCTAGAATTTCGTCGAGCACTGAACGGCATTTGTCGAGCGCCTTTTGATGTGCTGAGCAGTTCTCTGCAAATAAGATATTTTGTCGACCTTGATTTATCTCGTCGACCTGCTAAGTCTGGATGAGTTCGTCGAGCGCCGTTCAGAGAATGCCTGCCTACTTCAATTGTTCTGACTGGATTCGTCGAGCGTCGTTCGACATTTGTCGAACGCTGTTCTGATGAATATTTGTCGAGCGCTGTCTGGCTATTTGTCGAGCGTCGTTCGACATTTGTCGAATGAAGAGAACTTATATTATTTGCTTAAGTATATTCTTTGATTCGATCGTATCATATTTAATTTGTGTTAATTTAGATTTATTAGATTTAATAAGAGGATGAATCCTAACTCAAATCAAAAGCTATGGTTCCAACAGAATGCCCCAGATCGATTCCTCTCCCGGGCTCTCACTAGACGGGGGGTTTCAGGTTGATCTCTGGAGAGGCTGGCAAGGTGACAAGTATTGGTGCTGGAATGCCCCAGATCGATTCCGCTCACGGGCTCTCACTAGACGGGGGGTTTCAGGTTGATCTCTGGAGAGGCTGGCAGGGTGATAAGTATTGGTGCTGGAATTCCCCAGATCGATTCCGCTCCCGGGCTCTCACTAGACGGGGGGTTTCAGGTTGATCTTTGGAGAGGCTGGCAAGGTGACAAGTATTGGTGCTGGAATGCCCCAGATCGATTCCGCTCCCGGGATCTCATTAGACGGGGGGTACAGGTTGATCTCTGGAGAGGCTGGCAAGGTGATAAGTATTTGATGTTGTAGTTCCCCTCGGATGGTTCCGCTGACCGGGCTCTCACTAGCCGGCAGGGTAGGTTGACCTCTCAGGGAGGCTAAGTTCTTTTCCCTTCGGACGGTTCCACTGACCAGGCTCTCGCTACCCGGCAGGGCAGGTTGACCTCGTAGGAGGCTATGTTGTTTTCCCCTCGGACGGTTCCGCTGACCGGGCTCTAACTAGCCGGCAGGGCAGGTTGACCTCCCAGGGAGGCTAAGTTTTTTTCCCCTCGGACGGTTCTGCTGACCAGGCTCTCACTAGCCAGCAGGGCAGGTTGACCTCCCAGGGAGGCAATGTTCTTTTCCCCTCGGACGATTCTGCTGACCGGGCTCTCACTAGCAGGCAGGGGGGGTTGACCTCCCAGGGAGGCTAAGTTCTTTTCCCCTCAGACGGTTCCGCTGACCGGGCTCTCACTAGCTGGCAGGGCAGGTTGACCTCCCAGGGAGGCTATGTTCTTTTCCCCTCGACGGTTCCGCTGACCGGGATCTCACTAGCCGGCAGGGCAGGTTGACCTCCCAGGGAGGCTAAGTTCTTTTCCCCTCTGACGGTTCCGCTCACCAGGCACTCGCTAGGCGGCGGAGTTGGAAGACCACTCGGGGTGGCTCTATGTTTTTCTCCCGAGGTGGTCTCGCTAGCCGGGCTCTCGCTAGCCGGCGGGGTTGGAAGACCACTCGGGGTGGCTGTATTTTTTTCTCCCGAGGTGGTCTCGCTAGCCGGGCTCTCGCTAGGCGGCGGGGTTGGAAGACCACTCGGGGTGGCTGTATGTTTTTCTCTCGAGGTGGTCTCGCTA
Source organism: Dactylorhiza incarnata (assembly GCA_033032865.1). Lineage (NCBI taxonomy): Eukaryota > Viridiplantae > Streptophyta > Magnoliopsida > Asparagales > Orchidaceae > Dactylorhiza > Dactylorhiza incarnata. Next base: position 7,712,816 of record JAWHQI010000076.1, on the reverse strand, counting down.
GTCGGGCTCTCGCTAGGAGGCGGGGTTGGAAGACCACTCGGGGTCACTGTATGTTTTCTCCCGAGGTGGTCTCGCTAACCGGGCTCTCGCTAGCCGGCGGGGTTAGAAGACCACTCAGGGTGGCTGTATGTTTTTCTCCCGAGGTGGTCTCGCTAGCCGGGCTCTCGCTAGCCGGCGGGGTTGGAAGATCACTCGGGGTGGCTGTATATTTTTCTCCCGAGGTGGTCTCGCTAGTCGGGCTCTCGCTAGGCGGCGGGGTTGGAAGACCACTCGGGGTAGCTGTATGTTTTTTCCCAAGGTGGTATCGCTAGCTGGACTCTCGCTAGCCGGCAGGCTTGGAGGACCTCTCGAGGAGGCTGTGTTTTTTTTTCAGGGGGGTTTCGCCTATAGCGCGATTTTCAGCACCACTCGCCGAATATGTTGGGTTGGACAATACTTTCCGAGCATGTTCCTCACTCGAAAAGAGCAGGGATTGTGTACAACCCCATATTCGCCGAGTGTACTCCTAAGGGCCCCTTAGAGTCTTATCTGGTATCATGGCCCAGACAGGAAGATTAGTAGAGGCGAGGGGGAGAGCAGTGGAGGCGGAGGCCTCCCGCTCGCCCAGCCCATGTAGAGGGGCGAGAGGAGGAGGGGCCAGCCCTCCCTCTCGCCCCATCCCCAGCAGGAGGGGGCGAGACCCAGTAAGTAGGGGGCGAGCTCCACTCGCCCCGCCCCAAGGTAGGGGGGCGATCTCCACTCGCCTCGCCCCAAGGTAGGGGGGCGAGCTCCACTCGCCCCGCCCCAAGGTAGGGAGGGGGCGAGCTCCACTCGCCCCGCCCCAAGGTAGGGGGGGCGAGCTCCACTCGCCCCGCCCCAAGGTAGGGAGGGGGCAAGCTCCACTCGCCCCGCCCCAGGGTAGGGGGCGAGCTCCACTCGCCCTGCCCCAAGGTAGGGAGGGGGCGAGCTCCACTCGCCCCGCCCCAAGGTAGGGGGGCGAGCTCCACTCGCCCCGCCCCAAGGTAGGGAGGGGGCGAGCTCCACTCGCCCCGTCCCAAGGTAGAGGGGGCGAGCTCCACTCGCCCCGCCCCAAGGTAGGGGAGGCGAGCTCCACTCGCCCCACCCTAAGGTAGGGGTGGCGAGCTCCACTCGCCCCGCCCCAAGATAGGGGGGAGAGCTCCACTCGCCCCACCCCAAGGTAGGGCGGGCGAGCTCCACTCGCCCCGCCCCAAGGTAGGGGGGCGAGCTCCACTCGCCCCGCCCCAAGGTAGGGGGGACGAGCTCCACTCGCCCCGAGGTAGTGGAGGGGGCGAGCTCCACTCACCCCCGCACCCCCACCAGTAGAGGGGCGAGACCAGCAGGGGGCCGACCCTGGGTGGGTCTCGCCCAGCCCCAGCAGGGGGCGAGGGGAGGAGGCCTCCGGCCCCCCCTCTCCCCCGCCCCAGCAGAGGGGCGAGACCAGCAGGGGGCCGACCCTGGCTGGGTCTCGCCCAAACCCAGCAGGGAGGCGAGGGGAGGAGTACTCCGGCCCCCTCGCCCCCGCCCCAGCAGACGGGCGAGACCAGCAGGGGGCCGACCCATGGGTCTCGCCCCACCCCAGTTAGTGGGCTCCCCTAGCCCCGCATGGTACCTCCTCTCACCCAGTTCCAGGGGGAGGGTTTGACCTGCATTTTGCGCCGCGGAACAGCGAGATTTGGCTATCCGCAGCCAAATCCGAGGGCATTTTGGTACTCTGATAGGCCAGAGTTTGGTTATATGCAGCCCAAATCTAGGAATCCTATAAATAGGACCAAGGGGGCACCATTTGGAGGCAAGCTTGTTCTAGGCGAACTCCCTCTCTCTCCCCATTTTCTCTCTCTAGCGGGTGAGGAGAGCCTCTAGTGGTGCCCAAGCCCGACATTGGCTTGGGAGGGGAAGCGCTCTAAAGATCTTCCGGGTATGTGGTGGGACCTCCTCGCCGAGCCCTTAGTCCTGTTCATAGTTCCAACACCTTCAACCTAGAGTTCTCTCTTGGGGGGAGTAAGAGTTGGCCACCCCTCAACTTGTTGGGGACCCCGAACTCCACAGAGACCGAGAACTCGGTTTCAACAGTTCTCATTTTAGTTGTTTGTGTGTAGTCAATTCTTGCAAAGATTATATTTATTTGGTGAATCACCCCGCAATAATATGTATGCATACTTGCAATGCAGATGGTGCATGGCATCCAGTCATCATAGTGAACAATGTCATATGGGAACTGTAGCTATGATTCTTGCGAATCTGCTTATGGGGAATCAATATCATATAGTTCCACATATGATCGACCTAATTATCAAAACCACGTGCCTCCACCACGAACACAAACCACATATATTATCCCACCTCTTTCGAGGTCAAGGATTGATCTTAAGTGTTTGTTTTGTCGGAGCATGAATCACGCTCTAAAGGATTGCGTCGCGTTCCAACGCCAGATGGAGGAGGATGATGAACAAGATATTTGTATTGTGCCATCTTCTTCCCATTCTTACGCTCCTTTAATTTCTGATGAGTTTCTCGCAGTACCCGCCTTTCTTTCTGGGACCGCTGCAGATATTCCCATTAGAATAACTTCTTATTCATACTCGGACAATGTGGAATTATCACATATTGTACATTCTTCAATTTTTTATGATTCGCATGTGGAGGAACCAGCTCAGATATTCTCTGAATCCATTGTTCCTCCACCTTCTTTGCATAATTTTTCTACACAAATTTTAGATGATCCTGTCAAAGTAATAGAGCAGGGTGATGATTCGGATCCTGAGGTTGCTCCTTGGTGGGATGATGAGGAGACTCTTTCTGATGAGGAGGTTTGCACTTCTTCATGGGACAAGGAGGTCCAACTCACCACCGAGGTCCTTGAGTTCATGGGCACCCCTTGCTATGATACTTACGATTATGACAGTGATCTATGCTTGGATCCTGATGGGAGTGAGACCGGGACCACTCCTCCGATTTTTGATTATTTAAGTCATTATTCTCTTTTATTTCCTGACCCCCCCCCCCCCCCCCCTCTTCATATGAGCCTGTACAGGTTGAGTCTTCACAGGTACTTTAGTAGGACTTGGAGCATTTTGCTGAAGTCAATGATGAGTGTATCCTCTCTTGTGAGGAGGTTGATCCCTCCTCCATAAAGGAAGTTCCATTCATTACCTTTTCCTCCTGTCGCCTCCCTGAAGATGACACCTTGCTGGGCAAGGATATTTTTGGTGAGATGAGTGAGGATTCCTCCTCCTCCTCTTTCATTCTCTTCCCTCTACCTGTGAGGAGTAGGTATTATTATTTAGGTAGAGGGGTATCTGTTTAATCACTGTATAGGTACCCATTACCGACACGGATATTAGAACAATTACTTGTTCATTTCTCCTTCCATACTCCCATTAGTTAGAACTGTTAAAGTTCTGAATAAGTTGTGTTGGGAGGACAATAACCTCAGTAGTTATCTCACTTTTCCTGCATTTCTAATTGTTTTACCTAGTTTGATTTAGTTATTTGTATTTCATTCTAGTTTGTCTATTTTCTTCTTTTTTTTTGGCAGAGCTCACCCCTGCAGGTGCCTATTTTGGATCGCGGATGTTGCAGTTTTGTCTTGGTTTACACGCCAATCTTCTGGTATGCTCACTTCTGAGCATTGGGTACTCTCTTCCCCTAGCTTGTATTCTAGTCTTTATTGTATATCTTATATTGGAATGTTTAGATTAAGTCTGGGGGAGAGTCATTTTATGTGCCCGCCACACGTGCATATGACACTGCATACTAGAAGTACATTTTAGTTCAGTTTTATAATTGTTGTTTCATATGCACCGCACATCACAGCACCCACTTGAGTGCGTGCTTAGCCATTAGCGCATCACGAGTTTAACTCATTTCTTCTATGTGATTGATGTGATTAATTCGGCAAGTGCACCGATCGTTCAAGTAATAAAGTTGGGAATAAATCCCCGAGTGTCGGTCTCTTGAGGAATGCAGGTTGGGTGTACGAATCAGGTCGTGTGACTAGTGTTACACGAGCGTAAACAAACACACAAAAAGGGGTTTTGGTTGGGTTTTCCTACTCTTAACAACAGTAAAAGAAATGCGGGTCGAAAACACCGCTTCGCCAGGCGCGATGGATGCAACGGCCGCGATGCCGTGCTTCATGAGGCGGATGGAGCGTGTTCTAGTGCGAGAAGAAATGAGGGTCGCAAACACCTCTTCACAAACGCCGTTAGCTCTTGCTAACGCGGATCGAACACCTTAAGTGCGTGAGTGAGTGGAGGCGAATCGATTCACAAACAAACAATGAAGAAAGAGGGAGAAACATTCATTGCAATCAAACCAAGCATAATACTGTTCAACATCTCAACGATTCAAAGATTACAACGAAAGCAAGAGGAAAGAAATAACCAAAGGATGAAGACTAGCGGCCGTTCACGGCCGGAATGGTAGGTTGTCAAGCCACCTCCGGGCTCGGGCGGACTATGCTTCCGGTGTAGAGAAACTGTCACGATCTCTCTACGTAGTCCCGTCGTCTTCTACCTCAGGATTCTTCTTCTTCTCACCGGACTAGAACTGAAAAACAGCAGCTTGAGGGCTTGCTAGTGGTGGAGAATGCTCCCAGACGATGGAGGAATGGTCAGAATGGTTGGAGAAGACTTCCCCTTGCGTAGGAGATGAAGTGGAGGTGTCCTGGAAGGGAAATCGCCGGCGTGCGGACGGTAAATCGCGCTCCCGCGGCTGGGTTCTCTCCCTAAAAACGGAACAGGCGTATATATAGGCGCTGGAATGAATACCGCGCACGGTCATTGGCGCACGACCACTGGTCGTGCGCACTGGAATTCTGCGATCGTGCGCGCTGCCTGGGACGAGCCTGCAGTGAAATAAACTTATAAAATACATGTTCGCACGACCAATGGCGCACGACCAGCGGTCGTGTGCACTAGCGTCAGTGGTCGTGCGATAAGCCAAACAGAACTCATGAAATGGGCGTTAAGTGCGCACGAGCAGAGGCGCACGACCAGTGGTCGTGCGCGAAGGAGCCAGTGATCGTGCGCAGTGTTCCTGTGCAGAATTGTACCGGGAACACCTGCACGACTCCTGTTCCAGCATACGACACCAGTCAAGCCACTGAAGGTGGCACTTAACACAGCATGACAACTAGTAACAGAGATAAACAAGAAATAAACACCAAAACGGGCCAAGACGTGCACCTAGCAGAGAGTGATAATTATGAGCTAAAATGGGGCTAAAGTGCAGTGGAATGAATGGAAAAATGGCCCGGATGAGTCCAAATATGTGTATAAGATGAGGACTCATCACACCCCCAGACTTACCTGTTTGCGCGTCCCGAGCAAACGAATCCGGTGGAGTGTGAAAATGGTAGTTAGCAAGGAAAATTACGCAAGGGAGTACAATGCGAAGTAACAAAAGCATGCAAATAGAAATTTCGTAAAAAGAGATTCTAACTATGCCAACTAATTTACGAAAGTACTAGAGCGTGAACAAAGACTTATCAATACTCAGTTGGTGAATTGTGAAGAATTTGAACGATCATGCCCGGTGTGAAAGTAACAAGCCACTAAGAAGGGTGTTGCACAAGATCGGGGTTCAGGAATAACTCCGCTGAAATCCATCAACGTCGGGAACTATACGCTTGCCCGGTCACACTCTCTCCACGGCGCTAGCAAACTCGCGAGATAAATCAATAGGTCTTTTAGGATTAAGATGGGGCTTAGGTTGCGGTATGATAATCAAGGGTAAAAACGAAGGTTACGCAACCAACATGAGTCAACAGGACGCTGCACCAAGCAAAACCACAATCGAAGCTCGTGTGACACACCCCCAGACTTATTATGAGAGCCAGGCGTGCACACAGCCTACTCCACAAATACCAACAGATTTTTTTTTTTGTAAAAACGCTCGGGAGGATAACTTTTCAATACACTTTTTTTTTATTTTCATTTCAATGTCATATTTTTCTTTTTCTTAATTTTATCCTCCGGTTGGTTCAAATTCAACAGATAGAGATTATTTCTCCTTCACAACACAACGATTCCAAACATCACACCAAATCTAGAACATGAGTGCATTTAACAAATACTTGGTTGCGACAGTGGGATAAGCTTCAGGCCATGGTGAATGGAGGAGGAGCTGAACAAAGGGAGTGGTAGGCACAAAAGTTGGGTAGCAAAGGTGAGCGAATAGGAATTGGAAAGCAAAGGCTCAATCTAGCCAAGAGGTGGCCTAAATCATATTTAGCTCCACGAATCGCCCGCACCCATGCTTCAAGAGTCGCTTGGGGCAAGTTCTTAGCCCACGAGAAAGGTAAACCTTCCTCCCGGCTCGAGCAACACACAACTAGCCCTCGTATACACACAACACCGGGCTATCACCAATTTCAATCACATTCACCACTTGAGTAGAATGAATCTAAAGCTACACACAAATACTAATCATAAATTAAATGCATAGAAATAATCTAATTTTACTCAAATTCTATTGCAGCATGCGGATGCGACTAGAACACTGCTTGAGTCAACATTGCGCTCCCAATAGTAATTCCTAAGCTAACATCCAAATTCACATTCCTAATCAAGATAGTTTGTTCAGCACAAAACAAATAGATAAGCACGCGCTCAAGTGGGTGCAGTGGTGTGTAGCATGGAATAATGATGAAAAATTAAAAACAAGCGTCTAGCATGCGGTGCAACCCATGCGCATTGTGAATAACACGTGCTCTCCCCCAGACTTAATCTAAACAATATATCTCAAAGACTGAAGAGCTAGGGAGGAGAAGTGTTACCCAATGCTCAGAATTGAGCATACCAGATGATTGGCGATTAAGATCAAGAGCGGTACGCAGCATCCACACCAAAGAACACAACACACCTGCAAGCACAAAACTAAAACAGCAAAAACAAATACAGAAACTGAACTAAACATGTTAGACAAAAATAAAATCAGGAAATCTGGGTTGTCTCCCAGCAGCGCTTTTATTTAATGTCCTTAAGCTGGACCAAATACCTGTATTAACATTGTTCAACAAGTGCAGAAATTTAAAGAGAAGTTCACAGAAGCAGAATCAAAATTAAGGAAAACACGAATCAGCTATAGGCGCTCTTATGGTGCGCGTCTCCAGTAGCTCGTAGGCGGGAGGTGAAGGCTTTAGGGCCAACACTGGTGTCACCCAATGTTCCCCTAACCTCCGCCCTCTTGCTACGGAGAGCGGCAGCGCGAGCGTCGTGCAGAAGTTTCTCCTGTTTAAGTTTAGTGACAGTCGGGGACTGCCAACGTTGAAAGTTTTCAGAATTTTCCACCTTGGTGGTGGGTGGCGTCACTTCCGGTGTTGCGATGACAACCGGATCGGCCCAAGAGACGGGGCGCTTAAATAGTTTATTACAAGAATTAAAACAGGAAGATAATGGGACGACGTCCCGGGCTAAATTCAAGTCAACGTCTTTCGAAGTGCAATCTTCCTCCGTCTCGGAGTCGAATTCTCGCCGAAAATCTACTTCTTCTTCCTCACTGGACTGATACCTCTCTTTTTCTCCTTCCATTGCGTCTTTATCCTCTTCATTTCCTGCACAACTCAGAGATTCATCAAGAATAAAGAGAGGGGGAGGAGTGGATGTTTCAGTTACAGCTTTGGAAAACGTGGGCTGCGGCACCTCATTGGGTAAAAAGACACAACCCGCAGTGAAATCAAGGGTGGCACCGCTCTCTTTCAAGAACGGCACACCCAAGATAGGAATAGAGCGATTTTCCTGGGGTCCCAACACCTGAAAATCAGCAACCACGACCGTCCCCTCAACTGTCACTTCTACATTTTTCACTTCCCCCTCAGATTGTATAACAGTCCCATTAGCAAGCACAAGGGATTTTTGATCCTCCGTGTTCATCTCAAGTTGCAATTTGGCAACGTCTCGCAACGCAATGACGTTGCGGGAAGAGCCGGAATCGCATAAAGCTTTAGTTTCGATATTATTGATGGAACACGAAATCACTAACTCACTTGAATCAGCCTCTACCACATCGCTGAGACTCTTCCCTTGATCTATTGGGTTCTTTTCAGTGTTGCTAGGAAGGGTCCCATGCGACCGCTCGGTTAGCACTTGGGCCAGTTGGCCCAGCTGCGTTTCCAAGTTTCGCATGGATGCGGTTTGGTTCGCCATATTTGAGGCAGTCGCTTGCATGAACTTCTCCATTATTTCCTCCAGATTACTCTTTTTTTGGGCTGGGGGGCCTTGGCTATAATCCGGGTGGGATGGCCTCGGTTGGCTCCCGGAGGCGTAAGCATCATTTTGATGCTGCCCCGGTACCCATCGTTGGCCAGGCGCATTTGGGTTCCACGAGAAGTTCGGGTGACTTCTCGCTCCCGGATGATAAGCATTATTAAAAGGTGCCCCCTTAGGCTGATTTCCTACAAAATTAACAGATTCATTCAAGGTTAAGTGCGCGAAGTCACCTAATACGTTGTTGCCTGAGCATTCAAATGCGTGGTGGCCCCCGCCTCCACATCCTTCACACGTAATGATAGCAGCCGGTGCGGATGTAGGAGGAAGTGAGTCGACCATAAAGAGACCACGGCCATTTTTTGGAGCATTTCTCCCGGCAGTCCAGAATGTACTGTGGGAGGCGGTGTCGCGCAGAATCCGAAGGGCCTCCTCTAGAGTGTGATTCATCAAAGTACCACCCGCAGCAGCATCGATCATTGCTCTGTAGTTAGGCTCGATCGCAAAGTAAAACGTCTCAACCACACCCCAAGGTTGGAGCTCGTGGTTTGGACAACGGCGGAGAAGATCATTAAGACGCTCCCACGCCTCAGCAAGAGTCTCTTGATCAAGTTGGCGAAAGGTGGCGATATCCCGCCGCAAGCTCACGATTTTATCGACTGGATGGAACTTGGCCAAAAACTTGGAGGCAAGAGCATCCCAGGTCGCAGCAGTCCCGGGTGGAATGGAGTGGAGCCACACCTTGGCTTTGTCACGGAGTGAGAAAGGGAACAGTCTAAGCTTGACCGTGTCGTCAGCAATCCCAGCGTAGCGGAAGGTTCCGCAAATATCAGAAAACTCTGCCAGATGCAGATGCGGATCCTCACTGGCCATCCCAGAAAACTGAGTGTTGTTCCGGATAATGTTCAAGATTGCTGGCTTTATCTCGAACTGATTGTTCATTATATTGGGCCCGAACCCAGGGTACACACTCCCAACAGTTGGAGTGGTGTAGTCTCTCATCGTGCGGGGCCGAGGCCTTGCCGCCTCCTGCTCATCTCCAGGCTGGTGTTGCCCCACGTCGGGCACTCCTTGATCAGCATCATTTTGATCTATGTGGTCACTCATTGCTGCCTGTACGGCTGCTGCGCGCCTACGTGCGCGAGCGGTCCATTCAATCTCAGGATCAAAGGGCACGAGTTCCCCTGCGGCCTGTCTCTGCATGCACTATCAAAAACAAAAAGAAAACAAAGAAAATTAGAAACAACTGCTCGTGTAACGACAGTCACAACACAAAACGTTACACGCCTGCACTCCCCGGCAACGGCGCCAAAAACTTGATGCGATTAATTCGGCAAGTGCACCGATCGTTCAAGTAATAAAGTTGGGAATAAATCCCCGAGTGTCGGTCTCTTGAGGAAAGCTGGTTGGGTGTACGAATCAGGTCGTGTGACTAGTGTTACACGAGCGTAAACAAACACACAAAAAGGGGTTTTGGTTGGGTTTTCCTACTCTTAACAACAGTAAAAGAAATGCGGGTCGAAAACACCGCTTCGCCAGGCGAGATGGATGCAACGGCCGCGATGCCGTGCTTCGTGAGGCGGATGGAGCTGTTGGGATCATTGCTCACAATGTCCTAGATTTGGAGAAGTCCATTTCTAAGTCAAAGATATATCTCAGAATGTATTTGATATACTCTCTAGAATCTATGTGCAGGAGATCAGGTCAGGCAAAATGTTCATGGAATTTATTCAAGTTCAGAAGCGTCGAGACATCATACATCGCTCGACGCTTGTGACCCAGAAGCGTTGACTCATGTCTACTACTCAAATAGATAAGGTCGTCGCTGAAGTTCTGAGACCAAGTTAGGAAGCGTCGAGCCGAGGTGGATTGCTCGACGCCTTGGAAAGAGAAGTGTCGACTTAACTTCAGTCAGCTCAGCGCCAACTAGAAGTTCTGAGTTCAAGTTAGAAAGTGTCGAGCAAAGTTATATTGCTCGACGCCTTGGAATGAGAAGTGTTGAATTAACTCTTATCTGCCCAGCATCATCCAGAAGTGTAGAGATATGAAGACAGAGTTAAAAGGCGTCGACTGAGTGATGATTACTCATCGCCTGAGAAGGAGGAGCTGAGAGCTTCAGTCTAAGGAGTATGCGTCGAGTGTTGCTCGATGCCTAATTGAGAAAGCGTTGACAAAGACAGTAAGCGCTCAACGCCTCTTCTACAGATAGTCTGAACTGAGGAATTTCTTCTACAGCTGGCTGAGCTTTTGTTTCTGATAAAGAACGTTGAAAAGATAACGTCATGCTGACGTGGAGGATCGTAACTGTAATTGCAGATGGCGGGCTATAAATAGAAGGCATGACCTAAGGGTTATGTAGCTAAGCATTGAAGCAGTGAAGAAAAGTTTTAAAAGCTATTATCATTTTCGAGTAAAAGTTTGAGAAAGATTTCTGAGAAGTCATCTTCCCTTTCAGAACCAATCTGATTTGAAGAATTCATTCAGCAATCTGGTGCTGATATCTTTTTCTGAAAGGAGGAGGTCAAGAAGGAAGAATCTGTCTTCCTAAGAAGAAGAACAGTCATCACAGCCTGTCGAATCAAGAAGATCATTTGTTGCTGCTGTTCTATTGAAGGTTTCTGTCTGATCATTCAGGCAGATCAAGAAGGCTCAACAATTGCAAACCTGAGTCTAAGTATTTGTTACTTTCTTTCTGAATTTCTGTAGGATCTGAGTTGTCAGATCTGAGTGTAGGATCTGTCAAGGATCTGAGTTGTAAGATCAGGTGTGATCTGAGTTGTAGGATTCAGGGGTGAATCTGAGTTGTAAGCCTAGTTATAAAGGCTGAGGTAGGATCTGTGTGATCTGAGATTGTAAGATCCTTTGGTGATCTGAGCTGTAAGACCTGTTTGTGGTCTGAGATCTGGAGGAGTTATAAACCCTATCTAGTACACTACTAGAAGGGTAGAAGGGGGAAAGTGGATTACCCAAGATAAGGGGAACCACTATAAAAATCAGTGTGTTCTTTTCTGTGGTGTTATTTTTCTTGAAAGCTCTGATCAGATTTATCTAGGTTATATTCAAGAACTGCAATAAATTTAAATAACCTATTCATCCCCCCCCCCCCCCCCTCTAGGTGATTAGCTACCCTTATATAAAGTCTTTCAAGTGGTATCAGAGGCAGGTTATTCAAGAAAAGGTTTAACAGCCTGAACAAGATCTTCTAAGGGTAGATTTCTGAAGTCGTGATGGCTAATTCGGAGGGAAGCAAAGAATTTACATCCTTGAAGCTTCCAATCTGCAGAAAGGAAAACTTCGGAATTTGGAAAGAAAGGGTCAGACTTTTTATGGAAGCATCTGATCCTCGGATTTACATAACTGTTCTGGAGGGAACTTTTGTTCCTATGAAAGTTTCATTTATAGACGGTAATATAAAGACTCCAAAAGCCTATTCAGAGATGACCAAAGATGAAGTGATTCTGGCCTCCTTGGATAAGAGAGCTCAGAACATCATTGTTAGTGCTATTGAAGATTCAACCTTCCAAAATTTAATCCATTGTAAAACTGCCAAAGAAATGTGGGAATCTCTTATCGTTTATATGGAAGGGACTGAAGAAGTCAGAGATGACAGGAAGTCACTTCTGAATCAGCAATATGAAGCCTTCAGACATGACAAGAAAGATTCAATTGCAGTCTGCTATGAAAAATTCTTCAAGATTGTAAATGGTCTAAAAACTTATGGAAGAACTTTCACAGATTATGAGCTGAATGATAAATTCTTAAGATCACTGAACAAAGAATGGGATATCAAGATCTGTGCAATCAGAGAAATGGGAAATCTGGGAATCATTAAGCCACAGAATTTATATGGGAAACTCTTGTCCCATGAACTTCATCTGAATACCAGAAAAGCTGAGGAAGGACATAGCAGGGAAAACCCCATTGCTCTGAAAGCAGAGAGCTCCAAGAAAAACAAAGAAAGGCTGTCATTATCTCCCAGAATTCCATCTGAATCAGAAGAATCAGAAACCAATAATACTGATTCTGAAATATCAGATGGTGAATTGGCATTCTTTACCAAACAGCTAAAAGGGATATTGAGAAGAAAACAACACTAGAAAACTAGACCATCTCAGTCTTCCAGATCTAAGAAGCATTCAAATTCTTCAAAAGGATTCAAACAAAACTTCAATAAGGACAGGTACAATTCTAAACACAATAAAAATAATTCAGAAGAAATCGTGTGTTTTGGTTGCAGGAAATCAGGACACATGATCGCTGACTGTCCTTCGAAAAGAAAGCACAACAAGAACTCTGATGAAAGAAAGCATAGATCTGACAAAAGACATGAAAAGAGTCTAATGGCCAAAAAGGGCAAGGTCACTCTGAGTGATAGTGAATCTCAATCATCTGACTCAGATAGTGAGGAGGCCCTCATAGCTCTGATGGCTGCCAAGGAAAATGAAGACAGTCTAAATGATAGACCAATGATAAAAGCCCCACTATCAATGTCTGATAGTGAAGAGGATGAAGAAGAAAATGCAGGACTCATGGCATTGAGTGATCAAGAAAATCAGGAGACAACTACTGATATAAAGGTACTTGATAAAACTCCTTTATCTGATTCTAATTCTGAATCTGAAACAGACTTATTCCCTTCAGATGAAAATGACTCACAATCTAAACTTCAAGTAGATGAGATTATTGAAAAATATCAATTAATTCTCAAAGCACTCAAGAAGAGCAAAAGGCATAACAAAAGGTTTCAAAAAGAATTATCTGAATTAAAGCAAACCAATGTTCAAAACTCTGAGACAACTGAGAGGCTGAATCAGACAAGTAAAGAACTTAGCAAATTAAAAGTAATGTCAATTATTCACATACAAACTCTGTGCACCAAAGAAAAATTAATAAGAGAACTTGAAGCAAAACTCCTAGCAGAAAGGAAACTTGTGGCAAAGTTCTCACAACCTCAAACTATTCTTCCTATAATAGACACATTCTCTGCTCAATACAGATGTGGCATAGGATATGATAGGGATGAAGATAAAAATCTCAAAATTAATGACAAAGCATCTATAGAACCTTTAAAGCTTAATAGAATCATGCCCATCACAAACAAGCATGATCAAAAAGGTGTGCATAAGTTTTATAAGGGTGAATGTTCTAATAGCAAAGATGATTTAATTCAGCCCAGTAATAATAATGCCAAACCACTATTTGAATTCAAAGCTAATACTAAATTCAATAGAAAGAAAACTGAACCAGTAAAATTCACTAAGACAAATTACATAGTTCCTGTGAATAAGGAAAGTAGGCAAAATATGAATCAACATAGAGAAATAAGAAGACCTTCAAGGAGATATAATAGATATGAATGCTGGTGCTGTGGTAGGATTGGACATTTTGCTCTTGACTATTGGTTCAATCCAACTGCTCCAAGATTCAACTCTGGGAGACCAGTATTCAGACCTATGGCAAATATCACAGCACCTAGGATTATTCAACAACTAAATGTTCCAGCTCATACTAACAAGGTTCTAGGACCCAACTTGGTGTGGGCTCCTAAGAAAAAGTAATTCTTTTTGCAGGATTGTCCAAAGACCAATCAACTTCCAATCTGGTACTTGGACAGTGGGTGCTCTATGCACATGACAGGAACAAAAAGTCTGCTGAATGATTACTCTCCCATAAGGAATGGACCAAAGGTTATCTTTGGAGGATCTGAAAGAGGTAAAACTAAAGGTTATGGCAATATCTCAAATGGAATTGTCATCATCACCAATGTTGCTCATGTTGATGGATTGCAACACAATCTCATCAGCATAAGCCAATTATGTGATATTGGGTATGACATTTCATTCCACAAGGATAAGTGCTTGATTAAGAGAGAGAATGAGATAATTCTCTCAGGCACTAGGAGTGGCAATATTTACTGCTTAAATTTCATATGTTCTGAACTAACTAATTCTATATGCTTAGTAGCAGAAAATAAGATTTCTAGTAGTGTTCAATGGCATAAAAGATTAGCTCACATAAATTATAAGACTATAAATAAGCTCATTTCAAAAGACCTAGTGAGAGGTGGACCTAATTGGAAGTGTGTGCAGGAGGGTCCATGCCATGCTTGTCAAATGGGTAAGCAGACCAAATTTTCATTCAAACCAATTGTTGAGAAGGATTCCATTAGATGTCTATATCTACTCCATATGGATCTATTTGGACCAATGTCAATCCATAGCTTAGGAGGAAAATCATACACTTTTGTAATAATTGATGATTATTCCAGATTCACTTGGGTATTCTTCCTCAAACATAAGTCAGACACCTTAGAAATATTTACAAGTTTTGTAAGGCAAATCACAAATGAAATAGGAAATTCTGTAGCCAAAATTAGAAGTGATCATGGGACTGAATTTCAGTCAGGTGCAATGACCAAATTCTGTGAGAATCTAGGAATCTCTCAAGAATTCTCATCTCCTAGAACTCCCCAACAAAATGGGGTTGCTGAGAGAAGAAATAGAACCCTCATTGAAGCTAGCAGGAGTATGCTGAGTGATTCTTCTCTTCCTGAGTATTTTTGGGCTGAAGCTGTAAACACAACTTGTCATGTTCAGAATAGGGCTCTTATAAACAAAAGATTGGATAAGACTCCATATGAGGTGTTGAAAGGTAGAAAACCTACTTTAGCTTATTTTAAAATATTTGGTAGTAAATGCTTTGTATTAAATAATGGAAAGCATCATCTCACTAAGTTTGCTGAAAAAGCACATAAGGCAATCTTTGTTGGGTATAGCTCTCAAAGTAGAGCTTATAGAATTTTCAATAAAAAGTCTAATAGGATAGAAGAATCTATACATGTTGTATTTGATGAAACCAGCCTTATTCATAAGGATTTGGGAAGTCTATCTAGTTGTGCAGGTTCAATACAGAAATTAAAGGAGCTGAGTATCAATGAACAACAAAATGAGGATAATGAAGAATCAATTGAGAATACAATTGTATTTAGAGAGGATGAACCTCAAGCAGAAGACAATTATGAAGAACCTACTGCTGCTGAAGAACCACCTCATCCAGAACCTCTAGAAGAACCTACTCAAATAGATGCACCAGATCCTCAAAGGAGAAATGAAAAGTGGAGGATTGCAACCAAACATCTGAAGGATCATCCAAAGGAACAGATCATAGGAAATCCAAATGATGGTGTGCAAACCAGAAGAGGAAACTCAATACATGAGGCCTTGCATCACAGTTTTATTTCCAAAATAGAACCTAAGAAGTTTGATGAAGCCAATAAAGACTCTTCATGGATATCAGCTATGCAGGAAGAGTTAAATCAATTTGAAAGATGCAAAGTCTGGATATTGGTCCCAAGACCAAAGAGACATAAAGTCATAGGAACCAAATGGGTATTCAGGAATAAGCTAGATGAGAATGGTGTGATCATCAAAAACAAAGCTAGGTTGGTTCCTCAAGGATACAGACAGGAGGAAGGCATAGATTTTGATCAAGTGTTTGCTCCTGTGGCAAGATTGGAGGCAATCAGGTTATTCCTGGCATTTGCAGCTCACACTGGTTTCATAGTCTATCAAATGGATGTGAAGTCAGCATTCCTTAATGGAACAATATTGGAGGAAGTATATGTTGAACAACCCCCAGGTTTTATTGACTCTACTCATCCAAATCATGTCTATCTTCTATTAAAAGCATTGTATGGTCTGAAACAGGCACCTAGAGCCTGGTATGAGACATTATCTAGATTTCTTATTGAGAACAAATTCTCAAGAGGAAAGATAGATAAGACATTGTTTCTTAGGATAGTTAAAGGTCACATTATTCTAGTACAAATATATGTAGATGATATAATATTTGGCTCTACTGATAATAATCTTTGCAAGAGGTTTGCAAACCTTATGCAAGGAAAATTTGAAATGAGCAGCATGGGTGAGCTTAAATACTTCTTAGGACTCCAAGTGAAACAGTCTGAGGAAGGAATTTTCATTTCTCAGACCAAGTACACAAAAGAAATTCTTAAGAAGTTTGGAATGGAAAATTCCTCTGTCATGAAGACACCAATGGCAGCAAATATGTCACTGGACAAGGATGAAAAAGGGAAACCTATGGATGAAACCTTGTACAGAGGCATCATTGGATCATTGCTATACCTAACTGCTAGCAGGCCAGACATTATGTTCTCAACATGTGTGTGTGCTAGATATCAAGTGAACCCTAAAGAATCTCACTACACTGCTGTCAAAAGAATCCTAAGATATCTGAAGGGAACTCTTAATCTTGGCCTTTGGTATCCTAGAAGCAATGATTTTGAACTAATTGGTTTTTCAGATGCAGATTTTGCAGGATGCAAGGAGGATAGAAAAAGTACATCTGGGACCTGTCAATTTCTTGGCAAAAGATTAATATCTTGGAGTAGCAGGAAGCAGACCAGTGTGGCTATTTCTACAGCAGAATCTGAGTACATCTCAGCTGGAAACTGCTGTGCTCAGCTACTATGGATTAAACATCAACTCCAAGACTATAAAGTTCAGCTAAGTAAATCTCCTCTATTTTGTGATTCAACTAGTGTTATTGCTATAGCTAACAATCCTGTATCTCATAGCAGAACTAAACACATAGAAATAAGATATCATTTCATTAGAGAGCATGTAGAAAATGGAGACATCTCAATTGAATATGTTCCCACTGACAAACAAGTTGCTGACATATTCACTAAACCCTTGGATGAAACCAAATTCAATAATTTTAAAATTGAATTAGGTATGTTAAAAATGGATTAAATGGATTTACTTTATCAGGGATCTTAGCCTGAGACTCCCCCTCAATTCAAATGGAGCCAATCAGGTACTTCCCAAAGCCATTTGGTTATTTCGAAAGGAGAAAGGAAGTTGCTGCAGCACTTGTCAAAAGAGCCAAAAGAGGAATTGAATTCAAGGATCCTGGGCATTCTTAGAACTTTAATCTTCACTGTCTCTTTCTGATGAATGTAATTAATATACTTTTGAACAATCCTGGTGAATTTCTGGTGTGATCTATTTTTCATGATTACATATATATATATATATATGCCTGTGATGTGATTATGGTTCTCTTCATGACATATCTTATTCTGAATTGTTTATGTTTTTATGCTTATATGAGATGTTATGTCTGAGAGAATGTCTGTGGATAGAATGTGTTGGTAATTTGATTCTATATAGTATGATACTCCTTCTTTTGATTATCTATATAGAAATTTGTACACATTGTTTTTTTTTAAAAGAGAGATATATCATTGACTGAGGTTATGACTTCTTCAAATAGGGGGAGATTGTTGGGATCATTGCTCACAATGTCCTAGATTTGGAGAAGTCCATTTCTAAGTCAAAGATATATCTCAGAATGTATTTGATATACTCTCTAGAATCTATGTGCAGGAGATCAGGTCAGGCAAAATGTTCATGGAATTTATTCAAGTTCAGAAGCGTCGAGACATCATACATCGCTCGACGCCTGTGACCCAGAAGCGTTGACTCATGTCTACTACTCAAATAGACAAGGTCGCCGCTGAAGTTCTGAGACCAAGTTCGGAAGCGTCGAGCCGAGGTGGATTGCTCGACGCCTTGGAAAGAGAAGTGTCGACTTAACTTCAGTCATCTCAGCGCCAACTAGAAGTTCTGAGTTCAAGTTAGAAAGCGTCGAGCCAAGTTATATTGCTCGACGCCTTGGAATGAGAAGTGTTGAATTAACTCTTATCTGCCCAGCATCATCCAGAAGTGTAGAGATATGAAGACAGAGTTAAAAGGCGTCGACTGAGTGATGATTACTCATCGCCTGAGAAGGAGGAGCCGAGAGCTTCAGTCTAAGGAGTATGCGTCGAGTGTTGCTCGATGCCTAATTGAGAAAGCGTTGACAAAGACAGTAAGCGCTCAACGCCTCTTCTACAGATAGTCTGAACTGAGGAATTTCTTCTACAGCTGGCTGAGCTTTTGTTTCTGATAAAGACCGTTGAAAAGATAACGTCATGCTGACGTGGAGGATCGTAACTGTAATTGCAGATGGCGGGCTATAAATAGAAGGCATGACCTAAGGGTTATGTAGCTAAGCATTGAAGCAGTGAAGAAAAGTTTTAAAAGCTATTATCATTTTCGAGTAAAAGTTTGAGAAAGATTTCTGAGAAGTCATCTTCCCTTTCAGAACCAATCTGATTTGAAGAATTCATTCAGCAATCTGGTGCTGATATCTTTTTCTGAAAGGAGGAGGTCAAGAAGGAAGAATCTGTCTTCCTAAGAAGAAGAACAGTCACCACAGCCTGTCGAATCAAGAAGATCATTTGTTGCTGCTGTTCTATTGAAGGTTTCTGTCTGATCATTCAGGCAGATCAAGAAGGCTCAACAATTGCAAACCTGAGTCTAAGTATTTGTTACTTTCTTTCTGAATTTCTGTAGGATCTGAGTTGTCAGATCTGAGTGTAGGATCTGTCAAGGATCTGAGTTGTAAGATCAGGTGTGATCTGAGTTGTAGGATTCAGGGGTGAATCTGAGTTGTAAGCCTAGTTATAAAGGCTGAGGTAGGATCTGTGTGATCTGAGATTGTAAGATCCTTTGGTGATCTGAGCTGTAAGACCTGTTTGTGGTCTGAGATCTGGAGGAGTTATAAACCCTATCTAGTACACTACTAGAAGGGTAGAAGGGGGAAAGTGGATTACCTAAGATAAGGGGAACCACTATAAAAATATGTGTGTTCTTTTCTGTGGTGTTATTTTTCTTGAAAGCTCTGATCAGATTTATCTAGGTTATATTCAAGAACTGCAATAAATTTAAATAACCTATTCCCCCCCCCCCCCCCCCCCCCTCTAGGTGATTAGCTACCCTTATATAAAGTCTTTCAGGAGCGTGTTCTAGTGCGAGAAGAAATGAGGGTAGCAAACACCTCTTCACAAACACCGTTAGCTCTTGCTAACGCGGATCGAACACCTTAAGTGCGTGAGTGAGTGAGTGGAGGCGAAACGATTCACAAACAAACAATGAAGAAAGAGGGAGAAACATTCATTGCAATCAAACCAAGCATAATACTGTTCAACATCTCAACGATTCAAAGATTACAACGAAAGCAAGAGGAAAGAAATAACCAAAGGATGAAGACTAGCGGCCGTTCACGGCCGGAATGGTAGGTTGTCAAGCCACCTCCGGGCTCGGGCGGACTATGCTTCCGGTGTAGAGAAACTGTCACGATCTCTCTACGTAGTCCCGTCGTCTTCTACCTCAGGATTCTTCTTCTTCTCACCGGACTAGAACTGAAAAACAGCGGCTTGCGGGCTTGCGAGTGGTGGAGAATGCTCCCGGACGATGGAGGAATGGTCAGAATGGTTGGAGAATACTTCCCCTTGCGTAGGAGATGAAGTGGAGGTGTCCTGGAAGGGAAATCGCCGGCGTGCGGACGGCAAATCGCGCTCCCGCGGCTGGGTTCTCGCCCTAAAAATGGAACAGGCGTATATATAGGCGCTGGAATGAATACCGCGCACGGTCATTGGCGCATGACCACTGGTCGTGCGCACTAGAATTCTGCGATCGTGCGCGCTGCCTGGGACGGGCCTGCAGTGAAATAAACTTATAAAATACATGTTCGCACGACCAATGGCGCACGACCAGCGGTCGTGCGCACTAGCGTCAGTGGTCGTGCGATAAGCCAAACAGAACTCATGAAATGGGCGTTAAGTGCGCACGAGCAGAGGCGCACGACCAGTGGTCGTGCGCGAAGGAGCCAGTGATCGTGCGCAGTGTTCCTGTGCAGAATTGTACCGGGAACACCTGCACGACTCCTGTTCCAGCATAAGACACCAGTCAAGCCACTGAAGGTGGCACTTAACACAGCATGACAACTAGTAACAGAGATAAACAAGAAATAAACACCAAAACGGGCCAAGACGTGCACCTAGCAGAGAGTGATAATTATGAGCTAAAATGGGGCTAAAGTGCAGTGGAATGAATGGAAAAATGGCCCGGATGAGTCCAAATATGTGTATAAGATGAGGACTCATCAGTGATTTGGGAAAATATCTATGCTGGCTTAGGATTATGAGGTGGAGTAAAATGTTGACTCCAGCAGTGCTCCTAATCGAGTCCTCATGTCTCGCATAGAAATTCATGTAAACTCAATTTCTTTTTATGCTTTTAGTTTATATTTCTCTATTAGCGTAAATATTATTTGTTATGCCCAAAAAATTTGCTGAATCCGATGTGAATCAAACGGTAGCGTATGGATATGTGTAGACAGTTGCTAGGTTCGTATTGCTCGAATCGGGAGGAAGGATAATATTTCTCGGTGGCTAAGAACTTGCCCCAAGCGATTCTTGAAGCATGGGTATACGGTTAGTTCAGTTGCACAATTGTGATGTATGCCATCATTTTGGCCCGATTGAGCTTGTGTTCCATTCCCATCATCTGCCCTCACTAGCCCCTTTGAGCCTACCCCTTCCTCTTGATTCAGCTCCACCTTTATCTCACCAAAGCTTAAGAGCTGATCCTAGTCGCACACCTAAATCTGAGCTTTAGTCTTGTTTTATTTTCATTATTGGGGTGTTGATGTGGTGATTTTTATAGTGGAAATTGTGGGTGTGATTATTGAAAAATTTGCTGAAAAAGAAAAGAAAGAAAAAGAAGAATGAAAAAGGAAAAGAAAATATTGTTATGAAAAAGTTCAAATTGAAATTTTTTGTAAATATTTGTGTTGGGAGTAGGCGGTGCACACACCCATGTTGCAAAGTCCAAGTTTGGGGGTATGGTGCACTTGCGTGTATCGTGGTGCGTGGATAGTTTATTTTGTGTTAGTTAGCTCATTTGGGTTTAGTGCTTGAGCCATCATTTTTATCATTGTGTACCTCGCCTAAACCCAAGCCCTATCTTAAATCTAAAAGTCCTACTGACTCGTGCCGTGAGTCAAACCAGTGTCGTGGAGAGTGTGCGAACGGGCAAGCTTATGGCCACCGACATTAATGGATTTCTTTGGAGGTTGTCTCGATCCCCGATCTTTAGCAATGCTCACCTTAGCAATCAGTTTACTTTCTTCCTATGTGTGACCAGATGATTCACCGCGATTCAAATTTTGAGTAATAATAATATATAGATACGCTCTTAGAAAAAAATAGACTATGATGCATAATTAAATATTTCTTCTACCGAATTTTTATGAGCGTAAGCCTGCGACTTTGCATGGTACTATGTCTTTACAATTTCTATGTCAGCTTGTGTTTTTCTTGTCCGCTTGAGGGATGATTTGCTCGGGACAAGAAAATGGTAAAGTATGGGGGTGTGATGAGTCTCATTTATATAGTGATTTTTAGACTCATTTGGGCTTGTTTTATTGCATTTGCACAACACTTTCAGTCCAAAATTGCTTATATTCTACTCGTACACGCTTTCACTTTAAGAGCAATGTTTTGGCCCATTTGTGGTATGCAATTGCACGTTTTGTTGTCGGGGGAAAGCACAATGTGCTCCCCATGTCTTTTTCTTGTGATTAGATTGAGTTGGAAGGGTATGCCCAACTCTTCGATGGCTGTGTTATTTGCTGTGCACATAGGCAGATCGTCCATATTGCCCAGAATTTGTATCTGCATCAATCGCACGGTCGTGCTATTTCTTCACGCACGGTCGGCTGCATGATCGGATGGACAATATGGTGTTCTGTCCTTGATCGTGTGATTTGTTCACGCATGGGAAGTTTGTGCATGCATGAAGGAAACGCACCATCTCCTATTGATAGCCTGTTTTCGAGGAATCTGGATTTGCCCGTCCGTTTTTACGCACGAGGGGTTTCAACCGTGCGTGTGTAAAATCGCATGGGTGATCTGCTTCATCTTCTTGGGCTTTCTGTACACTTAATATCGCACGGTCCACGCACGGTCGTGCGTTCGATCGTGCGTGACCAAATTCTGACTGTTTTTCTATAAAATCTGTAGACTTCGCCCTAGATAGGATCGATCATCTTTTTTGCGCCCAACAACTCTGCTCCGCGCCTCTTTCGCCTCTCCTTCACCAGCCACCATTGGGAGGTGTTCCAGGCATATTCTTCACGCCAATCTTATGTCGGAGTATCCTTTCGGCCTCCTCCATCGTTTGTATGCACCGAAGCTACATTTTGAGGGATTTGTCGCTGCATACGTGAAGTTCTCCGGCGAGATCAGAATCGAAGATTATTGACGGAGAAGATGGGTACATTAGAAGAAGGTGACATCTCTTCCGGACCTCGGACGGCAGTTGGAGCCTGAGCTCGGACAAGGCTTGACAACCCTAGATTCCGGCCGTGAACCTCCGATGAGTCTCCGCCCCTTTGGTTGTAATCTCACCCCTTCATATTGTAGCATTTTCTCTTTTGATTCCTTGGTTGTATGACGATGATTGCTAAACCCTAAATGTTATTTATATATTTCATGTCTATATGAAATTATTTTGTGGTTTATGCAAGTGAGGTGCTCCCCCATTCCATCTTCCATCCGACATTACCCTTCATTCCATTCCGCTTAACTACTCATCCATTCCGCAAGCCTACTCTTCCACTCGCCAAGCTAAGCGGTGCTAACGGCCCGTATAATCCACCTCACTTCCGCCGGTGTGAACCACTCCATCTGCTTGCCTTCTCGCCCATCCGCCTTGCGAAGCTGTGCATAGCGGTCTGCATAGTTTCCATTCGCCTTGCGAAGCAGTGCATAGCGGCCTGCATAGTAGTTTATTTTTGTTATTTTGTTTTTCCGCAAGCCAATCCTATCCATTCACATCCCTTCAAACCTAAAGGACTTCAATCTCAAGTCCTTCCTCGATAGATAACTCCACCTTACTGTGTTCCTTTGAGATTCGATACTCGGGGATTCACTCCTCATTTTATATTACTTGTGCGACCATTACACTTGTCGTAAGCATATCAGTATGGGGAAATTTAGTGCTGGAGAGCAAGAAACAATCAGTTGTCTCCAGGTCAAGTGTAGAAGCTGAGTATCGAAGCATGGTGTCGACAACTTGTGAACTAAAATGGTTATGAGCTCTCATGTGGGACTTAGGAGAAGTTTATAACCATCTGCTGCCAATGTTCTGCGACAACAAAGCTGTTATATATATATCAAAGAATCCAGTGTTCCATGAAAGGACAAAACATATTGAAGTAGATTGTCATTTTATCAAAGAAGAAATATTGAAGAAACAAATTTGTACTCCATTTGTCACGTCTGACAATGAACTAGCAGGTTGTTTCACCAAACAAGTATCTACTTATTTTTCAAACATTTGTGATAAGCTGGGGATGATTGATATATATTCTCCATCTTGAGGGGGAGTGTTGAAGTATGGAGACTGGGCGGTCTAGCGATCTCTCTCGGGCAGTGTGATGCAGTGTGGAGACCGGGAAGTCTAGAGATCTCTCCCTGGCGGTTTGATGTAGTGTGGAGACCAGGCGGTCTAGCGATCTCTCCCTGGCGGTCTAGGTTCTCCTCTAGCGGTCTGGCGATCTCTCTCTGTGGAGACCGCCCAGTCCTATGTATTGTCCTGTATAGTGTTTAGTCTCACATCAGTGGTTTGTAATCTCCTCTCTCTCCTCCATTCTATATAAAGGAGGTTATAGTTTTTTGGAAATAAAATTTCTATTATTTTCATTTTTGCGGTCTCAATTTTTCTGTTCGCACAATTTTGATCATTAACTTGTGGAATTCATCTTCTGTGAACTAGCGTCGGGCGTTAGCACTAGCGCGGGCGGTAGTGGAGAAAATTAAAATTTCATTCTCTTTTAAAAGTAATCTTCAATATAATCTTATCTGAGATATTAAAATATATTTTCCTATAAAATATTCCAAGACTTCCATCGCAAACTCTGATATTTTTAAATAAATTTTAAATTTCGTAAAGCCCGTATTCACTCCCCCCTCTAACGGCGCCTACTGATCCAACAGGTCTTGCATGGGGCATGTGAAGGGGAGGGAGGGTCCCCAAAAGCCTTCCTCAAGGCCCTTGATGCAGAGGGAACCGTCGGATTCTGCTCCAGCGGCCTCCTTCTTCCAAACAGCAAAAATATATATATTGTTATTAAATTATTTTACTATTTACCGGCCTCCGTCGGCTGTGGCTGGACGCCGGAAGATGCCATATCTGAGCTCCCTCCCCGGGCGCTCCCACTAGTGGTGGTGGCCGAAGCTAACTCCCCACCGTTGCGGAGGCCTCGCAAAAAGAAAACTCAGTTCAGGGTGGCTGCTTGCATGCAACCACCGTGGATCTGGATTAAACTTGCTTTCAGATCGCAGGTCATCGGCAGCGGCGGTAGGCTGCCGACTGGCACATTGCCAGTGTGCCCACCCCGTACGCTCCCTCTGTATGTGATGGCTGAAGCATTAGTGGCTCTGGACGGCCACGGGAAATATTGGGCATGCCACCGCCGTGGATCTGGAAGGATTTTTCCTTTTGTATCTCAGGTCGCTGGTGGTGGCAGTAGGCCATCGGCCGACACCTCGCTGGTGTGCCCACCTCGGGCACACCCACCATGAGTGATGGTCCTAGCATTGGTGGCTCTGAAAGGCCTTGGAGAACCTTCGGCACGCCAACACCGTAGATGGGAGAATTATGTATATGTGTTATAATAAATGTGCGCAATTATTTTAATGATATATATAAATATCTCAAAATGGATGGTATGCCTTCATGTATTTTATTTCACTTCTTATTGCCTACATAAGCTGGTAAGCAGAAAATATTATCTTATATGATACACTGCCTTAATTACCAAATTATGCAAAACTAGTGTCTCTCACTACAGTGAGTTTATTTTAGAATTAAATTGTGCCTTCATAGAAATTCATGAACTATTCAGGTAAACATTCTTCGTATAAAATATTTCACTTTGGAACACTTCTTTTTTGCTCTTATATACTCAAATACATCCACCTTTATCCATTGCAAGTCCACATGTGCTCATTTTCACGCAACAAAAACTTTGTTGGCATACTATTGGGTATTATGCCCTCAATGTTTCTAGATTTGAAGAAGGAACACAAGTACAGATAAGCCAAGTTGTTTTTGATGATATGTTTAAGTTTATGTTGTGACAGATGCATCAAAGACATCACTAGTATCAAGAGTATAAAAGTAATGAAAATTCAATAAGTAAAATATAGTCTCAAGACTCAGCAGATAAATCATTGAGAAAAGAAACATATCGTCGAGACAGTCTCGACGATATCGTCTTCAAGAAAGTTTATCATTGAGAAAGCTATGTTTAGATGTCTCGACTTTATCGTCTTGAAGATTGAATACATATCGTCGAGATAACTCATTAAGCCCTAAAGAAAGGACCATGTGGGCAACATCGGCCTGAAGCTTTTATATCATCTAGAAGAAGAAATATCGTTGAGATATCAAGTAAAGTCTTGAAGAATGAAGTATGTCGACGATATCGTTGTGAAGATTACATAACGTTGAGACGATCAAGACGATATCGTCTAGAAGATATTTATCGACGTAACAGATGCTGAGGCGCATTTAATGCGCCGATTTTGTCAGAAATTGAAATGCAGGGAATGTGCATGCCGCTCATCTTATGCATTAATCAAGAAGTAATAAATGATATATTATCTACAGAATATAGCCATTGCACAGTATTTAATGAAGAATATTATTACTTCTATACTCTGCAAGTTCCAAAAATGGCAAGACATTTATGATAAAATATTATGCCAATTCTGTCAACATTTTCAAACTGGCAAATTGATTATGGAATAATCAGTAAGGGTCTTCATGCAAAATTGCAGAGGAGTATAAAAGAGAGACTATTTTAATTATAGAACTACTTGTTTTTTAGCATTCTCTCTCACGATTACTCTCAGACAAACTAGCAGAAAAGAGAGAAAATAATTAATAAGAAGGAGACTTCATTGATGTGATGTGAAGATCAAGAGAAGATTCTATAGAAAGGTTCAGTGATTCACAAGATCTCTGGGCTTTGATGCATCTTTTGTATGTCCTTTTTTGTGTATTATATGTAGGGCATTATCTGTGTATCATGTTAAATACTTAATGAAATGAATAGCATATTTTGTATTACATTTTTCTTTTAGTGCTCTGTCGTGAAATGAGAATGATTATGATGCACACTAAATGTTCTTAATTTGCACCTCTGATGACATATGAAATGAAAATGTTAAATTATGGTGGTTGCCATAAAGGGGGTCGTTACACACCGTGCACATTATCCAATCATATTTTGTATTACATTTTTCAAAGAAGAAGTCTGCTCAATCAAAGCTTGTATATTGAAGCCTTCTCTTCTACAACAGCAAACTCATATGTAGTATTCTGTAGGGTACTTTGTGAGCCTGAGCTTGTAGGATCTTGTAACAGATCTGAGTTGGTAGGGTTC